>CM060900.1:363903631-364573631 GCA_030762935.1 Hymenopus coronatus
ATGTCCGTAGATTTACTGGTATGGAAAGGAACTCCTGCGGGACAAAATTCCGGTACATCAGCGGTGCTGATGTAATCCTGGCAATTGACAGCGTATTTTTCTGCAGTAGTTCATTAGGTTGTAACATTCTCATGTATTGATATTCTCTTTTGTTTGATTCACTTAATAGTAAATATCTATGTGTGATTTTCAGACTTCCAAAACATTAGTAAAAGTTTAACATATTCAGTGGCAACATGTAAACGAGTAACAGAGAAATATTCCGCTGCTCTATTGGCATGTATTTACAAATTTAGTGATTGTTCATTAATAACATTTCAGGAGAGAGATACCTGGCATAATAATTACAAAGACCCATTGATATGGAAGGGAGTTTCATCCTTTCTACTATAACTTTGTCGTTGATTGACTGTTTTCTCTTCTCAGAAAAGTTGAAACGCACCCCAATGAAGACTCAAGCGACACAAACAGAGGTATGCTTGGGTCGAAAACCTCTGGCACCAAATTACTTGTCATTAAGTCCGCGCACCATTCACAGAGTGCGAATGGTGTCTCAAGGGGCACAAACCAACGGTGGTGGAATTGCAGCTCGTCGCCTGATGAAGAGCTTCTCCGAAGCTGGTGGTGCTAGCTTGGGAGTGGTAGAAGACGAATCTTCTAGACGCGGCTCTGAACATGAGCCTCTACATCGCACTCAATCTGAGGAACCACCCAGGTAAGCACTCGCATTAATTAATTAGCCCTGACTTCTTCCTTAAAAATATCATTTCTCATATCTATGCGCTTTAAAGGTGGTAGACTCAGAGACCAGTAAAACATTGCTTAACATAAGGCATTTTAAAAAGGATTTTGCCTATCACAGATGTTCGCAATCTTTTTCAAAGATTAGGTACTTGCCTTCAAAAAACCGAACGGGATGGCTACGAGGGAACATCTGAGTCTCCCGTTTGTGAGGCCCAGTCTGCCTTGGACTTTGCGGAGTTGTTCCTGATCGGTAGCCAAAATTTGGTGTGTTTTCTCATCTTCCATGATTTTCTTTTCATAATTTTCCTTTTATTCCGTTCCTTTCATCTTTCTGGTGCGCTTCTATGTTTCGTGGGTATGGTGTGTCAGGCATACGGTGCAATGCGCTTACTCAATGGGCAGAATACTCCTCTTGGAGCTAGAGAGCTGCTTGATCGAGTTGTCGTTTATCGCCCTCCTTAGGCAACCCCAGCAGTGGAAAGGGTCTTCAAGCCTGGCATTGTTAGGAACTTCCGCGCGTCTCTGTGATTTGTCTGCATTCGGCCTGAAAACTCCTGTTGTTCCTTCACTTTATCGCATTCTCCTAGGGAAATTAATCAGACTATATAGAATGCAGTGCGCGAGGTTCCCTCCTCTTTTATACAGCCTATGTCAAGAATGGTATACCAGGGGACCCACGCAAGCCGTCCTTCGCTTAAGTTACTTATTCCCGGATAATGCGGACGCCGAAATTTTGCCTAAGCCTGTCAGTAAAGGGGACATGATACCAACGGAGACGAAACTTTGCTAAACGTAAGACCTGATCTTGAAAGCTAACACTTAATTGTTATAACTGGTCCCATAGCTCGTCGCTAGAGCACTTGCTCACTGTGGTGGAGTGCCAGGTTCGATTCCTTGTCTCAAGAAAGGTTCCTGTGTAGAACAATCATGTTCCTGAGCAAACCAATATGCACATGCGCCAAAGAATATTAATAATCTGTTTCAAGTCATATCACTATTTGACAGCTAATTTATCAACAACACACAGTGCAACAATTTATGCTTCGCAATTAGCAATATTAAATAATTGCTATTATATCTTTGATTGCAATAAAGAATTATTAATATAATTAATTTATATTTATTTAAACCTGTGTTTAAGACTGACATTTTTTTATTAATTGCACTGTTCATAATATAACTGTTCAAATGTATATCCGCTTTATTGGATGCATTGAGGTGGGCGACTCTCAGTATTGTAATGGACACCTCTTAAATTTTTTGCAGGTACTGAAGCGCAAGCATGACGTATTCTTTCCGTTAACACATCTGGATTTTCCAGTTCCGTCCCGTAAACCCTGTCTTTGATATATCCCCATAAGAAAAAACAAGGGAGTTTAGTCAGACGATCTCGCTGGTTGCAACCACCACGACCTATCCACCGTTCGGTGTACACATTGTTGAGATATTCTCTAACCCTTCTACTATAATGGGGTGGTGCACAATCGTGCTGAAACCAGTGACTTACACTAACTAAAGTGGGATGTTTTGTAGAAGATGCTCCAGACTCAGCTCATTCTGTAGGAATTGCAAATACAGCTGACTAAGATAGTCCAGGAGCCAAATGCACCAATGATGTGCTCACCTAGAATGCCACACCATACGTTAACGCTTCAGTGCGCTTGCATGTGATGTGGTCGTAACCAGTGAGGATTTTCAGGAGCCCAGTAATGTAGATGTCTATTTACAATGGAGTCATTGGCAAAATAGCATTCATCTCCCCACAAAATCTGCCCGATGAAATACGGATTTGTGTCAACTTTGTTTAAAAGATCTTTGCAAAGAAATCCTTTCCATATAGCTATTAGTTTATGTGCAGCTTAAAGATATGCCATTTTCGTTCCTTCAAAATCCTTTGTATCAAAGACCTTGATACCCCTAGGTCTGTTGTAGCTCTTCTTTGTCCTAATTACGGTGAGAAATGGAAATTTATGGTTTGAAACAAATGGTTTTCATAATAATGATGATAATAAGACATTTTATATTTATTATTATTATTATTGTTATTATTATAGGTACAAATATTAATACAAAAATAACAAGATGATATTGTTTATACAACATTGTACGTACGCATCTTTTAATTTAAGCAATGTTACTTTGCGTGAGATTTACTCCAAAATACCCCATAAAGTTCCGGGAAACATAAGGTACGTCGCAGATCGGTCTTTCTACGACACATTGTACTGAGAAAGATCACTCGGTTGTTAAAGCATCTGCGTACGTAAAAACACATGCGCAGAAGGTAGACGTCTCGTTGGAAAACGTTGAGAACCCAGCTTTCGGACCTCAGCTGCATTGTGGTGCGTCTCCCCATAGAATGATTATCACATCTGTTTAGTTTTCGCTGGAGTGCATTGCAGTTGTTACCTGTTGACTGAGAGACAGTCACGCGACCTTATTAGAGCAAAACGCACGCACCTAGCAGTCAGCACTGCTCAGTGAAAGCTTGTTGATTCGTGCACTTCTCTTTTGAACAGCAGTGACGGGGCAACCCCTCTTGCACTAACGTATGCGGGAAACAAAAACTACAGAGGACGGCTTGTATGGGCCACCTGATACAAAGAGGTATGTGTGATCCTTGATTGTTTGGATACATACGACTGCATTACTCCTAGGTTTGTTAGTGTCAATTAATTTTTAATCAGATCCCTTTAATGCGCAAGCTCGAAATATGAGGTACCGATCAGAATCTATTGAAATGAACTGGTTTTTATTATTTTATACTGCTCTTCAGCAACTCTCATGCGTCCATGGGTCTCAAATGTTAGTTTCTCTCGAGTTAGCAATATTTTCACTTGTTAGAACTTCAAAACTTTGTAGTTATGGGAGGACTTTTATTGTCAAACGGTTTCAGTCTACTCTTAGAAAATACAACAATTGACCATGCTTTTCCTGTCCCTAGAATTTTACATTAAGAGTAAAGTGGTAAATATATAATTTGATTACAATATAATAACATTCTGGAGAAAAAAATGCACAAGCAGAAAGATGAATTAAAATGAAGTAAAACGAAGTAAAGCTACCACTTAACACTAAATGTTGGTATAGAGTACTGCGTGTGCTCTTGCCCACAAAACAACAGAATCCTTGCTCTTATGTACCCTTCCATCCTCCATAGAAATTAACCTCCTTTGCCGAATCTTAGATCAAAATAACCCTAGTTTATAATACGCAGCATCCAAAGTTACAGTCAAGCAGACCTTCGTTGAAAATTCAGAAACTGTGCTGATAAATAATTGTTAATTTTTAATAATCGTGTTCAATTGCTGTCTACCAGAATATCAGTTTTCCCTTCTCCAAAGAAAGCACATATTGTCGCTCCGGTTTAAGGTGATGCCCTTCCAGTCTCCTAGTCTTAGCCACGTTAAAACCCTTCATTGTTCTCTTGTACAGTCATCTGTCATCAATCCCCCCCCCCCCCGCCATTTGACATTGTGAGCTGAGTGAATTTTAGCAGTACACTGTGATTCCAAATTTTGTCTGACAATATCACGTAGTCATCTCTGAATTATCTTCCACTCAATACACCCCATGTCCCTCCCTCGTTTCCAAATGAACCTGAATAAAATTTCTTGTAAGTCTTTGGGCAAACCTTTCAAAACTCCTTCCCTGAAATTCACCGCACGTAGAAGTTCGTGTTCTCTCCCTGCTATGCATAACCAGTACTTAACTGATCTTATATTTTAATATAGAATTTAATTGTATAAGACACATTCACAACTTTCAATACCCTCCCTACCCGTAGAATTCGCTTCCGAAAATGGGTCTGGATTTGATTTCATGTTTCAGTACTATTCCACTCTCAAACTCGTGCTCCATATGCTAAACTAGACCTATAAAGAGCTCTGTGTGCCATGCTCATTGTTCTTTTAGTATTTAGAAACCCTTGTAAGTAATTTTTATGACAAAATTTGTTATGCATTTACATTATGTGCTTCACCTAACTCCCATTCATAGCTAATGTAACACTCATATATGCAAATGCTCTGACATTCTGTAACATCTGCCCTGCGTGTGTACAAATCTCCTTGCTACTATGTACTGCTCCATTCTTGATATTTTTGTTTTAACTTAGTTCATTGCTACCTGTATACCTTGTTCTTTACAATGTTTCCAAGCAATTTCATTGTCTTTGAAGCTTGGCATTTGTTGTGGACCTTAAAATTCAATCTTTTGAATATAGCAGAGTGTATATCAGGATACATTCCATTGACGGCGCTTCAGCTAAAATTACATTAAACACTTCCAGTATATCACCACTATCCAGTAATTCTCTAACAGATTAAAACATATTGGTGAGAGAATAATCCTCCGAGTTATTACATTCTCCGTTCCTGTTTTGATGTCGCATTTTACACCGAACTCGATTTTGTTGCATATGCCCTGAAGTGTCCTATTAATTTTTCCTGACAAAGCCTCCGATTTCTACCAGAGTGCTTTCCTCTTAGCATAGTCAATCGTTTTTCAAAAATTTATATGCGCACAGTGTAGTTTTCCCCTCTTTCTCTGTATTGGGTTTACTCTAACACCATCTAATATAAATATACTGTATACCGTACTGTATTTTTCCTTGAACTCCACATGAAATACAGATAGTTTGTTGTTTTCGCTGATCCATTTCCTCAGTTTCTCATATAAAATACTACACCAAATGCTCATTCCTGGAAGAAGCGTATAGTTATCCGGGTTTTTTGTACCTTGCTTTTTATACATTGGACAGTATATCACCGTTGTGCATTCCTATGGAAATGCACTTCCAGAGTGAAGCCCAATTCATGAAGAACAAAGGCGCTAAAGCCTACGTGCAAGAACCCACTCAAGTTTCATTATCGTCATCATCACCCCGATTAAAAGTTTGTTCAGTACTTTTAACGTCAGATTTCTAAATATTTCAATTTTCATTCCCTCCTTAAACAATTCGGCTAGTGTTCCGTCTGGTCCCGGTGCTTTGTTATTTTTTAATTTTTTTTTTTTGCCAGATCTTCCCGTATGGTTATACCCTTATCCATGTTTTCAATTGTTGGCCCTCCTAGCAGTTAGACTTCAGTCAGTATTTCCCCTAGCAATTTATCCCCGCCCCGCTAAGTATTTCCTGAAAGTGACTCTTCCATTGACTTTATTACACAGCTATGCATAAAAGACCTAGAACATTTCGTATTTTACTGAAGCACATCCAACTCAGTATGCCTGGGGCACTCCCATTCCCGCTTCTCATTGTTGTCTAAATTCCCTCAATAGTTAATTTGAATTCGTTCCGTTATTCTACAAGTAAAATTTCCCAGAAATACAGTTAGGCCAATATAAATTATATTTTCTGACACAGAGATTCCAAATTTTAATACAATTATATATAGATAAACCTCTGATAGTTACTTCTAACATTATTTGAACATTTTTAGTGCTAAACTATGTCATTATAAATATTGCTATTAATTTTACTATGTTGTTATTCACTGCATACCATATATTTCCTTCTGATTGAACACTTTGAATGGGACGGTCAGGGTATGTTGATATTAAGTGTATATTATGAAAATGCTGCACTCAGGATTTCCTTTTTTAGATCTCCGTTTTTGATGACCACGCCACCTGAAAGTGTTACTTCGCTAGCTCAAGACCCTCAGCAGAAAATACATTCCGTGCAACGAGAGGAAGAGGAAGAAGCGGAGGAGGAGCAGCAGCAACAACTACAAACTAGCGAGAGTACGGCGAAGAAGAAAAAAACCTACAAGGAAATTTTTATTGATTTTGAACCCCAAGAAGTAGAACGAAGAGCAAAGAAAAGGATGCTACAGAAAACATTATCCGAAGGTAGGAGCAAAGAAATATTACGTCCATACTTAAACTGTATAATTCAGTCACGGCAATAAATATTACATGATATGAACTGTTAGCATAGAATTAAGTTTTGTTTCTGATCAATAGGCAAATTACGTTTCTTTATTGTATAGATAAAACTTGAGGTATGCTCCAAATGGGAAACACAAACGGTAAATCTTTGTGTTTATTTCAAAACATAGAATGAACTAATAGAGACTGACTTGAAATGACCGTTACATACTTAAAATGTGTAGGGAATTTTACTTTAAAATGGGCAATTCTTAGGCAACTGAATTATCGGTTATGTAAGGAATTAATGCCGGAATTATTTGTTACTAAATTGATAATTATTTTATACATAAGTAATTAATTTTATAGGTTCAAATCAAAGAATAATGTAAAATTCAGGGGTTATAATTCTAATGCCATTAGTGAGGCAATTTTTGGGTTGGAGAAAAGCAATTAGTTCGACGTCAGTATGGTGAGGATAGCTTATGTGTTCCGAGGAACTCAAGTCTTTGAGAAACTATTAGCTCAAAGCTCAGTTCTTTAGAAGTCAGTATGTTCAGAAATTTAAAGACTGCTCGAAAGTGCACTACACCATTTTTGGGGATTAGAAAAGGAACAAATACTTCGAATTGAATAAGGGAAGTAGTGATGTGCGTCACAGATTTGAATAAACAAGTTTAAGATTTGGCATCGTTGAACGCAGAAATTTTAGTGGGGTAGTCATAATGTAGGCAGTAGTTAGGTTATTAAATAAAGGTGCATTTTGAAAATGTTATACCTCTGTGTGTTCTGCTTCTGCTCCGAACATTTGTCACAAGTTACAAAACGTTATCGAAAGTGGTGGCGCTTTAGGGCAGCGCGCGGTACTACCCCTACTTTACGCTGATTGCAACTTTTAGCATATTGATTTTAATGCTTATTTAGTCAGTGTAGCTTCCTTTAGAGCTTTTAAAACGTACACCCCCAGCAAATAGGACATACACGAAAGTGCCTAGGGTCAGAAGGCTGTCGAGAAACAGACGAACATTGAATCAGAGTGAAGAACCCAGAGCGGGGCATCGGTTCGTGGCCAGGTATGAGATTGAGGAAGAAGAGTATACTAAATGAAGGCTAAATCGATTAATGAATAGGTGATAATGTAGCAATTTGTGGAATGAATATCGAGAGAAACCAGAAGACCCGCAGAGCGCCGCTTTGTCCACCATAAATCCAAATCCCACGTACACTTTGGAATCAAACACGGGCAGCGTTTGTGAGAGGCGGGCGGTCTAACAACTCGGCCTTGGTGCCGACCAAATCTATTGGAAACGGCAGTTATCGATCCTGGTGTTTTCACATGCTAAGTGGGCGCTCTACCATCTAAAATACGTCACCTTTTTGTTACTTTTAATATGAAAACGACTTTTGCCTTCACCGTAAAATTCTTAACACTCTAGAGGTAAGCATATTTAATACGACGCAGTTATAATTTCTTGTGCTTAGCTTCGGAAAGATTTGATAATTTTTTATTTTAGAGCACTCGACAACTCGTTCCCAACAGATCAGTTATTAGCAACCATTAAATAATATCTGTCAATTTAACAGCGATGTCCGTTCTCGCATTTAACCACGGTTACCCTCTTGGAAATGTAACAAATTGTAATGTTTTGGCGCCTTTTTTTTAACGAAAAGTGCGTTTACAAGTTTCCCAATTTAGTGTGGTTATTTGATGTTTATGTCTCGGAGTAACTGCGGTGAAGAACAACGTAGACTCTCGTGTAGAACTATGCAGGTTCTCAGCTCGCAATCTCGGAGATAGGACATTTGTGTACATTTAACTAAATAATACACTGTAATGCCTCTGATGTATTAACTTCCAATCAATGAAGAGGAGCGCATGCCTCTCGTTAAACAAATACATTTTTGTAAGCAACTCGACGCGAGTTACATACAACGTGCGCCCGACTCACCTATCTCAGAGGGAACTGGCGCAATGAAGCGTTTTTCCAGTACTTGAAGTTATTTATGATGCTCTGCTTTTTAGACAAAATCACATTTATACGTCAAATTTATATTACATATTCCGTGCAATGTTTACACTTTAACTGCTTTGCAATAATGCAGGGTTATATTACAAACTTTGTCTTTTTGTCACAAAATGTTTGTTTTTCTTTTGCGCAATCCGATGCAGTTGTTGGCGCCTTGTCTCCTTTCATTATATATACATAAATTTACATACATTTAAAACACATTTAAAATTTTATTTTGGTTATTGCCGATGATGCTGTTACAGAAAGATCTCATCGCTCACCAATGGAGTAGACATCAACAGAAGGAAGGGACAACGGCCTCAGAATGTGAATTGCGCTAATGGAGATCCAGAAAGGAAGTCATTGAGTGAGGCGTCGAGAACGATAAGAGGGGCCCAAATTCTGATGAGCCATCTTTCAATGGATGACTTATAGACATTGTTAATCTGTACATCAGTCCTTTACATGGGTTTCAGATTATGTAAATGCATTCTTCTTTGGTATTATTCTGTCATGTGGCCGTTCCGTGGCAGAGTGGTTAGATCACTCACCTCTCACCTAGGCGGCCCGGGTTCAGTTCCAAGCAACCGGATGTGGGATTTGTGGTGGACAAAGCGGTGCAGGGTGAGCTTTTTCCTGGTTGTCCTTCTTCCCCCACCATCACATTCCACCACTGCTCCGTCTTCATCCCATATATCATGTGTCATCACCTGCGATACCATAGTAGTAAAAGCAGGCGTTAAACACAAGCCAAAAAAAATCTGTCATTTTCCCTGTTAGATGATTTTTTTTTTATGATTTTGCGTCATTATACTGTCATTTTATTCCATTTTGAACCATTAACTACTTATTTTCTTGCAATTACATTCAGTATAGAAAGAGACACGAAATTGCCGGATTGAGGTTCGGTGCACACGGAGTATAACTATGACATGTTGGAATAGGCGTGGTCTCTGTAGCCCGTTTTGAAACGTGTTTTACTATCTAGATTGCTCACTGCCTGGCCTCGTAGATAAACCAGTGAACAATGAAAGAGAGTGCAGATTGAAAAATGTCGAAACTAGTAAAGGGTAGGCGTTTGACACGCAACAAACTTGTAGATGATTCAAACATATTTTAAGTGACAAGAAGACAGCCTTTTCTTTCAGTACAGTAAAGAGGTGTGTACGTTGTAATTCAGTGCAATCAATTCTGAGTGATTTTGTTGGATTTGTGTTCATTGTCTTTTCAAATCGCTATACATTGTTACCATGATTTTTATTATTAAACCTTTTACTTTTATTTTTATTAGTACAAGGGGTTTTATTTACTAATCATATAGTGATATAATTGTTTTATTGTGTTACTTTATGAATCAGAATGGTGCATATGTCAACTCATGTAATGGGCTACTTTTGGAACATATTATACCGCAACGTCTGAATGTTTGCGCTACAAACCCTCCCCACTACCCTCTCTTTATAACGCTGATTACTCTATGTGTTCGTAACTGTGCGCGCTTTGGAAACCAAAACCGAGTTCTACTTATTACTAGGGATATCATTTTGAGGACCGATAGTGGTACAGAAACGAAGTTGTCGCAGAATGGTATATAGCTGTGATGGTTTACAGTGTAATGTGTATGTGGTAGTACTAATGAAAAGAAGACTGATGTTTTGATCAGCGATGAAGGCGATTGAGGTTTGATGGGAGGTAAATGTAAATGGTACCGATTTATGGTAACTCATAAGATTAATATTTATGTAATTAACTTCTTATTGTACAGATCATCAGCATCATAATTAGTTTATATTTGCTCTCAACATACGTATGTTAAAATGCCCAACAGCATACATTCTTAGCTTTACAATGGGAATCGTTTCCAACTCGCACATTAACAGATTATTTACACGTTTTTGTTTGTTTTGTTTGCTTTTTATTGTTTTTTTTTTTAAATTTTCTACTTACCTAATTTTTTACTTCGTTTGCTGTGTGATTATTGAATTTCTGTTTTTTCTGTTACACACACAAACATATAACACTCATGCCCAAGGTGGGACTCGAACCCGCGATCCCTTGCGCTACGAAACGAGACGCCTTAACGAGCACGCCCATGGGACCGGCCGGTTCAGACACGTAATAACCAGATATTTACATTCGGGCGTGGGATCGTCAACATAGGGCTGTCTTCTACTTGGTAGCCATAAGACGGGTATTCGTAGTGGTCCCGATATCCCCCCACGATGCTATCCTTAGTTATCACTGTAATTTTACACGAGAATAGTCTTCCAGTTATCAGAAATTTAGCTGTTCAACTGACAAATAATCACAATCTGGCTGCGGCTTGCGGACCGAGGCGTTGTGTTGCGCGTAATCGAGCGGCGTTAGGAACGTAAAATAGATTGTTTTGTGTGTGTCTATAGTTCTACAAGGAAAGACATTCTAATGATGGAGGCAATACGACTGCAAAATACTTTGCAAATCTCATTTCGAAGAACTGAATATCGACCCAGCGCGATGGAAGTGCATGTCTGGATTCAAGATTGTATGAAAGTACCACCTGATCAGGTGCAGTTTCACTCTAGAGAAAAATCAGTTTTTATAAAATGTATATGTAACACACTATGAAAGATATATACAGCAATTTCAAGGGGCTGCAAAGTTCAGTTATGAGAATGGTAAAATACTAACGGTAAATATTGGGCCAACTGACAGCCGTATTGTAAATGTCCGGGTTTTCAATTTAGTGCCTGAGATCACTCACACGTTTCTGGAACAGAAACTTTCACAATATGGGAAAATACTAGAGGTTCAAGAAGAACAATGGAACGCAGGTTATAAGTACCCCGTCAAGTCTGGTGTTTGTTCTGTACGAAGGAAATTCCATCTACAATAGTAGTGCGTGAGTTTCCTGTTGGTGTGACCTATCTAGGACAACCGCAACCATGCTATGTGTGTGGGGAAGCTTCTCATTTTCCTCACACTGTCCATATAAAAAGTCTGTACTGCCTGTCTCTGTCTCGCGCAGGGCTGTGTTACTCAGCGATGTAGTGACAAGACAAGTTAGCGCTCGGGCGGCAGAGGAATGTAAGCAAACAGTAGGTGTGTCAAATGGGCCCGCTACTGAAGCTAGTGTTATAGACCCTGTTTGTAATGTTAAACCTACAGAGGAAGTTTACCGAACTACCAGCTGTATGCGTACCGATGTGTCTGCGGCGGTGCAGGAGACATCTGTGTCCGCACCGGTAGTTGTCAATACTCACTCAGAAGTAGCAGGAATGGGTGTCTCATCCCCTACACAATCTTCTGTAGTTGTGGTGCCTAATAGTGGCGACAAGAACATGGTTGGCCACTGCGATCCACCAGACACTGTAATAACTGAACATCAGCAATGGAGTGAGATGGATTCCGGCGAACCTATGCAGGTTAGGAGAGAACACCCGCTGTATGTTAGTGAGGAGGAGGGCACCGAAGAAACGGAGTCTGATATCGCATGGGAGACCGTGAGAGACCCTCGACTCCGGAAGCACTTGACTTCTCGGTCTGGAAGCCTGTCGAAAAAGTTTCCACGCGTTTCAGGAACAGATGTTCATGCCGTTGAAAATGACTAGATACATCTTGGACGGTGACCACTATATCTGATCTGTTTTACTTCTGGCCTGTTTACGGTTGTCTTACGTACCTTTGCTACTGTTAACATCAACTCCCTACGCTGCATTGCCAAACAGGCTCTTGTCCGTGATTTTGTGCGGACTCATGATTTAGATATAGTTTTCCTCCAAGAAGTTAATATAACCGACTTTGGCTTTATGGGTTCACATTACAGTTGTGTGGTGAATGTTGGAGAACATATGCGTGGTACTGCTATTTTGTACAGAGCAAGTTTGAGGTTTGTCGAGTTAGAGATGCATCCTAGCGGTCGTGTTATAACATGCTGCTACTTAACCTATACCTGCCTTCAGGTAGTGATAGGCGCCATGAGCGAGAACTACTTATAACCAACATTCTATCCTATTATTTGAGATGGAATTATGCCCTTCTTTTAGAAGGTGGCGACTTCAATTGTGTGCTACATGCTAAGGATCAGCGTCCTGGTTATAATAAGTCTTTGGCATTGGATCACCTGGTAACTGGACTACGTCTTTGTGATGTTTGGGAACATATGAACGCTACGTCTGTAGAATTTACTTACTGTCGAGCGAACTGTGTCTCAAGGATAGATCGTTTGTATCTAAGCGCTCAGTTCAACTCTCTGATTCACGCAGTGCGTGTTTTACCTGTGGCCTTTACTGGCCGCCATTCTGTCAAACTGAAATTAATCGCTGAGAGTCGTATTCCGCTATATGGCAGAGGTTATTGGAAATTAAACGAAGCATTATTACATGACACACTTTTTCTGCTGATTTCGCCAAGTTGTGGCAAATTCTTCAGGGTAAATCTCGACGCTCACGCTGTCGGTGGTGGAGAAATAACGACGTATATTTAAGCCTGGTATTATGACCTTCTGCAAACACAAAGGTCGTGAGAGGGCAATTGAACGACGTCACACCTTAGACTTTTACCAAGAAACATTAATGGGTCTTCTCTCTAGACAACAGAGTGGTCAGGACGGATCCCACCGCCTTCAAGCTGTGAAGCGGAAGCTCGTGGAAATATAGCAACATATCTTGGCGGGATCTATGACCCGTTCGCGAACTCATGACTCCGTCGTGGCACAGGAGAAAGCTTCTTTGTTTCATACCATTAAGGAGAAGTGTGCCGGTAGTGGTCGTTACATCCATGCTCTTCTGACACCGGAAGGCGCCAAGGCCACCTCTGTGCCTCAAATCCTACAGACTATCCATACATCTTATAGCACCATGTTTGACAGCACTGACCTCGCAATGACGCCATGGTGGAGCTCTTCCAATATGTTAACACCGATATAACTGTCGAGGAACAGTGTTCCTTGGAGCAGCGATATTCTGCCACCGAGGTACTGCACAGTATTAATACCGCTAGCATCCATTCCTACCCAGGAGAAGACGGCCTGACATATTCATTCTACAAGACCTTTTGCAGTGTAATCAAAGCAGAAGCTGTAAAGTTGGTGAATGAGATCCTTATTGGATCGAACTGTTGCCCTGGATTCGCCGAAGGCATGGTCATCTTAATCCCAAAGAAAAGGTCTCCAATGAGTGTCTGGGACTTTAGACCCATAACACTTTTAAATAGCCATCATCAAAATTGTGATGAAAGTACTTGCATCCAGATTAAGGCTTATTCTACCTACAATTGTAATCTCCGGACAAACATGTGGCATCCCGGGCAGGACCATAATTGACAATCTTCTGGTACTCCGAGATACAATTCTCCATTATGAACGGAATCCGTCGGAGGCTGCTGCGTTGGTCAGTCTGGATTTTGATAAAGCCTTTGATAGAGTTGGCCATGCTTATATGTTTAAAGTGCTTCAGAAATTCAAACTTCCACCGTTGCTAAAATCTGCAATCAGAACCGTCTACAGTGAGATGACTTCGAAGGTGCAAGTCAATGGATACTTCAGTAGGCCTATAAAGCTTACTAACCCTGTACGCCAGGGTTGTCCACTTTCAATGATTCTCTTCTCCCTTTCTTAGAACCCTTTCTTCGCTATCTTCAGGCTAAGGTGACTGGGACTGCCACTGCAGTTCAATTATTTTGTGCCAGAGCTTATGCTGATGACGTCACGCTGCTCATTCGCAGACGTGAGGCCTTGCCCTTGGTGCATACCGCCATCACACTTTATGAGGCAGCTTCTAATGCCAAAATGAACACCGCAAAGTCCCAACAGCCTCCCTCTTGGATCGTGGTCGACTGATCAGACATTTCTCGATATCCCAATACAATACAATGTAAGATCCTCGGCATGATCTTCTCCAAGCCGTTTACGTCGATGATTGCTCGCAACTGGGATCACAAAATAAATTTTATTCGGCTGAATACCACTGCACATCTTGGTCGGAACTTGAACCTTCTACAGAAAGTGTGGCACATCAATCAGTTTGTTTTGGCAAAATTATGTTATATGGCGCAGATACTACCCATGCCTGAAAAACACGTCTCCCGAATTGAGCGACTTGTTTGATACTATCTATGGAGAGCACAACCCTTTCATGTAGCTAAATCCCACTTGTGGCGAAAACGTAACGAAGGAGGCTTAGGTTTAATTGCAGTGGGACCTAAGAGTAAAGCGCTTCTTGTAAAATCTAGTATACCTGCCATAAGGGAATATGGGGAGGAACAAGAAATAGCCTTTTGGGAACCCTTCAAGAATTCTCTTGGAACTCCAGCTCGTGCTGTTCCTGCGGGTTTTAAGAGAGCACTCTATGTTTTGGATGGCATTGATGTCGATGCCCTGTCTCAGCAACCTAGAGGACTATCAACTGAACTCTTCAAGCTTTTCCTACAGTGGCTGCTTGCACCAATTCATATGGTGGATAGGATGCCCAACAGACCCTGGTGTCAGGTATGGCGGAACATCCATTTGCGCAACATCTCTACGGAGTGGACTACGTGCGCATATTTGGTCATCAATGATGCTGTGGCTACAGAGGATAAAATAATCCGATACAGCATAGTGAGGACCCCAACATGCAACGGTGAGCGAGATCCTCGACACCTTCGTTTTGTTACCTGCACAACAGCACGACAGATTTGCCACTGGGTTGTATCGCAATTGCATCGTCTTGCATCTTCGCAAAATCCAAACGATTATGCTCGCACATTACTACAACTAGAGACTCGAAGTACTACCGACCGCTTTGTACAGGTGTGGCTCGCACTTGGCTTTCAGCATTATATGCTGTCTGAAACGCATTCCAGCGTCGACGGTTTACGCTGTCAACTTAGAGCAGCAAGAGAAGATCTGCAAAAATATAAGCGTCTCTCGCTGCAGTCGGCAACAGTTTTCGTCTTGCTCATTCTATAGCGCTTACAACATCTTCCCGTTTTGTTACCATCTTCCAGCGCTTGTTTAATTTAAACGCTCAGACAACATAGTTCATAACTATATATATATATATATATATATATATATATATATATATATATAAATGTGAACTGATATACTGTATTTATAATATAACTGATACCTTTTGTAATTAACAAAATGAATAAATAAATAAAAATGACAGCTTTGTATATTCCTTACTCGTATTTGTAGAAAAAATTCGTATTTCTATTTAATCATTAGCCTGGAAACAAATATTTCCTGTTAATGAATTCATTTCTCAAACTGCGATGACAAAAGTATTCTCATTTTTCGTCAATAAATGCTGTTGCTGTCAGGTTGCTGTTGTCATATGTTGTGAAGTCTCTTTCAATTGCAATGTATTTTGTATAATCTGATAGCTCAAAAGGGTTTGTAACACCTGCTTAAAAATAATTCTCTTAATTTTATTTGCAGATTTCTCAAACAAGGACATGCAAATACATTTCTATTTCAATTTATAAATTATGTCATTTTATACCTATTTTTTTTTTACTAGTAGACTTCCATAGATTAATATGTTGAATAATTGTCAGCTTTAGATCATCTTTAATATCCTCATGTTTTAAAAAGTGTAAAGTAACGTTTTAGGTCATTTTTCAAAGATTTAATTCATTAAAGCCGATCCCTGCTAGGAGAGAAAGAGAGAGAGAGAGAGAGAGAGAGAGAGAGAGAGAGAGAGAGAGAGTAAGAGAATAAGGGAACGGATGCGTGTTGTTCTTTGCATGCACTATCTTATTCAAAAGTAAATAGCCACCCTCGGTTTGAATGCACCAAAGGTCACCTAATTGTCAGGCGTTCCTGCACAGATGGAATGAGAACGCAAGAAATGAAGTATATAGCAAATTTCATTATAATACTATATGTGCAGGGACGCCTGAGAATTAGGTAACCCTTCGCGCGTTCAAACAAAAAGTGTGTATTTATTTTTGTGAAATATAGTATGTATGTGGTTCTATAACTGGGTTCATTCCCCCATATTAAATCATTGCTAAAT
Organism: Hymenopus coronatus; assembly: GCA_030762935.1. Lineage (NCBI taxonomy): Eukaryota > Metazoa > Arthropoda > Insecta > Mantodea > Hymenopodidae > Hymenopus > Hymenopus coronatus. The sequence goes on from CM060900.1 coordinate 363,920,241, forward strand.
CAGAAAGAAACTAAGCACGTTACGTGGTGGATGGATTTTGTTTTAGACCAAGCCTTTCTTTGGATATATTGTCAAAATATTCGCGTAGTTTTATGTATTCCATATTAGTGGCCTGTAAATCGTAGCTCTCACCAAGGATTCGATCTCGGACGACCGCATGTGGGATTTGTGGTGGACAAAGCTGTGAAGGGGCGGGTTTTCTCCGGTTTCCCCCAACATTGCATTTTACCGTGCTCCACCTTCATTCCATATATCAGCAGTTTCATCGCTTGCAGTGCCACATTTAGCAAAAGTGGTCGTTAAACACTATAAAATAATGAACAGGTTAAGAGTTATACTTTAATACGCTAACAATTGCCTATACATACAGCATTGTCTGTACGTTAATTTGCAAAACCAGTATAGTACCTTTAATAAGTCTTAAAGGGTCTTACAATGAGATGTTCAATATTGTACGTGAATACCCAGCTCCGATACTTTCTAAGTTGATGTATGATTCTAATGTAGCATGTGAGTTACTTCCAGCATGCATTTGAAAAAAAAAAAAAAAAAAAGTTCTAACAGTATGTACCTTTAATCACTTCACATTGCACAGCCTTTATTCAACCATTGACGGACGTACCAAACGTCAAAATCATCGTAGGTGAAGGGTTAAACTAGACCGTCAAGGCAGCGGTGTTGATCTGTTACAGCTAGATATCCAGTTCATGGCAAATTGAGCATGTCTGTATAATACTGGAGTTCAGGTAGTTGTATGGAACAGAAACCCTCTTTGAAAGTAAACCTATGCTCTATACGTTTATTTAGGTATTATTTTTCAGAACGCATTATAACATCACATTTTAATGTATGAGGTGGATGTGAAATGCCTTTCTGCAAGAAAACGACAGTCAAAACCCACCGTAAGATTCTAAATGTTATAATTTCTAAGACGATAACTAGGAAATAACGTCAAGACTACAGGCTCATCTATGAAAAATGGTAAAAACAGCGTTTAGCAGGATTTTCTTTAGTAAGTAAGTATTTTTCTTCAAGACGAATGTGTTCGCAAACAAGGTCATAATGTAATATTTCTCGTAATGTATGTACGCCAAGCATTTATGTCTACGTAATCTTTAGTGCGGATTTTAGTTATATTACACTTTATTTTCTGATTGCTTTTAAAATGTGGTCGGATTGTGCGCCATCTGTAATTCATTGCAAGCCTGCTGGGCCGGCAGTCCAGGCCAAGATGGGGGACGCAGCGGCCGGGCGATAGGCCAAGGTTTCTTGTGAGCTGTCGTGCCATGGAGTTTTAGATTTTATGTTTCTTCTCCCTTTCCCATTTATGTTTCATACCCTCCTTAAAACTGTTATAAAGGTATTTAAAAACAAATGCATATATACCAAATACTGAGATGCGTCATAAAGATTTGGTAGAGTATTTGATTAAAAGAGTAAATTTTCTGCATAGCTAGAACCCAGTGGTCTCGTTAGAAAGTTCAATATGTATTAATAAGTAATAATTTAATATAGTGGTTGTAACTAAAGATACTGAGAATAAAACGCCTCTAATATAATTTTTTGTTTCTGTTATCTTATAAGGAGAAATACTAATTGATCGGGATGAGGAGCAACATGATATGTACAATAGCTACATAGACACTGATGGAAGCCATGGAGAGGACGATGAGGAATCTTCCAAATATCAGAAAGATACAGAAGATATGGATTATCCCTACTATACGGATGAGTGCCAAAATGGTTATTTGGAGTCGTATATGAGAGGACATGTTTCAACAATATCTGCAGGCCAGACTTCAGACGGGGAAAATGGCAGTCCTCAGTTCACAGAGGAAATTCAGGTAATTGATGATAAAAGTTTCTTTTATATACTTTATAGCTTTGCATAAAATTATATTGCAGAACAATATTCATTAAGCTAGTGGAAAAAACAAAAACATGCACTGATTATATGCTGCTTCTGCTTATTCTAGCCTACTATTTTGAGAGGGTCACTGTTTAGAGTTTTTTTACCTGGCAATTTGATTGCCTTATTACATAAACACTTTAAAATTAAATTTCTCGAAAGTTCTGGGTTAATATTCCTAAACGGTTATACATGGGCATGACAGTTTTTTTAAAAAAGGGTAAATCTGTGGTACTGCAGCTCAACCTGGCTGCCGAAATAGGTACACAAGACAGAGGATTATTCAGCCGATTTGGAGAGAGGATGTTCGCTACAGGAATGTTGGCTTTCGTGACGTATACTCGCTCCTAGCGTAGCTACTCAAATATTTCATGGTGCGCGGGCATTGGCCCTACGCGCGAGTCGAAAAGTCTGCATCCACAAAAGGGGAAGGCCTGGAACAAAGATGTATCCCATGGTTGGGGAACCGCAAAAGCAAGTTATCACACACCACACCAAGGCGCAGGACTAAAGACGTATTGATGTCAATGGCACTGGTGTCCTCAATACGTCATCCATCCATGTACTGACCACGCCCAGTGCTACTTAAATGCGGTAATTGGACCAGAACCATTTCAGTATGGCGTGGTCATTGTGATTTAAGCATCCATTCATTGATTTTCTTTCACGTTTTTGCGGGTTATACACTACCCTAAGCATTATTAGGAACTTAAAGGAACCCAAGATTTAGCTTTTATATTGAAAAAAAAATGAAAAGTGGCAATATTGAGTGCTACTGAACAGAGGAAGGTTATATCTACAACTTTCTTATCGTAACTATGTGTAGTTTCAAGTAAATTAAGGCCTTCAGCATAATTTATATTCTTTATGGCACCCGCGTAGTAATTTGAGCTTCTGTTATCTTGAGCTCGAACTAAAGACCAGACTGCTCATTTCTGTAGTTCTGAAGAATGTGTTTCAGCTTGTAGCTATGCTTGCACTTCTAATTTGGATCGCAATGGCACGTCACTGCAAATGAGCTCACAAGAATTAACTGCCAGCTAGGTCATTGTTTTCTCGTATGTAAGGTTCAGGACATTTGAGGCAGCCACCAACTCAATGACACTTAGCGCAATATCCAGGATTCGTTAACAACGGGTGCGGAGGGAAATGAAGAGCAGGCTTTAGGCTTTGTCTTGTAACCAAGTGGGTACAACATGCAAACGAGACGCCTCAAAGGGTTTCGGATCTCTTATTTTCCGGTCTGACTAGATACACTCATTTTCCTTCGGCTCACCCTATATAATTCCCCGGGGGATCGCTCATCGGTCACGCCGAGTACTCGTCTTCTGTTTTAAATACGAGAGGAGCGCAGAGTGACTGGTAATCTGCAGGTTCACACTCGTGGCGTAGGTATCCTACACCAAGAATAGTAGAGTATAGCACTTCTATTACTCCATTGATTAATCCGTGTTTAATATCCTTTGTTGAACAATAATTTGTTTACATCTTTTTTCATAAAAGTAACAATAGCAATTACACATTTGCAAATAATATACCTTTACACACTTATAACACCTTTACTTAATGCAGAACAAAATGTAAACATAACTAATCTAAACACTGCTGGCTCTAAGTTAAATGCATGGTCCATCCCAAAATTAAGCTTTAGTTATATTATTGGAAAGCATAAACGAATGTAGCTGCAAATTCTTGATGGGCCAATACAAGCTCTTTATCAATGTCTCTACTGATTCCGATACGGTTTTAGCAACGACTTGGGCTACGGGCTGAGCTTGATAACAGCATCATGTGAAAATACTTATATCAGTATGGTCTCAGTACTCCCAACCGCCAAAGCTTTTCAGATATTTTATGTTAACGTTACCTCAAGCCTTCAGATTAATCTGCATTTAGCGCCACTGAGTTTAAATGCATGCTGCCATTTTTAGTTCAGCGAGTTGTGTCATAGGGAAGATGCGGAATTGAACCTTGGACTGCATGCATTGCCGACTTCGTAAATAGGTTGGTGTATAGTCTTCTCCAAAACATGATGGCCTCAAACGGGACCGCTTCCCCTGCCACTGATCAATAGCCATTATCAAACAAAAGGCAACGGTACTAGGTGTGAGAGGCAACGCAGTAAAAACTCTGTCTCCTGGAGACTCTTAGACTCTGTTTGCAAGTCGAAATACGCGTCTCAGTTAAGGGACCAGTAAGTGGAAGACTTGACCACAGCGAGGGTTGATTTCCAACCGTAAACCACATAAAACCGAATTTTAAAATCACACCACTTTTGGCAGAGGGTTATCATGTTCTGAAAGCTACTATACGGGCGGTGCAGAACCGTTTTTCATAGGAACATTTTGTACATTCATTAGTTTTTGTTGTTTTCCTAACTTATTCTGCGTAGGTAAGTCTTCATTTACTGCTGTAAAGAGTATGAGAAAGTGTTAACTGTAATGGGGAAGTTGGCCATTAAAACTCTCTACGTTACCATAAGCGTCCAATTATTTGAGTTACCTATTAGAATAAATGTTGCGATTACGGGTTTACGAGACGCAAGCGAATATTCCAAATGTAAATATAGGAAAGCTACGATATAAGTCTCATTTCAGTAAGGCGACTTCGAGTTTTTGAAATTCCCCCCTTTTCCTCATCGTTCGCTAGTCCTCTGCAGGAGCCCATGCATGATAAACTCGCTACCTAGCATTGACATCATGCCTGAACAAACGACTGGCGGCAAGGTCCGAATAAATCTGAAGAGCCTATATAAATACCAACTGCCCTGTATTTGACGTGTGAAGATATCCCTTCGAGCAATAAAAGAGTTGCATCATCATCGGGGCTATTTCCATTTAAAACTGGCCAGTGAAGAACTAGTAAGAGGGATTTTCGTTTTACGCCTCTGCAAGAGCGCGACCTACTCATCATCTCCGCTAATAAGCAAAAGGCGTAAAAGAAGATATCTCAGCCAGTTCTTGACTTACTGATCTTAACTTGAAATAGCCCGGTGAGTTCCACAAGTCTTTTAATGCACCAAGGGATAACTACATACGCCAAGTAAGGGTGAATCCGGCCACATGGTACACACCTATGCATTTTTATTTTGGTAATTATTATTATTATTATTTTGTTTCACATAGAAGACTCATTGCACACACACATTTTTGTAGTAGGGGTTTCATAAACAATAAAATTGGCAGGTTTTAAACTAATACAACTAACATGGTACTATTAATGTATATTGTGACATCCCTACTTGATGCTCTCCTGTATAATAATGCAGGAAAGTTCACCTGCGTGCGGTACGTGATTAAAATATGCGGAATTTCTTCAAGTATAATACGACACGCCTGATGTAGTGCTCATGTTCACTAAAGCGCGATGCCTTAGTGCTAAATAGCTTACGTGATTTTTTTTTCCGGGTGAAATTATTTACATAATTCTTACTAGCGTATAAGGAAGAGGGTCCTTAACCTTCTTTCCATATTTTACCGAAAATTGTTTGCCTATTTTTTGTTTTCTATTCAGTAGTGACGGATGGTAATATTTGTGGCACCATTTCCTCCTACACTAATGCAGCTCGGGTCTCGATGCACGTAGTGGGCGCTTAGCAACCAAAACGTGTTCATTTTCAGTTCCAAAGTCAACATCATTGAAGTGAAATGTCGCCTGCTGAAATGGTCGTACATTCGCAACAGGTACTTTTCATTCACTCACCTAAAAGGTCTGCATAATTTGCTGAATTACCTGAGCTCTACCAGTGTGAGAACTACCCTGGGTGCAGTCGTGTATTACAACGAAGCGTCTAGCGGTCCTTCCTTTTTTTATTTGTTTAAAACGAGAGCTGTTCAATAAAGATTATTATTTTTTTCTTTTTGCAGTTTAACGTCCTTTAGCCAAGTTGGTCATATCGGACGATGAATGAAATTGGTGAAATAATGCTGGAGCTTAAGGTTACTCGACATTCGTCTTCTCAGGATGAGGGAAACCCCCCGAAAAATCTTATCCGGGTAACTCACCCTAAGTGAGATTCGAACTCACGACCTTTTGAATGTGAGCCCGACACGCTACCACCACACTATCCAGGCGGGCTACCAATGAGGAATGATCACAATTTATTTACGAATATAGTTTCTCACGCTAGCATTTTATATTATATTTGTTAGCACAGGAAGTAACAAACACGCCTTACTAGTTTCATAGGATAGGATACGTTCGGAGGGATCTTGGCACCGAGCCTGAAGTTATTTCACCTACGCCCTACGAGGGAGCGCTCCCGGGGAGAGAGAGATGAGACGATAGGCCGGATGGCCGGAACCAGGAGCGGCGGTACAGCAATGACAAGGTACCTATAGTTTCCAGATTGTAGCTCCCGACAATCGGACAGTAAAACCCTTTACCACCACTTAGGGTTCACACCGGGAGTGGTGCTCATCCAGGGAACCAGACGAAGACGGAAAGTTGGGATAGTCACCTTGTGCATCCTTTTTTCCTGTCATGTCGCACTGAGTACCGTGCCCACATTTCCAACCGTGAACAAGAAAAAACAAAGGGATGAAGAATGAATGAAACGACAGGAAATTTTGGGGATGAATAAACCTATCCTGTATTTGCCTGTGGAGTCTCAAAGAGACCCCCAAAAAGTGTCAAGTAGACCGGCTACGGGAAGTGAACCTACGATCTCCCGAATGCGGGCCAGATATGAAACCGCACTGGGCCATCTCTCTTGCTACTAGTTTTCTTGTTGGCATTCCTTGTTCGTGCCTGTGAGAGGCCGGCGGGTGAATCATATTCAGCATTGCCTAGAGTAACAATTGAGGTGACACGTGATTAACAATGTGCGGCTTTGAAATTCTGCTTTTGTCTCAAAACAATGTTCAGCTGAGGTCTATGGAGAAGTTTTTTTCCCTACAGCACAGCTCGAAGATGGCCATAATTATTTAAATAAGCGAAAAAATCAACTTCAAAGAGAGGTGGACCTGGCTCCAGTTACTATTCTTACGGAAGAAAGCATCAACTTTGCTACTGCATCGAGAAAGAATATCGAGGAATAATTTTACGACTACTTTCAGAAATACTGAAAATTTCACTGGGTGCGACCGACCCACAGACTGGTGGCAGAAAATTTACCTGTGAGATGTGCTAGTGCCCAGTGGGTTCCAAGACTGCTGGTTCCCGAATAAAGGACATTGGCATGTATGTAGGTCTGCATGTAGTTCAAGTTGATGTTCGAGGAACATTCAAATACATCATCAAAGGTAGTCACTGCTGATGTAACTTGGTTAAATGATTTTGATCCTGAGAGCAAACCACAAAGTTCAGTGTGGAAATCACCATCATCAGCATCAGTATTATCACCAACCGTCCTTTTGTTGGGAAAGCTACGGTCATCGCACTCTTATATATTCATGGAATGGTTTATCATCATGGTGCTGCATGGCTGCACACAGATCAATAACTGGACACTACATATTACAAGGATGTCCTGAAAACGTTGGAAGTCCATATCAAGCGCAAAAGACCAAATATACGTGAAACAGGCTGGACGCTGTACGACGATAATGCACCGCCACATACTGCAAATGTTGTTACTGAAAATGTTACAAAAAGTAATGTCAATTGCTTCCTTTATCCTCCCTATGGTACGGATTTAGCCTCGTGTGATTTTTGTTTATTTCCTAACCTGAAGAAGCACCTTCATAGGAGGCACTTTCCATCATCAGAATCAGACGCGATTCTGAATGACTTTTCAAAATGGTTTCCAGCATGCCCTTGCAGGCTGTCACAAACGCTGGGACAGGTGCATCGCATCCAGAGGAAACTATTTTGAGAAAGGAATGTTGTCAAACAAATAATGATCATTCTTTACTGAAAAGTCCTCGCACTTATAGTTCTGTGATAACCACTGAATACATCTTGGTATATGAGGATGTTCTTGGCTCTTACATCTCTAAACTTAGTCCAGTCATGATTGAAGACTGACTTTGTTTGACATCCATAAAATATCATATTTTAACTCTATTTTCTCCCCATGTTTTAATAAAACATACGATAACCTCTTAACACAAACATATTCGCTGGCTGTGCTTCTGCTTGAAGTAGACACGACTGAATCTTCTTCAGCACTCATGTTCACATAAGAAAACGCAATCTTCTTTCACCTACTTAAAACACCTAACTGCAAAATAGCATTCACCCAACAAAACATATCACAATTGATCGAAATTGCCGAGGGCTCGCTATCTCCTTGCTTCTTAATTTATCGGAAGCACTCGTAATTTCACACGATCAATCTTCACTAGATAGTCTATGATACATTTCTCTCGCCCACTTGCAAACCTCTAGTTCAGGGATGCCCAAACGCAGTCGGAAGAGGGAAGGGCGGGTGAAACTTCGTCCTCACGCTCCGTCGTGATTTTGTGAGCATGCTTTACATTACAAAATATGGACTATCTTTGCGAGTTTCATGGTACTTTGAACTCATTGCGATATACTTTAAATATATTTATTACAATACACCATACATAAGATGCCGTTTGTATGTCACATTTCCCTTAGTGCCTTTTCTGACACATTTTATTTTTAACAAGGTTATCTATATTTACCACTATAACAAGGTTATCTAAGTTTGAGAGTTACATAGTCTCAGACGGCTTTCCAAGTAATCGTCGCTTATATTAAAACGATATTGGATTTTTAATGTAATTTATTTTGAAAAAAATTACCCGCAAAGGTATGTGGATCCTAAAATTGCCATCAGGTTTTTTGAAAACACACACAACTGTGGAATTTTATCACAGGACACTATATTAAAGCGCTCCCACGAGTCTTTATTACAATATTTAATACTGTAATTTAAGTAGTTACATTTGGACATGGAGCATCACTGCAATGTAAATTCACAGGTGCGATAAATAGGCAAATTTTCCAGTTCAGTATTTTCAAATCGGAAAATTATGAATCAAAATTGGCATATAATTGCTGTAGGACTCACAAGGACACCGCTACTGTGAATGGTGTGATAAATACGACACCGAACGGCTAGCACGCTGTATCCATTCTAGCCTGTTTACGGACATAGTCCGGCTTACTTCCTGTTTGCGCTTACAGGTTGATTGAGTCATTGCTCTCATATGAACGAAGCCTATCAGCTAACAACCCGGATACAACATTTAGTCCAATGGTGAAGGGACTTCTACATTATAGTATGAATCAGTGGTTTAGTTCAAACTTGGAGTGAATATTATTCTAAGGTGCGGAGAGAAATAGTCAATTTTTACAATTTTTCAGGAAAGAGCCAACTGAACCATTATATTTCTTAATTGGCTGCTAAGTTTTGTCTGCATTCAGTATCGGGTGTGTCTGAATTTAAAACACAAAGTTAGGCACAAAAATGTGTATCGAAACCTTTTTCCTTTCTTCTTTCTATTAAGTTGTACTAAGACTTCATTTGTCTGTGTGGGCCACGCCGCAGTTGCATATCGATATTTTCTTCCTCTATCAGTATAATTTACTTCATATGTACATAGTAGGTAGAGAAGGTATTGTATTCCAACCAGAACTTCGATACCAAAATTTCACTGCAAATACATATTTTGAGGACCCCTGAATCCAAAGAGAAAAGCATTTTTAGAAAAAAGGTTCTCGCGCCCGCGAGTATGTGTATATGTCTGTGGACAGCATTGATTAAAAAACGAAACACATGTAAAGATACAACCGATCCGCATATCACTACGGTATGATTCGCAGGTAGTGTGACAGATGAAAAGAGTACTGTTTATTGTTGTTCAATCAGGCTTGAAATATTGATACAACGTAGTTAAAACGCAGGGTCAGAGCGTGAACATACGAATTAGAGGTGACATCGTAATATAAACTTGCATAATATGTGTTAATATGGGAGGGAACAGCATCCACCTGGCTTCCATGTATCATTACAGACCACCAACCCGCGTTGCCATGCCCTGTAGTCCGGCACATAGCAGATGGTCCTCATTCAACAGACATGAGCTGTGGTTAATGGATATACGAGCCTAATCTTAAATAGTGCTCAAGTCCAGTTTGTGAAAGTGACTTGATCTAACGAGAAATGTGAGTTTTCTATTGGTTAAAGAATTCTCTTCTATTGCTTGTAATTTTTACTCAGGATAAATTACTAAGAGATAGCCGAAAGAAGCTACTCAGGGTTAATGTTCTACCTCCAACACCGCGGACCCACGCTAAATATGTTCATCTGGGCTTTGTAAAAAATTGTTTTATTTTAACGGAAATTACACTCTGTATTTTGACAAGTGGAGAGTCCAATATGTTGCATAAAAATGACATTTCATAAAATGTGAGGAAAACATAATATTTCAAGTATTTTTTTTGGTAGTGTTTAACCCCCGCTTTAACTACTTATGGCACCGCAGGCGGTGACACTGATGATACATGAATGGAAATGGAGCACCGGTGGAATGCGATGGCGGGGGAAACCGGAGGACCCAGTGAAAACCCGCCCCAGCGCCGCTTTGTCCACCACAAATCTCACATGCGGTCGCTTGGGGTCCAACCCAAGGGGTCGCTTGGGGTCTAGGTGATAGGCAATATTTCAAGTATATCTTAGCACATCTTACATATGGTGTTATCTGTAGATGTTATTTTTAAATTTAACCTAACTCTGGATGAAAGTGTTTGATCTGTTGGGAGCGGCTCATAAAATGTGAGGGAAGCATAACATTTCTAGTATATTCTAACACAGTCTGAAACCTCCATAACTGCATTGTTGCACAATGAAATTTGCAACAACATTGCGAATTGTTAACCCCATACCGCCGATCCACTATTGCTGTTGATGTGGGAAAACCCATAATCGGATAGTATCTTGCCACTCGAAGTTCCAGCCAACCTCCAATATTTGAAGTTTCAAGCTTTTCCGAAATCTCGCAGAAACTCCGACCTAAACCCATTAATCTTCAATTCACGCGCGGGTTGATGATGAGAACGAGGCTGGCAGAAGAAAACTCATATATCAATTCCACTTATGACGTATTGTTAATTATTTCTCAATATTTTAATCACATTTGAGGATATTGAATGCGTGTATTCATTCAATACTATGTAAGCGCTACTATTTTATTTTGTTATAATGCTGATCTAGCCGACGACAAACAGCGGTTGACCAGAGGTTGAATTTGAATATAGTAAAACCTTCGATTAGGTATAATCACTGTTATGTTAACGTCAAAATTTCCTCGCGATAAAATAATGATAAGTAAAGTAGCAATGAGTTATAAGAAATACTCAAGATTACAAAGAAAATTCGTTTGCTGATAGCAAACTGGTACTGCTGGCGTTTCCTGAATTTTTTACCAATGATAATGAAAAGTTAATTGACATTGGTTTTTCCACATACATAGAAAACACCATTACGAGATGATCCTCTAGCGCAGGCTGATGCTCGCTTAAGGGTGAATTGAGTAAAATTAAAAAAAAAAAAAAAAGCCTTCCTCTTTGTGATGAAGCAAGCAAGTGGGTAAACTTGTAAAAGCAGAAATTGCCCTCCTTCCTTGTACAGTGTGTCGTGTTAGTTTATAATCTCGGGAATAGAAGGCAATCTAACACGCAAACCATCGACTCCTATGTATTTATGCCTAAGTGGAATATTTCTTATTTATGAAAAGTGGCGGAATAAGTGTTTCGTTTTCGGCAAAGTTCTGCAATCAGGAAATTTAATATGCGGCATCATTACGAATTGTAATAGATACCAATTCATTATCAAGTGCCTGTTCTTATTCACTGCTGTAAAGATCAAACATTTTCTTTAGAAATTAATCCTTATACTGTTGGCATTACAATAATTACAATTGTGTGAACCAATTAAGGAGCTTGTTGTTTTAATTTATAAATACGCCACTTACTGCCATTCTTTTATTTACAATTATTCATGTTACGGTTACAATGTAATTACAATAGTATTAACCAATTAAAGAGCTTGTTGTTTTAATTTATAATTATTATTTATAATTATTCATGTTACGACTACCAGCTACCACTAAATCTATAAAAATATGTAGGTATATGTTAATTTCCGAAGTACAAATACTAAATCAAGAACCATAATAGGGTAATTGTTCCACCAATTATGAGCCTACAATAGGTTACTAACCCTATGAAAATGTTGCATACTGTCACAGTACGGAAGAAATTAGACCACTCGCCTCTCACCTAGACGGGCCCGGGTTCGATCCCAAGCGACCGCAAGTGAAAGCAGGGGTGGGTTTTCTCCGGGTTCTCCGGTTTCCCCGCCATCGCATTCCACCGGTGCTCCATCTTCATCCCATGTATCACCAGTATCATTGCCTGCGGTGCCACAGTAGTAAAAGCGGGCGTGAAACACTACAAAAAAAAAGAATTACGGGTTCTTGCTTTCCGTGTAGCTGGTCGTGCAGTGCAGTGCATAGTAGAGGATTCGCAAGATCTTCGAACACATTTGCTCTCTTTGGTTTACTCGAGGGGCAATCAGTTGGTAACGCCTGCTGCAGTAGAAGCAGACAGGGCTAAATAGGCTTTTCTGTGGCTGTGTCGTGAAGGGGTTCCAATCCGTAATCCCGTGCGCCATGTGTGCGTCACCGACTGAATGTAGCCAACATGAAACAAGAAAAAGGGAAATTAAGTGACAAAATGGGGGGAGCGGAAAGCTGTGGTAGAATATACCACTCCAGGATTCGCCTTGCCCAGGTACTGCTGCATGCGAACCTCACATGCTACCGCGGAGGTTGTTTTATGAAGCATTCTACTTGGTATTGACCATTGGGTTCATGTCACTTTACTATTATAACAGGGGTGATGAAAAGTGATCACCAGGGAAATAATTACCTAAATATATTTCAGCTTCATATACCCAAGGTCGCGGGTTCAAACCCGGCGCAGGCCGCGCCGTAACCGAGTGGTTACACCACTCGCCTCTCACCTAGGCGGCCTGGGTTCGGTACCAAGCAACCGCATGTGAGATTTGTGGTGGACAAAGCAGCGCAGGAGCGGGTTTTCTCCGGGGTTTCCGGTTTCCTCTGCCATCGCATTCCACCGGTGCTCCATTTTCATTTCGTAAGTCATCTGAGGTGCCAAAAGTAGTAGAAACGGGCGTTTAACCTACAAAAAAAAAAAACAAAAAAAAAAACAAAAAAAAAAAACGGCGTAGGACGATGGATTTTTCTCGCGTAAAAATCCTTAGCATGGCTTCTTTCGGAAGGGAAGTACAGCCGTTGGTACCGTGTCGTAGATTTTGGCATGTAAAAGAACCTCAAGTCTGATAAAGAGGCCTCTAAGCTTAATTAAGCCGTCTTTCACTCCCAGTATAGAATGAGATGCTGTGAATCACTGTAGTTAAAAAAAGTCTATTAATAGCCCCCAATTTCATTTTTAAGTATGTTTGAAAACTAGCCCGTTTTATAACTCTAGAATTAAAAGACAATATACAATTATTACTAGACTTCGGATTTTGGTAAAAGACTATTCTGTTTCTCAGGAATTACACTAAAATAACTTAGTACGAGTATATACATGGCTCATGTAATTAATGATCAAAACTGATTAACTTTGGTACCTAAAGTGATGCTAGAACTTATGTTTACTGATTTAAATATTAAAATGAAAATAAATTTTAAATTCACATTTTCTTTAAAAACCGTCAACTTATTGTCGAGTATAATTATTGAAATTCATATTTTTCAAATTATTTTTTTAGTTTGAACCCCAAGCTACAATAAACAATTCTGGTGACATTTTTTGCTCATTTTCTTCTTGCAAACTAATAATAACACAGAAGAGCGGCAGTTTTTCTTCCTTTACAAATCTAGAGAAAGTGCTGGTTATTTACTGTGAATTTATAAATGGTTGTTGACAGTAGTATGGATGAGCGACTTTTTTTTTTGTGATATTAAAACATTAATCGCTTGTTCTTATAAAATTACATGAAACAGAAAAACAAAAGTATGCGATGTTTATGGTCTATGATTGGCTATATTACAATTTACTCACATGTAACAAAAGTATCGTTATTACTTCTAATTATGTTATTTATAATAAATAATTCATTGCTATGACGTAGCACAATTTTATCTCTCGTCGCTACGACAGTCGCTCATCTGCTGCGGCTATCTCTCTACAGCTCCGAACTTACTGTTGAAAACCAAACTCCTCCGAGCTATGTTGCCTGGCTTATATAGCTTTCAATAGCGTGGCAAGATATTTCCAGAAGTAGAAAACATTATTGGCACGTGTACAATACATACAGGTGTGACCTCATAACCAAATGGAACAATGATAGCTTTCATGTAATGCATCCGCTGACCACATTCATGTTCACTCACGCAGGTATGACAATGGATCGAAGATGGAAAGGAAATCGACAGCAACAATTAGCTAAGAGTAATCGAAAGCAAGCCGCTCAGAATACGTGCAGCGATTACGGAGAGGAAAGGTATAGGCGCGTGCATTTAACACGTAGTTACACTACTCCTCCTCAGGTTTGGTTTTTCCGGCCAGTATAGTCGTAACGGGCTAGACGATCCAAGTGTATGACCAGACTGATCCCTAGGGGTGACCTCCGGATGTGGTAGAAGACATTGTTAATTCTCTTCATCACGAGCTGTGGTCCTTGCCATGGTTGCTATATTTGTGTCCCTTGATCCGGGAACAGCCATATAACCTCATCTAACACCCTGCTGGAAATCCCGGCATTTAGCCTGCCAGTCGTAGCGGGTATTTATCCAATTGCTGGCTCGCTGGACGTGTTGACGGGTTATCTCATGCACGACATGAAATATATCTACAAGATCCTCCAGGTAGTCTGCTGCTGTCTATTCCGCCCCAGGAGGACTCCCGAACATCACGTCACATGGCACATGCACCCCTATACCAAAGGATAAGTTGACTGGTCATAACCCATTAGTATGGTGGGTTGAATAACGGTAAGCCAACAAGAAATGTGCTTGGCACCAAACTTCTTCAAATGCTGTTCTAGAGTGCCAATATAGCGCTTCCCATGTCATCTGACTGTGAGTGAAGAGGGTTTGTGCGCGTTTGAGCACTCCAAGTCGCTCCGGTGTTTCTCTCGTCACCTTAGAGCCTAAGTTAGTACCCTCATCGTTGTGTAACTGCAACGGTACCCCAAAGCGGCAGAACAGTACTTCTACTATACAGTTCACGATGGTCTTGGTTCCCTTGTTACGAAATGGCGTACACCTTCGGTCACTTGATGAAATTGTCCATGACTACTAATAGATGCCTGTTAACCCTGTCTCAAAGAATGAATGGTCTAGCTATGTCAATAGCCATGATGCGTACAAAGGATGCTGCATGCGACTCCAACTCCTACACTGTAGGTCACGACATTACGCACATATATGAAATTGGCGGCACCACCTCTTAAGTGCCTGCCGGTAGTATCAGGCAGTGATGCCGTTGTCGGAGCTTCTTAAAGTTTGGTTGTGTCCAGAATGTCAACCAGCAGTCCTCACGTGTACTTTGTCTAGGATTTCCGTGAGTTTGTTCTGAGGGAGAATTAACTATTCTCTCTCTCTTTCTCTCTGTGTCTTCACATAGGCGACTTCTGTACTCTAAACAGTACACTCTCCTTGATCTTCAATGAGCCCCATTGGTCCCAGTCACCTATTTCTGGGTGAGGGGTGACTTCCTAGCTTGGTCTGGTGTCCGTCTCCAATTCTCTCAAGAGTACTCCAAGTCGGGGTTAGCCAACGAATCCCTCTTCAGACCTGCGTTATAACATCCAGCTGCAGGCACCACCGAAATCACACAGACAGCTGCAACACGCTTCTTCTGCTCCACTTTAGTGCAGTGACCGCACATCTCTGGATAGGCCGACTGGACATGGGTCCGCATTTCTGATGCTCTTGGAACCTTTATACCCGACTGATTGTCTGAACCTCCACGTTCTTGAAACTCAACAGCCAGATGAGGGTGGAGTAGTCAGTCCTGAAGTGGAGTGACTGACCGTCTATTTATTTGTGGAAGTGCTCGAACGCTTTTTAATTCCCAGAAACTCTCGTCGGGTAACGCAGTATTTCTTTTATGTCTTGGAGTCCATCTTTCTGCAGTAGGCTATTACCCACTTCTGACCATCCCGGACCTGGGATAGGATGCTTCCAATACCGGTGTCGCTGACACGGTGTGCACAATAAAGTTGACATCATATGGTAGAAATTACAAAATATGTGCACTACAGAGTGCTGACTTTTGCGCCTCGAATGCGCTCTGGGATCCATCTAGCCACCTGTAAGGCCGGTGGTCTTCCGTCGGACGAATCAGGTGTTTTCCATTGTTGGAGGAACCTCTGACCAACCAGTCGGAGTAGCTTTATAAGCCCAGGAATGTTCGTAACTCTGATTTTCTTTCGGGATAGGCCAATTTCTCACGGTCGGAGCCTTCTCCGGGTCCGAGGCCACCCCAAATTGGAGAATGTATGGCCGAAGTCGTTCAAATGCTTGTAGAATAGTTGGCATATTCTCGTGTTCGGCCTCAGGCTAGCTGCCTGCAGACTTTGCAGCACCTTAGTCAGGATCTCAAAATGATGTACGAAGTTGCTGCCCATCACGATGATGCCATCCAGATATAGCGTCGTAGTTCAACAATTTCATCACTGGTTCTATGAGGCGCTGGAATTTATCTGGCACATTATAAAGCCCAGAGGAAATAACCGAAAATTGCAAACGCCCCTGGATTATCGAGAATGCTCTCTTCTCATTGATTCTATAATTTAGGGCCACTTACCAATACCAAGTACAAAGTCGAGAACTTCTGGGTACCAGCATGTTGTCCAGAGAGTCGTCATCCGGGGTAAAGGGAAACAGTAGTTTCTGGTGGCAAAATTCAGCTTCCCTGTTCTTCTCATTCTTCTTATTCACTAAGGCTACAGGGGAGCACCAAACGCAGTCGGATTCTTCCATTATTCCTCTAGATCTCATGTCCTCAAGCATATCCCGTACCTCTGACTGTTTTGCCAAAGGAACACGTCTTAGTGGTTGCCGGATAGGCCGGGAGTCTTCGAAGTTGATGTAATACAGTACTCTGTTAGTGCTACCGCAATCGCCGTTCCCTTGGTTGAAGGCAGACTGATATCGTTCTAAGTATGTCCGGGACACTATCCAGTTATTAAGCGGTCAGATGGACGACCGGCCTCTTCAACAGGTATTTCAGACAGGGTTCCGGATCCTGTGACGGTGCTGGCTGGTCGGTTCGCACTGCGGTGCACTCGCTGCCGGCTCGCACTTCCCTAATTCCGTTCCTGCTGACCCGATCAGTGTCCATTGGATTTAGCAGTCTCACCGGCACTTCTTCCCGACAATTTATCATGCCCAGGCAACGCATTATCCGTTATTAATCCGTCCCGGTCCCAAACAAGGTTCCCTGCCTGTTGGTCCTCCAGATGGTCCTCCTGGAGGACCATCTTACTTCTTGCTGGCACAACTGCATCGTCCCTCAGGATCAGCCTGAGATCTCCGGATGTTCGTAGGAGCTACGAAGTAACTCCTTATATCGGTCAGGATGCAGTATCCTTTTGCTCACTTCAACCGTCGCTTCCTGACTCTTGAGAGCATCACATTCTCAGTCAGCCTTGGGAAGAATCCCAAAAGTTCACGTTATCCGTCCCAAAGAGCAGGGCCTCCCCCACAGGCAAGATATTGCCCAAAGCTAACTTGCGTCCTTCAGAATCATACCGTGGTATAATTGTTTTCCCAATTTGTTAAGTATTGTTTAAAAATAAGGTTTTTATTGGAATGTGTTAGAAAAAGCTTTGTGGTAGTAAGAATCTTACCATTCAAACGAAGAAATCTTTTTTTTTTTCAGCAGTTGTTTGTCACAAATGTCGTTTTCCGGACAAGCAGCTGGAAGTATGATTTTTTCATTTATATGACATATACCTAACTGCGACACTAAGTGAATACTGTCCCATATTTACAAATGATAGGAGTAGACAGAGTTGTCTGGTGATGTAAATGCCAACAAATTCAGTTCCGTTTAACACTAAATAAGGAGTAACAATTCTTGTATTAAAAGATAGTTTAAAAGTTATATTGCTTTTAAAAGCCAGTAAACATGTTTTAATTTATCATTATTAAATGAAGCACTATTAAAAGGGAACATTTCATTTTATACTTTTGTGTACATCCATTCTAGATGGATAATGGATTATTCTTCTTGAGTATCTGCAGATCTGCTAGGGGATGACAATGGATCACTTGTCAAAACGCATCCAGTCATCTTCCAATATTTCAGCAAAGAAGCAACAAGAATGGACGTCCCAAAAAGTATATATTTATTTTAGTTCTAATTCAATAGAACCTTTCATTGTTTTTTTTCTACACTCTATAAAAGTTTTTAATGTATCGACGAAGCCCGTCTCTCTAGTGTGGAGGTAGCGTTTCTGCCCTCACATTGTAGAGGTCCCGAGTTTGAATCTCGGTTAGAATGAGTTACCCAGATAAGGTTTAATCTGCAGTTCTCCCTTAGCTTGAAAAGACGAGTGTGGAGTAGTGTTAACTTCCATGGACCCCGAGGTCATTTTAGTATCATTTCACCAATTTCAAGCAGTGTCCGATAGGACCATTATGGACACTGCTTGAAATTGGTGAAATGATACTCAAATGACATTCGCACATTCGTATATTATGGTCTTCTACTAATTTCCAAAAGAATATCTGTTTTTATAAAGGTCAAGAGCCCTTAGGAACACGCCGGATATACTGTCCAAGTAATGCTAAAACGAAAGATTGCATGATCCTAAAACGGACGAGTGCCAAGAGAGAAAATAACTGAATCATTCAAGAGCATTAAGGGACGTTAACCTACAACCAACAACACGTCTTTAAGTCGAACATTTAAAACATATTTGAAAATTAATATATTTCTTGTTCGTTTGTTTAGTAGTAATGGTAGCGTGGTCGCGTTAAACAGCTGTTTTCAAATAGCTGTTGCACGAAAACAGTACATACTTATACAGACATGGGTTCCTACCTAAAACATGATCTACTTGCTCCCCGCTACAATCCCTAAAAGTTTCTAAAGGAAATCTGTGAAACTCCTGTATATTTACATATTTTAGTAGGTGAATATATTTGAGTACTGAAGAGAGCGATTCATAAGGTGTGCTGTGTTACAATGGTGGATAATTATTTGTGTTCCTAAAACGCTTTACCGTTTAACAGCATATATACTGCGCAAATCGGCTAATCTCGCAAAAATTAGCTGCCCACCACTGCCCTTGAGCAGTAAAGTAAGATACCTGAGCCCACCGTTTACCTTACGAAACCAGGAGGGCAAAATGATGGGTCGCCCTCATGATTTCTTTACATCGATGTACCATAGCTAACAATGAGTATATAAGAGGGTTTCTTTCACAAGTGTTAAAATTTTAATTGGATCTAACTTTGTTTGAGCTAAGCGCATTTATGTTGTTCGAAATTATAAAATCGGGAAAGTCAAATTTTAAGGTTTGTATAATAAAAGCAGGAGGCTCTAAAATCTGAACTATTTCAAATTGTTTCTGCGTTTCTAAACCCTTTTCTTCTTTCTGTTTTTTTTAATAGTATCCAAAAAGAAAGTTAAGTCTTTTGAACCCCTTTTGCGACTTTTTTCCATACTTACAGAAGGGTTTCCCTCAAAGAGTTTATCCGTATTTTGTGCGCCACATAAAATCCATGGAAGTATCCAATTTCTAATAACCTCAAACTAAAAATAGATGAGTATGCGTATTTTTTACATAAAAATGCTGTTGAACGATTCAGTTATTTTCTCTCTTGGCACTCGTCCGTTTTAAGATCATGCAATCATTCGTTTTGGCATTACTTGGGCAGTAAATCCGGCGTGTTCCTAAGGGCTCTTGACCCTTATAGCCACAGATAGTCCTTTGGAAATTAGTAGAAGACCATAATATGCGTAAGTGAGAGTAATCTAAGATGTAGTAATTTAATGAAATATTAATTTTGGAATTTTAAGTGCACTTTTAGGGAAAACATTAAAGTAGGGAATTGAATAAATAATATAGACATAAATAATTCAAAATGCTCATTTATCACCTCTGTCAGAAGGAATACAAGTTTCCAACTCTTTAGAAAAATGCAATAAAGTTATTTCCACTGCTATTTCATTTAAATATATCATCATGACAGTATTTAAATTGCACAGTTGAGACTTGTCTGATACTGGTAGCTCGTTCTATCATTCTAATGCCGTGCTAGATTTGTAAAACCCCCTTTCGTTCATATCATACATGTTACACTGAATTAATTACCGAGGTTCATATTTGAGATGTCTTTATCACGCTGGCGTGTTCCTGACGGAGACTATTTTCTAGAAATATCCCTGCCATAGCCATAGCTGATGTCGTGGACAATCGAACTGACCCAATCTTCACGAGATATACCTATCAAAATCTTCCAGTGCATACTTGGAGTTAATACTATTACTAGTACAAACGCATCTATCGCTGTCGGGCGTAAACATCCTTAGCATGGCTTCCTACGGAAGGCAAGTACAGCCGTTGGTCCCGTGTCGTAGATTTACGGCACGTAGAAGAACCTCAAGCCTGAAAGAGATGCCTATGAGCAAAATTAAGCGGTCTTTCATGCCCAATATATAATGGGACGATGAGAACCACAGCGGTTAAACATCGTCCATAAATAAAACGCCATTTCATTTCACTTTTGCATCTATCGCTGATAGCACTGCCTATCAACTGACCCAAAATTCTTGTTATACACCTATTCAAATACTTCAGTGGGCACTTGCAGTTCTACTATCATATGTAATGCTGGTATCGTGGACTATCGTACTGGTCTAAATTTACTCTGATACACTTATCAAAATATTTCAATGGATACTTGCAACCCTACTATTACAATCACATCTGTTTTTGATATCATGGACTATCGAACTGGCCGAAACTTCCTCTGATGCACATATCAAAATGTTCAAGCGCATGCTTAATGGCTTCGTATTGTAGTCATATACACTGCTGACATTCTGGACAACCGAGGTGACCAAACCTCTTGTGTGACAGCTATCAAAATGTTCCCATTTTCTACCCTGAAGCTTGCTTTTCTCCTTGTGTCTTTCTTTGTTTTTCCTCGAGAACTTTCCTATTTCAAAGTTTTAGAGTTGCTCATTAATTAGAAGCAGAAGCAAAATCTCTTAGCATTTTGTGTGCACTATTTATATTATATACAGGAAGTTAGATTTGTTCTCAGTGTGCGTTTTAACGTACTCCACGTAATTTATAAATATCCCAACATTGCATTTCTGTATATCCATTTAAATCAAATCCTAATTTTCTTTTTCTCAGTATACGCAGTTTGTATCAATGATTCTAGCAAGCTGCAGCATAATTTTCACAGTATATGCATGGATCCAGAAGATTTTTGTTCCAATCTTGTCTGCAATTTAGTGATTACTTGCTCTGAAGACCTCATCAACCAATTTTATTAGCAAAGAATGGATGATAGAAAACGCAATTTCCTTTATAACAAAATAGGTTTGCGTATATTGGATGGATATTTAATGTAACCGGCTGTTTTCTCCGTAATGTAACACAAATTTGAGACATATTATGTACCAGATGGCCAAACTGCCCCGTGTTGGTCTTGTGGAGATATTCCGTCGTACGTTAAAAGAGTTGCAGAACTCAACGGGGCTATTTCAAGTTATAACCGGCCAGTGGAGAGCTATGGAAAGCGACCTCGTTTTAACCCTCTCCAAGAGCACGACCCCTCATCGTCTCCGTTGATACTCAAGAATGGTAAAGCTAAGGTCGCTCAGCCAGTTCTCCATTTAGCCGTTTAACTTAAATAGTCCCATTGAGTTCTCCAACTCTTTTAACGCACGGGGCAGTTGGGCCACCCGGTATAACCTAAGCTCAAATGTAAACATAGAGACATATTCACAGACCTGAATAAGTATTACTGTAATAGAAAGAAACTACATTTAAGTAAATAATGACAGTGTTCTATATATTCTCGAAAATTAATAACTATAAAGTGAAATAAATTAACAAGAGCCGTTAAGACAGACATAATTAAGCAGTATTTTTTGCCCATATATCGCGTATTATTTTAAAAAACTAAAAATTCTAAACATGTTTGTTAAAGATTATGAACTGGCCTAAAATACTGGTAATAAATTGTGTGCGTAATGCACTAACTTCCGTATCCTACGCTGAGTAACTTTTTTGGATGCTATTATTTGTAAATTATGGTTTGAATAATTATGCTATCGTGATTTTTTAAATGGCGTTTCTAAATCTGTTCCACTTAAAATGGTTCATTTAAAAACGTTGGATAAACATGGAGAAATTATTAATCATGAATGATATTACATAAGAATATGTTACAATCGAATTAATACAACTATTATCCTAACAAGTTATCTTGAAAGTATGAGGGGAAGAACATCAGCAGGATGCAAAGTTGAAGATATGGAGAAGATACCATATACTAAAATGCAGCTTGATGATAAGGTTATAAGTTAAATTCATTCCAGCATTTAGAAATAAAAATAAAACTTAAGAATACGACAAAATTGGTTTAGAAGAGTGCATTATTTAAGATTATTCCCTCAAATGATAAGAAAGAGAATGTATAGTTTTAATTTCTGGGCTTTAATGTGGATTTTAAGAACTCAGAAATGTATAAAATAATAGTAAGCAATATTTAGGGTATAAGTTTACTATGCTTGACTAAGAATGTTCTCTGTGCCAAGAAATCTAGGTCTACACTAAACATTGTTAGCACACAGTTTAAATTGATCTTTAGCGTTTTAGAACACTTGAAGGCAATATGTAACATGTCTTTTGCTGGCCATATTACGCTAGTTAAGTAAGTTGCTATTGAAACATAAGGAATCAGTGGTAAATGTTTTGAAGAAATAAATATGTTCTGTTAAAATAAAATCTATGTTATATAACATAAAAAGGATAAAAAATAAATCTGTAATTATACATCAACATAAGAAACTGCACAATCTGCAGGTAAATCATGCTCAAAACAAACTAAAAGTAATATTAATTTAAACATTAATTGCGTAGAAAATAAGATTGAGTGTAGTGAATAGGGAGGAAGCAATCGTGATGTGTAGAGCCCATACTATTTAAAGCTTTTAAATTATACGGAGAAAAATAATTTCAGACAGACTTGTAATGAGCATTGAATTTATGAACAAATAGATTACCTCAGAGTAGAATATTCTTAAACAAAATTGTTTGAATACGAGGCTTGCAACCTTAAAAGTTGTCCAGACTTCTGAAGGTGGCATCAATGTTGTGGGTTCTCCATAGCACCCACGTGCTACTGGTTGCCTGCCAACAGGAAGACGAGTTCCATGAAAACCTCATCTACCATGGCCTGTTCCGAAAGCGGAGCATATCTTTGGAGGATACAACAAGTGATCCAGATGTTGCAGCTTTCCAACGGGTCAACAATGGGGAAGATGAGATCTCAGAGGCGAAATCTGCACCACCTATTGTTCAAGGGACTCGTTATAAAGAAGGTGAACTCGACGATTCAGAAGAGGATCAGACTCAAGTTGAAGATTCGGTATTGATGTATTTCTTTCTTTGCTTATTCATTTGTGTTTCTTCCTCATCTACAAATCCAACTACTAGAAGGCTATTGAGCATAAATCACCACTAATTTATGTGAACGTATAACCAAATTCCAAATCATACCTTTAATTTTTTTGTGTGTAAATGCACAGTGCCATAAAATTATTCTGAAATGCACACTGCACTTGTTGACACTTCTGTCTAAAGAGCACTGAAATACTTCTGGAAATCATATTCCTTTAAAATTCCGCCCAAGTAAAATTATAATAAATCTTTTCAAAGGATATAGCGCTGAAAAAATTGCTTACGCATTAAAGTCACTAATTAAAGTATTGATACAATAACATTATTTACAAGATAACTATTCATAAAACATTACAAAAGCACATTCAATGAATAAATTACACATTAAATGTCCTATTCAAAGCCCTGTCCTTTAATTTTCAGTTTTAACCCAATCATAATATATTAGTTTTGGCGAAATCAATCGGAGAGAGGAATACATTTTCAAGTTTTCCAGAAGTGCATGGTTCACAATCTTCTTCTGAATGCACTAAAATGTGTGTACCCTCTGTTCTTATGTTCTGTCATAGTTTTATTTGCAGCTTCTGAGATGTGCTATATGCTATTTATTGTGTTATTTCTAGTAATAATGCTTTAATTACTGTATTTTGTTTAAGGAAATGCAATGTTAGCGGTATATTTATAATTTCGGTGAGTATTGGGAACGACTTGCATGAAAGAGTCCTGTGCTTATGGCTTGTTGCTGGTGCAGTTCCAGAAGTATAGAGTTTATGTTTTAGAAAATGTTTTTCAGCCGAACTGAAATGTTAAAATGTTTTCTCTCCTCTCGTTTCAGATGCACGTTATTTCAAATGTCCTTCTTGCTGTACTCTGAAGACTAATACATAGAATTAAACATAGTAGCAATGTATTTTCCGTTTTCATTTAGTACTAATAACAAAATAATTAAATGTACACAGGTTTTATAGCATAATCAACCAAAATAAATGTATAAACTGTGGATGGGCAAAAATTCTGAAAGTTGGTATTCTGTTGTTGAGTCTTGAGCTTCCTTGATGTTGATGGCGTAGTTATTAGATTACTTTTGTGACAAGTCCTACGAAATTTTAAATTGTGTTTAGTTAAATGTTTGAAATCATTAGAGTTTCCTTATGCACCATAAAGTGTGGCTCAATAATTAAAGAGTTAGAAGGAATGAGATTTGCTTCCTCACCTGAGCATAAAAGTGAAATAAAACCTTTACTCAACGTAAGTAATAAACTATTCATCCATAAAAATAAAATTAATCAAGTAAATGCAGTCAATTCAGTAATTATTGGCTCATAACTAATATAATTAAATATTAACATTTACGAAAGACTAAGGAAAGCTGAAATTAATACAAAATGTTGATACGGACTCATCATGTATTTAATCCTATCAGCAGCATAATTCACATGTTTTTCGGAATTAGAACAGAATAATAAATGTATCGCCTTAATTTAATGTATAGATTATGTAATAGAAGATACAGACTTAATTTTGTACAAAGAGGTTTTCTAGGATTTACATCATCCTTATATTAACAGATATACTCCTCAGAATCTCTTTGGTATTCTTTTCTGTTTACTTCTATGTGGGTTAAAGTCACAGTTTTTATGATAAATGGAATGAAGAAATGAGCCATTGCTCAATGCTACTAGTTTATTTGCTTTCTTAGCCCAAAGAAAGGCAAATCTTCCGCAAACGATTAAAAAGAGTATAGACCTCCAAGGTGTCCTCAGAATTTCAGGCAGAGACACCAAAATTTTGGCTGCATCGTACGTGCGGTTATTTGAAATACAAATTAGACCACTATAAGCACATTTCTTGAGACTCGCTCACATAAACATAGCTTTACACATGGCAGCTGAGAAAGTATAATGAGTTTGTTCGTCTTTACGCGTGCGCTTGATGCCTCTGGGAATTATGACTTTTATTCAGTAGCACTTCAGGTAAAGTAACTGGATGAAACACCTATAGTTAAGCACTATACAAGTGTGTTTCTAAATTCTGAAAATGTTCCAATAAATCAGGAAAAGCATTTAAATACTACCTGTCGATCACTGAAAAAGTAGCTGGAGGTTTTCACATTAAAAACATTTACTTCCATGATATACGTAAACGCTTATTCCAGGGAATTTTATTGTTGCTGATCCAATTGTGAGAGACAGCCGGCATATTCTAACGGAGAGGACCAAAACTGTACTGAATATATTTTGTATGAGCTTCTTCCACAACAGTCAAAGCAAAGAACTCCTTCTATAGTCTGAAAACAATGATTTCGGTTGAAAAAAACGTATTAAAATTTGTATTTTTGAACACCTTGTTCACTAAATGTGCTGATATTTTATCTAAAAATAATAGTGGGTCAAATTTCGGAAACGATGGCATGAGTGACATATAATTATAAATGTCTATATACACTAATGATTACAGCTATGCAAGTGAAGCGTCAGGTTTAGCGGTATCGATTGTTATAATAGTAATGGGCTGTCTGTAGTAATTAACTTTCTGAGAAATTTGAAGTAACAAGCTCCTAAAAACTATTTAAAATCAGCTTATCTGATGTTATTTCGTAACATAATCTCTTCTGGTATTATTATTGAAGTCAATCCGTCCATTGCAACTCATATATTTACCCAGCTAGAAATATCTTTGATTTCCACAGTAGAGGCGTATGCTTCAATCTAGCTTTGAATTAGTTCTTTTTTTTCACTTGCCACATTATGTATGCATTTTATTCAGGACTTAATTAAGGTTGCCCTTAATTATGTTACATAATTTCAGTGAATCTTAATTCTTACAGCTACTAGTAGAAACAATAATAATATTAATAATAATAATAATAATCATAATAATAATGGAATATAGCAACGGTAATTGCCCAATTACAAGACCTATAAATTAAAAAAAAATTATCACCTCCATTTTTGAAATGTATAAATTCTGATTTTGTGTCCATTAGGCAAGTTAAGAATCCAGGCTGGTTATGCAACACATATTGGTTTGTTTCGGCTGTCCTTGAGAATCGTCGGCTAGGCTTTGCATGGCATGAGAGATGATCTGAGAGCTTTGTTAGCGACTTCCCCCTTCTCGTCACTTCCCGCTAATATGTCCAGTGTACCACGTTTGCCAGTTATGCTACTCCCGCGTGAGAAGACAGCCTAGAATGCATTGCGAACACAATCTAGTTTTTTCGCAAGTAGCCCATTTATGCCTAACAATAGGCAGGAATGTACTTATATGTATATAAAATTCTTTCTTCACAAATTTACAGCAATTCTCAGCTAGTCTATCTAGCCCACAGAATACGCCCAAGCTCGACGGAGGTAAGAGTGGCTAAAGCAGAACGTTGTTTCCATTCAAAGATGTAACATCGTTTAATAAATTATCCCAAGCAACCATGATTGCAGATTTACGCAGTTTCAAACGTAGTTCATAAAGCTAATTTCAAATCCTTTTTATTTCACTGACAAATATTTCATTAAAATATTACTTTAAATTTTAAATCATTATGTGTTAATGTTTGTATTTTGACGGTATTTTTAACCTCCCACTTGAGTTTTCAACCAAATAAAAGTTATTGATTGGTGTTAGTGGTGATTTGTGGTGCAGAAGGCGATGACTGTGGTGGCAGTACTGGCTGGTTGGTAGTATAGGCTGTGATAGTAGCCACACACATGCTTGTGTAGCGTTTCCGGGTTTATGTTGGTTAGCTTTGTTGGGGTTGGTAATGGCTTTAGCTTAGTTCTCGTGGAATGGGCGGTGACTGTGGTGGCAGTACTGGCTGGTTGGTAGTATAGGCTGTGATAGTAGCTACACACATGCTTGTGTAGCGTTTCCGGGTTTATGCTGGTTAGCTTTGTTGCGGTTGGTAATGACTTTAGCTTAGTTCTAGTGGAATGGGCGGTGACTGCATGGTGGTAGTTGTTGCTACAATCGATGTGGTAGTAACAACAGAAGCGGGGATGTGGCAGCAGCAGTATCTGTGATGATAACAGCTGAGATGGTGCGTTGTGGTTGGCGACAACTGGTGAAACTATTGGGGAGGCAGCTGTGGTAGTGAAAGCCATGATGCTCTGATGACCGCTGTATTCGTAAGTTGTAGTTTCAGTGGTAGTTCAGGTGGTGAAACTGGTGTGCAGGTAGCTGTTGTGATGATGGTACCATGGTGGTTGCTAGCCATAATGGTATAGTACTATGGTGGCACGGCAGCAAAAATAGTGGAATTGTAGCAAGGACAGAGGTAGTGACGAAAGTTGCAATAGTAGTATCGTGGTGAGTGGCATCGATTACTGGTATTGTGGAATTGCAGTGAAGACATGACGGTGAAAGCTATGAAAGCGACAGCTTTGGTGAAGCCAAGAGCTCGTGGTTAGGCCGCTGGGATGGTTGTATTGCGTAGGTGTCGGCAATTATTTCGGTTGAAGCTGTGGTGATGGTAGTCACCCGCTGTAAAGATAGTACTACCAGTGCCGCATTTCACATTTGCAGATAACCCTTCGTACGATGAAAAGTTGCAGCATTCAACGGGATAATTGGAAGCAAACTCCGGTCATTGGCAGGAGAGCAAGTAGCGCACGTCTTGCATATCAGCGAAAACAGTGTTGGAATCGCGTTCACCAGCGTCCATGATGGTATAAAAGACACTGAAAACGTTATCTGATTTCCTCTTTAGTTATAGAGCCTGTATTTTTTAGAGAATAAATTCACCTACCACTAGCTTTGTAATTGTGTATGTGCTGTTCTTATTTAACATAAGAGAGAAGATCCAGTGTAGGGTAAATAAAAAAATTAAGGCACTGTAAAAAGGTCATGCCGGAGAGCACGCAGTGTTTCATTGTATTATTATTATTATTATTATTATTATTATTATTATTATTATTATTATTATTATTATTATTATTATTATTATTTATTGGGAAAGCAGTAAACATTCAGTACATTTTAAACAACTTTTATTGTTATTTTATTCTGCGGAGAAAATGAGGACAGCAGAAAGATGTCAAAATGTTGCCTCACAACTTTTGACACAAATGTCCAAATTCACTAAAAAAACGTGCCACGATAAATGCTGTTAGAAACACTTTTTCTACAAGTTATAATACCGGCTAACTATAGGTTACTTTAACTCCATGGCACAGCTCACTAAGAGCCTTGGCCTGCCGCCCGGCCCCTGCGTACCCCTTCTCGGTCCATGACAGACGTAATGGATGGAGTGCAGCATTGGGGGGTGAGACGTGGTCAGCGCTTCGAACCCGCCGGCCAGTTAATGCGGTCTTCACTACCTGGAGCCGCTACTTCTCCATCAAGTAGCCCCTCAATTGGCCCCCAAGGGACCTCACGAGGCTGAGTGCATCCCAGGGCAGGTCTCCAAGCGGGGGAAAAAATTCCCTCACCGGTACTGGGAATCATACCCAGGTATCCCGCTTGGCAAGGAGCAACGCTGCCATCGCGCTAACGAGACGACCTGGGTTACGTCAGGTATATTGTAAATGTACGAGAGATATCGAATGTTATTTAAAGAAAACAACGGAAGCATCGAAAAAACCGTGATTTTCTCTGGAAATATTGAACCTAACAACAAGATCTGTCAGTGCCTTTTTATGATTTCCAATTAGTCATTCATATTAAAAACCCAGGAGCTTTAAAACTCGTACAATGCAACATCGCGAATAAGGCATTTTCTGCATACTTAGAAGTTTGTCTCATAGTTAATGTAGGATTTTGATTTACCGATTATACAACAGAAGAGGTCTTTATAAGCTTCCCATCATTCATTTATTGGTTCCCAAATTTCAACATTCACCAGTTATTAAAATATGGACAATGACTTCGCATGTAAGGCAAATTTCAAATATTTAGCGTTATCGTATTTCTATACCAACTTTCTCAAGGGATAATTCAGTTAACTGGTGAATTCACCTCTGATATACCAATTTAAAACAATATTTTGATTAAAAGGAAGTTCCATCTAATTGAGTACTACTTGAAGCTTTTGTAAAGAGTATTTGAAGTTTTGTTGAACAAAGAAACACGGTAGCGCTACCCAGAGGGAACTTGTGTAAGCTAACAGGCGTGAAGATGTATTTCCAACTTTTGCAAAACATGAGTGATAATCGAAAATCTCCCTAAAAAGCTGTAAATTGAAAACCTTTGTCTCAATTTTCATTTACATATGCAGTAATATTCATAGTTGAAGGGCTCCCAAATTGTATGGAAATTATCTATTATAAACACTACTTAGTCCTGAGGCGACTTTAAGATTTTCAATTCATGACAGGATTTCAGTATATTCCATTGTTGTGCACTGGTGTTGCTGATACCACAATAGCGTATTTAATGTTATCTAGTTAGCTAATTAATATGGTGGTTAAGCACTCAGTATTCCTTATTTTCAAAACTTGAGCTGCGTACGCTGAAATCAAAGTGATTGCGGTAGAAAATCAAGTAATAAAAGTTTAATTTGAACGTAAGAAAACAAATGTATTTGATATTTTTAATTTAGTGGAGGTTATATTCGTCATTTTAGATGTGTTTTACTTTCTCTACAATGTATTATAAAACTAGGAGAAGTATTGTATTCCACCCAAAATTTTGACAACGAGATATCTCCGGAAATACACTTTTGTGACTCGGTAAATTAAAAAGCAATTTTAGAATAAAATCCGTGAAACATGTTTTAGTTTCTCAAAAACAGCGCTTAGAATTTGAATTAAAATATGATATACTAAAGATGTTTTCATGGCAAATAAAAGGTACATCTTAAATTTTCTAGAAAAAGCCTATGAAGTCAATTTCATTCGGAAGCAATTTTGTACAATCAACTGGTATATGCTCAGCGAAAATGCAATACACAAAAAATATAGACCCCTTTAAGGCATCATTTCTTCCAAATACATTTTTGTAGCATATGCTACATCCGAGATATCCATTAAAATCTGTTCTAATTGTTCCATAACTTGTTACTTTAAATTTCCTCGGTCTAGCTGTTTTCCATGATTGCATGGAAGGGGTATTAAATTTTAGGCCAGCATATAGCGCTCTATTCTTAGGCATTTAATTCTCACTATTCTCCTTGTATCTGTAACGAAATGTATATTGTAGCTGTATTTGCAACGATTTATCTCTTTTAAAATAAGGTAGACAAAATCATAAAAAAAGCTTTGTAGGAATAATTTTTGTAGAAACTAGTTAACGGGTAGAGAATATTATGTGCATGTAACACTCAGTTTGTTTGTTTTTTAATATGAGCTCACAATGATTTCTTCAGGCTCTAATTTTACACACAAAAATTGAAATAACTGTTGTAGTTATATGACTTTAATCCTCATGTTTGTAAAAAGTGGTAGCGAATTATAAGGTCTGTGGATGCAGCTAGAGGTAGTCTCCTTAGACTGGGGGTAGCGCGGCTGCTATCCAAGCCGGAGGTCGAGATTCGATTCCTGAAACCGGCGTAGGAATCTTCTCTCGCTGGAGACCTGCTCGGGGGTGCACCTTGCCTCGTGGGGTCCCTGAGCGAATTGAGGAGCTACTTGAGGGGAAATTAGTGGCTCCAGGTTGCGTGGACCGCAATTAACCGGCCGGGAGGGACTAGGGGCGCTAACCACGTCCCATCCCCAATACCCATGACGTCTGTAATGAGCAAAGGTTTTGCGGTAGGTCTTAATCCTACTTCGGGCTATTACGCCACGGAGTTCAGTTAGAGCGACGTGAGAACCTAGCTCGCAGATTGGATTTTTCCTTAGCTTTTTGGCGCTTGAGTTGGTCTGTGACGAGGCTTAATTTTCTACAGGAATAGTGATGTATAAACTTCCTGAATAGTAACGCTTTTAATTGTTTGCTTGCACAAATGTCTTTAAATTAGTTTACATTTTTAGAAATTGCCTATTTGCTGAAGTTTATTATATATTATTACTCTTATTGCGTCCTTAATAAATACTTTTATTCATTTATTACATTGCGAATTCGCCGTACGTTAATTAGTTACCCGTAGTTTCTATAAATTTTGCATTTTATAACATCAATGGTGCTTGTGCACCACCATGTATTGAATATTCAATCCTCCGTCAGGTATGTATGAACTGACAATATTTTGAAATGCCTATTAACGGAATATTTAATAACTATTATATCGTTTTGGTTAATTCGTCAATTTGTTTGTCATTAAGAAGCGGAACTAAAGGGACTTATAACTCACACTGAACACTTCGATACTCACATTGCTATAGGGAATAAACCTATAAAATTATTGTATAAAATAATAGAAAAGATGGAAATAAAAATGAGAGTGGGTCATTTATTAATTTTTTTCCCAATGAAAAGTTTAAATTCGTCATAAAGTTTATTAATAATTAAATTAAATTTCATCCCCTAAATAAATCTAAAGAAATATCTAGAAATAAAATGAAAATATCTAAACCATTTCTCGGGATGCTACGAGCTTTCCGCCTTGCAATGAAATTTGTTGCCCAGGTAGGGACAGATTGGTTCATACTGTCAAACGAATAGATCGCATTGTTTTCAACTGAAGAATAGGCGAGGAGGTTGCATGGCTATACGTTGAATTCAACAGCAGCGTCTGTCGCGGGTTTGAATCTTGTGTACTGCATGCTTATTTTCTGACATTGAACAATAACACTCTATTTAATACTTCGAGATTGTTATTATCAGGAATGGAGAATCAGGTTAAAGGCGCTATTCTAGACATTCAGCTAATTACAACTCCGCTGTGCTCTGTTTAATATTCCATTTAATACTTTATTCGTTGGAGTCCGGCACTTTTAGGAATGCTTTTTTAACCGTTAATGTCGTCTTTTATTTTATTAGTTTCTTGTCTATGTCATGTGCTTTGAATACTATGAGTCCTATTATCACAAGTCTTGTATTTGTGTTGCCTAACTGCATAGTTAGCTATGTAAGGAATGTATTCATGCTGAGCTCACTCAAAATTTTTAAAATAATTATTTTCGTATCTTGTGCCTGAAACATTTTAATTCCCTTCTTGTCAAGCGAGACTGAAGATATAATGTTTCCTTAGATCCAATGTGGATTATGTAAACATTAACAATGCATGACCGAAGTATTTCTTTAACATATTAATAAAATTCGAGATTTATACAGATGTCGTTGAATGTGGATATTGATAGAAAATATTATTAATTTTGGGAGGAATGATTGACAGTTGAGGTAGGCGTATTTTCTTGTTTTATATGCAGCATTTGCAGTTAATATTTTATAAAACATTCAGTTGTAAAATTTCAACGGTATTGAAGCGTTTGTATGTAAGAGGACGGCAATATTACAACGCCGTGCGAAGTACAGAGCCTTGTAATTTGCTACTATAAAGTTATATATGTTTCTTTTATCGGAAAGAGGCTCCACGAAACTGTAAAATGTTATATTTTGCATAAGTTACATAAATAAGCAGTTCCGTTAAAAAGCATAAAAAATTAGTACTCAAAGGGATTCGATCCAAGTTCTCACTCCTTATTCGTTTACCAGTGTCGCGTTTCGACTTCAGCTATCCTAATCAGATGGATGTAACCTTGTTAATTAAGGTTACGTTTGTAAGTAGAGTACTCAACACCGGAGTCATTCTTACTTGTGCTAAACTACTTAACCGAAAGACAATACCAGCTCAATTTCTACAGATGCATTGAAATCGCATTTATAATATTTACCCATTAGTTTACAATGGTTGTTGAGGTGGGCTCTGTGAGTTGGGCGTATGGCCGCCATTACCTCTGAACAGCAAAAGAGCATGGTAGCATAGTATGGCTTAATGTTATTCTCATACCCTCTATGCGAGAACGCCCTTCACGCGCTCCTAACATAGCATGGGTATTTACTTTTGTGAAAAATACGAACATGTGTGATGAAGGGGGCCGTAGTATTTGCTAAAGTTATGACAAACCAAATATGGACAAACCGCTATGATTGAGCAGTATAATTAATTACACCGAAATGGTCATGCCGTAATGCTGTATATAATATCAAGTGCCGTTGTATGTCTATTAGAAATATGTATGTATAACTAACCAAACTTTAGTGCTGGTTCTAGCGTCGTGTGTATTAGAAACGTTTTAAGTGTAACTAACCAAAATTCAGTGCTGGTTCCAGAATATACTTAGTACATATATATTCAGCAGACGTTAAACAAATGTAATTTTTGAATGGAATAAATCAGTTAGTTGCATTGTTAATTCCGATGCGGAATTGTCCCAGCAGTGTTGTTTTCCATCTCATCTCTGTAGCAGTGAAAAAGCTTGGAGAATTTCTGGCATCATAAAATTACAGTAGCGTAGCCAGATGGGTGGGATGAATTTTCAAAATAATTGGTATGAAATCAAAAGATAAATGTGAACGGACAAGTTCCGTATCTATCACATTCCAGACTGTCGCACTCGCATAAGAGGTGCCATATTCACCCGGTACGCAGTGATGGCCTTAACAATGCAAATGTTGGAGAGAATATTATTGCTAATGAAATGTGAAAGTCTGGCTTTTCTCTTCCGTTTTTCAATTTGAGCACGCGTTTTGTTTTATAACCTTTATGTATTAAAGTACCGTTGAAAGCGGTAGAGTTGATAAACCGGTAAGAGAGCATGCATTGCATTACCGTAACACCTTGAACCGAGAAGGAATATTCAGAATCTAGCGTAGACAAGTTGACAGTCCTGCTTCAATTGGGAAAAGAATTTTCCTAATATGATTTGGACCATCTGTCATCAGGTTTATAATATTTAGTCTGTGCTGGTTATGAGCTACAGGAAGCATGTCCCTACTAGTTCGTAAGGCGCTCTCAAGTGCCTCTGCGGTAGGCATGTGGCGTATCTAAAGATTAATATCAGCGCCACTTGATTCTTCTGATCGTGACTGTACTAGCTGGTGTTTCAAAGGCTTGGAACGGCCCTATACAAGTTGTTAGGGTTCTCTGACATAATATGACTCGGCACGTCGAGTAGCTTACCGGACATTTATTTGGCGGCTGATATGAAAACATAGGAAGCATACTTCATACGCTAACAAAGTCTGTTTGATGACCGCAAATGCAGTAACTTCACAAAGGAAATGTACCCTACGCATAACTAATGACTCTCATAAATCCATCTCCACGTCCCAGAGAGGGAAAATCTACCCCTGTCCTTGAAGACCAATGACAACGTGATTTTAAGGAAGTCAGTTGCATGTTGACGGCACGTGCAGACACAGTTGCCGAAGTTCCGAATTCCAATTGTTCTACGTACAAAAGTTCGTAGAGTGTCACGATGTGGATGCTTTATTTTGAATCTTGTAAAAACCCACTTGCTCTTTTAGAATGTTACGCACTTCACGTTTTGCATATAGAGAGAAAGTCGCTCTAGAAACAGATGGTGATGCTGAAGTTTGTAACTCTGTAGAAAGGACTGAAGAGGGAGGGTCTGGCCTTTAAAACGATTATAAGGGTTCTTCAAAGGAGGTGGCTGAACTGCACGCACGTTAACTAAGACAGACTTTACCCTAATGGTTAAGGTTCCCTTTTTGCTTGTGGATAGCAGAAGTTTCAGTAGTTAAGTAGCTTGCCTGCCTGTGCCATCTTACCGAAAGAGCCAGACAGAGTATATTTCCTCAAATTGGTTAATGGGCTTAGATAAGTATATTATCATAAATTAATGATCGTGTGAAAGTTTCTATACTTTCCTTAACTACATAGCGCTAATGCGAATGACATATTCAAAAGTTGTTCTGTGTAACGTAATCTGTTGGATGAGATGAAGTAGTGAAGTTACCGAGAGTTTCCTATTTTTATTGCAAAATTTGCCTCTTTTGGACACCAAGGCTAAGGCACGCAGGGAATCGTGGGTTCTAGTTCGCCTGGCATGGGTGTTTGTAAATGTGTATATTAGAAGCAAAAACTGTAATCAAATAGAAAAACAAAAGAAATTCTGGGGAAATGGGGAAAAAAGAGAAAAAGGGAACACAGCGCCGGAATCCCGACAGACCTCCGGAACTGTATTTTGAAAGATATAAAATAGGGGGGAAGGTTCCAGACTCTTCATCAAATATTACAAATGTATCAATTGACTTAAAATCTTTATTGGGATTTTCAATCATGAAAGTGGTAACATATGATATCCTTTATTGACCACTTCCCACTAGAACAGTGGAAATATCCAGTAGCCTACTTTTGATGAATAAAATTCTAGGTTTTTTTCTCTAGCAAACCAACATAGCGAGTTGTTTTCACATCCACATAGAATATGGTGTGTTCTAATTATTCTAGAATCTATTACGCGCATTTCTTTGTAATGTTGTTTCTAAAGTTTCTCTATATCAGTTACTGGTTTTCTTTAGAATAACACAATAATGTACCCTCCTTTAGGCGAGCATTATTACAGAACAATTAATTTTTAGAGCTCTGCTTGTTAAGAAAACCCCAGTGTATGCATGTGGATTTCATAATCAATAAACTAAGATAAAAGTTCAATTGACCTTTTGTGGGATATTAAGAGCCACTGCATCACTATAATCGCTATACCTATCAGCAAATAAGAAGAAGAAGAAAAAGAAGAAGAAGAATAGTAATAATAATAAGAAGAATAAGAATAATAATAGTAGTAATAATAATAGTAATAATAATAATAATAATAATAATAATAATAATAATAATAATAATCTAAAGCTGTGTACTTTAAAGATATCTAATTGTCAATTCACAATTAAGAGGGCTTCATAGGCTATTCCTAGGAAATTCAAGACTTATTTCTCATGTAAATATTTATAATGTACGGTATTTTAATCAAAATCGTTAGTCACAATTGAGAAAATGAACATTTTCGAATATAATATAATATGTAAAGAGTAGTCTGGAGTGAGAAATTTTCTTGAAAATCTTCGAGACGCATCCCTGAAAGAACTCGGTTATCAAGTTTGGTATCTAACCAACTTTTCTTTTTTGAGTTATGCTGCTTACACACACAAACACACATAAACACACGGATCTTTTGTACATATTTTTATCAGACGACCATGAAACATGTATTTCTAATGAAATCTTGGTATCTAATTTTTGGATGGAATGTAGTACCTTCTTCTACCTTTGAATTATACGATGTAGAGAAAGCAAAAGTACTAGCAATGTACCTACAGTTAGAATGTCAGATACCAACAAAGAAAGTTTAATGGCTTCTTCATATTAGTAATACAAAAATATTTTCCTGCCAGATTACATCGTCTAGGCATTTTACCACACTTACAAATGAAGAAGATGAAATGTTATTGTCAGTTCTACTTATCTTACTTCGTACTTCGTGTTGAGGTTATATTATATTACGCTAAGAATTACAACACTAATTTTAAACTTAAAAGACGAAGAACTTATAAAAACACTCACAAACATGTTATAACACCAATTAGACTAAATATGTCACTATTCTACCTCCGCCGCTGAATCCTTGCACTTGACAGTTACGAGTTAAGTCGGTACACCCACAGAAAACAGATGTAAATCTTTACCCGTTTGACTTTCTGAACCAATCACAAAACAGCATTACGGTCGGTCGGTCAGACAGCGGAAACGGATTTAGACGCCGCACATGCTCCAATCACATGCTTAGTTTGTGAAATCCTACACATGCGCGGAGCTGTTCTATACAAGCTATGTATCATTCGTTGTTATTTATATTTATTGTAATTGTTAATAGGTTTTTGGTGTTTGTTTGTACGTGTGGGAACATAAGACTTTAACAATTATAGAGGTGGATGTGCTTTTGCGGAAGGTGTGGCGAGGGTGGACGCGGCTTCATGAAAGAAGAAAGTGAATCATGTGCACAAGATAATACGAAAAGCATAGGAAATAGACGGAATAATCAGTGAAAGTGAACCAATAGCGACATGTCTTGTTGACGACAGTGACGATGATGACACTTACGATAATACTTCCGAGAATGATGGCGACGGAGACTTGGATGGAATTGAGGCATTAAAATTGTAAACCCGTGAAAATCATTTTCTTACACCTTTCTCTCATTGTAACAATTTATTTTGCATTTTTGTTAAATAGTGTCGTATATTATATATGTATGTTACACGCGTTATAGTGTTGCCCTCCGTAGTGTAATGGTTACCATGCTAGCTTCATATACCCAAGGTCGCGGGTTCGAACCCGGAGGAGGACGATGGAGTTTTTCGGGCGTAAAAATCCTTAGCATTGCTTCCTTCGGAAGGGAAGTGAAGCCATTGGTCCCGTTCCGTAGATGTACGGCACGTAAAAGAACATCGAGCCTGTTAGAGGCCTCTGAACAAAACGTTATTTTTAATTAACGTCAATAATAACGAATTATTCATCGGCATTCATTTACTACGTACACTGTCGTACACGTCTTTACACACGATAGAGGCATTTGTGATCAGATGTTGTTGTTTACTAGCTACTCCGGCAACGCCGCAAAGACCACATAGCCAACCTTACGCGAAACCACTCCAACTGTCAAGTGCAAGTATTCAGCGGTGGGGATATAGTTCGTATAGCCACTACATAATCCACACTAGACACAATGCAAATGGCCGTTATGAACCACCAAATTCACACACGGAAAATACATTCACAATAATTGGATCTTTACATTAAGCAAGAAATAAATCATATAGTATGACACACTGAAATATGCTAATTAAAGTACTATCACTGAAAAACACAAATTACTCATTTATGACCAAAATCCGTCACTT
Source organism: Hymenopus coronatus (assembly GCA_030762935.1). Lineage (NCBI taxonomy): Eukaryota > Metazoa > Arthropoda > Insecta > Mantodea > Hymenopodidae > Hymenopus > Hymenopus coronatus. The sequence goes on from CM060900.1 coordinate 363,958,484, forward strand.
TTAGAACAACACGCAGCACGTGCTTTCAAGGCTGCAATATTCAACAGACTGAGCCAATCATGTGAAAATTTCGTAACATTGCCTGTCTCTTTCGTAGGCCTCATACAGAATGTAGTGCATGGGTACTTGTAATGGAACCGATTGGCTAGAAAACGACAAATAAGTAGGTAAATAAATCGGCAGCCCCACCTAGTTCACCCTTCATTTGGGTAAAACAGCCAGAATCAAAAGAACCGGTTTTACCCCTACCGCCAGCTCTCTCTCTCGCCTCTCTCTCTCTCTCTCTCTCTCTCTCTCTCTCTCTCACACACACACACACACACACACACACACACACACACACACATCTTCCTCCACACATAAAGGCCTTCAGGGGAGAGAATAACCAATATAGCGAAGAAATACACTACAGACATTCATGCACAAGGTGGTATTCGAATCGACAATCCCCAGCGCCACGAATCACCAAAGCTAGAGACTTCAGCGAGCGCGATGTGGATGTACGGTACTATTCTTTGCTCAGTGTCTTTTGGGACAGTCCAAAGGGCAAACTTGCCCGTGGTCGGGTCTGTTACATGTCTCGGCATTTTTATGATTAGCCACCGGGGCAGCCATATGACGCCCTTGTCTGCCACATTCACTGTCTCAAAAGACTCTAACCATGGAATAAAATTATCTTCTGAGTGTAAAGTTTTGATTATCCTCACACCAAGCTAGAACAAGTAGCAGTAGACATTGAACGTTCTCAACATTAAATAATTTTCCTTAGTAAATATCGTGTGCTTTTCTAATTCTAAACCACTTTAATGTTTCACTTTATTAAAGTTCTATTTTTGATACTTTGAGTGCTAGTACACGATATCATTACGGACAGCGTAGTAATTAGTAGGTATACATTAACTTCAGCAAAGCTGCAAACTCTCCTTAGAATTCGCTGTTGATAACACAATGATTTACGGTGCTATTGAATTCAAGTATCCATTTTATTGATAAGATTCAGATATAATAATATACATTTGTCAAACGGAAAAAACATACCTTCATTGCTTGAATACATTATCACCCTTGCACCTTCGATAAATTATATTTAGGATTTTAGTTCTTGCTTTATTTTGAAAGCACATATTCCAGCTACGTGCACTTTAGTACAATAAGACATTTCAGTATTTTATTGAAGAAAATATTGGCGGCGCCGTGTCAGAGTGCTTAGATCGCTCGTCTCTCGCCTAAGCAGCTCAGGTACGATTCCAGGGAGTAGGATTTGTGGTGGACGAAGTGGCGTATGGGCGGGATTCTCAGTCTCAGTTTTCCCCCTGACATTCATTTTACCAGCTCCGCCATAATCATCTTTTCTGACATCTATTTCACCGTCGTTTGACAGTATCCACTTCCTCGTTTTCATACCAGGCATCGGGCTGATCGGCCATCTTGGCTTCTCTCTTGTCCAGAGCCTCTGCTCCTCAACGTCTTACCCCAATCGCTGGATACGGGGGTGCAAGTCCTACACACGATGAGGGTAAACAGAGAAGAAAAGAAAGAAAATAAATATAACACCAATGGTGATTTCATTTAAAGTGGCTCTTATTAAAATGCTATGGTTGTTGGTCCCTTTAAAATGTATGCGTTTTAGCAGAGATTTCAGATCTTTGTCAAGCATTTTATAAACACTGGTGTTGTTATAATTTTGTGCTCGCAGACTACCGCAACACCATTCACGAGAGCAACAGCCTGATAACATCAAAATACAAATAAATGACAGTAAAGATTTGCACAGCAGTTAAATTTCCCATGTGTTCGTCTTACTTCTTGTTTCTTTTGTGACCAATATTCCCAGGCCATCTCGTAGGTCTTCGCAGCTCGTATTTTTCGGGTGCGTCATCACGTGTTTAAACATTTTCCCAGAAATATCGCTGTATAACATAGAAACTATTTATTAACATTATTAGAGTTACAAGACGCTGCTCACACTTGTAAATATGTATCTTATCCTGTACCCCGTCGTCCTCCGTGTTCTAGAGGTACCACATCTTTTATCCCCAACGTCGCTGGTTCAAATCCGATGGGGGCCGATGAAACCTTAACATGGCTTCCTTCGGAAGGGAGCTAAAACCCGCGGTCCCGTGCCGTAGATTTTTAGCACGCAAAAATAACCTCAAGCCTGACAGACGCCTTGAGGAAAATGTTCGTTCTATCACACCCAATGGAATTGGACTCTAAGAGCCATAGTAGTTAAAGCGCGACCATAAATCCAACTCAATTTCCGTTTTCTTTATCCTGTACCTGCTTGTGGGTTAGATTTACTTGAAGTTGTTTCTCCTCACGATGAATAGTGAATGTGTATCGGCTGGAAGGAGCATGGTCATCATCCACTTATATCGATACCAAAGTAAACAAACAAACACAAATAAATAATAATAAATAATAGTAATAATATAGTTTCTGAGCGCTTGTATTTTTAAAAATTAATCAAATTTTGCGGTAATTTCAAAGGATCCTAATTCAAAGCCGCAACGATTAAGGAAAGTACTATTAAATAGTGACAGAATAGCAGCGAACTACATTTATCAAATTCACCTCGTTTCTTAAATACCTCTTTTGACACATACTGGTATTTTTGTATTGTATAAGTCATAATTTATGTTTATTTTTCTTTAATGGATGTTTGAATAAAGTGAACTGTGTTAGTTTAGTCATTATTTTAAATATTTAATAATAGAATACCTAATTTTTTATTTCTGAATTTCCCTATATCACTAAGTAACATTGATCATTCAGTATTATTTCTCTTCATTGAATATAAAACATGCTTATATTTAATTACTAATAACTATATACTATTTATTTTTTAATTTGGAACATACATACACAATTTTCAATTGAACATTACTTTCATTCTTTCCTAAAACTTTGGACATGTATGTTTTGATTGTATTCTTTTCAATGAACGTTAATTATTTAGGTGCAAATGCACGATAGAACTGGCTTTAGAATTAAACAACGTAGCGAAAGATAATATGATTCCAGTAATATAGTAGACAATGTGTTAGTGGCTTGCTTAGGAACTTTAGTGTATACCAATTTACATTGGAACTTCTCTTTGTCATTTTACTCCTCACATCGGGTAGTCCGTGCTTCTCTTTAAACGGTATTTCATTCTCTTGCACTCAATGTGTGCTAATTGCAATTATTCATATAAAATCAGAATGCATCTTGAATTTACCATTTTCTATGACTTCTAAGAATTTGATGCTATAAATTTATTTAATTAAATTATTTTGTCAATAACACGACTTGATATTTTTTTCACAAAATAAGTTCTCATTTACTTTAAGATACAGCTCGTTTGGTCCTTCCTAGCTGGGAAAGTAAATGAGTTGGAAATGGGCACTATAAAGATACAGACTGGTGAGAAGTAAACAAAGAAGGTCCTTTCATTATTGACTCAGGAGCAATGATAAAATGCACGTATAACTCTGATTTAGTAATAATAAGCCAATAAGGGAGTATGGATTTCATTTTCATTCCAGATCTCATGTTATTAATAGATATGAAGCTCTTAAATTCAAAATTGTGAAAATAAATCTTATGGACCTTTTGGTGAACTTCATCAAATGACCAGATCATTAGATTTGGTTGATGCACACAAATCTAGTTATAATCCGAAGAAATGCAAAGATATGGTTGAAATTAGACTTCCTAATTATTTGCTATTATTTGTTTTCAGCGGCAAAGTAAACAGTATTTAAATTCCTACTAGATACGCGGGTGCATCTATGAAATTGATCAAAATCATGAATAATTAAACAATTACTTTTTTCAAAATGAAATAACATAAATGCTAACAATCAAGAAAATATACAATTTTTCCCAATTGTACCCCTTAACTACCAATTAAATGAAGCTATAAATAGGCCACGTGCTTATTAATAAGCACGCCCAAATTTAAACCTCGTTATATCGCAAACTTTCTACAATAATTTTTCATATTGAAAATGCCTCACGTTGCAAATTTTTACTAATTAGTTTCAAAATGTTTATACTGCCTCTCAAAATTATACTAAAGACATTTTTCGTGTATTTTTCGATATATTGCTCCTAATTTGAGAAATAAATTATTAAATTTTGAAAAACAAGGGATTTGAAGAGTAAGAAAGTTTTTCTACAATAATTAGGGCTAGTATAAGAATATCCGATATGATAGATGTATTTACAAACTTATTTACTGCAACATTTTATTTTTTAATGCAACTATTTTTAAAAATTGTCTCACGTAGCTGATTTTTATTAGAGAAATGAATTTTGACAGTAAAAATACTATATAAATAGCTATAAAAGCAGAATTTTGATTCATCGCAAAAATATCACTATTATTTTGCATAACAAGTGGTGTGCATTTCAATAAGATATCATATATACTATGGATTTTTTTTTCTAAATTTCACAGATGCATTACCTTAAGAGCATTGAAAGGAAGAAGAAACCAAGCAGAATTGTTAATTATGTTGAAACTGACTAAGCAATACATTTGTAATTAAAGTTGTTGCTTTACGTTGAATTGGCCATAATGGACGAGGACTTTTTTTTTTAATTATTAAATCAATTGTAGGTTATAAAATTTCTGTTTATTTAAGTTTGTCAAACTTCCTTTTATTTGATTGCATTATTTGAGTGCCTTAATTATAATAACACCTTCTATCATTAAAATGTCAACTAAGTTAGATATAAAGACAGATGAAACTGTGAATTCATCTGAAGTGTAAGCTAGAGGCACAAGATGCATGAAACTGAGCAATTGTGTTTGATGGTTTTGCAGAAGAAGGAAGGAGAATGTAGTCCAAGAATAGACCGTGATGTGGAGACACTGCCGCTTACTCAGCGCTCCTCGCCATTTGCCTCTAGCGACTCTCTGGCCAACGATATGAAGGACCATAGTGATGGAATTTGGAATGAATCGCAAGCCACGGTAAATATCACTCACAATGTATGTATTTATCTTCTTCTCACCAATGTGAGTTTCCAGAAAACTACAAAGTGTAACAAACAGATCGTAATTATAGAAATAAGTTGCCGTATGGTTGAGAATGTAATTCAGTGTAGTGCATAACGAAAGCCCTGACGTAATTCATTCACACAACTTTCTCTACCTGTTCTGCAAACAAATAATTCTTACAAAACATTATTATTTCATGAATATCACTCTAATCGAGATAAACACTAGCAGAAATTGACTTATTATTTGATTCCTTAAAGCAGAGTGGGTATATTTACACTAAGCTAAAGCGATAGTAATTTCTAAAGCTGGTGGCTATGTGATCAATTGAAGTTCGGTTTTCTTTGCAAACCCAGTAATGAAACAAAAGCGAGATGAAACGAAAGGTGAGAAGTCACATAGTTTAAACTATAATCGAATAGCAAGGAATATCTCCGAAACTGCCAACTCTACAACAAAAAAATGTAAATGGCATAAATTGTGTGTTTTAACGAGATCTACCTTTTGTGTGTGTATTCTAAATATGTATTTGGCTCACCAGTTATGCAAAATTCAGCAAATTTATCCAGAATGAAGAGGTCTTCGGAGGCTTTTCCTGATATTTCAAGATATACATTTTATTTGTGATGTAAGTATTTTTAATACTCGCTATTTTACTCAAAATCGTTAGTTAGTTTTGAGAAAAACAAAGGTTACAAACATAGTTCCATATAAAGGGTAGTTTTGTTTGGGGAGATTTTCATGAAAATCGTGTCGCATCCTTGGAGGATACGAAACTTTAATACCAAATTTTATATTTAATGGTATTTTCATTTTTTGAGCTATGCTGTCCACAGACGCGCGGGCGCACACTTACACACCTCTTTAAAAATGTTTTTTTTTTTTTATTTTTTTTTTAACTCGGGGGTCCTGAAAAACTATTTTTCTGGTGAAACCTCAACATCGAATTTTTAGGATTTGCTTTATACCTTCTCTATCTACTATGGGCATTGTACGAATAGAAAAAGTAAACATTCTGATGTGTTCCATTCACATGACTTACACCATCCGTTCTGCAAACAAACTTGTTCCAAACTTGTAGTCGTTTACCACATCACACTAATGAAGATAAACATTAGCAAAACTGTCTTATTAATTAGTTCATTATAAGTAGGAAGGAAGTAAGGGAATACACTGGGCTAAGGTTACAGCCAAATCTTTTGAAAGCTGTCGCTATGGGACTGTCATTGAAATGCGGTTCTCTTTCCTTGGCGAGGAGTAAAACAAAGGAGAGCTGAAACGGATGAAGGCTAACCGTTTGAGAAAAGTTTTTAGTCCTTTTAAAACGGAAACAAATAACAGGAAATGTCTAGGAAATGGTTAGCTTTATAAAAAATGTATAACTTAAATATTTCTTTATCTCTTACGGTTTATCAGTTGTGCAAAGGTCATACAGAATGAAGAGTAATTCAGGGACTATTCGCAAGAAATTCAGAAATACATTTTATTTGCCATGAAAATATCCTTAACATACGATATTTTAATCAAAATAGTTTAAACCATTGTTTAAAATATCGAGCATTTCGAAAAAGGTTCCATGTAAAGGAACATGCTTGAGGGATTTTCCTAAAAATCTTCGTGCCTCATCTTTGGAAGATATTAAACTTAAATTCCAAGCTTAGTATCTGCCCGACTTTTCGTTTTTGGGTTTTGATGTCCACACACACACACCCGGACCTTTTTCTAATGTTTTTTCTTCAGGAGTGGTTGTCAAAATATATTTCGGGTGAAATCTAGGTGTTGATTTTTTGGGTGAAATACAATACTTTCTCTATCTACCATGTAGGTTCTTGTACATATGTGCCCGAGAAAGTAAAAATGGAAAATTACAAATTATAAAAAAACCAATATGACTGTGTACCAATAAGTTTTGTGAAGTGAAAAGTGCAAGGTTTGGAATATAAAAAGATTTGATGGTTGTAATAATATAAAATGAATCTACGATTAGAGTAATCGTATAAAATGGTTAGAGCCTAGCATTTAAAGTACATCTTACAAAGTATTCAATAAAATGGTTACAATTTATAATAGTGGTTGTTGCAAATTTGAAGCTATTCTTTGAGGAGAACAAAGATTTGGTTTTTAGTTTCTGGGAGTGAATCTGGGATTTTTTCCAGACATCATAGGCGTGGCGTGGTATTGTATCTCGTGCACTAATTAATAATCCATACATTTGAATGCGTTAAAGCTGGTGTTTATTGATATAATGGGGTATTGTGGGCTCATATGTCTGCCGTTTCTTTGTTTTGTTCGAAGCAAACTGCAGGGTCGAGATATATCCTTGAGCGGAACCAGATTCAAATGCCAAAATGTCGATTTGGCGATGACTTTCATTTGTTGACACTCCGTGACTTTCTCAAACTCCGTATAGTCTTTTTCGCGTGGACTTTCGGCAATCTCTGAACGAATACGATGGCGTCTGGTAGTTTACTAAAATGACAAGATGCAAGCACATGGACTAAGGTTTCTGTCTCCCTGTGGCATCACCTAGAGAGGTTACTGACCAAAGATCTTCCTGGTATATACCTTGCTTCCTGTGTATCTCGTCTTCTGAAGTTTTTCACAAGACCAATATAATATAACATCAAGTTTACTTTCGGACTTTCTACAGTAGCTTAGTGTATGAGTCAATGGTTCGTATCAAGGCCATAGGTTTCTGTTTTTCAAACCTGACTCTTCTTTCCATCTTGGCTTAGACACAGCCAAGACGCCAGTCCCCGTGGCCGCGCTCGCTGAAGTACCTATCTTTGGTGTTTCGTGGCGCACGGGACTGTGGGTTGAAGTCCCACCTTGGACATGGGTGTTTGTAAATGTGAATACGAGGGTCGGCTGACTAGTTCCGGGTCCCACACAGATATGGCGTCACTAGGCCAATTAGACGGTAGCATCGTTAAGTTTAACTCTAGACTAAATTGTGTCCATAGTTACAGGTCAATAGGTTGTTTAGTTGTCGAATGGCAGTATTTTAAACAAGACAACTTTAGAGCTTTCACGAAAATGGAGGATTTGGAAAAACGAGCAGTGATTAAATACTTCCATTTGAAAGGCTTAACGCCTAAAGAAATCAAGGAGAAAATGGAGAGTACACTAAAAGACTCTGCCCCTTCATATTCAATGACTAAATGGTGGGTTGCGGAGTTTAAAATGGGACGTACGAACACTAGTGATGAGCCTCGCTCTGGACGCCCTTGGAGAAGTGACAACACCAGAGATCATTGAAAAAATGCATCGTTTAGTACTGGAAGACCGTAGATTAAAGTTGTTGGAGATAGCAGAGGCTGTAAACAAATCAAAAAACGTGCAGGCAATATTTTATGTAATGTTTTGGACTTTCACAAGGTCTATGTAGGATGGGTGCCTCGTTTGTTGACACCTAATCAAAAATTGCAAAGAAAAACTGTTTCTGTTAAGAATGTGGAGCTCTACCGTTAAAATCCCAGTGAGACAGTTTATTGCCATGGATGAAACTTCGAAACATCACTGCAATCCAGAAAGTAAACCAAGGTCAAAACAGTGAATTGCACCAGGTGAACCAACAAGGCAAAGTCAAATTTGCCAGCTAACACGGTTATGGCGAGTGTTTTCTGTGATGCACAGGGAATTATTCTTATTGATTACTTAGAAAAGGGTAAAAGTATCACTACTACGCAAGCCTACTGCAAAGTTTAGGTGATGAGGTGAAAAGAAAAATATTTCATTTGGAAAAAAAAAAAAAATCTTCTTTCACCACGACAATGCTCCGGCCCATCGTTCAGTTATTGCAATGGGAAAAATGTGCAAATTAAAGTTAAAATTGCTTGAATATCCACCCTATTCGCCATCTAGCACCCAGTGACTACCACCTGTTACCAAACCTCAAAATATATCTTGGAGGATGAAGATTTCACAGCAATGAGGAGGTCATTGATGCGCTAAACAGCTATTTTGAGGACCTTGATAAATCACACTGCAGAGGTGGTTCAATTAAATTAGAACACTGATATGACAAGTGTATTGGCCTTTTTGGAGATTAGGTGGAGAAACAAAGCAAACACTTTTTTTTAAATGTTGTTTTCATTGAGAGGCCTGGGACTTATCAGCCGACCTTGTATGTATGTGTATTTGTAAGCACAAAGCAAACTGTAAAACAAATAGGTAAACAAAGGAAACCGGAGAAAAAGGGATACAGCGCCGAAATCCTGACAAGACTCCGGAACTGTATTTTTATTTAAAAAATGCAAAAGAAGGCGGGGGAGCTCATTGTTAGATGGACTATGAAATGTTTCTTAATAAATGCGTTTATATGGACGACATGCAACATTATATTTCACGTAGCAGAATTTTAGCCGCATAAAATACTGCTATGTGAAATTTTAATGTCGCATGTCGTCCATATAAACGATGTGAAACCAGCAGGAAGTTTTTTAGAAATTAAGAATATCAACAATGTTAAAATCTGCAAACATACACAAGTTGTTTTGAAACGACACGAAAGTATAGCAGTCTTATAAATAATGCTTGAATAGTCCAAAATTTAGGATCGCAACTTCGAATCTCTTTTAGGTACATTTTTATGAATCATTGAAAATAATTCTGAGCTGGGCAGCGCACCTCTTATTATGATGCGCACATACTCACACTGCAGAAGGGTTCTTTTCAAGCACTTGTCATGAAAACAAAACGGATTTTTCCTTGTGCGTCATCAGCAAACCTGTTCTTGCGTTTATGCTAGAGGGCAAAAGTTTTGAGCTTGTGTGTGTGTGTGTGTGTGTGTAATGACTCAGCGAGACCTGACTGCTCAAGCCTGCCACCTTTCTCCCCAGGGATCCGTCCGGTAACGAATTACCCTCGGGCGTGCATGGGATTCTCCATTAGGCCGGTGCCTATCTTATATACCAGCCCACCTAGCTCTCACCAGGTACGGAAGTGTGTATGTCACGCGCGTCAACCCATCCGGGAAGATTACCGAGCTACCTCGGTGGGGGGAGGGCCTTTACCAGCTTGGGTCTACTCGCTTTCCCGGTTAGTGCCGGAGTACATTGAGACGTCTCACAATCCTACCCAGGCGACACCGTCCGGACGTATTCAATCTCCCACCGGTATTGAGCCACTGCCAAGTCCAGTCAATCCAATCCGAACAACTCCCGTGTGGAAGTGGCTCAGATGTTCGGACCAACTACTTCTAGTAACGTCAGAAGTACCTCGGGTGCTCGGGGTCCGCAGAGCTCGCACCGGAGAAATTGAAGAGGTCAGAACCTAGAGGGAATTCTGCACTGCAGCCAGTGACTTATTTATGTCAGATTCCAGGAGAATTGCAAGAAATGAGGGTAATTTCTGAGGGCACCGAAACCGGACAGCGGGGAAGAGCCACCATGGAGGGTCCCTAACATATTCCAAGTATTTCATCTCAACCAGGGGAGCACTTGGACCCCGAGCCCCAGGTCTGACCAAACTCCCTGCGTCTACAGATGGCTTCCAACACCATCCCGCCGCCGAGAGCTGTATTCCTAGAGCCCGGTTAACACCACGGAAGGGTGCCACCACCGCAGTCCCCACCGACACTTTAACCCTGAAAGAGACCGGTTGGTTGAAATGGAAAATCAAATGAAGGGACAGGAATCTCGGGGGCATGAAGAAACCTTCCCAGTATTTGCCTACTGACCCGGGAAAACCTAAAAAAAAACATGGGTCAGAGAGGTCGGCCGCGGAACACGATGCCATGACCTCCCGAATACCACTCACAGACGAAACGCTTGTGCTATCTGGATCGGTCGAGCTAGTAAAACGCAAAGCATGCGTATTTCCCCCTAACAATTGGCATTTTTTTTACTTATCCGTGGTCTAGGGGTAACATGCTATCCTGTGATTCATAAAGCCGCGGATTCAAACTCGGCAGAAAGCGATGGATTTTTTTGGAGGTAAAATCCTTAACGTGTCTTTTTCCGGGAGGGAAGTAAAGCTGGTGGTCCCGTGTCATAGATTTACCGCACATAAAAGAATTTTAGGTCTGATAAAGAGGTCTGTGAGCAAAATTAAGCGATTTTCCATGCCAACATACAATGAGATGCTGAGAACCACAGCAGTTGAAGTGCGTCCACAAATGATACTGGATTTAATTTTCGAATGGAAGGAAGTGTTATCTGTAGATTGTTCCAATGAGTAACTTAGAGGTAATGCAATAAGAATAAGCATGCTGTAACGATAGTATAGAGCTCCTGTGAAATCAGTCCAAATGTGTCATTTACCCTTTTCTCTTCTAACTCCCCTTTCCACGTAAAGCTACAGAAATGCTGGTGTGAAGTTTTCACAGCTACAACATTCATTCAATAGACCAAAGTCATATTTTAAAACATTGAGCTACAGTATGATTGGCGGTGAGAGCTCTAGAGTTTGGAAGTCATATGATTGATAATACTGTAGTAGTTGATATAAAGTCTAAAAGGGGCTTCGTAGCTCACTCCGCAGAGCCCTGTCTGCTTTGGGAGAGTTTCCAGCTTCGTGTCTCGGCTGAGAGTGGGAATATTTCTCTAGCCAAGATTATTCCCTACCCTCCTCCTCAGAGTCTGGAGGTATGGATGAGAGAGTGAATGTGTGGTAAAAAGTAAAGATAATTCACCAAATTTGAACTCCAACAGTAAACCTGTGAACACCATTGTCATGAGCAGCTGTTCCAAGGGAAACGCCACCGGTATGACCTAAATGTTATGGGCGGCGTAGAAATGGAACATACAAAACAGGTCTAAAGGAGCAAACACCATTTCTTTTTTGGCACTATTCAGGTATCCCAATGCAATGACCCACATTCTCCTATCTATCCATTTGTCCATTCCATCCCTTCACCACCAGCGATTCATTCGTGAATATCTGGCAGTGAATAAAAAACCTTGGACCAGCAATGACGGCCATCTCTTATTTCCCAAACTAGGTGTTACAAGTTGCTGATGGAGATATAAATGGAGTCTCGGGTAACCTGCTGGCACTTACACCGTCATCGAGAAGAAAACAGCTTCTGCTTTTGCAGCACCAGCAACGCAGTTCTATGGACACCGAAGCATTGGACGAGGAAGATGCACAGGTAACTTTATGAATATATTTTAAAGTCTTTAGATGAGCAGAACGAGATAAAACGCACTATTATTTTAGTAGCTTATCAAATTAATATTTCTGAAAGAACTTATTGTGAATCCTTTGTGTAAAATTACCAGCTAGATTAGTGTTTATTTAAGGGACACTAGGAGTGAAATTTTGACTACACTCGGTCAAAAAAACTGATAACCCAGTTTTTATAGAAAATAGTTGTTAGAACCTTTGGCTAACCTTTACGTGCCCCCCTTGCTTACAGTCCTACAGACAATTAAAAATCGTACAATACACCGGCTTCCTAGAATAATATTTTATGAAACAGAATTTTTTTCCAGAATTACTTTTTCTCACTCTCAAAAATTTCATCACCTTAGTTTTTGTTTAAATACAACTAAAATCTGCCTCAATGTGCAGAAGTACTCACTTTAATATTACAGGTGAAAAATCATCCTATCACCAATAATTTTAATATATGAAAAACATTAAATTTAGATATTAAAACTCCTAAATTAAATAGAATAAAAATACTGAAATATCAACGCGTGAAGCTTTTGAGTATGGCTCAAAGCTCCAGTTCAATAAATTACAACCAATTTTCTGAAATTTTAAGGTGCGTAGAACCGTTTGGCTATGCAACATGCATAGGTTGACATTTTAAAAGTGGCAACTAATTTGTGCTTAAATGCATATCATGCAAACAAGGTTTTGAGTTATAGGCCTTCGAAGTAATCAGCGCCGTTGTATATCACGTGTCCCCACCAAAGTGGAAGCTTTGGAACATCGCTACCACTGTCTAATCTCTGGATGTTGCGAAGGGAGCGGTCGATTGCCTGGAGAACGTCATGAGCTGTGCGGAAGCGGATCCGTATTTCAGCTGTGGTTCATAAACTTTGACCCAGGTCCAGTCAGCAGTAATGATCCGCCGCGAGAAGGCCTCACCTTCGCGTTCATAGCGCTCCAAGTGTGTACAAGGTACATCATATCGCAGTCATTTTTGATGTTCTGTTAAATCGTATGAAATCCAGTTTGAGATAATTTTCCGCACTCCCCGCCGCTTCTTCAGGATTTTAAGCACAGTCGAAGACGCCAGTCCTACACCCTTGGTAATTCATGAATCGTGGCGTTCCGATCCGCCAGCACTAACACCTTCACGTTCTATAGATATTTCTTTACTGCAGAGGACCAGGCCGAAGCATGGCTGTCGCACTTTATCGTCCTTCTTTGAAGGATTTGACTCACCTTGCTACTTTACCGCAAGCCTCTTGCAATCCTTCGTATCATTGTCTTTCATTACGACTTCTAGCGCATTACATTTTCAATCAGGTCCTCTGATTTCAAACCATTGAGGCGTATTCCCCGAGCGTTTGTTCGAAACTGCATTATTGTTGCTGTAGCTGCACACGGGCATGGCAGTGGGGGGGGGGGGGAGCGAGCTAATTTGTTCTGAGGCAGGGTGGTCATGTAACTTGCAGTCCATTCCTATTATTTTTGGCTAGTGCTTGAAGGAGGGTGAAGAGGTTTCTCTTGCTGCATAAACCTGTCCTTCTTTCCTTTATGCCACCTGATAGCTGAAAAGAATGCAAATAGGATGTACTTCTGGTATAAACTATGTTGCCTGGCTCCGTTTCACGGCATTGACATTACTAAAACCTCACCCTATGTCTTTACATAATAAGGTTTATGACATATTTTAAATATTGCAAAGTATTTATCCAATTTGAATAACATTTGGTATTCAAATTAACATAACAGTTGTGTAATCACAGTACCCATTTAAGAAAAAGTGTCGAAAAATATTGAAACTTTGCTCCCAGTGTCCCTTAATTACCGGTTTTAAGGGCTAAAATATAAATTAAGCATGGATTGGATATATTTATACACTGTTTTTAAATGTCACACATTAAGTAAGCTAAGGATTTCATTTTAGTAAAATGTACTTTTTACGGCTTTAAACAGACATAACTATGTACGTAGGGGGTCACATTTCTCAATTTAGCTTGAAAACATTTCCCTGTTATTTAATAGCGCTTGATAGGTTTGATTAATGCTTGGGATCCTCTGATCTCAGTCCACCATGTATATCGGTTTGTCCCATACGCTTATTATCACGCCGACACCCACCCAAAACACTTTCCGCATAGTAATTGAGTTACCATATTGATTACTATTATTTACATCTATGTTAAGCAGCTGCAGGTAGAGACATTAAAGCAAATGTCTTTATTTAAATATCTGTACAACTATTTTATTACTCTTCGCTTCAACGCTCGTACGCCCAGTTCTCGATTACTTCGGCTATTTGTACCAAATTTACTCTCCAAAATCGCTGTCGAAACTGGTCTTCTGATTTAAAGCTCCCGATTACGCAGAAACAAAAGTTTGAGACTTGCCGAAAGCGCACACGGACGGTTGTGCATTTGATTCCTTTCCATTATTTAATTCTTGTGATCCTTGTTCGTTCACTAGGAGTGACAATGCAGGGGAAGTATGTAAAGAAGCTGACCGCACACCTGCAACAATACAAGGCGGCAAGATATAGGCTGTGAATATGGGAGCATAGTCATAGTATAAATGCGCAATCAAATTAATACGCCAGTAGTGAGACAGCTCCGCAGTGACGAGAGAGCTCACATTCGTAAGCTCCTGGGTTCGATTCCCATTTGGCCGAAGATCTATCCATTGGTTCTGTTATAGTTTCCCCGGATTGGAGGACAAATTCTGTATGACTCATGTTTTATCATGGATCTCTGTCCATCATTATATTCCGTTTGTCTCAGGGTTGAAGGACCGGTAAAGGTGTATTGTGAGTTGCGGCTGGACGGTGGACTGTGCGCTTTGAAAAGGTTTTGCTTGGCTTTTGATGGGCCTGCTGGATATTCCTCCTGTGAGCTCATCTCCTTACCACTGGACTCGGGAGCTCGGAGATACGCACTGCTGGACGGCGCCCGATTGTGCTCCATCTAGAATAGTTAAGAACCCGTTCATGCTAGTGCACATCGTCATCTGGACCTGCTCGCCATCCGGGTCTTCCTTTCATCCCTTCCTTCCAGGAGTCAAGGAAGCAAAAAATGTGGCCAGTTTCTGGAGAACCCCCAGTCTGCCTCCTACTCCTGCTTGCATAGAATATTTGATATTGGTATTTAATATTATACTACGGGGTCCAACAGCTCACTTATAATCCATTAGATATATTACACTTGCATATCTTAAAAGTAGATTAGGCTAAAATTATCCTGCTTATTCACTGTGTGGTAGTCAGGTAAACTCATTTCTACTTATACGAAAATCAACCTTAGGAACAGTAGGTAACTCTCTGCAAAAACTTGAGGTTATTACTTATTTTGTTGTTGCGTGTGAATGTGGTATGAGAAAAGAACCAATCTTGCAAAACAAAGAGAAGAAGTTATATTAAGCATATTTCCTACTTTATACTTATATGCTTAATAACATCCATGTCGGTACACTGTTAGATGCACCATACTTTGTTCGGGTTTAGAAAAATGTCCTCAAAATGCTGACAGAGCACGAAATCCAGAAAAATAAAACGAGACCAATAAAATTAAGCGAAATAAAAAAATAAACAAACAAGCACCATATCCCACTTACATTCTATGCTTTCTCGATTCTAATATGATTTAATTTGAAAACTAAGACAAAAAAAACCAACCGCTCAAAGAATTCATTTTGACGCGTTTTGGGCTTTGAACAGATCTACACGTGCTTTCCATCGTATTTACTGTGTAGCTTAGGATATCTAGGACGGTTTGTAATGGACTTAGCGTATCTACAATCTGTGATTCTTTTGGAGCTCGTAACTTTTTAACTTGGAATTTAAAAACGAAACCTGAATATGTCTTTTAAATACACGCATGTTTCGAGAAACAACATTTTTCCAGTTTTGATGACAAGATCACACAGATAAGCTGCTCACAGAAGGTTCTCTCTGGCGGAACTGGCGAGAACTTGATCCAACTGAGACGGCTTAGAGAAGGCTGCCATCTGGCTAGGCCGAGAAAATCTTTTCCGTCAACGACCGACACTGCATATCTCTAAGGCTACCTGAAACATTAAAGAGGAATGAAAGAAAGAACATTTGTGGTAGAAAAGAAGCAATCCCAACTTCACCTTGTCAAACAGGAAAATAAAAGAAGAAAAAGAATAGTCGGACCCAGGAACCAGACACAGACCCCCCTGAATGTGTGCCTCGCCGTTACCGCGGAGCCATCTCCCTCGGTAATGAAGGTCTAAACATGAACTTGAGAGTTCACTAAGACGACATTATAGACATAGTGGTGATTTGAGACGAATTTTTATTTCCCCTACCACGTAATGTACAATGTACACAGTAGGTAGAGAAGATATCGAATTTCACCCAAAATTCTATTCCGATATTTCGCTGCAAATGCATGTTTTGAGATTCATTGAAACCACAAAAAGCAAATTTAGAAAAATTGTCCGAATGTGTCTGTCAATCTGTGTGCATGTGTCAGTGGGCAGCATAAGTCAAAAACGAATAGTCCATTAAATACCAAACTTGATATTTAAGTTTGGTATCTACAAAAGATGCGATACAAAGATTTTCAAGAAACCCCCACCCCAAACTATCCTATATATGGAAACTTTTTTCAAAAATGTTGATTTTCTCAAAAATGGCACAGGCGGTTTTGATAAAAACTCCGTTCATTAAAGATATTTACATGATAAATAAAATGTATATCTTGAATTTCCTGGAAATGGACTCTGAAGTCCTCTTCATTTTTGAACAACTTTTGCATTGCTGGTAAACCGGAAGAGATAACCTAAGCTTACTACATAAAAATGTAGAGCTCGTCATAACACACAATTTATGTCGTATACGCTTTTGCTGGGAGCTAACAATTTCTGCGACATTCCTTGTTATTTTTATTTAAATTTTAAAATGCTTATACTTTTCTTGAACAGTAAGTCTTCCGTGTTTCTTTTGTTTTACTACTGACCATGCAAATAGAAGGGAATTTCAATGATATTCGCAAAGGGACAGTTTTCAACAACGACTTGTCCATCGCTCTAGCCTAGGGTATCTGCTTAATTCCCATCTTTTTATAAGCAACTAAGTAATAACACTATTATGCTAATGTTTATCTCGATTAGCATGAACTAAAAATAAGAATGATATATTGTAAGAAGTTTGTTTGTAGAACAGGCAGAAAAAGAAATATAAATGGAAATCATGAGATTTTTAATTTATGGACGCTCTTTAACTACTATTGCCCTCAGCGACTCATTTTAAATGGGAGTGAAAGACTGGAAGTTTTGCTCACGGCTTCTATCAGGCTTGAGGTATTTTAATGCCATAAATCTAAACACGGGACCGCCAGCTTTACTTCCGCTCTGAAGAAGCGATGTTACGGATTTTTACGCTCAAATAAAATTCATCGTCTTCCGCGGGCTTTGAACCAGCGACCTGGAGCACCAGAAGCTTGCTTGTTAATCCTTGACCACAGAAGGCGACTTTATTATGATTCCATCATGACTAGTCTTTAGAGTAACGTTTTTCTTGGTAGCCATTACCCTGTGACCACTGCAGAATTTCAATTTCTTACCGGCCACACTTCTGGTACTTAGGTATATCTTGTTTGCGTAATCTGATAAGTTCAGTAATACATTCAACTTTAATACTGAGAGTAAATATACATAAGCCATCCTAACAGTCAAGTGAAGGAGAGAAATAACTGAAATGTTAGGATAAATAAGAGTGCTTACAACTTTACACAATAAGTTAAGCAGAATAATTAAGATTTGAAAATACATTTTCAGTAGAGAGAAATGCAGTAGTAATCATCGTAATTAAATTTTATTTCAATATCGGCGAGACAATTCACAAATATACCTTATAAGCAGTGAGGTGTCCTCTTCCGCGTCATAACTATAACCTTAACCCTAATAAGTGAGATTTCCTATTTTTTTTTTTTTTTTATTTTGTGTCTCTGTATGACCACACCTTGAGTGATGCAATTAAGACGCCATATATCTGAAACTAATTCCAGCTTGGCTGCGCGAACGCGATTAGCGAGTTACTTTCTTACTTACAGGTACATACTTGAAGTATGCAATACACCTCAGTGTTAAGGGAAAGCCTTTGTCATTTGTCAGGGCTGAATGAAATAAGAGCAAGCTTAAACATGCATGGCCAGTGAGACATTGGATCATGCTCTCCCTCCAGTATGACTCAGAGGCTTGTTGTTGAGTACGCACGAGTACCCCGTCTCTTACGATTAGAGATGGAACGGCGTGACTTATATCCTAAATTGGGACAGATATGCTATACACTGAGATTAATAGTAATGACATACCCACTACCGTGGCACACGTTTTATAAATCGCGAATATTTGCTTCTGATAGATGTTTATTTAGGTTATGTCGGCCATGTATACAAAATAAAAAATTGTAAAAAATACTTTTGCTTGCATACTAAACTTAGCATAATAGAGCAAACTATGGTGATTAATGATATGTTTTGTGTATGTAAGGTACCGCAGGCCCCTTCTTCACCACGCATTCGAATTGAAACGCCTTCATCGCTAAAAGCAAGTTCATCTGCAATGCCTACTTCAAGTCAAGAGGTGCCTCAGTTAAAGGAAAGGAGCCTACAACCAAGGGCTCACATTTCCGATAGGTGCGTAATTGTTGTGCTTTCAATTTTCTATTTAATTTTATGGGTTATACAAATCATACTCTCAAGCATATATCAAAAATAAAAATTAAGAGTTTTATTCCTTTCAAGTCAGCTGTTTAATTTTCACTCAACCAGAAAGAACTATAGAAAATAATCATAAGCATGCTCTACTCCTGATTATTTTACACAGGTCATCAATACTCGTATATCGTTTAAGTAGAGCTTTGTTACCATCCCTGATTATATTATTTTCAGTGTATTTAGTTTCATATCCTTGGTTATGTGGCAAGTACTGCATGTTCTATAAATGTATTGGACGACACTCTTCTTCTAGATACAATGAACTAAATGTGTAGTTTTGTATGTCCAATATGCTCTTGAAAACGGTATGAAAATTGTAAAGGACATTGTATAGCTGCTGAGCTCTTTAGCATAACTCAAGTAGAGCCCACAGAATTAACATTTTCCATATTGTTATCGAGCGAGATAGCTCCGCGATAACGCGCGAGGCTCGTATTCG
The DNA here is from genome assembly GCA_030762935.1 of Hymenopus coronatus. NCBI lineage: Eukaryota > Metazoa > Arthropoda > Insecta > Mantodea > Hymenopodidae > Hymenopus > Hymenopus coronatus. Next base: position 363,977,751 of record CM060900.1, read on the forward strand.
GGAGGTCTGGGTTCGATTCCCAAGGCCAAACTTCCTGACACATGAGTTTTTTTTTCCTTTTTTTTTTTTTTTGCCAGGTCACCAGGCGAATTCTGGGGAGGTTTCTTTCATTTCCCGAATTTCACCTCCCTTCAGTTCGTTTCATTTCATCTTCCAATCCATGCTTTCCAGGTAGAAGTGTCGACGACTGAGGTTGATAACACTTCGCTTTGTAACTGCTCTTCCCTCCGCTGGGGTGGTATGGCGGTCGTCTGTCTGCGCGGGGGGACAGTGTCAAAACCCGTATGGGCTGGCGGCTGCCTGGCGAAATCTAGCAGAGGGATGAAGTCAATCGTATAGGACCCACCTCGACCGCTCACTTCGCTTCGTGCTTCCGCCCCGGCGTCTGACATGCTATAGCTGAATAGTGTTCAGTGTGTAATCCCCTCCGCTCAGTAGTCCAACTCAGTCCATGTTGTTATCAGAGATGGGGAACTCTGGTAACCTTTTTACATATACATTTTATATAACCTAGAAGTCATTAATAACTCAATCTTAAGTGTGTAGAATATTATAGTACGAGGGCTGGAACTTTAATGGTGGCAACTGTTTATTAACAACTGGTACAAAAGAGATATGTTACTAAGCTTTACTGTCATCCAAAGTAGTTATCAAGACTACTTGCAGTCCGTTGCCAGTGATGTGACTGTCGTAGGATACCTTCAGCAGCGCCTGTTGTGTTGGTACATCGTTAGAATGGTGCTGTCTCCTGCACGAGGAATCTGTGGAACAGTTTTGAAGGGAATATGAAGAAGTGGTTCATTGAACTTCGGAATCAAGTCAAAGTCACAAGGGCTTAAGGGGTATAGTGGATGGCACAGCACTTCCCAGCCCCATAGACTGAACAAGTCAACCACAGTTTGGGCTGTATGTGGTCACATTGTCGTGCAAGATGAGAAGTGAGTTCTGCAGAAAGTGAATCTAAGATCAGAAAGTTCGAAAGTCGAAGATCGAAAGATCGCCAAAAATCCAGCAATGTGAAAGTTATGGTGCTTCTCGTGTACGACTGTGATGGTGTTATCCTGACGCATTGCGTCCCTCCACAGCAGACAGTCATAATGCATTATTACTGTTCAGTTTCGGAACACAACATGCGACCAGCTTTGAGAAAGAAGCAACGACACTGGATTTAAGCCCTTGTGACATTGACTGGAATTCGAAGATGAAGGAACCGCTTCGTGACATTCGCTTCAGAATTGTTCCAGAGGCTCCTGAGGCTGTAGACCATTCCATATGAACTATCAACAGAGCAGACGCTGCTAAAGGTATCCTAAAACTAACATATCGCTGGCAACGGGTTGTACACAATGCTGGTGACTACTGTAGAGTCACAGTAAAACTTGGCAACTTGCATCTCTTTTATCTCAGTCGTAAATAAATAGTTGTCACCATTAAAGTTCCAACTCTCGTATATTTCTCCACGAGAAAATGCATAACATCTTCAAGTACAGCGTCTACACTTCAGATATATTATAAGTAAGTCTAATATGCTATTTTTGGTGGAAACAAAAGAATTAGTATTTTAGTGCTTTGCCTATAACAGAAAAGAACTGCATAATGGTTAATTAACGTAATTAATTAACAGGTTAGACCGCAGTGCAGCGCCAGGCTCAGTTGAAGAGAAGGTAGTTGCTTCAAGTTCTCAACAAGAATTATACCACAAAAAGAGCCCGTCGGGTGGTGCGCATCCTACAGAAATTGCCTCGGATGCAACACAACAGCATTTCTCTTCTCTTGAATCAGCAGACGGTCCAGTTCGAAGTAGTGAGTAAATTACATGCATATATTCCCCATAAGAGACAAAGTGATAAATAAAATAATTTCAATTGTAGTTTTACATTTAATTCTTAATTTTCTGTTTCAAATCTTGAATATTGTGGAAAATCTTGATGCACTCAAGCCTTGCAAAGCTTATAAATAGCTGTATTTATTATGTGAGGGAATTCAGTATTACAAGATTTGGTGCTGTATTTTCATATACCTACATAAAATTCATAGGGTTTGACAACGAAAAAAGCAAAACTGAATGATACACTTGATATATTGAAAGTAACCTAAAAGTAACCATATTCCTATTGCAACCGTAAGAATTTTGCTGCAGAATTTTTGCTTCCTACCTCTACTCTTATGTAATTTTCACATTGATATTATAACACATTCCATATTAACTATCTAAATTATTTGAATTGTGGTTTTAAAGTGACTGTTAATTGTAAATGTAATACAAATTGAAAATAATATAATTACTCGGACTCGATACTTTGTGATTGAAGATGAAAGGATTCTGGGGTTAACCTGGAAGTTCTTCGTCAAAGCTAAATCACTGTGTCTGAGTTTTAAAAGAATTGGTTTGTACTTATTTAGGAAGTCATGAATACAGTATTCGAATTTTTTCTAACATTCCCCATTTTATTCGTTTTTAATGGTCAAATATATATTTTATATGCATTATTCTGAACCAAATTCATCCGCCAACCCTACAGAAGGCACAGAGTCTTTTGTTACACTTTTGGGCTCGTGGTTGACAAGTACCGGACATTTTTATTTTCATCCCCCCCCCCCAACCTTCCCTTGTTTCGCTTTTCTTGGTGTAGGTGGAAACGGAACGAAGATACATGACACTTGGAAGGTTATTAGGTGTAGTATGCAAAGTAATCGATTTAGTGCTTGAAAACAAAGTATAAGTAATGATTTTTAAAACTAATAGCACAATAAAAGATTTAGTATTATTTACGTTCATATTTATACCATAGACCTCTTTTGAGATTTCTCAGGTTATTCCGGTAATGAGAGCGTTTTCAAAAAACTTCTTTGATATTACGTACCAGGCTCTTCCGGTTTGGATGTGCACCAAAAAAGCAACCAGTTACTGACGACTCATACCTGCAGTATGCAGTTCAACTTAACATTGAGGGGAAGCTGTCGTCAAAGCTGAAACAAATGTTGAAATGAAATGACAGGAAGTGTGCCATGGCCTTTGCTAAATGACTTATTGTCTATTACATTCCTCCTCCAGCTGGACTCCGGTGTCTGTGTACTCCGAGTACTCTGATTCAGCCGAGTCGAGATGGGACAAGTTGTTCTAGTGCACAGAAATTTCATGAGCTTAAAATAAACATCGCGCAGGTGATCACAGAATAATCCCGTTATGGCACAACTTTCAGGTGGCATGGATTTTATATTTTATAATCAGGGCAATGACGAACACTGTTTTGGTTTTCTGCAGACTTTTCAATTGCTTTTACTTCCAAAACAATCCATGCACACCACTTAACTTGAGGGATATTTGTAAAAGTATAATCTACAATGTATTTGGTGTTTATTCTTTGTTTTGTTTTTTTTTTTTTTAATCTTCCAGGCTAACTTAAGATATCGGTTGGTCTCAATGATTTAAAGGTTTCGAATTTACTGGATTTATGTAATATACAAAATTCATTCATTATTAATGTGTTCAATAAATTACAGAAAACAACCACTCTACATTGGGCATGTGAGCACAAATAGTTTTTATTTATTTAATATATATAGAAAAGTTTGCAAGTACTAATATGTTACTATTTCTGGTTTCATTGTATTTTATTCATCTTAGTTCATTGCATGCTTATAAAGTAAATTCTAGCAATAAAACAACTTGAACAAATGAGGAGTTATCCCTCTTCATTGTTTCTGTCATTTGAGTACATAGTTTTAGACATACAAATTTAAAATGTATTGGAGGTTATAAAATAGGGAAAACACTCGCGTTCACCACCGTGCACACTCATGTAGAGCGATGTTCTGTAAATCGCAACCAGCTTTGGAACAATAAAAGAATAGAAAAAAGAAGAAAAAAGAGAATAAAACTTGATGAACTTTATCTTGCTCAATTCTTATGTGAGTAGAACCTGTTGTTCGTATGGAATTAGCATTCCAGTAAATGCAATATCGAGAGACGCATTGAACACGAGAAGGCACAATGCTAAATAAAAAATAAAAACAAACCTTGGGTGATACATAACAAATTCGCGGTTACTTTACTTTGGGCTACAGAGATAGTAATAGCAGATATTGGCACGAACACTCCTAATAATATTTTATACTTTAGCGACATTTTATGTTCATCTTCGTAATAGTCTAAAACGGGAAAAATATAGAGGGAGTAATGTAGCGTAGAAATACTATCCTGATAAATGTGAAGGACTGCATTAAAATTGTACTTGTAATAACGTTATGTTATTGGTTTTATAGTTAGCGGGATTACAGTACCGGATCTGCTGGTGCTTGCACGGACCGATTCAGGTGGGAAAACCGGAACAGACATATCTGAGACTTCGACATGCACCACTGAAGACTATGTCACTGCCAACGACACCAATAATTCCGGTACAGACACTAGCTCTCGACGTAGTTTAGCACAGAATGCAATGATGGAACATCCAGAGGGGTATCCGAGCAGTAAAGCAGGTAGCATTGGTGGAGCTGGCGACGGAAGTTCCTTCGAAAGTGCTTCGTCGATCTACAGTCTTGCAAGGGAATTAAACAGTGAAGATATTATCCAGGTAACATGACCTTTTTTTGTCTTTAAGCTGTCTAATATTCACAATCGGTTAAATGTCACGCCTAATTGCATGCACATGATATTTTAACTGGTACAACTATTTAAGTTTCGAGGACGCAGTGCGTTTTTGGATAATAGGTATTTGCATTATAGTAAATATTTGAGTTTACAAAGACGAACTAATAAGAATACCTTGCTACTTAGAAAGTATGAACCTTTTCGCAGAAACACATCAAGTAATGTTGTTATTCGCTTCTACACAGAATAGAAAAGTACATAGAAGCTAAGTATGCAGGGCTCTGATCTCGTGTGAGCGTCTGGCTGGGGAATACAGCGTATGTGTGAAATTACAACGATATATTCAAGATAAATCTCGAAAATATACACAGGAACTAAACGCTTTACTATAAAATCAGTACAGAGTGAAATTATGTCTCTGGCTTAAACGAATTAACATGAGTTTGCTTGGTAGCCGCAAAAATCTTGAGTTTCTGTCTCTTTAGCTTCAAAAGTCTGCACATGTCTATTATCAGCTCAAGGTATTCGGGAACAACAGGTACAAAATACCTTATGGTGCATGAATAGAATACTATTTTCTAATTTGAATAGTGAAATCCTGTTATTAAGCCGTTGCGCTTCAAAAATGCTGTGCATAAAAGTATCCTAATAGTAAAATGATAAGGCTCAGGAGTGAACATTCTATAGATATTCCTTTCTAATTTTGATGGTAACAATAGTTCATTATACAGGATGGAAGATGACATGATCGTCCTTTAAACTATGAGTGAGCACGTTGTTTTGCATATTTTTTGTTAGTAAATTTGTCCGTGAAGCTGTCCTTCTTGAGATAATTACTGTTTTATTTTCACATCATTGCAGCACAGAATCAACAGGTTCGCCTTACATTCAACTGGTTAGCTTTCAATTAATAAGTCGGTTTGCTGCTATGGCAACAGACACATAAAAACTTCCGATATTCAAATTAACATAAAGCTACACCTGATTGTAACGTAACCTAAATATCATATGCAATATGGAATTGAGGAAACATGAGTAAATTATAAACTGATTTATAAACTTTGATAAAAGCTTGACAAACACAAGTTAACAAGATTAAGCTTCCTTTCTTTGGTACTTATAAATCTTATGAATAATTAAAGCAAGATAAGAGCATAAAATAAATAAGTTATTTTTAATGCTTAGAAAAAACAAGCCATAAAGTGCGTTTCTTTTTAACTTATCGTGCTGTCATGTGGTATAATCTCGTGGCTAACGGTGTATTTTCAAATATAAACATATTCTGTGCTACCTTAAATACTTCGTTGTATCTGGGATACATAGCAGGCACCGAAACTGCCATAAGCTTAACTGTGTACTCGTCACCACATTATAGCAAATGTTAAAGGCTACAGAAGTAGATGGGAAGCTTTAAACACGTAGAAAATGAACTTCTAAGAAAATGTTGCAGAATGTACGCTATAGCCGCAAAATAAAAATTGAATCTCTCTAACCGTCAGAGTTTATAAAATAGAAAACAAGCTGGAAGATAGACGGCCTTTGTGCCATTTCTAACTTACTTGTTTATCTGCTATGGAAAGAAAATGAGATTAATGTTTTCAGTGCAGTGCCTCCTGAAATAACTACAGTTTTCTAAATAGTAACACAGAAAGGTGAAAGTGATGGTGATAATAACAACAACAATAACACTAACAATGATGATGATGATGATAATAATAATAATAATAATAATAATAATAATAATAATAATAATAATAATAATAATAATAATAATAATTTCTTCTTTTTTCTTCAAAAAGCACGCACATAGAATGCTGTTCTTTCTATCGGTGTGCAGAACTAAGCAAAGCAGCCCATAGAGAAAATAATATAAACATCTAATTATTTTGCAATAGTGCTTATTTCTCTCTAATGCATTGCGAGTGTACATCTGTGCACGTCTTTGAAAGCCTGTGTCCGTGAGTTTTTACATCTTGTGTTTGTGTTTTAAACTTGTTTTGTAGGCTAACCTGAATATGTTCCTTGTCGCCCTCCATGGTGTAATGGTTACCATACTAGCTTCAAATACTCAAGGTCGCGGGTTCAAACCCGGCGAAAGACGATGGATTTTTCCGAGCGTAAAATCTACGGCATGTAAAAGAACCTCAAGTCTGATAAACAGGCCTATGAGTAAAGTTAAGCGATTTTTCACTCTCAGTATAGAATGAGACGCTGAGAACCACAGAGAACCACTCTTTAGGGCGTACACTAAAGCTCCATTTCCATTTCAGGAAAATGTCTCGGGCAGCATAGACCTATTGTACGTTCACTGGTGCTTTAGGGATGTGCGAATACGTGCCCAACTGAGAGAAGCCAAGCGTAAAAGCATGTCGCTTGCTTGGAATGACAGGGTTCTAACCACCAATTTTAAACAAAATGATTTTATTTGTGACTGTATCTTCGTTTAGGGAGATCTTGTATAATATGTAGCACTTAATGTGCCATATGTTGTGTAGGTTGCAAATTATTGGAATGCCAAGGTACTCCCAACCATTACAAGCATCTATGTTTGGAATGACATAGTTGTAACTACAGCCACCTATTGGATTTTCACTGTAACCAGTCGTTCCTTCATTTGTTGACAGAGTAACAGTCATTGGTTGTTTACTGGGGCTAGCCGAGTGTTTGTGGTGTCATTCATTCACGTTTAAAACGTGAAGTGTATTAAAACGTGTATCAATCTAAATGGACGCCGAGCTTCCTCACCAAGAAGGAGGAAGGTGGCTGAGAGAAGTAAATGGCAGGACGTAATCAGAAAACAGAAACATGAAAGTGACCTATCATATGTGACTAGAAGGGGGAAGACAATTCCAAAAAGATAAATAACTAAAGATTGTAAAGTGCAATGTAAACGAATGTAATACTAAAATAAGTGATAATGAAAGGAAAAAGTATGTTGAATTCTTTTTATAAAATGTCTGCTAATGAGAAACGACACTTTCTTCTTAATTCAACTGTGCATTTTTTTGACAAAATGTCCACGAGCAGCTGAATCTTCACAGAGAACCTATTCGTTTTCATAATTTTTTTACAGTAAGGGAGTCAAGAGTTGAAGTATGCAGACTTCTATCTTGGAACACTAAATATTTCACAAAAACAGTTTATAATGTTCATAAAACAAAGAATTTTGAGACGGAAACACTATTTCCTGATATGAGAGGAAAGCCTATAGGTAGTCTTCGGAAGTTACCCGAAGAACAGGAAAAGGTTGTGAAGAATCACATCAAGTTGTTCCCTAAAATTGAGTCTCACTATTGCAGGTCAAGTACAGCTAGACACTTCCTTGACTCTAATTTATCTGTGTCAAAAATGTATTCACTGTACAAGGAACACTGTCAACAAGATAACATCTCACCTGTGAAACTATCAATTTACCGAAGAATATTTGTTATATAGTGTAATCTGAATCTTCATGTACCAAATAGTGATAAATGTGGTAGGTGTCAGTTATACAGATTGGCTTAAAGGGAGCACAATACAACAGAGAAATGGAGCAGGATTATGAGAGACATACACATGAAAAATTAATGATGAGAGCAGAAAGAGAGAATGATAAGAAGAAGGATGTACCAGTGTTAAATTTTTATCTAAAAGTTTAATTAACGTGCCTGGATATGAAATAGGTTATTTTTACTACAGAAGAAAGCTCAATTTGTACAATACTCTACCATAACAAAAACTATTTATTGTGCTGCATTGAATGAAACCCAGGCTGATAGAAGTGACAATGGTTTGCCTAGTGTGTTTAATAAAATATTAGAAGCAGTTTCTTTAGCAAATGAATTTCATGTCTTGGTTACATGCGGTTACTTCTATGTTTCACAGAACCGTGATTCGCACATTTCTAATGCAGTACTTCACTACCTGCGAGAACATCCTGAAAAAAGCAGTTTAACTATGAAATATTCTGTACCCGACCATTCTTGCTGCCAGGAAGTGGATAGCGCACATAGTTTGGTTGAAAAGCTTCTGAAAATATTTCACCTCTGGTTTTAGTTAGATTAATTAAACAAATAAATCTAGGCCTTTTAAAGTAATCCAGTTACAAAACCAGGACTTCCTAGATTTAAGTTCAACTGCACTATTTTTGAATCACAAATGTGTGCCAGTTTCAAAAATATTAATCTATAAATTTACTGAAACCCTACATGAAGTAATATTCAAGTTAACTCATAATCCAAATGAAGAGACAATCACAGAGAATTTAAAATTTCTGAGATTAAGGCGCAGAATAACTGCATCGGTTGTTGAAAAGGACGTCTTAGAAGTCGCACCAAAACTAGCAAGAACATTCACAGAGATGTTGGAAGAAAAAAAGAGACACTTGAAGGGAGATGATGAAATACATGCCAGGGGTAGACCGGAACACTATTGCCAAATTAATATTGTTGTTGTAGTGGCTATGGCCTAATGCTGCAAAAGGTTCTGTAACAGTGTTATTTACAAATTGTGTATGGTTTTTATTTATTCACAATATGAATGCGGACACGATCTTAGTTAACCGAAACGTTATGGTGTATTATAATGGATGCAACAAGGAAATAAAATCACCTTTGATTCATTTATATATTTTATTGAGTTGTAATTCTATTGAAATACTGGAAACTGTAGTTGAAACCTTGTATTGCAACTGAATTTCCTCGTCTGTAACTGACAAGATTCTAGCTGACAATACCTCCATCTCATAAGGAAACAATGCTTATAATTGTTCATTCAATGCATCAACTTGCATCAAGAGAATTCTATTTTAGCGCCAGTACCAAAATACAGTACAAATTGAAAGTATATAACAAAGACAACAAGGCTGGAAACTTTGGGGCTCTTTATCGCAAAACAAGCAAGTATTCACTGAGAACCTTGTCGTTTTAAGCAAGCGATGTGATAGATACCCTGTAAGAAAATGCTGTTTTGTCCACAGATCCAAGAACAGGTCGCCCAGGCTAACCAGCGGAGTGTAAATTCGCCACAGTTTTTTTTTTTTTTTTTTAGTATTTAACACCCGTTCTTACTACTTGTGGCACAACAAGCGATGACATTGGTGATACATGGAATGATGATGGAGCACCGCTGGAATGCAATGGCGGGGGAAACCGGAGAACCCAGAGAAAACCCGTCCCTGCGCCGTTTTGTCCACTACAAATCCCACATGCGGTCACCTGGGAGCAAACCCGGTCCGTCTAGGTGATAGGTGAGCGATGTAACACCACAGTACCTAACCGCTAAAAAACTGTTTTGCATGTGCGATACAGTAGGGGAGAAAGATTTTTTGCACAAGCTTTATGTCAAAGTCCGCCGGGCGGTGTTAAAATTCCTGCTCATCCTTAAGCATGAGCGCGTTCAGTCATTTGGGCTCTATGCTCCTGCGAATTGCCCTTAACTGCACAGAAAGCATGAACAGATAATTCCTTCAGTGCTGTGGCAGTATGCGACATTTAGCGTCTGAAATAAGTAATTCATCTTTCAGAGGCCAATGTAGTTTCATGATTGATACAGTTAATATGCCTCCTGCATTAGTGTGTATATTTCAGATATGAACATATGCACATTTTCATAGGTTTGGTGGTAATTTTAAGTCGTAAAATTACAGTAAATAATAATTATGAGTATAATATTAACATAATGAGACAACAAACTCTTTAAATTCATTAATACCATTGTAACGCCACCAGTATGAGAATTAACTTTTAACGAAAAAAGTTCAGATTTGTAGAAATGAATATGAACATACATCTAGGTAATTAATTGGTATCGAACACAATTCAACAAAAAAGTTCTTCTCTTTAGTAACTGTTGTACCCATTTGCATGGGTTGCAAAATGACGCTGTAAACTGGATTTTCTGAGTGCAGAACTTTGCCCAAAAGTAAACTTTTATTCCGGTTCTTTCTATCAATAAGATTCCTGCTAGTCACGCATAGAGACGATGGCCTGCATGTTGGATTGCTTTATGTTGCCGACATAAATTGATACACGACACACTGTATAAGGAAGAGAGACAATCCCTGCTGTAGCGTGTTTTCCCACTGCAAACACGGAGCAAGCTTATTTACTGCGACACAAAATCAAGCAGTTGGTGATAACTGCCTAGTACTGCAACTTGCCAGCAGAGTGTAGAGTTTTCAATTTACTCCTACCAACGCCTGCTTGCTTAAGCTACACATATGACAGTCTTCCACTGAGGAAAGACAGTATTTAATATTCTCCGATCCCTCCCTCCATAAGAGCCTACTAGTTACTCTGTTATTCCTTACAGGAGTTGCAATCTACTCGATGTATAAAGTAACTGATCTTTGTCGTCCACATCCACATGGAAATGGCTATTAAAGAAATATTTACTTTGGAGATGCATTAGGAGTTAGTGGAGCCCAAACGTTCCCATTAAACATATAGCCTAACTTAGTATATGGCATGACATTTCGTGGAACTGTTTAATAGCAAAAATAATGTATTTCTGGGTACTTTCTGAAAGTATTAGGAAACAAAACCTTTTAATAATGTTTCAAGAATAATACAATTCTTAACCGTGAACACTTCATCAAATTTGTTCATGGTTACTAAATATTGTACATTTTTGACAGTTTTGCCTTTTTTGATATCGTTAGATGTTTTAACTTTAGTATAAATAACCAATTTGGAAGGATCTGTTAATGTTGACGGAGATCAGAAGGTAGATTACGCTCTATGCGGACGATGCGTTATTAAACTGGCAGCGAAACGTTTTCAAGACAGTTAAATTCGAAAAAATGACGAATAAATAATTACAAAATGCTAAAAAAGAACAAAAATCACCCTAAGTCTATTGTGAACTTTGGTAAAAGCATATATTTTGAACGTTAAAAGTCTGTGCTTTCGACGATGATGATAATAATAATAATAATAATAATAATAATAATAATAATAATAATAATAATAATAATAATAAATTTGAAAACGTCTGTAAATTAATCTAGCTATTTAAAAACTTCGGAGAAAGGTTGTTCAATGTAATGTTTGAAATATCCCAATGAAAACGTTGACAACAGTTTTAAAGTGCTGAAGTTGTATTATTTCAGTGATAATTTCATTCTATATGACTATCGGGCTTGTAGGCTGTGGTCCAAATGTTTCCATCACAAATTTTTCTCCGACACCTATGCTCGGCTTCTTCAGGGAACCAAAGAAGTGAGTTAAGCTGCGGAGTTCAAACAGTGGTAGCTTGGAACATATTATTATGAAAAACATTTTTAAATCTAACACATACAAGCTTTAAGATGTATTTTAAGGCCTTGCATCGTAACGGTTAGCCTATTTACAGTCAAGGGGATAAGAGATAAGTTGCCCAGACCCATCTCATTCTCTCTAAGCCTTCACTCCTTCAGTCAGTACAAGAGAGGGCTGTAATATATCTCAAATCAATTGAGAACACTTTGTGGATTACCGGGAAACGTGGTAGTCATTTGAGGAATTTAATGCCATATCGGCATGTTGCCGTAGTAGCTCAGTGGTTAGAGCCACCAACTAGAGACCGGGGAATCCGTTTTCATAATCCGGCTATGGCATTGAATAGTTTAGTTTGGTTCTATCTATCCACAAACTATTTATTGATCAATATTTATTATTCATTTCTTAGTTTCCTTTTAGAGATATACATTTCTTCTAACGTACCTGCAATTTGCTTAACCCCTCCAAAAATAGGAATTGTCGAGCACTGCAAAATACGGCTCTATCTGGACGATGGCATTCTAATTTCATCTGAAGTTTGTTCCCGCGAGCCATTTATTCATGTTTGAAATGCAGGGATCTAGGTCGGGTGAATATAGGGGGGGGGGAGACAGCAATTAAACACGCAGTTTATGCAGCTTGGCGGCGTCAACTTCGGATGAATGTGCCCGTGCGTTGTTGTGGTGAAACAGCACTTTCTTTTTCGCCAAGTGTGACCGCGTTTTCACTGCTTGTTGAATCGGGCATATAACTCACTGTAGTATTGTTCAGTAACTGTTTTTCTTGTTCCCAACAATTCAACGAGTATGAGACCTTTGGATCTCAAATAATTATCGACATCATATTTCCAGTGGGACGGTCTTTGCTTTCTGCGAAGCATACTCCTCAAAAGCAACCCATTGCTTTGATTGTTGCTTGGTTTCTGGAGTATAAAGATGAATCAAGAACTCACTGAAGGTGACAATCCCATGCAAAAAGCCCTCCAGATTTCATTTAAACAGTTCCAAACACAGCTTCGAAGTGAACCATCGGGCCGACAACCTTTTCATCTCCAATTTAGGATTCAAATATGAATTACCGTTTCCTTCGACATACCTATGGTCTCTGACATTTTTCGAACTTTCGTTTGAGTATCTGCGAGAGTCATAACGCAGAATTTTCAATAATTTCCTCGGTAACCAGATCTGCCAGGGGTTTTGAGCGCTCTTCACCAATAACGGACATTTGACCACGATTGAAGTCGTTGAACCAATATCTAACTGTAGTCATAGATGGAAGAAGGTCCCCATAAACAGCATCCAACTTCGCTTTTATCTCCTTATAAGTTTTCCCATCTAAAAGTATAAAAAGCGAATCATTGTACAATGTGCACCTTTTCCATTTTAGCGAAAGCACTTTGAACGACTAACTCAAATATCTATCAAATTAAAACCAACTTAGGAACCAGTACCAAATTTGTTTTGACATGTAAGACTAATTGAATTTCATTTATGGACGCTCTTTAACTTTGAGGACCACAGCAGCTGAAGTGGTTAAATCGGCATAATATTTACATGCAGATAAAATCAAAGTACCACTGCTCGAATCATGGCAATAGCACAGATTTTTCCGGTCCCCGTAGCCGCGCTCGCTAAAGTGCTTAGCTTTGGTGCTTCTTGGGTTTGAGTCCCGCCTTGAACATGGGTGTTTGTATGTTTGTGAATGTGTTTGTGTATTTGTAAGCAAAAATCAAAACGGTAAACAAATATGTCAACAAAGGAAGTGTAGGGAAAGAAGAGGAAAAAGAAAAAGGAATACAGCATCGGAGTCCCGACAAAACTCTGTAACTGTATTTATATATAAAAATCTGCAGCGGTTCTCAGCGTCCCATTCTACGAGGTACGTGCAGAAAGTAAGTTCCGTTTTAATTTATCTCCGCTGCAGCGCTGCGATCGCAGTTCCGCACATGCGCGGTAGACGCTCTGTATCAAGGAGAAGAAACGTGCGCCATTTTGAGATCGCTGTCAGCCACATACGCTTTGTTGTGCTTGTTTACATTGTCGGTGTTGATTGAAAATCCCGCCGCTTGTTAAATCAGATCTGTGACTCGTTTTCTGAATGCTAGGAAAGTGAAACCAATTGAAATTTATCGGCAAATTTGTGAAGTTTACGGACAAAATGCGATGAGTGATTCAATGGTGAGAAGATGGGTGCTACAGTTCAATGAAGGACGTAGTGAAGTGCACGATGAAGAACGAAGCGGGCGTCCATCTTTGGTTACAGAAGAACTGGTTCACGCGATTGATGAAAAGATCCAGGAAAACCGCAAGTTTACAATTAGTGCTCTCGCTATGGAATTTCCCCAAAGCTCACGATCACTAATTCATGAAATTGTTATCGAAAAACTGAAATTTCGTAAACTTTGCTCACGTTGGGTACCAAAGATTCTTACTGAGCAACACAAAACAAAACGGATGGGTAGTGCACTTCAGTTTTTAACCCGTTATGATGAAGACGGCGAAGAATTTCTGACACAGATAGTCACAGGAGATGAGACTTGGGTTTCTTACGACTCCCCTGAAAGTAAGCGGCAATCAATGGAATGGAAGCACACTTCATCCCCAGCAAAGGTTAAGCCGAAGCAAATCTTGACACCTCGAAAAATGATGTACACAGTGTTCTAGGACTGGAAAGGCATCTTACTCATTGATTTCTTACGCGTGGTCAAACAATCAAAGCAGATGTTTATTTCAAGACACTTAGGAAATTGCTCTGCGCAATACAGAATAAGCGCCGAGGATTGCTGTCAAGAGGTGTTGTTTTTCTTCACGACAACGCACGACCACACACTGCAAATGTGACGAAAAACCTCCTACAGGGATTTGGCTGGGACGTGTTTGACCATCCTCCGTACAGCCCCGACCTCGCTCCTAGCGACTTTCATCTGTTCTTACATCTCAAGTCTTTCCTTGGCGGTCAACACTTCAACAATGACGAAGAGCTGAAAGAAAATGTTTCCAACTTTTTGAAGACACAGGCGGCAAACTTCTATGAAGAAGGTATACAAAAACTTGTGCAACGCTGACAAATGCCTGCAAAATTTCGGCAGTTATGTGGAAAAGTAGTATAAGAGTTGTAGAATTTTGTACAATTAATAATTATTCTGTATCTGTACACAATTTAATTTTATTACCAAATAGAGCTTTCTGGACGTACCTCGTATATTGGGCATGAAAAACAGCTCTTTGTTAAGAGGCCTCTTTATCAGGCTTGAGGTTCTTTTATGTTCCCTAAATCTATGACATGGGATCAACAGCTTCACTTCCCCTCTGAAGGAACCAAGCTAAGAATTTTTACCCCCGAAAAACAGTCCATTACCTTCCACCAGGTTTG
Organism: Hymenopus coronatus; assembly: GCA_030762935.1. Lineage (NCBI taxonomy): Eukaryota > Metazoa > Arthropoda > Insecta > Mantodea > Hymenopodidae > Hymenopus > Hymenopus coronatus. The sequence continues at coordinate 363,992,955 of CM060900.1, forward strand.
CTCCCGTGTCCTTGGGAACCAGAGGATAGCATGTTATCGGTAGGCCGCGAAAGACGACGCGACATGTAATACATGACCGTAAATGAGGGTAACGCCAACTTACCTTAACAATGACTGAGCTGGATGGCTCATTTGGTTTCGTCTGTGGCCCACATTCGGGAGGTCACGAACTAATTCCCGTGGCCGGCTATCTGACTCGAGGGTTTCTCAGATTGCCAAGCAAATGTTGAATAGGTTTATTATATCACCCGTATTTTCCGGTCCATAATTTACTGTTTCCATAATTTCTTAATCATCTCTTTCAAAATTGAAGGCCCATGCGACGGCATTCAGCTGGTTGTGGCAGGATGGTGATTTGCGCATTGTAAAAGGGTTATCATGGCATCGGGAACACTTGATCGGGACCCCTATCTTGAATTCAGGGCTCCCTTTGGGGGTTCGCCGGGAGGCCTGGGCCCGAGAGCAGTGCCTAGGGCGGCATCGGCAGCGACCCAAAGGAACCGATAGGGATTCCCTTCGTCATCCGGAACTGGTCCCCTTTCGGTTACACCCCCGCCCAGGAGCCACGTAAGTGGTGAAGGGTCGCAAGGGCCTACTCCAAGTGCTCTGTTCCATCCGTACCAATCCTTATTACTGTCACCGTTGTCTCTGCACGTTCTGTGATTCCTCATAGTGGGTCTCAAGTAGTAAAGTGTGCTCAAGGATCTCCCACATTCTGCTGGATGTGTTCATATCACTGGAACCACTATCATCCTAGTGAGATCGCTTGTTCACTTTCTTTGGTTTCTCACTGAGGGTCTGAAATGGAAATGGGTAACGAATTTCTCCCTTTTTACTGAAAGTATTAATATTATATATATGCTAATACCATCTTCAGACTACCTGTTCACCTATTGTGTTCTGCACAGAGAGATTTGAATACATTAGCAGGGTTACGGATCAGTCATCTCGTTGGTGGCAATGTACCTGCCATCATGTTTATCTATGTTGCCACCTTTCTACATCTGTTCAAAGTCTAGAATAGTTTCGTTTCGTAATCGGCTTACCCTCCCCATATTTATAGGACGGACACCGCCAGGGATCTACAAGCCAATGCATAGTGGTTAGATGCCTGTCGGGGAGCCAACGTCACGAAAGCACAGAATGGAAAATCTGTTACGAGGGATAGGCCCGTAGCAGGCATAGACACGAAGTGGATGATATGAAATGTGAGTGAAATTGATGATTGGAAAGGTCAAGTTGAAGCAATTGGTGGAATAAGTGGCGGGGGAAACAGGAGAACTCGGAGAAGACCCGCCCAGACACCGCTTCGTCCACCACAAATCCCATATGTGAAAGCTAGGGATCGAACTCGGGCCGCCTAGATTGGAGGTGTCGCCTGTCTAAAATAGTGCATTAGAAATAAGGGTTACCCCTGTTATTCTGTGTGTACCTGTGCGTGTGTGTGTATGAGATTCTATATATCCTCAGTCGATATTCTATGGATAAAAAAATAACAAAACAACAACAATTGAGAGGGAGTTGGAACTCCTAAAAGATTCGATGCATTTGCTGATGCTGTTTTTCTGGTGTCTGATTTAATAAAGTGCTCGTTAACTTCCAACATATTAATTGAAAGAAAGTTCAAGTAGCTTCGTTCATATCATACAATAGATGATTGCTAAAATGCACGCCTCTGATGCATATTTGAATTTTCTAAAAATAAAATTAATGCTTAATGTATCCTAATACTACATATATCATTTTAATAGACAATTCGGATTTCAGTGCGCACCTGCTTAAAACCAAGAAACTAAATAAATTCGCTTCTTTATAATCCGGAATTAAGTACATTTATTTATTTGCTTGGTTATTCTTTTCAGAATATTTATTACTTTCATATTTGTTTTGAAAACAAAAGTGCTTTAGATTTGTGTGTGAATGTAGATTATTATCTTGAAAACAAATAGTATAACGAGCCGGGGAATACCGAGTGCTACCTCAGGATGCAACTTAAAAGTAGAAAGTTTACCTTGGAGAGAACGCTCGGGAAGGAGATGCGGGTTGTGGTGACTAAGTAATCCAGGTGAAGTTACTTACTATGCCTTGGGCACAGTCTCCAAGTATTTCAGATTGTTAAACACCTGCCTGGCGGTGAAGTGGTTCCTATAAAAATATTTGTTCTGACCATGACCAGCGACGTTGTATATAGCATGTGCTGCGATGTCCTGTCCCTGGGGATCTTATTTTAGGCAGCTTAAATATTCTACACTGTGGGAGTCAGCGTTCTGTTAATCCAGATTCACTATGCATCTCAAGTTCAGCGCTTTTCCAAATGTTACTTCTCTCTGATACCTGGGGTTCGTTCCCAGCATAGGTACATTTGCAACTGGAAATAGAATAAACGTTGCTTTCATCTAGTCGGACTCCATGGTGTAGTGGTTACCACGCTAGCTTCTCATACCCAAGGTTGCGTATTCAAATCCGGTGTAGGGTGATGTACTTTTACGTTCGAAGCGTAGCTTCCTTCGGAGGGGAAATAAAGCTTGGTCCCGTGTAATATTTGTTTGCACGTAAAAGAACCCCATACTTTAAAAGAAAAGACCACTGGGCTAAATTTGTTTTACGTCCACAGGTCCTGCTTACGTCCTATAATATCATATATGGGCGGCGAGTTGATTCCTTCTCACCATGTGCACATAGTGGCATACTAAAATTCCTTGATTAAGAAACCATGTAATGGAGGCATAATATACACTAACATGGCGTGATGGGACTTCCATTGTTTTTACCTAGACGGACAGAAAGAAAGAAGGAAAGAAAGGAAGAAAAGGACTGGATTAGAACTCCAACCTCGGTAGTTCTTAGCTTCCAATCGCTCGGCTATTACCATAACGTGGGCATTAAGGGCAACTATGAGTAACGATGACAGAATGAATCTAACAGCTGGAGTATCCCTATCCTAGATTTCTTCCACCAAGGAACCGAATGGAACGTCAGTTAAGCACATTTACTCTCCTATTACTAGATGCACTGACTGCCAATTATTTTTAATGTCACGTGAGCAAGAAAAGACATGATAATCAACTTGTTTGCATACATATGTGCGTGCAGTCGCTGAACAATTTGATTCCTTCCCCTCCTCTTCTGACAGATCACTTCAAAGATGATACTCTCATGAGTATCCCTTGGAATCTCACAAATGAGTTATAGTACCCCTGATCTGTCACTAAATCCTATTTAGAATTTATAGACAGTTTTGAGTTTACCAACAGAGCCTTGCAGACTTAACAACCGGGCCGTAGAAATAACTCAGATATGCATATTCTTATAGTGAATGTCCACCTTACAGAGAGATGCAACTAGAATAGGGCTATTGTATTAAATACAAATTTCTTCAAATTATCCAACTTGTAGTCTGAAACGTATATAATAGTTGACCTGAAAGTTTTTAAATTTATATCCATATTTGTGCTTTTATCTATTCCTTATTGGATTTAAAATCAATTGCACTACCCTACAAATATTTTTGTTTAAATATGTATCTAATCATAACATGTGAAATTTCATGTGTGTGCATTGATATGAAAATATGTAGGATTTAGAAGCCTTCACTGTTGATTTATTATTACTAAAGCTTAAGAAACCAAACACCCCCCCTCTCTCTCTCTCTCTCTGTTAAAGTTTACTCATGCTAGGCGGAGAAATTACATTAGTAATGAATGCGTTTCATTTACTTACTTATTTTTATTGTTTTTTTAACTGCATGGTCCTATTGGATGCATTTCCCTGTGGAACGTATTATCTATCGACAATGGTGTGTGGACTCGTGTACTGTTTGCTGTCGTTGGGTTTATATTATAGGGGATAATGTCGACTAAAGAAAATCTCCACCCCCAGCCGGAACCTAACCCGGGACCCCTTGCACGCAGGAAGGAGCTCTATCTACTGAACTACGGAAATAACGCAGTGCGTTTTATTTATTCTAGCTATATGTTTGTTTAAGCAGTTGCTTAAACGAAATTATATAAAACTTAACTGAAATTGGTAATAAAATCAAAAAATAAGCTTACAACGCAAGCAAAGGTTTGAAAACAGCATGTCAACATTATTGTAACATCCCCTGTGATATTTTCATTCCAAAACTATTATAGTTCCTCTCTAAAGAGTATTTTAATAATTACAAAAAATTGCACATTAATACATACTTTTTAAATTGCAAGTCACACCTATATTCATACATGGATATATCTCTACAAAAGACAAGATTTGATTAAAGTAGTACATGTTAACAAATATGTTCAGATAACCAATTGTGGATTTGAAAGTGCCATTCTACAGCTTTGCCTTTCGTCTTGAATGTGAAAACAAATGTCACCTTCCCCTTTTCACTTCTGTTTCCATCTCTGCTTTGGAATAGACAATTGTTTCTCTCATTTTTCATTTTATTCCTCCTCTTTAATCCGAGCACGTAATAGCAAATGTTCCATTTGGAAGCTTGCTTTTTAGTCCTTCTTTTATTTGCAAATTACGACGAATAGGTCAAGGGTTCGCAGAAAATCATACCTAATAAACCTTGACCCTCAAAAATCCTTGCGGGTAAGAAAGAGAGCTTGGGAATTTTATTTACAACATTGATGAAGTATTTCTCTAAAACAGTCTGAAGAGCAACCTTGTAAATTCCTTGACCATTTTATATCTGCAAGCAATTTTTTCAACGGTTTTTGAACTCCCTTCAGAGGGTGAGTACTTTATTTCAAGCTTATTGGTTTCTTCATTTATACATGTTGCGATACATTCCAAGAGAGTTGCAAAATGTCTCTTCGTTTCTCTTAAATCAAGGAAACATGAGTTTTACTCTGCCAAGTGCAAGTCCTTTCTTTGGTTTTACATAAATTATTATAGTGCTTCTACCATTTGTTTTAATTATATGACGATGATGGAAATTATGATACTTTATCTCAGCAAGGTATCAACCAGTTGTACCTAATTAGATCACCTTTTCATCAGTTCTAAATTCATTTACAGAGTTCTTTAACATATTGTAATAAGCAGAAGATTATTATGCACTCTAGGCTCATTTCCTAGTAAGAGAATGCCACTCTGAATGTAGTAGGTTTTGGAATAGGTAATTATAAAGTATTTACACTATTTGTTTATTTTTTAAGAAAATATACCCATGCACCACATTGACCTCTGATTCCTAACAGTTGTTTATATACAAGTTGCTTATATAGAAACGAGCACATTAAAAATGTCCCGACATGGTGGACATTTGTCAGATGGATTTCTCATCCTCCCCATCAAACATTTTTAGTTCATAAAGAGGCTATACTTCTCAACCATAGCTGGAAGGACGAAAACTCAAAAATTTAATCTGATTACTGCAGTAATGAGTGAGCTTCCTGGATTCTCCAGAAGTGGCAATATATTGCTAAAATTCGAGGTTTTCTTCGAATATTCACTTCTGTGAATAGCTGAAATGTGGGACCAAGCTTGTAACTCTGGCATTGTATATCTGGATCTTCTATGCATGCTGCTTTAATGTGACTTCTGGGGATGCTCGAACTTGACGAAGTATTTTATTTAAATGTAACTTTGTTCTATTTCATAATAGCAGTACTTTATCACTTGTTTCAATAGAAATGTAATTTCCATATTCAGGCATTGTTTTCCACATTATGTTAATTTTGAGCCACTATTCAGTTTATAATATGATTCACTAAAACCAAAGCTCTGATGTGCAATAAGGTAGTCGGTATCTCATCAAATAACGACCAGTTAATACGAAAAGCCACCATGTGTGCCATATCTCAATGAACTTTTAGTCGCAACTGAGACAGTTTTTCACAGAATCTAGCAACAAATGATAAAATGCTTACAATACTCCAAGTGTGGATGAACACATTTAGGAAAGGACAAATAAAATAGACGTAAACAAAATGGGATCCAGGAGAATCCAAGATACCATGATAGCTATAAATAATTAGCTAATCAATGTAATACTAAGACATGCATCAATATTCTTAACCACGCGTGTTACCACGTGCCAATTGACTTTCGCCCCTTCTCCTCTGGTTTGCTCTTGGCAATACACACGCAAGCGTTACACCCAGTGACAGAACACTTTGTGCGCCATTACGATATGCTTTATCAATAACTGGTCGAACATCAGGGAAGAATGGGCTCTTTCATATTTTGTAGCATAGAAGGATACTGCAATTCAGCCTCTCCCAACTGAAGGCTGCCATAAACAAAGAATATTGAACAATAAAGGTGTATAAATGCACAATTTAAATTGCAAAGAATAAAAACAAATTAATAAAGTAACAACGCTATAAATCTCAATCTGAAAATAATTACAATGTACAAATATAATATATTGAGGAATTTGCACTTACCTAAAACACTCAGATTTGTATTTAGGAGTAAATTAGTTTATGTACTATGCAACTGATTTCTCAATATAGCTGTGGACCTTTTATAGCACTGAGGACCACTGGTTTATTAATAGTATCTCGGCTTCAACTCGTAATCCAACAATGATATTTATCCAATGATATTTGTTTCGTGTAAGAGCTGTAAAGAACTGAATAGTGTTTGTGTGTGTGTGTGTGTGTGTGTGTGTGTGTGTGTGTGTGGGTGTGTTTCCTGGACCCAAGCTTATAAGTTATATTATGCTCATTTCTTCAATTTGATAAAAGTATGAGGCATTTTGAGTTTTCCACATATATTGTATCAATAATAATGAGCATATCATTTTAATAAATCATAATTTCTAGGTTTTTAAAACTAAGAATCTCAACATGTCACTACTCCAAAATAAGAGGGATAGCTACAAATGCTGGATAAAAAATAATGAGAAATATTTTGCTCTGAAATGACTTTCTTGACAGTGGTATTTATGGATACACATTTTCAGTAAATCGCCCCGTTATTTATGCCCCTTTGCCAAATGCCCGGAAGGCACCGTATATCATCTGCGCCTATATTTCTGTTGATGTCCCGTATTAACCGCCCTATAGAATGGATAATGACAGCGTTTCAATGAATGGAGGTCTCCGGATAGCCATCATTTTCGATTCCCTATATTCCCTGTAGTATACGACACTGTGTGTCTGCCCTCTCTCTCTCTCTCTCCATCTATCCATTTGTGTGTATATTTTTTGCCTTCATAGATGTCTTTGACTTCAGAATATTGCACATTTAGGAATTCTCTGTGTGTGTGTGTGTGTGTATGTGGTGTACTTGTGCATTCAGGGTATATAAGCGGGTATCTCGAAGCCATAAGTTGTGTATTACGACTAAGATCATTCTTATAGGAGCAAACTGTAAGAAAAAAGAGTACAAAATACTATAGATAGTACAGTGTTTCCATGCAAAATATTCCTGAGAGTTCTTTATCTGTACTTTCAGTGATTTCCTGTAATGTTTATGACTGCAACTTTCGGAGACCGGCTGCGGACTGTATTAGCAGCCGACAAGTGCCGGGGGTGTGTGAAGTGAGTTTAAAGTAAATCTAATGAGTTCACAGTGATGTGAACGCAGTGTCTCAGTTATTTCGTGAGCCGAAAATGTAATGTGTTTTACGTTGATTTTCCTAGTAAGGAATAAAATGAATTTAGCAGAAATTGGTGTTCTCATTGGTTACATTGGTATCAGAAATGGGATTAAAACGAAAAGCCAAAATGAAGGAAACGCTTCAGAGACTATTGGCTGGCATGAAAGAAATGAGGGGAGAAATGAAGCATGAGATCCCGGAATGGATAAAATGGGAAATGAAATAACGACAGTGAACTCCGGCATGGAAGAAATGAGGGGCGAAGGGAAGAATGTAAATTTCTCATTAGAGGAGGTACAGACGAAAATAATGTCCAAGATAATGAAGGAGTTGTCGACCAAAATAGATGAACTACTGGTCTGCGTGATCTGGATTGGGGTGGCTCGTCGGAGTGTTGGAAGGCCATGGTCAACGGCGTAATACACTAGAAGGAAGAGTCGACGGTAGCGCCATGATAGACTTAAGGACATGAAATTCGAGAAGCCTGGAGCGACACATCTCCGCACGTCAAGTCCATAAAATACGACAGTACGTCGACTTTCGAAATATTTCGCCAACAGTTCACTGGCGTCGCTACCCGTAACCATTGGTCGAGAGAAGAGGAAGCAGCGCAGCTGATAGCCTTCAGGGTCGGGTGGCGGAAGTCTTTAAAAGATTCAGACGTCGGCGTCGTCCGGAGACATCTAGGATCCCCTCGAGAACAACTTCGTCAACCATTGTTTGGCCGCAGTTTATCATAGTCAGCTTGAGTCGAAATAACAGCAACCAGGAGAGACGCTGCAGTAGTTTGCATTGGCCATCGAACAATTAGCGACCAAAGCTCTGGTGTACCTTCCGCCCAGTTACATCTCCCGAGAAGCCTCCTACTCTTTTGTTGGCGGGTTGCATGACGCCGAGACACGAGAGTGTGTGAAAGACCATCCAGTCGACCGGAAGACGGGGTACAAATGACACCCGACATGGTGAATGGCACACCAGAATCGTCATCGCCGTCTCCTTGCGTTGCTCTGTGTGCCTTAGATAGAAGGATAGAGGACATCCTCATCGTGGACGGCTGGATACTAGGGAAGACGTGCCAGATGATAGTGGATACCAGTGTAGCCATGGCCACAATCCGACCTGGTGTGGCTGAGGGCTTGCCGACCAGGGAACCGAATGGGCCCTGTGAGATAATGGCAGCATCGGGGAAAACCTTACCAGTGGATAAAGAGGTCATGCTGGATTTAACACTGGGCCAGAGCGCCATAAGCCTGCGAGTGTTCATCGCGAGGGTAGCTTAGGAGGTGACATTGGGACTTGATGCCCTCAGAAGCCACGATGGGACAGCCGACATCAGCAGGAATGTCCTACGACTCGGCGAAAACGAAGTGGTACTCTGGAGTTCCGACCGATGCCCTGATCCTGAAGGAGGTTGTGATCGTGCTAAGAGGTGCAGTGACGGCAATAGCTTGACTGGTGGATCAGCTGTCAAAGGACCTCGCAAACCGTCCGGTTCCTCAACACACCCTGGAACGAGTGATAAGGTGAAGAACCATTACGACCGACAGACCAGCAGGGAAGGTTCAAGTCTGGGAGTTCAATAGTGGTCGTATCGCCGAACGCAGACAAAGAGTCTTAGGCTCAGGTTCCAACAATCATGGCCAGGACCGTACCATGTGATGGAGAGTGTCAACAAGGCAGTCAACCGCACCTGGAGGGGAGATACAGGTAGGGTGCCAAGATCATCTAGTCCGCTAAGACAATGCTGGTAAGAACGACCAGCTCTGAAGAGGGAGCAGTGTAACGTCGGCTCGTGAGGCCGAACGACCGCTGAACGGATCGTTGCCTGGCCTGCTCTAACAGTAGAGCGAATGGACACAATGACTAGGTAAATACTGCACTATGTGGTTCGCCTGCAAAACATTCCCGAAATAAATTTATCTCTTCTTTCAGTGCTTTCTGGTAATGTCTATGACTGTAACTTTCGGCTGCGGACTAAAGGAGCCGACAAGGGCCAGAGGGGTGGAAAGTGAGTTAATAGTCAATCTAGTGAGTTGTGGATGCTAAGACAGCGATGTGAACGCAGTGATTCATTTATTTTGTGTACTGAAAGTGTAACGTGTTGAGTGTCTAGTGATGAATAAAGTGAGTTTAGAAAAAACTGATGTTTTCACTTGTTACAGTATTATAGTGTTACACTGAGTTACTGGAGTACTTAACGTGTAAATCACAACCTATAAGCAAGTAGAATAAGTAGAAAAATCAGTCCGACTTGCGGTCAAAGATGAGCGACGTTGCCTGTTTAAATATAAATACTGGACGTCTCCTCGCCACGTCTGCTACAGAGAATAAACATTTTTGCTAAAAAGGCCAGGAAATGTTTTCAGGAAATCTGTATTACCTGGTTTCCTTGTTTCTGATTCAGGCACTTTTAAATCGTTTTGGTAGTTTATTTATATTTAAATATTAGGTAGCGTAAGTCAACCTGCAAAATGAGGCATTGGAAGTGCACGGGATATTTATTGAACCGAAATCAGACAAGAATCAGGCATACTTTTACGAAGTTTTATCTGCAGTTTACTTTATCTAACGTTATTACACTATCAGCATTCATTTTCTCTCTGATATAATTTATTTAGGAAAAACAAATTCCCGGGCATTTGCAGAAACGTTAAACGCTGGATGCTTTTGTTAATAATTTCAGGATACTTATACTTACACTCGCCTAAAATACAATTAAAATAAAAAAAAAACAGAAACTTCATATACTAAAAATCTAAAGGAATGCTAAAACATAAGTAGAGTGTGTAGTATCGTTAAACATATTATTACAATAAATAACATATAACATAATTTCATGACATTTTAATAAATTGCATACATTAGCCTTTAACTTAACTTTGAGAAGACTAAGCCTAAACATTTAGTTAAATGTTTAAACAGGTCCAGAAGAGGAACGATGATGGAGCAATGACTTATCACCCTCACCCTGGTGGTGTGGCTCTAAATCCTGGCTGCTGGGGTGAGCTTTTTATAGAAATGTCGCTTCATGTCGGGAAGGGCATTCAACATAATATCCGTGGCCAGAACGTGCATGCAATGAGCGACCCCACGCAAGCGAGGTAAGCTCAAATGTTTTCAACACCACTGCACAACAGACGTAACACAGGACACTATTAAAAGTGCACAATTCTGGTTTCTTAAGACACTCAATTTTATAACGCTGCTGGCACAGTATAAAATAAACAAATATAGAACTATGGGCATTATTGAGGTTAGGGACTGCTTTAGTAGATACTGTTAAATTTCGTAAGATATCCAGTTCCGCACAGTAATGAGATACTTTCGCTTTCCTGCTACTAAAACTGTACACTTTTTCTTTTCATTCTCCCTTCATGTCGTTCTGTTTAAGGTTAAAAATTACTTTTGTATTAATTTATATGAGTTAGCGTTCCATCTTTAATTTTAGCATCATAAGAGCTGAATATCGAGTTTTGACACACTAACTCTGCCGCCAATGATATGAGGTGTGTGCGCTTATAAAATATTACGCTTTATGGATATTATGGCTTTCCCTACTACTACTAATCAGGCAGTTGTTATCTCACTAGCTGACTAAACAGAAGCGAACCAAATCACAGTAAGAGATCTTGATATCCTGGGGCATAGAATTCTGAACTTTTTTTTCTTTTTTTTTAGCTTAACGTCCTTTAACCTGGTTGGTCATATCGGACGATGAATGAAATTGGTGAAATGATACTCAAATGATTTCGGGGTCCATGGAGTTTAAAGTTACTCGACATTAGTCTTCTCAGGATAAGGGAAAACCCCGAAAAAAAACCTTGTCTGGGCAACTCACCCTAAGCGAGATTTGAACTCACGACCTTTAGAATGTGAAGCAGACACGCTACCACCACACTACCCAGGCGTGCTTCTGAACTATTGTTCAGCAATTTCCATCTGGAGAATAAAAGCAATGATAAATGGTTCACCATTCCGTTGTTCAATATGTCTAAAATATAACGTAAAATGTCAGAAAGGTAGCGAATAGTATATATAGGTTTTAGCGAAACCAGGTAAAAGTTTTTTTTCTGAAAATTATCCCTTTGGAATTTTTATTACCCAATGTCGAGTTCCTCTCAGTGCTGAGAGCAAGAAAGAGATATTGTATGACAGTGATTAGCAAGTTATCTGCTCTGTAACTTCATTTCGCCGAGCAATATTTCTCTTTTCTCTGTAGACCTGCTTCCAGGGCACCAAGAGTGACGATGGGACACAAACCTTCCACGGAACGGTGGCGGCCGTGAGTTGATAAACCAGTTGCGCAGCTAGGGTTTCTTACATTTGGGGAAATTTAGAATTTCTTAATTTATTTATTCCAATGGAGTTTTCTCTTCTGCTCTTCCAATCAAGAAAACCAAGCTAATGTTACAACATGTAATAATGTAACACAAGCTTATTAAAAGCGCTCAATAAACATGATATAGTAGCATCTCTCTAGGACTCTTGGGAGGTTTAACCTCAACGATCCTCTCGCTGCGCCACTGGATTAATCTTAATTAATAGTTTGGCGTGTACTATTAACAAAAGTGGGATTAATTTTAATTCATAAAAATGTAATATTTAATATTGGAATCTGAATCAACTAGTATAAGAAATAAAATGGCTGAACTACATGGTTAAGTTTAATTCGCTGTAATATGTAGTAGATATAACAAAGCATTCCAACCACAGTTTTGGTAACATTCTCCGTTGTATAATAAATGACTACGAAGTAGTAGTAGTAGTAGTAGTAGTAGTAGTAGCAGTAGCAGTAGCAGTAGTAGTAGTAGTAGTAACAGATATGTTTTTACATAAGTGCAGGTCAAAACATGCAATATATCATAAATAAAGCTTAAGCCAATAAGCTAAAACATTAAACACAAGCTGGCACAGCACTGCACATCATTACCGCTGCTTGATGTGCACTTCTCGTGACTACCACTTACACAGCGCCACAGTGACATTCGCCTGCCCACGTCACAAGTCCAGCACTTGCCAACCACTCTTCTGTGACATTACAGAGCATTCAATTAAGCAAAGTCTCAGGTTTTTACTTGTGTTTAAACTTTCGCACCCGTGGTATTGAATAACCATATGGCATTATAAGCATTTATCAAATATTCCTAGATAGGGCAACTAATAAGAGGCTCCTAGGAATATTCCACAGTTCGTGCATGCATTTGGTGAAAGTGGATCTGCTCGTTCACACGCCACAAGAGTCTTAAAAATTACAAAAGTTTATCTTTAATGGAGGATAATGGTACACCAGGATCTTGAAGAGCAGTTGATTAAAAAAGCTGATGTGTTCCATCGCATCACCATTTCTATGTATTCTTACTACACAAACTATTCTTACATCTTCCTGTATTTGCTTCTTGCTGATCAATGTAATCATTAGCAGAAATGGTGTTGTTACTTTGCTCCTCATAAGTAGAAGGGAACTAACAGAATACATTAGGCTAAAGTGATAGTCAAATCTTTTAAAAGCTAGTTGCTTTGTGATTGAAATTCGGTTCTTTTTGCATGGCAAGGAATAAAAAAAAAAGAAAAGAAACAGGAATGAAAATTCCAGTATGAGAAAAGTTTTAAGTTTTATTAAATATAAAGCCAATAACAACGAATATCTCGGAAATGGTCAACTCTGCCAAAAAGAAATGTAATTGGCGTATTAACGAGAACTGCATTTTTGTGTAGTAAGTTCTGTTTATCTCCTACGGTTTACCGGTTATGCAAAAGTTATCCAGAATGAAGAGGTCTTCACAGGCTATTCCCAGAAAATTTAAAATATATATTTTATTTGCCATGTAAATATTCAATCAAAATCGTTACAGCAATTTTTTCAGAAAATAAAAATTTACTAAAATTTTTCTATGTAAACAGTATTTTGGGGTGGGGAATATTCTTGAAATTCTTCGTGTCTCCTCCTAAGAAGATATTAAATTCAAATCCGAAGTTTGATATTTAATCGAATTTTAGTTTATGACCTACGCTTATGCACACATACCTTTTCTAAAAATGCTCTTTCAGGATTCAGGAGACCTAAAAACATGTATTTCCGATGAAATCAGTGTCGGGTGTTTAGGTGGAATACAATACCTCCTCTACCTACTACGCACATTGTGCACACGTGCTAGAGAAAATAAAAAAACAAAAAAACCTTCTGGGAATAAATATGCATCTTCCTTCCGAAATAATAATAATAATAATAATAATAATAATAATAATAATAATAATAATAATAATTATAATAATTGCAAAAGAATAATCCGCTGCCCAAGCTCCTCAAGGCAACTTGAAGGTTACTGTTTACATCATGTAGTCTACAGACATTCTGCACAATGTTCATAACTGTATCTCTAATGCCTCTGTTGACGCTTCTCTAACGTCCAGGCCTGTGAAACTCACCTACGGTTGACGTCATTCCAGTCGAAACTCATGCCCTAAAATAAATCTGTTCTTGCACTCACATTGTGTGCATTTAGAAATAGCTGGATTTAGGAGCCACGTGCCTCAACGGATATAGTTCACGTTCTCTAAATAACCTTTTGAAAATTGTGTAAATGGACAGTGAGAATGCGGATCATACATCACTCTAGAGCTTATAACCCATTATTCTCTACCACGAGACGTGTCAAATTTCACCCTAACGATACCACAGGAACAGAGTTTGACAGTTTATAGCGTGAGTAAAATGCACTCAACTGCCACATATGAAGGAAGATGTGTGAAGCTGCAATACTATGGTAGAAACAGACGTTATAAACAAATTTGAGCTAGTATATTAAAACTTCATGCGTCCTGTGTAGCAGAAGAGAGCAAAAATGGCTTGAACAAGTGTATTATTGTAGCTAATATGATATCCTTCCAGATACATAAGGTGATGTTCCTGTATCTATGGCTAATTCGCAAGTATTAAGTTGTCATAAAGTTAACTTTAATTATAAAGCTTTGTTACTATAATAGTTTGTTAATTTGACATTGCTTTACCATCATCAAATATGTTTGACTAAATTAAATTGTACACGAAATGATGCTGGATCTCTTCAACATCTACTGAAGCAAGAAGCGAAAAATTAATAGGCTGAATTGTTAATACAACCAAAGTGTTGATTTCTAAGTAGGAAGCTAACGAATTTCTGTACAACACAATCCATACGGATTATAAGTCCAAAATAAAAGACAAGAGACAAACAAGGGTATTGCAGATGCAATAAGCACTGCACAGCATTGGATTTCAAGAAAACGCTTCGAGGATTATGAAGCCAGTATTTGTCGGAGAAATAAAAGTTAGTGGATAACAGTTATAATTTTAGCTCTTTCGCATATTTCTTTAATGATTGCATTGAAATAAACGTTTTTCATTGCCTGCAGCTATAACTTAACCACACTTTAAACCATGTGCTAGAAACAAGCACTTCTGCTTTCTCAGGATTGTTATCAAGAGTGCCAGACATGCTAGCTGATTTCCGACAGTTCAAAATGGGAGTTGGCATTCAGTTTACTTTGCGTATATTTTTATGTACAGCTTAATTCATAACTACCTATTTCATAATGCAGCTGATCAGCCTTGAACCAAACATGTTATATAGTCCAATGATATACTTATGCCATAGCTGAATCTTTATGTAAGTTAGCTTTCACAATTTTAACTAAAAGTATTTATTACAGAACTATTTTTAGTTACATATATTGGCCTTCTGAATGACCTAATTGGCCATCAGGGGAGAAAGAATGGCTTAGAGATTCCACAAACACAGAAACGCACCACAAGCACTCGAACCCGCGATCCTCGAACTTTGACACAGATATTTTTTACATTGTAATTGCCGGCCTTACGATCAGTCAGTCTTCTTTAGTTATTCTTCTATCCTTGTAATTGTTTTCTCTCGGTTGCGTAATATTTCCAGTTTCTAATTACTATTATTATTCTTTTAAACCTTTCCCGAACTTAATTTGAAAACAAGGGCTAAAATAGTTTAGTTAGACTGGTGTTAACGCATATTTGAGCTTCTAGCGGGACTTTTGAAACCTAAAACCACAACATTTAATTTACATGCAATATACACCTTTATTGTAATTTAAGAGACTTACACTTCTGATGATAGTAAATACTTTCATTGTGTGTATAAAATCACCTGTCTTTGCTGAGAATGTTGAATAAAAATAATAAACGGAAATAGCATTCACTTTGCTGACAATACAATTTCTTTGTCTGTATTTAAAATGCTGGTTCAATCACGTTCATACTGATGAAGGAACGAAGTGCACTAAGCCTCGTCAACTAGTATAGGTCTAAATCGAGAAGTTATTTCTTCTCTCTGCTTCATGCTTTGTTCAAATAGTAACCGCGTGTCCCTTATTTGAGGCAGCAAACTTATCATTTCTATGCGTACTACAAACTGCAAGCTTATTTTACCTATTAATTTAAATAGACCTACAACATTGCTGAATATTGGTCTGGTACAGTGTGTTTCACGGGCATGGCGTGTGTGTTCTGGCCTACATTCATAGAAAGCCAATGCAAGTGACGTCAAGATTCAGTAAATTATCACACTTATCGGCAAACCTAAACCCCACCAGTAACGCTGCGTATAATGCATGCCAGGGATATTTTACTGTATATAACGAAATACAAAAACATATTCACAAACAAATAATAATCCAATGCAGTCACAAAATACAAATGTATGTTACAAAATACATAATAATGCACATGATTGCCACGATGAAACAAAAGAAGCAAAACAAAACGCAGCAAAGAAGGTTAAATGCCTCTACCGAGAGGTTAGAGAGTTCTGTAACGAGCTATTGGTTTAGCAATTAGGGTAAGGACACTGGTCATTATGGGGAATTGTATTTAAGTTGGTAGACAAACTTTAAAGAGAGGAGAAACCTATCGGGTTTGATTACAAGCATCCGTAAAAGTAATGAGGATTTTATATGCGTTGTACTGAAAAGGTGGCCCAGCTCTTTACTTAAGTATTTCTAGCTATTAAAACCAAAAGCACCTTTATAAAAAACAATAATAATATATTTTAAGAGCAGAAAGTAGTAGAAGAGCTGGAGAGTAGAGACAGCTTATTTCGCCGGGTAAAGGAAAGTAATAAGTGAGACAAATAAAATATCACGAGTATTAAATTTAACACATTAAGAAAATTTAATAGGATTTATAGCAATTGATTTTATGTAAAATATCTTGTTAACAACTAAATTATCTGTTATTGAAACACTGAAATAAATATATTAAAATGATATATGTACACTGTTGTCACGTAACGGTTCTTATACCTCGTTATTAGCGAGGGACGAAAGAGGTCTGCACACAGACTTTGTGTGCGCGCAAGTGTGGTGTAATATCGTATACTCAGTTGCAACTTCAGCACAGATTAGGAGTGCTGGAAAATCAAAATCCTAAATTGTGGCGAAACATGGCTGTTTAGGAGGAAAGTAGAGGTTAATAAAAAACCTGGATTAGCTGCTACTCATTAATACACTTCTTTCAGACTTGCCAGAATCGTTTCGTCCTTATATTATAGTGCCGATTTTTTTTCAACCATGCTACAATACGCTTATTGTATGAGATTAAATAAAGTGTTATAGTATCCGTAAAATTCAGCGAATCATTATACCACCCGTCCTCCAGAGCTTTTAACACCTACGAAGCAGCAGTCCAAGATGGTAGAAATGGTGGGCTTGAGTTTTGAAAGCTACAGTGAAAAAGAAACTCCAGCACTGCCGGAAATTGAGACCCAGGCTTTTTTATAATGTTTAACCTTTGCTTTTACTACTATGCCACCGCAAGTGATGATACTGATGATACATGGAACGAAGATGGAGCACCGGTGGAATGCGGTGGCAAGGAAAACGGGATAACCCGGAAAAAAACTGCCACGCCACTTTGTCCATCACAAATACCACATGCGGTCGTTTGGGATCAAACCCGAGCCTTAGTAAGAGCTGAGTAGAACAGGTTTTGAATGATTACAACAGTTTATTGCCACGAAAATCAAGGAATCAACATTAAAAATACATATGAGAAGTTTAAGGACATTCTGAAAAAAAAAAAAAACACGTGAGTGAATTCAATACTGCTAACATCTGTTCCACTACTCACAAACAAGCTCAGGATCCTGCCATCATTGCTGCCATCCAATCATCATTCAATTATTCACAATTAAAAGGGTAAGATAGTTTTGTAAAATATCGAAGCTTTGAAATTAATAGTGTGTTCAAATAAAACAGCCCGCATGAAAATTATGAAACTCGGTACCGTTCATTTCACAAATATACTCGAGTCTAACCACCACTATTAGGTATACTCTCGTTGCATAATGCAGCATTTCGTCTTCTAAAACAGGGTTCAAATGCTAAAATGGTACTAGGGTTATTCATTGTTTTTGTACACTAAATCGCCTCCTTAGAGGATAACATCGATATTCCTTTCACTCTCTTCATTTAGTGAGTAGTCAATTTTTTCAGTGCTTTTTTCTTTTGCTGTAAATTATTGAGTGGCTTAATGAGTTTGCGTTTCGCATGTGTTACTATGTTTAGATGTAGTGCGTAAGCTTTCCCACTGAAGTAATATTTCGACAAAATATATTCTCAGTTTTGTAGGTGCAAGCGGTGTTTTGGGGTAATTGGAAATTACTTTAAAGGCTTCAGAGATAAACTGATTCACATATATACATTTGATTTCAATTATTTGGTGACTGTGGCCAATATTAGACTTAGGGCGTTTATTTACTCTTCGTTTTGAAGACTAAAGACTAAACTCTCAAGTACACCACCATTTCTCTTGTTCCAACAAAAAATGCCCGAGTTAAGCAATTGACAAAGTAATAGCCATTAATGCATTAGTTTTGTATATAAAACAAGGAAAACATTGTGTTTATAAAAGCTACCGTGGTAAAACTGATCTTCTTGAATGCTTCTTCTCTAATGCTGAACACGAAGCTTCGCACTAATGCACGATCGCATGCATAGACTTTCCTGCAGGGAGTACCGAGTTTGGAAGCCTTTCAACTAACTCCTGTGTACCGTTGGGTATATTTGTGTTAAAGTAAACTTTGCACGTTCTTCCACAAATAAATAACGCACCATGCTGGCTATAACGAAAGCAACGGTAACGGCAGACAAACCTGTCAGACTGGACTTGATTAAGATTTTTATATTAGGATTATATGAATTTAGAATTTGTTATTATTTTAAGGATGTTAAAATTTAATTCTTATTTTATTTTAATTTTTAATTTTTATTTAATTTTTTATTAAAATGTTAGATAAAATTTTATAGTTTTGGAAAAAATGATTTAATTAGTAAAATGTTTAATTTATATTATGATGAATTATGACGCAACAATGACAATAAGATATGCTGCCAGTGTACTTTAGCGCGGGAATTGATAGCCGAAGTTACGGTAGATGGCGACCGAAGAACAAAGCACATATAAGCCGTGAGAGAGGTTACGTTTTGTTTTCAATATCTAGGGTTTAACGCCACTTTTTACTACATTTGGCACCGCAGGTGGAGGCACTGGTGAAAAGCGATGGCGGGGGAAACAGAAGAACCCGGAGAAAACCCGCTTCTGCACCACTTTGTCCAACATGCGATCGCGGTCACGAGTGATAGTTTAACCACCCTAAATAGTGATTGAAATAGACTCAATTTTTGTTGGAATGCTGTGTTCCAGTCAGTAGAATGCAATCAATTCCTGCTGATTTTATTTAATTTTCCAAGGTTTCAATCCGATGGCAAAAAAAAAAAAAAAAAAAAAAAAAAGTGTAATGCTAGCAAATAATTATTTATACATTTGGTGCAAAGTTAATGACTAATAATGTATAGTTAGAGTTGCTGAAATCCTCCTAAAATATTTGATTGATTTGAAAATCCTCATTTCCTCTTACTGGAGCAGGTAAAAATGCTCAAGTCTTATTATACAAACCTCTTCTTTCTCCATACAGGAGGATAGTATGGAAGAATATATGCAGATCTCTAGTTTAAGGAGCACTACTTTCCATCAAACAGAAGCTCAACTGATTTTATATCTCTCTATCTGCCTATCTACATGCTAGTGGACTTACCAACTTGAAAGTGACAGATTATATTACCTTGGTTATCATTCATATACTTTTATGCGTAAAGAATTCTGCTAGTATTCATAATGAGAAATAAAATGTAAATCTAATTATGTTTAAAACTAAATGCCACCCTATTAAACTTCTGCACAATAATTTTAAATTTTTTAAGCATATGTTATAATGTAGCAATCTCTAAAATCTGCAGTGCCAGATATGATTCCCGATATTTTTTTTTAAACCAAATAATTTCTAACTGTCCACAGTGTCTATAATTTTGAGTCTGAGAGGAAATGTCAGTGTATTTCATGATAAAAGTGTTACATAATTCAGCGAATACACGGTGAGAGGGGACTAAGTGCAAATAATTTGATAATTAATACAGAAAAATACGTAACACACAAATGATCTTGTTTTGTCCGTTTACTAATGGCATTGTCGTAAATTAGGCACAAATTTCAGGGTATAGTGTGTTTTAAACAGCCCTGAGATATGTCTGATTTGCGTTTACATACGTCATGTAATGTCCAGCTTTTGTATTTAGTACTACTCGCATACGGCCGAACTGCCGGTCCCCATGGCCGCGCTCGCCAAGGCGTCCCGCTTTGGTGCTTCGTAGCGCTGGGGATCGTGGGTTCGAGTCCCGCCTTGGGCATGGGTGTTATATGTTTGTGTATATGTGTGTGTGTTGTAAAAGTAAGAAAACAGTAATAATACAGAAAAACAAGGTAAATAAAAGTAGGGTATACAGTGCCGGAGTCCCGATCAGACTCCGGTACTCCTATTTTAAAAAAAAAGGAAAAAAAAACTACATTCGCGTGACTCACAAGTGAGGGCACGAGTGACCGATTTATTCGCAATCTTTCCTTTACAGAATGACCTTACATATGCATAACTAGCATATATTCATTTGCTCACGTCGCAACTGGGGAATCTGCCAACGCAACGAAGGACTGTATCATCGGTGACTTCTAAATCGTCATTTTCCCAAAAGACGAACGTTAACTGTATATCAAAGTATCTGTGGCACCGGTTCAATTCAGCCGGTCCCCATGGCCGCGCTCGCCAAAGCGTCTCGCTTTGGTGTTTCGCAGCGCAGGGGATCGTGGGTTCGAGTCACACCTTGGGCTGGGTGTTATAATTATGTTTGTGTATATGTGTGTAAAAAGTAAAAAAAAAAGTAAAACAGAAATTCAGTAATCATACAGTAATCAAAGTAAACAAATTAGGTGAATAAAAAGTAGGGTATACACAAAAGAAAAAAAATCCTCTTTGAAGGTATCTTTAATTGTTGAGGTTAAAATTTAATTTTTTTGCCTTTATAAGAGCAATGAGAGGATTTGTAGTTTAAAGAACGAAAGTGCAAATGCTTACATGTTGGTTTGAGTTATGTATTTACTTAATAAAAGCAAATTTAAATTAATGTTTAATATTTTCAAGTTGAACCCTGAATATATTTTGAATCCTAATCAGACAATGTGACACGAAAACAGAAACGCATGCTTTCGCAGGTTGAATTTTCAGAGCGATCGATATTGCCCCCTCACAATACACCACCTAAGTCGGGCAGGGCAAAGGTTAGAGATAAAGGATGGTTAACTGTGTGACTTGATACGTAAACAATCACGGAACGTCTGAGATAGAGAAAATAGTCATCCTAGAACATCGTGAAATTTTCCTCAAGAATATATGCTTCAGGAAATAGTTGAAACAACTGCAGATACTTGATCATTCCATCGTTTTCAAACGTTGATACAAATATTTGCACTTATTCACCACTCATCCTGTCTATTAGTAAAATAATATTTTCTCAAGTCCAAGCTCCGATATGATTGGAGGGGTGAATAGCTTATACAAATGAAATAATTAAATGAAAATAGCAAGATTGGAAAGTAAGTTGCAAACAAAATAATTCAGGCAAATTAATTACTTTCTAATATGAGCATACATATTTACAGTTTGTTAAAACTTTATTAATCTTATATCCTATAGTATAAATTTTGCACAACGTCATTCATATTCGTTGAAAGCAGTTGAAAGTTAATACGAGGACGGATCAAAAAGTTAGTTGCACTAACTCGCCGTAGGAGCCCGCTGTGTGTCACAGCCTCGGGCAAAGCGGGGAAAGGAACAGTAGCTCCGCAGACGTCAAATATTACGGTTAATGTGGTTGTTCGTTGTGTTTTATGTGACTAGCGGGCTAAAAGCAACTGGATGTTTACTCCAAATTGGAGGTGCGAGCAACAATCCCATTTCTATGGGCCAAACGGGTGAATTGCACGGATATTCATCGTGAACTCACTGTTGTATATGGAGAGCATGTGATTTCCCGGCAAGGAATTGTAAATTGGTGACAACAATTTGAAGCAGGATGCACAGATATCACAGACGAAGATCTCGAAGCCAGGCCCGCAACGTCGCGTACCGTTGCAAATGTTGACCGCGTGGATGCGATCATTAGAGAGAATCGGCACATGCTGCACATTTCATATGGCAGTGTGTTCTCCATTGTTCACGAGGATCTTGGAAATCGTAAGCTGTGTCACAGATGGGTGCCACGTGCTCTCACCGATGATCACAAGGGACAATGTTTCGAATCCTCACTGGCATTTCTCCAGCGGTATTCCGCAGAGGGCAACGATGAATCATCACAGGGGATGAAACGTGGGTCCATCACTTCACCCCCGAAATGAAGAGAACATCGATGGAATGGGTACACATCTCATCTGCACAACGAAAGAAGGCCAAGGTTCAACCTTCAGCAGGAAAGGTTATGGTGACTGTTCTGTGACATGGAGGGTTTGGTGCGCGTGGAATTTAGGCCGAAAGGCACAATAATTAACGGGGCCTCTTAATTGCCAGACGTTGAACCGGTTGAGTAAAGAGAGACGCGCGGGGGGAAATTGAGCGAAGGTGTGATCTTGTTGCACGATAACGCAACACCTCACAAGGCCCGCCAAACGTGCGAACTGCTGCAGCGATTCAAGTGGGAGGTATGGCAACATCCTCCATACAGCCCCGACTTAGCGCCATGCGACTTTCATGTTTTCGGTAAGCTGAAAACGGATCTCGGTGGACAACGATTTCGAAACGATAAGGAGGTGAAAGTGGCTGTCACCGTGTGGTTACAAAACGCTGGAGGAGATTTCTATGCATCCGGAGTCGAAAAATTGGTTGACCGTTCCGAGAAATGTTTGCAGTCTCTTGGAGACTATGTGGAAAAGTGAACTTAGATTGTATGTTGGCATAGCCGTGTTGCTTCTGTATAGGTGGTTTAATAAATGGCTATAACGTGGAAGTGCATCTTACTTTTGCCCTCGTATATTCAGGTATCTTTGCTTTTATTTGTTATCCGAGACAGTGACTACTGTAGGATTTGCATCATATGTTGGCTGGTTTGTTAGTAAATTTTCATATATCGTATTCTCAAAGTTCACACACTTTATTCTACAGTTCCTATTTAAGTATGTGACATATTTTGTTAAATCTCTGTGATATATATTGAAATGAATATTCTAAAGTTCTTAATGTTCTATTATTAATTATTCTCATATGAACTCCTGGCATAATAAATAAACAGTGGTGTTCATGGACTACGGTGAAAAGTCCGTTCTGTGTTAACAAACAAAGTTTTTATTCTGTTGCCTTCACAACAATTCTGCAGCATAATTTTCTCGCCGCTTCAGACGAGTAGATAGTTGACTGCTCTCTCACGCAACTGCATGCTCAGAACTCCCAACCAAAACTGATTTACTCCTGGTTTGCAGCTTCCTTTCTATACCTGTCGAAGACGTTGACATACATTTTCAGAAATATCAAACATCCTAGTAGGTGTCCATTGCGTCCAGGTGCGGCATTCCAAGACTTTCATTTACTGCCGTCTCCGCTCACGTGTTAAATTTACGGTCACTGCGAAAATGAGTGCGGCTACATAAAAGAAGCCGACCTCACATTGCAACAATACCGCAATAAACTTTCAAAGGCAACACACGTGCGACAATTACGGGTCGGCAGAGCTTAGTTACAGTGCTCCCTCCTCGGCACCAGCTATAAGTGTCCGTCCATAGCTTTAGCAAATAGTATCGTAATCGGAGTTTTTCGTGTTTGGTTGGATCCCAAATGTTCTCCCAAAAACCCGCATACATTTCCTCCAGGACTTTTGCTACCTTACCTCGAGGGAGGAACAGCTACTCTCTTCGGATCTTACCATTAAGTGACTCCCAATCTGTAATAGCACATCTTCACTGGTCTTTAATGGCTCCCCACTCCTGGGTGCGATGTCTTGCCAGTTCGGTGTGATCCGCCAGCTTCCCCCTTAAGCCTGCGCTATTCCATCCATCTACATGCACCGCTGAAATAATACGGACATCTGCGGCACACTCTTTCTCCTCAACCTTAGTGAGTGGCCGCACTCCTCTGGACAGGGCCGTCTGGACATGGCATCCGCATTCGATGGCTCCTTCCTTTACGATATTCTGATGTGAGGTTGTAATCTTAGAAATTCTGGTCCCAACGGTTTGTCTGGCCCTCCGAGTTCTTGAAATTCAAAGGCCAGTTGTAAGGGAAGTGGACATTCCTCAGACGGAATGGCTGATGGTACAGGTACATGTGGAGGTGCTCCCGCGCCTTTACTACTGCCAAGAGCTCTAGCCGGGTAACGCAGTGGTAGGCTTGGAGAGTATTTTGCTGTAGTATACAATTACCCACTCCTGGCCATCCAGTCTTTGATAAAGACGACTCGCTGGCGTTGGTGTTCACAATAAAGAGCCAACTGCTTGTTGAAATCCTAAAATAGGAATACTGCAAAGTGTTGATTTCAGCAACCTGGCCCCGGACTCTGCCTCTTCTGACTACATGTAAGGCCGGTGCTCTTCCATCAGATGAGTGAGGGGTTTCGCGATGTAAGAGAAACTTCGCTGGTTTGGCGATAATAGCTGTATATATCCAAGATACCTTGCAACTCTCCTTGTTTTTCGGGTGAGGCCAATCTCTCATTGCGCGAGCCTTTTTCCGGGACCGTGACCAGCCCAAATTGTGAGACTATGTGACCTATGTATTTCAACTCCTTGCAGAAAAGTTGACCCTTCTTCACATTCAGTTTCAGGCTAGCTGCCTGCAGCCTTTGCAATATCTTGGTCAGGTTCTCCAGATAGTCTCCGAAGTTGTTCTCCACAAAGATTATGTTCATATATAGCAGGCAGGCGTTGTAAGTCAATCTCTCGCCAGTGATTCCGTGAGGCATTGGATGGTGGCTGGCACGTTACAGAGACCAAAGTTATAACCGTATAATGCCAAAGTCATTGGCAGTCGAGAATGCAGCCTTCTCATGGTCTCTGGGGTCTAGAGCCACTGACCAGTATCCCGATTTCATGTCCAAAGTCGAGAACCACTGGACACCAGCAAATGTGTCCAGGGTGTCTTCAACTCGGGGTAATGAAGCATAGTCCTTTACGGTGGTGGTATAAGGCTTTCTATAGCCCACGCAGAAATATAGTTCGCCGTTCTTCTTCTTCTTCGCCAAGACTATAAGGGAACACTAAGGACTGTCGGACTCTTCAATGGTTTCCATAGATTTCATGTCCTCCACTATGTCCCATATCTCTGCGTGTTTTGCCAGAGGTACACGTCTTTATGGTTGCTGAATAGGTGTGGCGTCTCCGATGTCGATGTGGTGGAGTACTCGGTAAGTGCGGCCGTAATCGCGGTTCTCTTGACTGAAGATAGACTCATCTTCTCAGTAAACACCGGACGCTCTCCAATTGTGAAGCGTCAGGTGGTTGTACACCCTCTTCAGCAAGTCTTTCAGCCAGGGACCCAGATCCTGCGACGGTGCTTACTCTTCGGATACGGCGCACATAGATGCATTCGACTGGAAGCCCCGATTTGTGTACAATAGGTTCAGAAGCCTCACAGGCACTTCCTTCACGCAAAACAACAATGTCCGGGTAACGCAAATTGCGTTCAACTGTGTGCAAAGCAAAGTTTATTGTCCGTTAGCCCTCCAGGATACCTTCACCACCAACTCGCTTCTTGTGGGAACAACTACGTTTTCCCTCAGGTTCACCCCGCAAATCTCTGCTGGATGTTCGTGGGGCTTCGAACTAGCAGCTCTTCACCAAGTCTCAAGATCTTCCGGGCTACGTTGACCGGCCTCGTGGAACCTGAGGGCACCCATTCCAGTATCACATCATCGGCCAACCTCGCGACGAATACCCACATGCTCACAGTGCTCCGTCCCATTGTGTTCTCCAGTAGGTCTTTCTCTCCACAGGTAAGATGCCGCCCAACGCCGTCACTAGTTATTAGAGCCGATTGCGTATTTGGTTCGTGTCGGCTGCCCATTACCTTGTCAGGCCTGGTTACAATCACAGCTGCATCTGTATCTACTAGTATCCGGCACAGCTTTCCGTGTATCCAGCCGCCTGCAATTAGGCTGTCGTCTACTCGTCTGCCTAGGAGATGCAGCGTCACTCGATGGGTTGGCGAATACGGTCCCCATGTATCCCTTAATTTTCTTCCTCGTGTTGATTCACTTTGTCGAGAATAGTCTCTCGCTAAGTGACCTGGCTCGCCACACATCGAACACACACCACTGAAAAGTCACCGTCGTCCCTCTCGTAGTGAATACCCGTGGTCTTCGAGGTCGGCCGCCTCCATCCTTAGTGCTGCTCTTGACGCCTCATGGATTGTCTTGTATTCACCGAATATCAGACGCTGTCTTACCTCGGTGTCTTGCACCTCTTCGACGAAGGAGCAGGCAGCTTCCTAAGACACGTAACTAGATTGTAGGTTCATCCGAGCTTTGTTCACCAGCTGTTCAATTTAAGCTGACTACATAGGTTGCAGCCAAGCGACGGTTCTCGAACTGGTTCTCGAGGACCGCCCTGATGTTTCTGGGCATTTCTAACGTTGGAATCGCATCGAGAAAGCGCACTATTCACAGACAAGCGGTGATCATGATCCAACAAGGCATAGCTACAGTATATTTTATTACATTTGGATTGTTTCAGAGAATGCACAGTTGAAATTAGTAGGCATAAGTGTCTTAATATATTTATAATGTAGATTGGTTTAAGAAATCCAAATGTACAATATTGCAATATGTATTTGTTCATCATGGCAGAGTCTTTTCATCCATTTCTTTAAATTTAAAATATTGTTATTTAGAAGTTAATTTTAGTATAACTCTTTAAGTAAAACGTTTCGTTATATTCCTACACAGCATTCATGTACGAGATATAGCAAAATGTATCTCTACTAGATATCAATAAATACATATTGTTCTTGAAGAGCAATTTTTGATTCTTGATGGAAAGGTTACTGTATGGGCAATGTGGTATTTTCTAAACAAAGAGTTAGTTTGCTTCTTTCAAAGACTAAAATGTTTTTCAAATGGGAAGAGTTCTACTCTACAGCGAATGAGATGCGTTATCGTACTCTGCGTTGCCAGTTCGCTACCCCTACTCTTTTCATATTTCCCTCTCACTCGCACAATGAGCATGCAAATCTGCCTGGCGACATAATGTTCGACGTAAGACATCCCTAACAAATGTTTCTAAATTTCTATAATATTGCAGTTTTTACATAAAACTTGAACATGCATAATTGCACATTATATGCACGTTTTGTTAAATGCTATATTATTATAGTTTATAAATTACCGGCTCTTTTAATCAAATGGAACTGCCAGTGGCTCCTCCGTATCGCTGTCATTAGTTACGTCAAGAGACAATAATTTGTCATTGTCACCGTCTTCAGTGTCTGAGTCTTGTAAATGCATGATGATAGGTTCCAAAATTTCATCATGACCTATTTCTTTCCAAAAGTCGCCTTCTTGTAGTCTTTTTGCATGTCACACGCAGGATACACAGTCTTGCTGTGTTACTTTGTCAAATTCTTCGTGTGTAAGTCTCGTCTAAGTAAAATGCAGGTCTCGTATCACCAAAGTTTCGAATTTCGTGCATTTTGCGTAAGAATTTTATCCTTGCCGCTACAATGTTACTCCTCTCCATTAAAAATGGATGCCCATCATTTGACTTTCTGTACCTGAATCCTAATCCTCTCAACATTCTCTAAGTAGATTAATTTGAACCAGTGTATGATATTTTAGTTCTAAGAGCGTAAGTTATTTTTAATATTGTTGGAAATTCCCCTGCGTCATAAAACTCGAACACAGTTCTATGTACAACCTCCTTGTAAAAGTCACTTAAATTTGTAACCTCTTTGGAGGTACAATGTGTATTCTAGGTCACATAAACACTGGAGCACTACTGGGTTCACATTTTCTTGCTCTCCACAAAAGTGAGACACACTTGCTTTTCTTACACCACTCGCATTGACAGTAAGCTATTGAGCATTTTTTTTAAATCGAGTCGATCCCTGTCTTCCTCTTTGCTGCACTTTAAAAAAAAAAAAACGTGTAGATCCTAAAAATAATACTTCGAGCCGGGCTACGCTATACCTGCCTCTTCGATTCGCCACTAAATTCACCACTAAAAGCCTATATTCCTGACTAAACAGCAACTGAAAACTGACTTGAACTCTGTAGGGACTAGAGTTAAATAAACAAGAGCCCTGATTCCGAGACATAAACATAAATATGAGCAGCATTCTACAGCTAACCAGAGTGTCTTCGCTTTCTCTCTGTCGACTTTAACAGCTTGCTAAGCGTAATAAATAGAATAATTCTTTTGGTATGTCATGTCGATAGTTTACATTTCATTTCTGTGTAATTACGCATGAATGTACGAATATAGTAGAACATACATACACAGGGGAGTATTTACGAGGTGAGACAAACGGGACCGGACACCCCCCCCCCAAAAAAAAGCCTTCACCCTCCAAAAAAAAACCTACAGACAAGTTCTTCCATTTGTTTTAAACCCATTCATTGAAATTCTCCGTCACAAACAGCTTTCTGCTATACCACATAAATACAGGAATATATGTATTTAATATAAACAAGATTGATTGTTTGTGGCCTTTTTGCGGGTTAGTGCTCGTCCATTGGACTCTCCAACCAGGGACTGCCGACACGGCGTCCATTCTTACAATTACGTACAACCTCTTTGAATGTTTGTTCAGCACTACTTATGTATAGCGTTAGTGTAATGTGTATCATGGTATACGATAGTGAATGGTTAGTTGTGCTCTTTTCCTCGGGTTTGTTGATCCATTACGCTAATTAATTTACCTTTTGTTTGTTCATTATTCAATTTAAGTGACATGGAAAAATTATAAAGCTGACATCATAAGTCTGTCATTCCGCTTCTTATTTGTATGTTCCGCATCCCGAGAAGTTTTGTTAGGAAGTCAATAGCCCCGTATTTTCTTGACACCATCATCCTAAATTAAAAACCTAATACATTTGTTGCCATTTCTTGTTGTGAGAAATGTGAGTCGGCGCTTATCTCACTTATTATTGTCATTGTTTAGAGCATTCTGTGAACAGTAAAGATAAGACGAAGTTTGCCCGGTACAGTGTTGGCAGTTGATGTCCTGTGTTATCTGCGAGAACTTAAGATATTATGCCTAAACGGAGATGCACTTTCCTTTCCAATTTACAGGAAAGATATCCGTTCTTCGAAGAAACAAAGCTTAATCATAGAGTTCACTGTAAAACTTGCAATCGATATTTTTGGTTGCACATGGTGGGAACTCTGATATTGTAAAGTGTATTCATTCAATATCATGTTTCCTTCATTCTAATGTTATGTTAATGCCATATTCAGAAAGTATTGATCAGTTAGCCATAACCTTTTCAGGCGTCTCGCATTTTAATGAGACAAAAATGGTAGGCTTTTACGGCTCTCAGCACTATTTCTTCCTTTTTTAAAACGAAAACCACTGCATCAACTTCAGAAAGTGACAAAGACGTTAAAATTGACCAATCCAGTACTAGACAAACAATGCTCTGCATACTTTCATACTTTCCGGTAGTAAAGCTTTGGCGTCTAAGTTCATTCCCATTCAAAACACATCTCATTTCATCTATCCTAGCGTTATTCTGGACGCAATTAGGTGGCGTAATTAATTAATATAATCAATTGACTCGATTACAAAATAAAGTCGACTGGTGACGTTAGTAGTCATCTTTGTGGTTACGTCTACTGGTAAGTTACGATAGGTTAGGATAGATGAAACCGTTTCTGTAAAATTGCTAACCATAAACTGCATATCCCCTCGCTTCAAATGCTAGCAGCTAAACATGCAGAAGTTTGCATAAAGGATACAATATTACTCTTAAAGTACTGCAAAAATACTGAAGCAGAATACACAGAATGGAAATCAGTAAAACATGGTGTTCCCCAGGGATCAATCTTAGGGTCTCTCTTGTTCTTGATTTACATAAATGACCTCCTATTCTACATTAATAGTATTATTGCAAGTATTTATTTATTCGCAGATGACACTAGTGTTTTAGTAACAAGTAAAGATTTCAATGACTGTGTAGTAAAATTAAACTATGTTCTAAATTGTATGTCAAATTGGTTTAAAGCAAACAAACTCTCAGTAAACCTTGAAAAAACAAAAATAGTTAAATTTATAACTACGCGCACACCACAAACACAAATAGAAATAGGAATTAATGACACATTGTTAGAACAGCTAAATGAAGCCAAATTTCTTGGCCTTCAGGTACATAAGCATTTGGACTGGAATTCACATATTAGCTACATCACACCTAAACTTAGCTCAGCATGTTATGCTCTCCAAGCAATGGTTAAATTCACGCAATCGATACACTTAAATTGGTGTATTTTGCCTACTTTAAATCCATAATCGAGTATGGAATAATATTCTGGGGTAATTCAGTGGATAGTAAATGCATATTCCGGATATAGAAGAAAGCTATACGAATAATCTGTAATGCTTATAGCAGACAGTCATGCAAAGAACTATTTAAAAATTGGGCATACTCACCTTACCTTGTGTTTATATATTATCCATTTTAAAATTCTATGCAGTTAATCGACATAGTTTTATGACAAACATGGAAATTCATAACATCAATACTAGACAAAAGGGATGTATTCATCGTCCCAATGCCAATCTTCGTTGCTTTCAGAAAGGTGTATATTATGAAACAATCAAGATATTTAATGCTCTCCCCAGTAATCTCAAAGAAAATGTTGGAATTTCAAGGTTTTTAAGGCCTCTCTTAAGGAGTACCTTTGCAATAAATCATTTTACTCTGTAGATGAATATTTAAGTGACAAATCTGACAATACTGTCAACAATCATTGTATTTATAAGTATTATAATGTATTGCATTTTGTATATATTAGTGTGTGTGTTTTATATTCAAATTAAACTGATGTATACTTTGACTTCCACGAATGTGTCAAATGAAGTTTTAGAATTTAGCAATGACACAAGGTCTGTAAAGCCTGATGCTTTGATATTTTATACTCTAGTGCATAATTGCAAATTTTTGCATTGGAAATTCTATAACATATTTGTAAATGTGCATTGTAATTTGTTAACATTTATGAAGAGTACATAATACAATAATCATATTTTAGTTTTATATAATTACTAGTAGTAACTATTATGTCGATAATTAGAAGGCTATCATCTGACATTACATTAGGGTTACATATAATGAAACTATATTTCTTTATACATTTTAACACTAATTTTGATACTCTTTGTTTTTATGTGATTGCAACAAAAAAAAAAAAGAAAAAAAAAAAAGGAAGATGATATGCTTTTATAGAGCACATTAACTATAGTAGAGGCCTCAAATACAAATGGTGTGATTATATGTCTATTCTACTATTTTTGTAACCCAAGCTTTAAGCACGAGCTTTATACATTTTTTCCATTGTATATAAACATATGTATATATGTATATGTCTTGACAAGTTTTATGTTCAGTGGCTTCCTGGCCTAAACGAACCTACAGAATGCTTTCTAATCTAATCTAATCTAATCAAATGTTCATGAGGGATCCAATCTAGGAAAAATATAACAAAACTGAAAAATACTAGAATAAAAGTGATCAAACCGTCTAGGAACGTATGAAAATGCTATATAACGTACCAGTTAAGGGTATGAAAAACGGTATAAATATTGTGACAAGACGGAAATTATTGTAGAGACGTAGAAAATTGTTGTAGAAACGACATAAAGCTAGAGTAAAAAGCCAACTTAAGAAAGGGGGTTACAAAGTAACAAAAGCAATTCATAACACTCTACGCCTAAAGTGCTCCTAAATGTTCTAAAATATCCCCGATATATCATTAGCACTGTCACAAAGTCCTTAAAAAGAGGTGTTAAAATATATTCAAATTGCGTTGAATGCCTATTGACTGAGGGCTTAACACTGTTCTATAGTTCTGAACACCTTAAAAGACATAAATAATTTGTAAGCAGACACAAAGCACTACAAAACGCTGCAAAATAGTCTTAAAATGTGCTAACATGCCTGTAAGAGCGGCAAAACCGTTAGAAAACGCGGCAAAATACTGTAAAATATGAATAAAATAAACACTCTCGAAATAAAATACTGGAAAGCAGTCTCAAAATGTGCTAAAATGTCTGTAAAAGCGTTAAAACTATTAGAAAACACAGCAAAGTACTATTAAATATAATTAAAATAAACTCTCTCCAAATGGAACAGAATGTCAATAAACAGCTGTACGAACAGTAAAATCGTCTTAAAAACCAAAATATGTATGTGGATACACTACAAAACACTGAAAAATAGTTCTAAAATGTACTAAAATGTCAGGAAAAGCGTTAAAAGTCATTATAAAACGCTGCAAAATAATATAAAATATGAGCAAAAACCTTGTAAAAAAAGGGTTAAAATGTCTCCTTTAGAGCTCTAAACCCCCCCCCCCCCAAATAGTATGGAATATGATTAAAAGCCTTCGCAACGGCTGTTCCAGCACTAAAATCACCTTAAAAACGTATGTGTAAACACTACAAACACTGAAAAATAGTCTCAAAATGTACTAATATGACTGTAAATGTGTTTAAATGATTATAAAACACTACAAAATAATGTAAAATATGCACCAAATTAATACTCTCCAAATGAGGTGGAATGCCATCAAAAGTATTCGAAAAACCTGTGGCTATACTAAAATCATCTTAAAAATCCTAGAAAAAATGCCTGTAAATCCACTACAATCACCAAAAAAAAAAAAAAACCTACTAAAATGACTGTAAAGTGTTAAAAATCATTTGAAAACACTGCAAAACTTGGTAAGATATGAGCAAACTGACTCGGAAAGCCTAAAACACAACTTTTGGAGCCTCAAATGCCTATAAAATGGGATGAAATGTGTTGGAAAAAGAGCTAAAATATTTTATGAATACCCTGAAATTAACTGTCCTAGAGACCTAAACTCCCTCAATATGGCATGAAATACCTTTAAAACCGTTCAAAAATGACTAATGCATAGCTCAAAATGATATGAGGTGAGTGGAATAAGTGCTAAAATTTCTGATGAATATCCTGAAATTATCTGTTCTAGAGTTCTATACACCCTCCAAAATAATATAGGGTGCCATTAAAAGCAATTTAAACACTGTGCAAACACTAAAAACCACCTAAAACTGTGAAAACAGAGTGTGAAATCACTATAATCACTGAAAAAAAAGACCCAAAACATACTAAAAAGTCCTTAAAAGAGATAAAAAGCACTAAAACACTGCAAAAATAATGTACAAAAAATTTAAAACATCACTCACATTGCAAAAAAAAAAAAAAAAATCGTTAAATCGTGTCAAAATTCTCGAAAACGATAAAAAAACAACAAGAAAACTGTGAAACAAAGCATATGACCTTCTAAAGAACATAAAGGTTCAAACATACTCTAATATTCTAGGCCTAGGTTAGGTCCCCCCTCCTCCTAGCATGTCTCCTTGAATTCCCTATTTTTCATATGTATTGGCTCTGCTCTCTCGCTAAGGTCTCCCTTCTCCTTGAATTCCCTATCTGTCCTGTGTATACGCACGAACCCCTGTGCCAGCTATGTCCTATATCAACTACCACAACTGATCACTTTAAATTATGAGGGCCATTTTTTTCAGCTTCCGATAGGCTATAAATAAAAGACAAGTTCATAGAAAGCAATTCTTTTATTACTAAAAGTTTTGTACACTTATGGTTACTTTTCAACATAATCACCGAAAAATTGAGACATTTATCGTACCTGTACACAAGCTTTGCAATACCCGCTTCAAAAAATGTTGCCGCCAATGATTTCAAATGAGCATAGACGTTGCTTTGAAGATCGTTGGTTTGAAAGTGCTGCTCTCCTAGCCACGTCTTCAGTTCAGGGAAAAGGTGAAAGTCTCTGGGTGCCAGGACTATACGGCGGATGATCGAAAAAGTCCCATTGAAATTGTTCAAGTAGCCGATGGGTTGTGCCAGCAGTGTGAGGGCGAGCGTTGTCATGGTTCAACACAATTCCTGAAGTCGGCATTCCTCTTCGTTTGTTTTGAATGGCTCTTCGCAAACGTCGTAAAGTTTCATAATAAACAGCTGCATTGATAGTGGTTTCGGGCTGCATAAATTCTACAAGCAACACAACTTTTTGGTCCCAAAACACGGTAGCCATAACCAACCTTTCTGTTATTGAATGTTTGTTTGAATTTTTTTACTTGTTTGGTGAATTTGGATGCATCCATTATTGTGATTGTCGTTTTGCTTCCGGCGTGTTGTACGAGATCCAAGTTTCATCTTCAGTAACAATTGGCTTCAAAAAGTTCTCTCCTTCATTGTAATAACGGCCAAGCGAATTCAAAGCTGACGCCATTCGGTGACTTTTGTTGGCGTCCGTCAACATTTTTGGAACCCAACGAACCCAAAGTTTTTTGTAGTCTAAATGTTCAGTAACGATAGAGTGTATGGCAGATCTTGAAACTTCCGGAATTTTCATAGACAAACCAGTTATGGTGAATCAAAGATTTTCTCTAACCATTCTATCAACCCGTTCAACAAGGTCGACTGTGACGACAGACTTGCGTCCATGACCCCCTTCATCATGCACGTCATTTCGGCACCATTCACGCACATCACCAGTCATGAAGTTATCACCGTGTACTCGGCTCATTCTCCGATGAATTTTTGCAACTCTATTCCCTTCTGTTTGCAGAAACCAAATTACACTTCGTAATTCATACTTAGCGGGAGCAACAATGACGGCAGCCATGTTTATGTGGCTGTAGTGCAACGCAGATTGATGCCTTGAGGTCGGCAATGGCGGAGTGTATAGTGCGAGAGTTGCGTAGTAGCCTACAGCGCATGGTTGCTTTCTGCCGCTCGCGTGGCTTCTATACTAAGCGATCGGAGATTGAAAACAAAACAAAAAAAAAAAAAAAAAAAAAAGGCCCCCTCGTAATAAAGAAACGTTTAGACCTTGCGGTATATCTGAAATAGTTGGTATATGTCCAATTTCTCTAAACACTTTTAGAATTTCCCAAAATATGATATTTTTTTAATTGATAATCACTCTATGGTTGGCGCATATCCGTCGAGGAAATAGGAAAGCTGATTTATAGCAAGTGCATTATAAATCACAAATTTTAGGCTGATTTTCACATAATTTTTACGAATAAATAATCATTAGTTATCTCCTTTTAGGTACAGGAGGAATAAGGGAATATATTAGGCTGATGCAATATTCAGCTCTATTAAAAGCTGGTCGGCAAGTGATTATTTCGACATTCCGCTCTCTCTGCATGGACAGGAGTAAAAAAATAAACGAATGATGACTTTTCATTTGAGAAAAGCATTATTGGAAAATTGAATAACTCCAAAATGGTTAACTCTACAAAAAATGCACTTATCATAACTGTGTTTTATAACGAGATCTATATTTTTGTGTAGTATGAGTTTTTATCTAAATCTTATGGTTTATCGCTTTTGTTAGTCTTCCAGAATGAAGAAGGTTTCGACGGCTATTCCCAGAAAACTGAAGATATGCATTTTATATTTCTCTAAATTTCTTTAATATATGGCATTTAATCCAGACCGCTAGAGGACCTTTTTAAGAAAATAAATTTAAAAACATTCCATATAAACGGGAGTGGGATGTATGGGAAATTTATCTAAAAACTTTCATGCTACATGTTTGAGCGGTACTAAATTCAAATACCAAGTTTGGTACTTAACCTACTTTTGTTTATAGTTATGTTGTTCGCAGAGGTGCGTCCTCAAAACACGTACTTTCGATAAAATTACGCCATTGAATTTCTGGAAGAAATGAAATATCTTCTCTGCCTTTTATGTGCACTGTGCGTGATAGAGAAACTAAAAATACAAGCCAAACATAACATATGAGGCTTGAATAATTAATTAAACTTTAAACAAAAATATTAAGCTGTATACTACAAGAATATACTTGACTTCGTCACAAATGAGTCTACTGCTGAAACTGTATCTGCAATAACGTCTAAAAATGAAATAAAAAATAAAAATAAAAAATAAGTTTGAATTTATTATGTAAAAACGAAAGAAAGTTTTCATTTATAGGGATGTTTAATCTAACAGCTCTCAGCGTCGCATTTAGGCGTGAAAACCACTTAATTTTCCTCAGAGGCCGCTTTATCAGCTTTCAGGATTTACGTACAGCAAATCTGCAATACGGGACCAACGTCTTTACTTCCCTTCCGAAGGAAGCTATGCTAAGGATTTTTACGCCCGGAAAAACTCCATCACTTCCGCCAGATTTGAACTCTCGATCTTGGGAAATAGAAGCAAACATTTACACGTAAGCCACGGAGCTCTATTGATTTTGCAGTTTTTTTTTTTTTTTTAATGTTGGGGTGATTAGGTTGGAGGGTTATTCCAAACTCCTGGAACCTTCAACTATGAAAGATATTCTTGACGTTCCCAGAGCCAAATTCCAGATACGCCATTGTACATCCATCCTTCCGTTCCGCCTTCCATCCATCCATCCATCCATCCATCCATCCATCCATCCGCCCCTGCTGCCCTCCCCCCATCTACCCGCCCATCCATTCATCCATCCATCCATCCATCCATCCATCCACCCATCCATCCATCCATCCATCCATCCATCCATCCATCCATCCGCCCCTGCTGCCCTCCCCCCATCTACCCGCCCATCCATCCATCCATCAACTAATAATGATCATCACATGACTATGTTTATTGATGTATGTTATGAAAAGTAATTGAGTTAAAAATCTGTGGTTTTTACTGTTCTGTCACAAACATTACTCCCTATCTTTCTCGTGAATTCTTTTTTTAGCAAAATTTGAATATTTTGTGTTAGCGCAAGTGGTATTTATGAGAAACACAATCACTTAGCACGTCACTCCCCAGCTAAGTGGGAATGCAATATGTCAACACAGCACACTCCGATTGGCTGCCGGCTTAGTGGCGTTCAAGGATAAACCTTATCCCATTTGAAATTCATGTAAAATAATTAACATATATGCGAATATATACAATTCTCCTCTTGGTTTACTTTAGAACACATTCTTGGTATTTTCTAAATATTTTGAAGTTATCTTTTGGGGACCAATTATAATTGGCTACATTGACTAAGCTTGTTTGATTTTCACTTAATTGAAGTGGAAAGCAATGAGCTCCATATGTAGAGAAGAAATTAAGAGGATACTCAAAAACATATTGTGAAGAATTTATTTTCTATTTGTAGTTGGCTTATCCTCCCCGTATTTAGTAGATGCCTGAGGTCAGCAGCCTATTGGGGAGCCAACAGCACAAAACCACAGAGTGGAGAACCTGGAACGAGGGGTCGTCCCATAGCTAGGCATGCATATGAAGCAGTGAATGATATGAAGTGCTAATGAAATGGATGATAGGAAAGGTGATGATGGAGCATTTAGTGGAATGAGTGACAAGGGAAATCTTAGGACCTGCAGAAAACCTGCCCAGACACCACTTCATCCACCACTAATTCCACATGCGGGCAGTTGGGATCAAACCAGGGCCGTCTAGATGGGAGGCGACCTATCCGATTGTAAAGAGATAGAAGGAAAATACAAGGGTAAAAAGTACACTGTTCCAAAATGACAAAGTAATGAGCAAGAGCTTTAATTAAAGAATAGAGGGGAAAGATTAGAAACAATTATGAATACATGCATACATAATTATTAATTAATGAGTCACACTCCAACTTCACTTTAAGGCTCCTTACCTGACAATGGTCCGCAGAAACATGTTTCTAGGTAAGAAACCTTAAACTTAAGTTAGAATGCGATTCATCAATTAATAATTATTGAATTACCCTTCACTGTCAAAAATTTCTTATTTGAAATCTGAATATATAGGTATATTCCTAGTTATTACATTAAATATAATTAAGCAGGTTGAGCAAAATAAAAGACTACAAAAAAAAAATCTAGATAGTGATAACAGAAAAAAGGACACTGGTTTGTAGGAAAATACAAGATAACTGAAAATATCAGTGAAAATACTATAGAGCATTAGGCTGCAAGAATAAACTCTCGAAACGTAGTCACATAAAATCATAAACAGAATATTAAAAACATAAGAAGGTTTCACTAGTCATTAGAATAAATCATTTTTAGAGTAGTAATGGGAAAAACCAATAATTCCGGACTTTAGGAATGAAAGAACTTCAAATGAATGCTAGAAATCCATGTTAAAACTTCCTAATATATTAAACAAGTAGTGTATTCCTCAATATGCCATAAAAGATGACTTTATGCAGAGTCACAATTCAGATTAAGATAAAATTAAGATTAGTAGTGTTCCCCATTATATATAATATATTTTCTCTCTAGTATTTTATATTTTGTTTATTTTACAGAAAAGGAATAAACAAAATAGCACTTTGTATTCAAGGGGAAAAGTGGTACAACTTAGAAAATATGTCATAGTTTTTGGTTGAAATTTTTATCTAAAGAATTAACCTTAAAGGTATACCCTTATATTTTATTTAAGCATCTGAACTGTTTTAATAAATAAATTTACATAAAGTAACGAAGTAAATTGTATCTAGGTATCTTATTCACCTCCACCAATCCAGGAGGAAAGTGACTTGCCAACAACACCTCAAGTGGAGAGTGAGGATAATCAGACAAGTACCACCCCAAGGGTTAGCATAGACCTGACTGCATCTCAGCAACACCCTTCACTTCCAGCACCTGATCATGGTGCTACGTCACCCAGTGGAGAGAGTAGCAGCTCTGGGAGGTATGCATCTCATCTGGTATATTATACCTGCTGTGAGTTTCTATCTCTTGACTGAATTTTATGAAAGTTATTTGATTTGATAATGATCTATTCTACTCTGTATATTTCTCAAAATACCAAAAGTATCGAGTAGAAGAACAATTAATTATAATTAATTGATTTAACAGTGATTACAGGATTAGAATTAAAAGAGCTTAGAAGATTGTAAGTGGCTATTAGGGTAGATGGATAGATGGATATTTTATTAGCCATTGAAAAAATACAATTTGTAATAAGCTTTGTCAAACAGAACAATTACAAGTGCTACAACAACAGATTTATAAGAACTATAAATTAAAAAAATTCATTTAAGTCACTAAAACACTTTTCAATTAAAATTTTGCTAAGATTGTTTTTAAAATTAATACTATTTTTCAGGTAAGTTGGTAATTTATTATAAAGCTTCAGACTGATGCAAGGATGATTATTCAATGTCTTAGTCAATCTACATGAAGATATGAATAAGTTCCTGCATCCTCTTGTAGTATGTACATCATTATGTAAAACATAATCATCAAAATGTTCATATATATATACTTACTATAGCTAAAACTATACAATAATGGTAGGGCATAATATAAAGCTCTTAAAAGCAATTTCTGCATGTATATATTACAAGTATATATTACCAATAATATGAATAGCTTTCTTTTGAAATAAAAACATATCCTTGGCTACACTACAGTTGCCCCATAATATTATCCTATGTTGTATTTATCACAAAATGAATTTGAAAATGCCTTGGGGTTTATGGGGAAAAATATGTGAATCCATTAGAGAATTTATGTCCTACAAGCATGTTGCCATAGTATTTAAATTGGTAGTGCAACCAAACAGAAAGTTGAATATCCATGGTTCAAATCCAAGCTATGACATTGATTATTTCAGTCTGAGTCTACCTTTTCTCATGTCATTTTGTTTAAAGTAATGAACATAAGCACAAGATGAATTAATACAAGTAACAATAAAATTAATAATAATCCTTGCAATTGTATGACAATTTCCCCCAATATCTTAACAATGTAGAATACTACATTTTTCAAAGGCTCACTATGCCTCCAAATGACTCATGTCAATGAACTGACATTATGTTAGACAATAGTCAATACTGTAAATTGGTGTCAACTTTTCTCATTGCAGGGAACTTCATAGTTGACACACAGCCTAAGAATGAATGTTTAATATTAATTCATTTTGGACAGAATATGGTTTAACTGAAGGAGATCAGTTAGATATAAGCATACTTCACAGAATGATATAACATACTGATAACTATACAAAATCCTATACATCTCAGTTTCATCCAAATTTGGATTGAATGCAGCTTGAAACAGACCTACTCAAATGTATTTTACTGTCTTTTCAGAGCACACTTTAGGATGGAACAACTATTTTCTTTCATGTTCTCTGCTATTCTAAACCTGGAAGATATTTGATAAATTTCAGGCAGCCTGTTGAACAAGTGATTTCAAATGGAACTGTGAAAAGTGAAGTTCTTCTAGTTGTTCTACTTTAATTTACCTCCCTTAGTCTTCAAATAAGCAGTTTTTCTTTTGTCCTGAAAGATTGGCACCAGTGGACTTAATGCAGTGTGGAACGGACCTCCTCATTTGCTGTATTATTGAATATCACAAATGTTGATTCTAGTTATAGTGTTGATGGAAGTGAGGATGAGGCTGAAGCAAAAGAAGTAGCAACACAATTACTTGAAAAGCCTCTCTCTGGCTCTGATGAAGAAGAGAGAAGTGCTCATTACTCAAGTTACTATGAATCCCCTCCTGATGAAGATGGGGATGGTCTTCAGGACCGAAGAGAGTGGACTGAGGAGGAAAAGCGTAGGCGCAAGAAAGGGTTCAAGTTAGATTTCTCTCCACTCATGGACCAAGAGGAAGCAGAAGCCCTCTCTCCATTGTC
Organism: Hymenopus coronatus; assembly: GCA_030762935.1. Taxonomy (NCBI): domain Eukaryota; kingdom Metazoa; phylum Arthropoda; class Insecta; order Mantodea; family Hymenopodidae; genus Hymenopus; species Hymenopus coronatus. Next base: position 364,033,711 of record CM060900.1, read on the forward strand.
TGGTTAGCTTTCCTTTGCATTTTTATGTGTATTAGCATGTAATGGAATGGAGGTTGTAAAAACAAAAGCATTTTGTTTATGAAATATTTAAAATTTCTCTATTTATAAACCTCATTTGGGAAACAACATATTTGATATTTAGATACAAAAACTGGATCATTTTATCTCTCTAGCTTCACTTAATACATTAGAACTTATTGGGTTAAGTTTCAGAGACCATTTTAAGCACTTCAAAGTTTAATAATAAGTGTTTCTATTCCATTTTTATTAATAAATAATTTTTTCCAAATGAGAGTTATATTGGTCTCTCTATGGGCCATTAGTTAGTTAGATTTCTCTTTCAACTGATGATTTCTGCATAAAAAATTGCTCTGCAGCTGCTGATTTTTCAATGTTTTTATATTTCATGTTTTTCATATGTTCCTTAAACCTTATGTATATGTTCCTCTTTGTCTTCACTATGTGTTGAAATCTTCACAACCAATTTTTAAATCGCAGGAGTTTTTTCTTTTGGCATTTTGTTCTTTGTGTTGGTCCTGAGAATGTTTCTTAAGTTAATTGGGACTAGGGTTATACTATGTTATTTGAATACTTTTGCAGTTTCTGGAAAGCCCATGGTGGAAGATGAGTTTTTTGATTTATTGATTTCTTCTATGTTGCTTAATGTGATGATTTCCTTAATTTCTTTCTCCTTTTTTAATGTCTTTATCTTTTTATCTACTGTCTCTTTGGTGAAGCCATTTTTATGTACTTACTATTTCCGGGATTTTGTTTTATTCTTTGTCCTGCTCTTTATTGTTAATGAGTATGTTTACCAATCTGATGGTAAACAATATTTATTGTTGCATTTCTGTGTTGCCTGGAGTTGCAACTGTCATTTATGGTATAGTTGTGTGTGTGTGTGTGTGTGTGTGTGTGTGCGTGCATGTGCAATGTGCATGTGTGTTTCATTTCTAAGAATGTCTAAAGAATCCCAATTTATTCTGATTCCTCATGATTTTTATGTACAGAAAGGGGAGCATGTTATTAGACTATTTTACAATAAATTTCACTGATGCACCTTGTAATTTACCAACTTCCTATCTACTATTGCAAAAATTTCATCCATATATCTGAACCAGAATTTAAATATGAGTGGAAGTGCTTCTGTTATGTGTTGCCAATGTGTTTCTATCATGTGAAAATTTACCAGAGATGGGGAATGTGCATTGCCCATTGCTAAACAAATCACTGGGTGTAATTTACTCCTGAAAGTGAAGTAGTTTTTGTTTCTGCACATTTTGGTTAGAATCCGGTATTCTTCTATTCCTTTGTTTACATATCTATGGAGTGTAGTCCCCTATGAAAAAGACCTCATCATATTGTACATTCAGCCACAAAGGTGCCATCCATCAGTCACTGAAAGAAGCGCAACATTGAATCCAGTTTGAAGATGGAGACAAAGGTCTCCACAACATGTCTCAAAAAGTTCTTGCATATTAAGCAAAGTTAAAGTAATAAAACTATCCAGTTTGTGCATATAAAAGTTCTTTATCTATTCTTTTGTAATACCAGTACACATAATTACATAATAAGTTGAAGTTCCATAAGCTTCTATGTATTGTTTTTAATACATTTGGAACATTACTTTCATTAACTTGTACTTAAGTGTTCTTTAGGAATAGACAATAAAATTTGCACATGTGTGCATGTGCATGCACGTGTAATGTCAGAAGGGATTCTGCACTGCAGTCAGTGCTTATTGTACATCAGTGCCCAAGGAGATAGGATAATATAAAAGTGATTGCAAAGGGTGGCTTAAACCGGACTGCAGAGAAAAGCCACCTTGGAGGTTCCCTAACATAATAAAAGTAGTAGTATCCATGTTTTCACCTAAGTGCAGCTTAGCACAAGAGTTAATCAATATTCCTTTCAAGTAAATATTCCCGTTACTGTTCTCTTGTTTTCTTCTTTTAGGTTGTGATTGTGGGTTATGGTAAAAAATCAGCACAATGTAAAAAGCAGTGCCAAAAGTCCAAATACAGAATTGATTGATACCACATTATTGGCTATAATATTTCCATGACATTTATTATGAATTATTTTTTGAGAGAGAAAAATAATATTACCCGTTGAGACCTATGATTAGATTTGCATACAACTTTCATGCAATAAGTTATATTTAAGGCCATATTGAACAAACATTTTAGCATACAAGTTTTAAAAACTTCTTGGAATAACTTAAGGGTTTTTAAACTATGTGCTGATCAACAAAGAAATAAGAGAGAAAAAGAAGAGAAAAAACAAAGTATAAAAATCTGATGTATTCGATTCACATGACTTTCTCTAAATCTTGGTAACAAATTATTGTTAAAAAGTTTATTCCTCTATCTATTTCATGATAACCGAGATAAACATTTGCAGAAATTGTGCTTATTACTTGGTTCCTTGTAAGTAGTAGGGCAAAAATCTAATATGTTCCAATCACATGATGTCCTCTAGCTGTTTGGTAAACAAACCTTTTATTCAAAACATTAATCTGCTATCTGCATCAAGCTAATCAAGATAAATATAATACCTTCCTTGTAGGTAGAAGGAAAGTAAGAAAATACACAGCTAAAGTGATAGTCTCATTCTTTAAAAGCTGGTTTCCATGTGAAACAATTGAAATTCCAATCTCTTTGCTTTCCAGGTGTAAAAAAACATGAAATGTGTTTTGTCTGGTAAGTTTTTGTATATCTTATGGTTTGCCAGATATACAAAAGTCATTCAAAATGAAGAGGTCTTCAGAGGCTATTCCCAGAAAATCCAAAAAATACATTTCGTTTGTTATAAAAATATTTTAAGCATACATTATTGTAATTAAAATTGTGAGAGCCATTTCTGAGATAATCAAAATTTTCGAAAAATGTTCCATGTAAGGGGTAGTTGGTGTGGAGGGGGGGGGTTACTTGAAAATCTTCATATCGCATCCTTGGAAGATACCAAACTTAAATACCAAATTTGGTATTTAACATTCTTTTCGTTTTTGAGCTATACTGCATACACCCATGCATGCACCAACCAACCCACCCACCTACACTCACACTTTTCTAAAAATGCTATTTTCAGATCCAGGGGGTCTCAAAACATGTATTCCTGGTGAAATCTCGGTATTGAATTTTTGGGTGCAATTAATACCTTCTCTATGCATTATGTACATAGCGCATGTAGAGAAAGTAAAAGGCAATAAAGGAACTCTTTTCTGGTTACTGACTTCATCTGCCTGCTGCACTTAATTTTCAATTCAATTTAATTCAATTCAATTCAATTTTTTATTCACCAAGGATATACAATTTGTACATATGGCTTCGTCAAGACTTACAAACTAATTATTACAAGAAATATAAATATACAATATACAGGTGTGACAGAATACAGTTAAGTAGTTAAATATCTAAGTTAAGAAATTCATTTATGCTATAAAATTTGTGTTTTAATAACCATTTATACATTTTAGATTTAAAGAATTTTCCTGGCACAGCTTTTAAAGATTTGGGTATCTTATTATATAAAATTATTCCTTTGTGGGATACACTATTGAGAGTTTTATTAAGTCGACACTGTAGATGTATTGCTTCAGCTGTTCGGGTATTATGGGCATGATAATCCTTGTTTCTCTTAAAATATTGCATATTATTATGAATGAAGGAGACTGTTTCTAGGATATATATACATAGTAGAGGGAGTATGTTAAGCTCTTCAAAGATAGGTTTACTTGGAGCATGGGGTGGTTCCTGATTCATTATTCTTAATATTTTCTTTTGTATTTTAAATACTATATTTGATTGGGTAGAGTTCCCCCAAAAGAGTATTCCAAATGAAATTATTGAATGTACATATCCAAAGTATACCACTCTCATTACCTCTTTACTACAAACTTTGCTTAACACTCTTATTGTGTAAGTTAAACGATTCAATTTATTACTAAGAATGAGAATGTGATCTTTCCATGTTAATGTGTTGTCAATTGTAATACCAAGGAATTTAGTAGAATGTTGGTGACTTATTGGACTATTTTCTACAAGTATTTGGAATTGATTTGTGAGGTTTGCATACTTTACAAAATTTAAGTAGCTCGATTTATTAACATTTAACAATAATTTATTATAATTTAACCAGTTACACAATTTTGACATTGAGTCATGTGTAGTCTGTTGTAATCCTCTAAAGCACCTACATTTTTTGAACTAAATGCATAACATTTGATTGTAAGTGAAATATAATCAAACGTAAGTATATAAATTATCTGAAATGATACTAACAGGGTAGTTCTAATCTTTCATGCTCTATTGAATAGATGCACCAAATTTTCCCTAATTAATTCCATACAGCTCTTGTAAGAAACATCAAAAATGGCCATTTTAATTTAAATATAGTGCTTTCAATATTGGGTGTTCTTTAAGTTCATTTTCAAACATATTTCATCATGTAATTCTTATCTTCAAGAGAGATGTTTCATAGCTACATTCTTTTAATATTATACATCTTTATATTTTATTGATTTTCTAGTGTAATTTTCATCTTATAAATTTCTTTTGACCTAATAGCACACTTTAAGCACATCATAATTTCTTGTAAACCACAATTTGATTTAATCAGTCATACTACCATATTCACATAATGCGAACACTACCTAATAATAATGCTAAAGAAATAAATATGATTAAAAGGGTAAGTAAATATCAATCTGTAACCATGCAGGTTGATTATCCCACCAACAAGTTACAAATCTGAAGAGTTCCATTCACATAACTTTTTCTATCTGTTCTGCAAACAAACTATTCTTACAAAAGATTATTCTTTTATCCACATCATGATAATTAAGACAAACATTACCAGGAATGCCTTTTTACTTAGTTCCTTATAAGTAGAGGGGAAATAAGGGAATACCTAGGTTAAAGGGTCAGTCAAATGTTTAAAAGCTTCACTATGCAATTGTCACTGAAATTTGGTTCTCTTTCCATGGCAAAGAGTAAAACAAGAGATATGAAACAGATGACTGTCCATTTGAGAAAGACGTAAATCTTTTAAAGTTTAAACCAATAACAGAGAATATCTCAGAAATGGTTAATTCTACAAAAAAAAAAAAACTGTATATGATACAAACTGTTTGTTTTAGTGAGTTCTACATTTTTATGAAGTAAGTCTTTGTCTATCTCTTATGGTTTACCAGTTATGCAAAAGTCATTCAAAATGAGGAGGACTTTAGGACCTATTCCCAAGAAATTCAGAATATGTATATTATTTGCCATATAAATATCATTAATACACAGTATATTTTAATCAAAATTGCTAGAGCCATTTTTTTAGAAAAGCAAAAGTTTCGAAAAATGTTCAGTGAAAATGATAGTTTGGGATGTGGGGATTTTCCTGAAATTCTTCTTGCCATGTTCCTAGAAGATAGTAAACTTATATACCAAGTTTGGTACTTAACCAGCTGTTAATTTTTGAGTTACACTGTCCACATGCATGCATACAAGCACATATACCTTTTTCTAAAAATGCCTTTTTTTGGATTCAGGGGTCCTGTAAACATGCACTTCCAGTGAAATCTTGAGTAGAATTTTGGTGCGCTGTCAGTGTTACCTCTGATAGTGTGGATCAGGTACACAGCTTTTTATCTGAGTAACATTGATATGTTACATCCACGTTGACCATGAGGCATTTTGTTGGTGTACCCTTAATAACATTGAAAACTATATCTTTGTATCACACAGGAACTGAGTAACAACATTCACATTTTGGTGTGGTGGTGTTTTGAAACACCCTGTTTAAATTATAATGCAACTGCTTTTTTTTGGAATTACAGTCAAAAATCTTAAATAGTTAATAAATAAAAACCTTTTTTTGTAGTGTATCATGATTTAAAGCTTTCCTGGTGACATTTGTAGGGCTATTCTTGGACAACCAACCGATGAATGACAACAATCCTGCTGGTAGAATTTTTAAATATTAATGCATTTTTATCCATTTTGATGATAAGCATTTATCCTTGAAGTTTAAATTAGTTCAACTAACTTTTAAGCTTTAGAAAATCACTGTTTTTAACTTATTCTTGAGGGTAGCCTCTGCTCACACAGCTAGCTAGTGATTTTAATGTTGAGGGGATTAACAACCTGAAGGTTGCTTGGAACTGGGGCAGAATCATGCGAGACACCTCAACCAGCTATGGCAACCAGGCAGGTGACACCACAATGGTTTGCCAGTACCTTCTGCAGGTTGGAGGTGAACGGACATAATACACAGACTTGGGAAGCAGCAGGGAAAAGTACTGGTCCGAGAAAAATCCCCATGCCCCCACCAAGAATCCACCCGGGTGCCCCACTCCACAGGCAGGCACACATTCACTGCACTACATGTAGTGATTTTATGGCTTACTAATTTTGTCCATTGCTTCAAACTGCATATAGCTTTAGAAGATTAAATAGATAAATAAATAAATAAATAAATAAATGAGACATTTTATCTTGTGTAGTAGACTCTTACTATTAGTTATTTGTATAGGGACCTCAGATTTATTTGACCTTTGCTGCCAATTGTTTGTCCCAATATGATGTCAATACTTGGTAGCGAGTTTATCACACAGGACTAGCAAACAATGAGTAGAAGGAATGGATGTAAGAATTTTGGGGTTACCTTAGTAAAATGGGAGTTTGCAATATTTACATTTGGAGCATTTGCTTGCATCTCATGAGCTCGCAATCACAGTATTTATATTGATAGGAAACAATGTAGGGGGTTTTAATGGCACAACTTCCCCATTATAATAAGCGCTTGTTTATACTCTTTACAGCAGTAAATGAAAGCTAGTGAACACAGAATGCACAAAATATCCTAATGAAAAGCAGTGCTGCACTGCCCAGTACATCTGTTTGTGAAGTCGGCAATGCATGAAGTCCAAGGTTCAATTCCACATCTAAGGTGCTCACTGAACTAATAATGATGCCATGCATTTAAACCCATGCTGCTAAAGGCTGAGTAAATCTGAAGACCCAGTATAAGATCAAATGTTTTAAAAATAAGCTGTTTTAACTAAAATAAAGATGACACATAACCAAATTATGTAGTTTAATTTCATTCCATACATAAATTGTAAGAAACTTGCACTTAAAAACAACTTTCTCCTTATTCCCAACAAGAAGGAATGCAATATTCAGAATACATTTGAAATTCCTAAAATTTTAGGAGTTTGTCTAATCATTAATCTCTCATTTTTCATTGGTTTAAACCAAATATGAGATGTAACTAACTCACATTAACATAACATTTTGGCACCATGCATGTGTAAGGTGCAGCTGATATGCATCAAAGATATGCAGAGATACTAATGCAAATAGAATTTTAGCAGTAATTAGCTCAGTTAAAATATAAATATCATAGAGTTTTATTTTTATCATCTGCAATATGTTTATTAAATGATATTGTGCTTGATATTGTTTATTTTCATATTAAATAACCAGGTAAAAACCATACAAAAGAAGGGGAAAGTTGGAGCAGAAGATCCTCAAAGAGTGAACATTCAGCAAAAGAGGAAGTATGGAAGCAAAAGAAAACTGCTACACCACCAGGAGGAGAGGTGCCTATGGAAAAAACTTATTCAATAAGCAGAAAGAGCAAATCTCACACTCGGAGTCCTGTACAACATCATCGACGCACACCATCTTCAACAACAGCTACTCTTCCTGGAGGTCCAGTTCAGGTTTGTAGATAAGAAACCCATTGTAAATATATTTTGTAGTTAATTAGATTAAGATATGTCAAGCAAATTTATATGAATTAACCGTCTCAAATTTCTTTTCAATATTGTGTCTCTCTTTCATTTACTGAAGATTTATTTTTTTGTTTTATTTTTTGAGAGTAACAGAGAGTAACTCATAAGAAAGAATGTGTTAGACAAACAAAGCAAAGTTGACAAAGGAGGAGGAATTTTAAAACATGGATATGGAACATTAGTTATGAATAATTAGGAGTCAATGTGCTCTTTAATCCATAAATTTCTCTACAGCTCCTGTTTACTTTAATAATAAACACATATTTTGTGTCATAACCGCATCATAAAGTTGAAAATGAACATTACCTGTTATCTAGGTACTATCTTAATAAATCTAAACCCATTGATATGCTATACATAATCAATAAATGTGTATTCCAGCATCGGAGTCAAGGCTTGAAGAGACGAGGTGGGGGAGAAAGAAGGGTGGGCAGATCTCATGGCAGTAGGCAAAGCGCAGTAGGCTCCCAAAGACAGAGCATCCCTAGCAGAGTGCCTCCAAGACTGGAATACAATGCTAAACTCACTGAAAAAATTACTAATTTATTTCCTCCTCCAGATTTGAATGAAACTTTATATAAGTTGCAGTTACAAATAGCAATGCGCTGTTATGAACAGATCCTTCCTACAGTTGTCCATATAGGGATGAATTCAAACCAAATTAATAACGTCTCCTGTTCTTAGTAGATTTTCAGAAAGCTATGTATGTAGGTTATAAGTAATATTCTACTGCTATGAACAAATCCTGGGGAACCATCTCTTTACAGATCCAGACCACTTTATTTAATAATAAACTCTCGCCTTATAGGGAATAAATTCAGACAAAATTTGTAATTTTATCTTCACTTACTCAATTGAAATGAAAACTTATAAAGGAGTCAAAAGTAACATTCTATTATTATGCACAGATCTTGGCTACATTCATTTAAGAGAATTTACTCCTTTATTAAGTTGAATTCAGGCAAATTATTAACTTCTCCCATTGTTGATAGATTTTAAAATCTTTGTGAGTGGCATGCCTGTACCAAGAGAAAAATTTCTGGAGGGTGTTACATAAATAATTCTAAACTTAACAGTACCCTGCACAGCTACTATGTACACCTTTTCCTTGTAATTGTGCTAGTAGGAGTACACCTATTGTTATCTAATGAAATTCACCCATGGTTTGATATGAATTTAAAGAAACAAAACATATCAAAAGTTTAGTGGGGGATGATAGTGACTGAACCTTAATATGTCCCTAGTATATGGGTTAGGTACTAAAGTTGTTTAATTTGGGGGAGGATTGTTTTAGGATGTGATACAAAAAATCTAAACAAATTATATGAACACAAATATTAAATATATTTAATACTTAGGAATGATGATTCATAGATTCGTTTCTATTTAGACATTTGCATTAGACATGCTGGAAAACAATGTTGCAAAATCATATCTTTTGAAAATGGATTCTTAATTTGGGGAGCTCTTATGTCCATTTTATATAAGCCAAGCACTCAGGTATTTGCTATCTTTAGTACCTTATTGCTTAAGGACATGGGTAAGAAAATTTTCACTGCTGTTTGAGGTACAACCTTGGCTTTTTACTGCTGTTTGAATACCAGATTTGGTTTTATGTTCCTCAAAAACTTTGGTATAATGTAATGGAAAACTGACACTGAATCAGTGAAGTTTTAAACATAACCCAGCTAACATTACCAATGTATATTAAAAATTAATATTACACACAAGTAGTAAATAATGCAACAATTTTAAATATCACTGCAAGGAGTATAATATATTCAGGTGCACTTTTCTCTAAAATTATACATTATTTTTCAGCAAATTTTTGTATGTTTTAATATATGCACTACTTGATAATGTTCAGCTGATTTTTTTTTTTTTCTTATATTGAAAAACAGCATCCTACCATACAGATGCAGAGTTCAGTCTAATTTTAAAACCCACATATGCCAATAATAATGATGATGATGTCGACGACGATGATGAAAATAATAATTATTTGCCAGAAACCAGAATACATCCAGAAATGACATTGGTTACAGTTATATACATTGATTCAGTCTACAGAATAATGCCAATAGCACTATGCAAAATTTATTAATTGAGTAAATAGGTTATTTATTAGCCACTTGTGACCACACCCTTTTAATCTATTAATTGGGACAACTCTTGCTGCTTCTGGTAGTTTGTTAAACATATTAATATCATGATAAAAGCAAGCGTTTTTGCTAAGGATTAATCTGCATCTCGGATAGCCTAATTTATGCTTATTTCTTGTATTAAAACTATGGAGATCTGTTCTGAGGGAATATTGGTTAATGTTCATTCTGATGTAACTTAGTAATCTGTATATAAATAGATTCCAAATGGTTATAATCTTTAAATTAGTAAACAGTGGTTTTCAGGCTTCTTCGCTATTTTTATTTAAAAGTATCCACAGTGCTTTTTTTTTTTTGCAATAGGAGGATCTTCTGAACCTCAGTTGAGTGACTCCATTAATGTATGCCATAGTTTATGTGAGTCTCAAATAATGCAAAGTATACCTGTCTGAGAGTATCCAGTGATGCAAGTGACTTCAGTTTTCTAAATAGAAAGATTACCTGGGATAACTTAATGTTTTGCACCTGTTTTTTCCATCCAAGTTTTGGATGTAGATAGAATCCCAATAGTTTAACAAAAGGTAATTCATTTACTCTCATATCCGATGAACTAAATGTAAAATTCAGAGTTTTTTGTTCATTTAACATTAACTTGTTAGCTGTAAAACAGTTCTTTGCAGTATCAAAATGTTGTGTTTCTAAAAGTGTTAACAGTTTATGATCTGAATGTGATGTAATTAAAGTTGTATCATTGGCATATATAACAACATCTTGCGGTAAGTTATAGCCCAGGTCATTGATTAGTAAAATAAAAAGAAACGGTCCTAGAATAGACCCTTATAGGACTCCATTATTAATGTATTTTATCTCAAATTTATCTGCAGTGGCCATAATTTTCTGTCCATTACTTAAGTAGGATTTTATAAGCTTTGTATTTTCACCTTTAAGCCTATAGTGTTCAAGTTTGCATATTAGTTGTTCGCATGATATAGGATATACAATCGAAGGCTTTAGTGAGATCACATAATACTAAGGATACATTTTCTTTGTTTTCCAAAGTAGTTATTACTTTTGTAGATATTCCATTGCCAATGTTGTAGATTTATTTTTAAGGAATCTGAATTGCTTAGTACTAATAATAGAGTATTGATTGAACCAACTTAACATATGTGAGTGACTTAATAATTTTAGAATGGTACATAATACTGTAGTACATACTGCTGTAGTATATACTATAAACATACCTCTTACTTGCAAAATCAACATACACTGCATGTGGGCATTTCATGCATTTTGAGATCAAAATGCTTTCCATTCCATTGTGATCCATCCAACTATTAAAGAGGCAATTAATCTCCTATCAGTAATGGGAAAGATGTTTTCAGGGGTGTTAGCAACGTGAATACCGAAGTGGGCAGGAAGTGAAAGCAAACTGTCAGAATTCCAAGGGTGATTTAGAAAAATGAGATGCACAGTGGACATCATTTTTATAACAACAATTATAGATAAGTAATCTATAATAATATAATATAAAAAGATATATTTGTTTTTTGGAGATTTAGAAAAAATCTTTAACACTGAAATTTATAGGATTAATGCAGAGGCTGCATTTGATAATTATTGCAACTAATAAAGTAACAAACTGGGTACTGAATACAATCAGCTTAAGACAGGGCTATAAACTGGGCCCAGTACTATTCAGGTTATTCATAGACAACATTTGCAACCCTAGAATAATACAGTTCTAACTCCCAAACATTGGATTTTGAGTTACCAATACTTCCATAAACTTCACTTTCTGCTCTGTCAACTCTATCAACTGTCTAACATGAATGAGAGAGTCTCTTAAATTTGTACAACAGTTTTTTGTTTTTATAATTTTCAACATTATGAACATAAGACACTTATAAGTCATTTACTAAGTCTTATTACTGATATATGGTCGACTGAAGGAATTGACAATGGAAGCACATGATTTCTGAAAATACATGTTTTCCAATAATAAAAGTAAGTGATGTGTTACAAAATCGACTCAACTACAATTACTATAGTCTTACTATTTCTTCCTAAACAAAATGCATCATAGCCAGCACAAACTTTCACTGTATAAAATTGTGATAACATTATGCAAGAAATCACAAGGATTCCTGCTATTAAACTTAAATAAGCGAGCAAGAATATTTTCCAAAATTGTGCTGCCCATATGTGAGCAGAAGGTCAATGTTTCCATAATTTATCTTAAGATATGTATTTTAGTGTGCCTTTGCTGACACCACTTTCCTGGAGACTCTTGGATCTCTTGCGCAGTGGAGAAAAGCCCCAACAGGGGTTAACTTATAATTTAACGACCCTACATATATAAGGAAAAAGAAGTGTAACAGGAGAAAAATATGTTTCTACTTCCGTCTAAGAAATTCCTGCTAAGGGAATACAGCCTCCTTATGGTTCAAATTGTAGACCGCAGTGTTCAAGGAAATATACCGATGTAGAAAGATTAGCTCTTCATTCTAAACTCTGAGAGTTAGGTAACATAACTAATCAGCAGAAGTTTATAACCAGTAATATGACAAAAATTACCCCTACTCACAAAAGTCTTCCAAAATGTGGAAACAATTTTGCATTTTAGGATCCTCTATGCATTTGTGCATCATGAAAACAAAAAAAGAGAGTTCTTAAAAGTGGCCCTATCTATGAGCCAACACAGTAGGTTGGCATAGTGCAATGTGCAAAAAAATCTGGAACTATATACCACATCCATGAGTTGAATTAAAATGAGTTCCATGATTTTAAAATATTGTCTTCAGAAATGGAAAGCAACTTCACCATTGATGAGAATAGAGCCTCCATATCATGGAATGATATCTGAATTCTAAAGGTTGAAAAGGAACACAAATTCACAATATTTTACATACAGATTTTGATTCAGATGTATTTCACAGCATTGATCTTAAGGTAGTAAAATAGAGGTCACCCGTCAACTGATGCAATGTTTCTTACTCCGGCATTTACACATAAGCCCTCTATTGCCAATGAAAAGAAAGCAGGCTTAATGTCACTCTGTAAGGATGGTATAATACCAAAAATTCATCATCAGTATTATGAGTCATGATGAATTCCAAAACAACAGAAACAGAGTTTGCATTAATAATTTCCACTATTCCATTTAGTGCATCAATGAATTAAATCCAGGCTCTTCATGACTTTTGAATTTATTTGCTTCTTATTTTGGCATTATGACTTAGCATAACAATTTCTTTGTAATTTATTGTTGTATGTAACTCAAGTGTAATAAAGAACTTGAATGCAATAAAGCTTATAGAAACGTTGTTCTAAGTGTCATTTGTCATTTCCCACTGCAGAAGAACACTGTTGTAACTACTATTAACTTTATTTTACTCGCTTTTGGTTATATAAATAAAAGAATACCAATTATTTTTAAAAATCTTAATGTAATACACATTTGCAAAAAAAAAAAAAAAAAAAAAAAAAGTAGCAAATGTCTTGAAATCCTTATTTTCCATGACACTTTGAAATCTTTATCTTGAATTTTCTCAAACTTCCTTTTGGTAGTTATCACAGTATTATTGTAGGGGTGTGATTGAAAGAAATAGAGAATGGAAGAGACACATTCTCCATTACTTATTAATATAATAAGGATATTTCAGGCTTGTTTTCTTGCAGATGATTTAGTAGGAGCAAAAATTACAAGTGATGGTTTAAGGAAAGCAATTGAAGCAACAGAGAAATATTGTAACAAATAGAGTTAAAAGATAGTTAAAAGAAAATCCAAGATAACCATTTGTATGAAAGGGAACAAACTCGGTAGAGATGAAAAATGGGTTAAAGAGAGGTGTAATTGAAGTGGTAAAAAATTTGTTTATCTGGGGATAAAGCTAAATAGCAGGAAGTGAACAGAGCAAAGGAAAAATGCACTAGCAAGGGGAAAATTAGGTACTAATAGCATAAGAAGCTGATGAAGAAAATACCAATACTAATTAGAGAGAATTTACATGGTTAAGTTGAACCAAGAAGGATGAATGAGATAGAAATGTCAGGGGCAGAAAAAGGGTAGGAGTGTATAGCTCAGATTCAAAGAAGTTTGCAATGTGATGCTGGGATTACCAAGGGTAGCCCTAAACGAAGTAAACTTAGCCTGAATTGGGAAGGGTAGGCAGAAAGGAATAGCATAATAGTAAATCATATAGGGAAATACTGTCTGAGAAAACAAAATTGGAAGAAGGAAATATTGTCAAAGGTTTCCTGAAGTCATAAGAAAGAACAAATTGGAATAAAAGCTGATTATCTTGATTGAAGGAAATTGTGTGAGAAATTGGAATGGTAGACAAATAGAATACGTTTATGGGGTATGGTAAAATCAAGAGTTGATGACATAGGGAAACAGGAAATATACAGGAGTTTAGGGATAAGAGCGCTCTAATATACTACAGGAGCTTTAAGAGAGACTGGGGCAGGGAGAAACGTATGTGACAAAAAGGAAAGAGAGGGTCTGGCATGGGTAAAAACAGGAACAATGATAAGTGGTTTAAAGGTTGATAAAGAAAGGTACCTGCTATGTGGCAGTGCAAATAAGAATTTGCTCTGTGTTCTAGAATGTTCAGAGTATAGAGAGAGAAAACATGGAACAAAAAGGGGATAAGTTACAGGAAGAAATATTGGTTTTCAAACCTTTGGGAAACAATAAAATAATTGCTTTGAAACAGGGAAGGCAAATTTTAGGGAAGGTAAGGCAGAAGTTGAGGAACATCATTGAAGAGGAGAGGAACTTCACAGAAGTGGAAATAAGTTAAGGGGGGAATTAAGGGAATATACTCAGTATAAGGAAGGATACATGTACACAAACAACCAGGATATTAAGTATATACGGTCCTAATATAAAGCAACTCCGAGTAGGAGGAGAAATCTCTTTATATACAGTTTTTACTATGTATATGAAAAAACAATAAATAAATCATCCATTGTGATAATCTGAGAACACTGCTGCACAATAGATGTACCCTGTGTCTTTGTTATCTTCACTTTCATCAATCAGCTCAATTTCATCTGTATCAGACTTTAATGAAGATTCAATGATCCACCATTTATTGCCATATGGTTTGCCTAGTTTGATGCCCTACCTTTCTAATGTTTGGCAGAGGGCTGTTGTCAGTTGTTATGAAGAATCTAGACTTTGGAGTATGAAGAATAGCATTTTCTTCAAATTAATTCTACTTATAATTAGTTAGAACTGTTTTTATTTTGTATGCTGAATGGCATTGCAATAGTAACACAGAAATTGTAAGCACTGTATTTCTTAATTAAAATCAATAAAACTGAACATTACGATAGATAATAAGAGTTCCCAAGTTGGGAAGACCCAATTTACGAATCTCAGACTGCAAAAACTGGGACACTTGCGTCTGTTAACTAAACATTTTAAAACATTGTATTTCAAAGTTCATGAAAAGCAAAACTTTTATATACCTAATTTAAAGCATGAAGCAGCCTATGCATAATTATTTAATCAGTTACTCCCCATTTTAATATATTTCTAGCTTTCCAACATGGAACAAAATCTTCAGAAATGTGAAAAATGCTTTACTGCTTTTAAGAACACACAACAATGCTGCTCTATTGAAAACATCATCTTCTGAGGTAGGTCATAACTTTCCCCTAGTTCTAATGTTCATCATATAATGGCATCACCTTCTTGACAGAAAAACATAACCTTACCAAATTGAGGAGAATCTCCCCAAATTACTGGATTTTTCTCCTAATATTGCAATATTATATACAAACCCAGAATTCACCCCTGTAAATTAGTAGTTTTGGATATGAGAAACTACTGCTTTATAGGTGTGAATTCAGACAAAGTTGGTAGGTAACTTCTTTCCTATTTAATTATTTATCAGAGAATATTTTGTAAAAGTTAACAGTACACAATTTTATATAATGTAATTTTAAAATTTGTGAACAATTGCTTTAATATTTATCAAAATTGGTCAGAAACATTTATGCTCTTTGTACTACTACAGACTACACTATAGTTGTCACTGTTTTTATTCCTGGAGTCTATCTGAATACTTATACATTGCAGTTTACATAATTTACTTTCTACCAGTAGAACCAGCACTTTTTCTCTGGTATAAGACTTTCATATCAGTACTAGGTGTTTATAGTATTTAATTATTTTAGTAGATCTTGTAAATCTGGTCTGGGATAATTCCCTTATTTTACCAGCAGCATTTCAGTCCCCTGATGATTGTAATGTGCTTTAAAAGGTGACAATTTTTAACCCCATGAATAGGACTCCATTAAAGACTTGCAATTTGGTGCATTTTCTGCAAAGAGCTTACTAGATCTCCCATTTTTTTTTATTTTGTTTTTTTTATATTATGGTCTTCATTCATGTCTCACCTCCTTTAGGGACTCTGAATATTTACAATCAAAATCAGGGAAGTTCACAGATCTGCTTAGTAAGTCAGAATATTATAAAAATGTTTAATTAATTCTATGGCATTGCTTCCAATATTTACTGTTTTTGAGCACATGTGTTCTTGATAAGTATACACTTTACTATATTCTCTTGTATCCTCAGGACAGTTTTCAGTAACAAACCTTTTAGCTATATAGTTGTTTAGAGAGTGTATCAGCAGTGCTAAGTCCCTCTTCAAATAACTTGCAGAAGGCAAATATCGACCCACAACAAGATTCTGGAAGAAAATTGAATATCTCAAAATTGTGCAAAAACGAACACTCACCAATTTAGCTCAGTAAACTACATAAATTTCTCTTTTATTAATGTTTTCAGATGGTGCCAAAAATCTTAGGTAGGAGTAAACTTGAAAAATAGTTAATAATTTCAATGTTTGCACATGCATACAATAAATTATATATAAAAAGAACATCAACTAAATGTCTTCTACTACATTTAGCTATAGCACATAACTATAATATAAATACACATGATGATATTCCATTATGGTTTTCCTTTTTTCCCAGCTAAACTCTAGGTTCATCCCACTCGGGGATGATACAGTTCGAAGGAATGACAGAATATCCCTCTAACCCAAGGACAATTTCCGGTTGAAGGTACTAAATCCAGGGAAGTAATAGTATCTCTCCTCTAAGTACATTCACTAAATATACACACTGCTGTATATCAAAGTCTCATCTTGCAAACATTACTGCTAACAGATTAAAGGAAACCAAAATGAGAGAAAATGAAGGACAGGAGAGTTTATAGTAGAGTAAATATAGACCACTTCAGCATCTGCCAACCAATTTGGGAAAATAATAATGAAACTCAAGGTCAGGCTGGCTAGTAAAAAGGAAATCTATCTCAAGGCCTACCACCTGAATCATTGCACTAAACTATAACTCATGCAATGTAAATGAAGAGAAATTGAAACATAAGGAAAAATAACTTCTATTACTTTTCACAGCACCAGATTGCTTCCTCCACAGAGATTATGCCAGAAACTCCTCTTTTATTGCAATCCCTACATTTTCCTAGAAGGTATTTTAGCACTTCATGTTGGACAGTTTATAGACATGCATTTATTCACTCTGTCATAATATGAACACATTTTACTTTCTCTAGCACATACATACAGCGTACAGCCATGGACACAAAAATTTAGTTATCCCCAGATTCCACGTGTTGATTGAAGTATATCTTCGTGAAAGTTTGTTCACAATGCACACGAAAGAACTGTACAATTGTCTGTGACTGACAGTGCAATGGTTAACTTATGAGTACTGAAAACAAATCACAGAACAATATTAAGGAGGTCAAGAGGTTAAGGAGGCCTTGCTTCCACTCATAAGTCCCTAGGTCCAAATCATGTGCCGCTTGTCATGTTTTATGTTCATTCATTTTATGATAGGATAAATAGAACATAAAGTTAGGTAATATAACTTTGGCATTAGAAGTTATGGGCCTATTTATGCACACAAAAACATAGTTCTACTAACACTCATGTTAAATCACTAAAACTGTATGTAAATATAGATTAACTTCTAAAATTAAACACAAAAAATAACATAATAAATATTGAGTGTATGAGCCCTCAGCCCATATAACTGCCCTCAATCTTTGGGCCACAGGCAAAATTAAATGCCTGCTGTTATGTGGATGGGAAGTTACATGATTCCACACTTCTTGAATTTGTGCCCAGAAGCCATCTTTTGCCCTTCACCCATCTACAGGTAAATTGGAGCATAGCTCCCTTTTTACCTCAGCCCCCACATTCTCAATAGGGTTCAAATCTGGTGAACAAGGAGGCCAGTTTACCACTTTGATATCCTGTCTCTCTGAAAACCAATTTAAAACTTTTTGAGGTGTGTGGACAGGATGATTATCCTGTACAAATTCAACAATTCCATCAGGATATCTCATCCTCATGGAGGGAATCAAAATATTATTAAGTATTAACTGTGTACCGCACATCGTTCAGTGTATCGTCAAACTGTCACAACACATCTAGACCGTCCCTTGATATCCAGCCCCAACACATGATGAAGATATGCGACCATGTTGGAATTGTGAAGCCACATATTTTGCATTGTTTTGATGCTATACAACCACCTTTTCCTTACGTGTGGAAAAAAAATGTCTTCTCATCTGAGAATATCATGTTATTCCAGTTGGCATTTTCTTGTTGAATCGGTTTGTGAAGGGTGTGTTGAGTAAAATAAAAAGAAAACAAAAACAAAGTTCCTACTTCCCAAAATAATCAAATTTGCTCAAAATTGGATTCCTAAAAATGTCTCAAAGCATTTGTTTTCTTAACAATACTTTATGTATTTTTTTCATACTATACCGATTCAATTTTTTTTCCTTGAGAGAACTGTTTGTTCCTGATGCATTTGCGCACCATTCTATGCACCACATGCTTTCATGTGCAGCATATTGCATTTGATAGAATAAACCCTTAAAGAAGCATTATAATAACTACCCTATTATTAATTCTACCAAATGTTGTACATCAAATAAGTATGTCTAAAATCAATAGCTGCTATGCATTGATTCAACATTAAGACAAGGGAAAAAAAAGTTTTTACTTCATGCGAGAAGCAAACCTGCAACCCTCACCTGAGGAGTAACCTACATTTTGCTACAGCACTACAGTGAATACACATTGAAGGTGGCAGGTTTAGTAATGCTGTATAATACAAACTATATCATGTTTTGTGTAGTTAATATTGATAATTTGTTGTTGAAGCTTAAGTTATATATTATATTATGATTATTGATCATATGAATTAGTAATATTAAGATTTGGAACATGTGACAACTTTTTGCTGCTGGTACACAACTGTATCACAGATGGTGTACACAAGGCACTGTGCTGTGTAGGACTTGGATGAATTTGGCATTTCAGACATAACTCTTTTTTTTTTTTGATCACGGGTGTACATAATAGGTAGATAAGGTATATACAGCAACCAAAATTTGATACAGAAATTTCATCAGAATTACGTGTTTTGAGGTCCCTTAAATCCAAAAGACTCAGAAAATGTTTTTCAGAGTATGTATTTTTAAATGTTCTCTAAAATGGCTCTAATAATGTTGATTAAAATGCTTTATATTAAATATATTTAGATGGCATATAAAATGTATATCCTGAATTTCTTGGGAGTAGCCCCTGAAGTCTCTTCGTTCTGAATAAATTTTTCATAACTGGTAAACTGTAACAGTTAGGCAAAAGCTTACTACACAGAAATGTAGACCTGTTTAAAGCACATAATTTATGTCTTACACAGTTTTTTGTAGAGCTAACCATTTCTGAGATATTTACAGTTATTGATTTTTCTCAAATGGGAATTACTCATCTCTTTAGTTTTACTGCTGACCATGAAAAGAGAACTGAATTTCAATATCAATTGCATAGTGACAGCTTTTAAAAGATTTGATTGTCACAAACTGACAGCCTAGTGCATTCCCTTATTTCCCCTCTACTTAAAGGAAGCAAGTAATAAGACCATATCTGCAAATGTTTATCTCGATAAGCATGATGCAGATAATAGAATAATGATCCTTTTAGGAAGAGTTTGTTTGCAGAACAGATAGAGAAAGTCATGTGAATGAAATATTTCAGACATTTTCAAAACTGAATTATTTAAGCCATTGCTTACTCTCTATAGAGAGGGAGTTTTTAAAAAACAATAAATTTCTCTGAACTTTTATTTATTTGATTATATGCTTATTAACTACTATGTTTATTTTCCAAAACATATCTTAATAATTAACATGTAAGATTAACTCTGAAGTAACTTATGATTCTACACTGAATTCCAGAACATCATGAAATTTATCTCCAGTTTGAATATTTACATTATAATGGATGGATAGAGAACTTCTTTGCTACTAGTTAAGTATTTGATGTATCCTAATAAAGTGTGAGGTCATTAGTGATACAGTAGGATTCCCACTATATTGGGGTCTATTTTCTAAGCTTATCATTGCAGAATCACTATTGTTTCATATGAGTTTCATTATAAGGCTTGGTCTGTAACCATCATTACTAGTTAGCTATAACGACAAGTTTAGAAAATAGACTTATTGTCTTTAGAGTCCTTTACACTTAATTCATTTCTAAGGAAGTCATATATGTTATATTAACCTATTTTTTCTTTCTGCAGCCTAGCTCTAAGAAAAGCTATCGGGAAAAAACAGCTGATAAAGAAGTTATAACACCAGGGATGGTTCGAAGCCCAGCTATGCATGAAGGATTCAGAGCAGAGGACTGGGGTGCATTGCAGAGAACAAGTACCCCAGCACACACTCCTGAAGAAGGTACTCTTCTGGGAAATAATATGAGTAGTGTGAACACAATGGGAGATGGAGCAGATGGTACTTCTGATGATTCAAGTTGTGGTGCTGGTGGCATTAGTGGCAGGCGTATATCTGAAACAGGCAACAATAGTGGAGGTGGAGGTCATATTACACCTACACAGACACAGCAGCTATCACCAAGGAGACATCGGCGAGTACGTGAGTCTCCTCGCAGAAAGGCTGCATCTGGAGGGGGGCGCAGTCCCACCACTTCTCAGCAAAGGTTAGTTCTACAGCAGAGAAGGATCTTTTTTCTTATTATAAATTGTTTCAGTTACATAGTCATCTATAATTACTCTGGTCATTTTGCAGGTTTGGCTTTTTAGGTAACTTCTTTTGTTGTGAACCCATTATCATAGAATTTTAACAAACACCAGGTTTTAATTCTGTAATACACTGCAACACATTCTTATATCCAAATTATAATAGAATGAATTTATTAACATTCAAAAAAGTACATACAAGCTACAATACATACAAATCAATTGTAGAGTTATATTTTACACCTTTCCCATTATACTTGTATAACATTACAAGATTAGATTAGATTATTAATGTGAAAGGCCTAGTAGGGGTAAATACCCTAATGACGAAACCTGAAGATCTAGTGTATTGTTCTGTATCTTTATTATTTATAATTAAACATGAGAGATAGTTTCTTCCTCCTCTTCACATAACCTGTAAATTGAGTTTGCCTTAGAGGTACCCAATATATGAAGGTGTTTCCTTAGTCTATAGTGATCTAAAAATAAGCCCATTATTAGCCTCATTTGTGGCCTACTATGACCCATTGCATCTTTGATAAAAGGTAAAGCTGGTCTTGATAATGTTATCTTACTACCTACATCTATATCCTTCCACTTGCACACATTGCTGCTGGTGGTTATTTGCAACCCACTCTGAGATGGTTCTCCTTATAGTGGTTAATGAATGTCATACACTAGCTTACAGCTGATAACATTTTAAGTAGAACTGTTGTTTTCTAGGGTGTCTGTCTTTTCAGTGCCCATTACTCTTTTGCCCATATGCCCTGGCACCCATCCAAGCATTTCCTTGTTATGTTATGCCAGCTTTATAAGGTTTTTAGAAGTTTATATAATTACTTCATTATCTGTGGAAATATTTTCAGTTTTCCAAGGCTATGTACACTACTTCCTTTTGTCCATTTTTAGCCTTATTCTTCCAAAGTATTTCTGTGCCTTCTCCAAATAGTCATTTTCTCTCATGTTAAAAATCTTTCAGACCTTTAGTTCTGTTGGAAGAACAGAATTTTGTTCTATCTATTTTTAAGTTAAGTAAAGTTCAGAATATTCCAAATATAGACTCAGTGTTATAAGTTGTTCACATTTGGGACATTTTCGGACATACTTACTTCGTTCTAAGCCACTTAAATTCATTATGTCAGTCTTATTCCAGTCATACTCCAGGCTCTTTATTGCAAATTTCAATGTATGTTTCTCTCCTTTATTATATTTTTAAATATGTAAAATCTATTGATTACCTTTTCCTGTTAAAGTTGCCCAAAAGTTTTGTATCCTATGTTCTCCACTTTTATTATAATTTGTTTCCAAAATTCCAAACATTATTTTGCTTTCTTTTAAGGTTTTCCCTATGCCTACCTCATCTATTACTGACTGTATATATGCTGATGCTTTATCTTTTCCTCTTTCCTGAAATAGTCAATCATTGTTAAGTAAGTATATCACTTTCCTTTGAATCAATATTTGGCTGCCCTTTCTACCACTTTATCTTTTGAGCCAACTCTGCCTAATTCAGCTATTTCTTTCCCATTTGGAATTCTCACAGTAGACGATGGATTACTTCAGATAAGCCCCTGTGTATTGTATCTAAAGTTGCTAGAAGATAGTAAATAAATAAGAATCTGTAGGGAAAAGAATGAAAATATTCAAAGCATTCAGTCTTTGCCTTTCTTAGTATGTGAATCTGTACTAAATTTAAGATTTGTTCATTTTAAAGAGGAAGGCACTGTAATGTATATGTTTACATTAGTATCTGCTGGGAGAGAGCTAGACTTATCCAAGAACCAGGTCTTCCATGCAGTGATATTTTTCAAGGGGGAATGGAATCTCATCACACTGTTTAACAAATTTAAAGAGGAAAAAGTATAAAAATGTTATTACAAATATTGTATATTAGAACAAAAATAAAGTTTACCATCTTCATCTATACATCAACAGAGTCCTCCTCTCTCCTTTTAAGGCACATTTTTCTATGACATGATTATAAAAATGTCTTTATCTTTGACATTTGAGCAATGGTTTTTTTGTTTGATAACAATGAGTCAGGAAAGCCTGTCTTATATTGAGTGTTCAGTATGTAACTCTGTACATGATTCAAATAGGAAAGTGTATGTTCTACCGTGAAGCCACTCACAGGAATTGTAGTTATAATTTGAAAGAAAAAAAAAAATGCAGATTTTGCAGAAATCTTAGCATTGTGCTAACATTTACATTTAAACCTTAACACCAATATGCACCTGGAGTGTATGCACAGGTATAATAAAGCACATTTATGTGCATGGAAAAGATAAAAAATTACTTGAAGTTGCTTTATATGCAATGCACTAATGAGATTTACAAAGGGTAAATTATATGAGAGGTTTATTTATCTGAATAGAGATATATTCTGTAATAAAATTGTTTCCTCCCTTAGCACCAGAGGGAATTGTTGAAGACATTTTTATATTAAAAACATTGTTTTTGACATGGATATGTCATTGAGTTCCAGTAAAATCGTGAAGTAAGACATACAGCTCAAACATGATGTGGTTGTAATTTATCATGTGCTGAATGTAAAATATACATTCATGTTTACATTTTTTAACTTCCCTGATTCTACTATAAATTTCAATATTTGTAAGCATATGCATGCTGAGGTGAAAAATAAACCTGAATCTTCCAGAATCCAATGTTACAGAACATAATTAAAATAACTTAGTTATAGAAGAACTTCCAGTAGAGGTTAAACAAGAAGCAAATTAGTGGTTTTTGACAAACAAATGAAAACTTAGGGTATAAAAGGGCTAAAATAATGCAACATTTTAAAAACATTCTGGACAAAGCCAGTCAAATGAACAGCTCAAATTAAGTAACAAAACAATTTATATATTATAACCAAAATTACAAGCCTATAAACTTGAAAGTTTTCTTCCTTTAGAATCATGGCCATCAAGTTAAAAATCAATTAAATTTGAGCATCAATAAGAATTGTATTCAACTAAATTGTTCTAGTCTTGCACATCATTATCAAGACCCAATGTAACTGACCCAGAGGTTATTGGTGCTTCATTGCTAGTACAATAGTGAGCACCTTTTTATTTTGTATAATAATCATCTCTCCCTTGAGAAATTCTCAGGATTTGGTGTGTACTGAAACAGTTAATGCAGAAATTTCAACTTATTCATTTTTGAAAAGACATATTTAGATTTGCAACCAAAACAATGAAACTAATGAACTACCTACATGAAAATGGAACAAAATATAGCTTCAAGTATTAAGTGAATGTAAGTATAAAATAATCTTAAAAACTCGTAACATTCTACCTTCAGCTACAGCAATCTTGGTGAGTACCTCTTTATATTTACTGCCATTCTGTTCAGCGTAGGTGTTCATAACATTGCCACTGATATTACATTTAACATGCAATTTTCTCTGGGTCAAGGATAAATTGTATACTATGCACAGCTGAAGTATGACTTGGCTACAAAGTATGCCAATACCGATCAATGTTGGACAAAATGGCTCTACATTGTAAAACTCTAGTCATGAAGTACTGGTTTGTTCAACTGATTCCTTCTGTACATGATTATTAAGAGGTGTAAAAATTGCAATATGACTTTAATCTGTATGGCACTTCACAAGCATACATTCAATACTTAACTCATCATAAACAAAACCAGTAAATATATTGACATATTCTTTCTAACAAGAATGGATACATAGAAATTGTTTATACCTAGTCATTTGCTACCTTTAACATGACGAAGTAGCACATGCATTCCAGCTAGTCCTAGGTGAGATGATTGGTTATTGCTGGTGGCATGCAAGAAGGCAGAATATTTTGTTTGCTCAGTGCCTGTAGAATTGGACTCATTTAGCAAAACAGAGATTTATGTTGTCATGTCTTGAAGAAAGTTGAAACAAGAAATGTATTTAAGTTTATATAAATAAGTATTTGGTGATACATACAGGACTAGCCTAGTCCCATCAGTGCATGGGCGACATACTCCTACCAATAAAAAAATCTCTAAGTTGCAAAAGTTGTCAAATGGTTCAAATTTCATGTTAGGTATTGAAAATGCTTCTTTAGTACATATAATGCAATATTTTCCTTGCTGCAAAAAGATTTCTGTACATCCTGATCTTTACAACATAATAAATAAATCTGGAATCTATTTAGATCTTAAGACACTAGCAGACATTTTCTTGGGGAAGGGAAATGCTGGTTGTCATGTACCCTCAAATATGTAGGATCCGCAAGAAGAAAGACCTGTATTTAATCCCTTCTTATACAAATAATTCTAACATGCTGTCTTCAGCTTTTTATTATCATTTTATGCTACATTGGTTTAGTGATGTACAATGTCTCCAAGATTGCCTAAATAACAGTAGCATTTCAGTATTCCCTTTTGAAAATGGTCATTTTCATATCTACTAATAAGTGATATATAAATCTGCGTATCAGTGTACAAGAGGTGTGATACACCTCTCCACTGTTGCCAATGTTCTCTATCAGGTTGGATGATCCTCTGCTGCAGCTATTTATACCTATAGTATATATAAACTCATCAAGCATAATGGCTGTGCTGTAACATGTGAGGCTCACATTTGGGAAATCCAAGGTTTGATTTCCTCAACTGCCCAATCTAACTTTGGGTTTTTCATGGTTTTCATCAGTCAGTAGGCAAATGCTGCTCTGGTTTGCCATTTACTATGATTTCCTTTCACTCATTTCTCTTTCATTCCACTTTCTCATCATTTCTCAGGTATGGTTTTAGGTTTTGTGGTCTATGGTAATGCCACACAGATAGTATGGATAATTGCTGCAAGGAAAGAATTTTCCCATTTCAGAAGAATACTAGAGGATTACATTGTTGGATGGATCATTCATCACTCTCTCTAGGTGGCTCCAGTAATGGGTGTGTTTTCAATAGGAACTTTCAGGGACTTTTACTTGTCTCATGGTGTGCCTGCAGCCTCTTGTAATTTCTTCGCTTCATCCATTTCCTCCTGGAAGGTGGTAGCTTCAAAAGATCTCCTATAGATTGCAGTGTGTGAAATGTTGTGTACCCTACACCCTTCTATACAAACCTGTTTGAAAGTGAGACATGTTGATAAAGTAGGGAGAAAAAATATAATGATTACTGCTGTGAAAACTGATGCAAGTTTCGAGGTTATGTATGTGTTATGGTAGCTAGACCCAAGCTCACTTAAATGAAAATACTTTGTGAATAGCATGTAATTAGCTTTAAATGTTGCATCATATCATAATTTCTGATACAAAAGTTAGTAAATATTCACTCCTCATTCTCCAATACATCTATAAAGCATAACTAGAAATTCACAAAACGTAGATAAATACTTAACATTTTTACAGTATTCAAAAGATAAATAACATTTAGCTATTAGCATTACAACAAGCAGAAATACAGTGGGTAGCTAATGGTTAAGGATTAAACAAATAAATGATAATGTGTATTATAATAATCACAATAAGCAGATTTGTGCTATCCTGGATGTAATCCTCTTAGGAGATGATTTTTTTTTTTCTTTTTGGTAATGCTTAACGCCCGCTTTAACTACTTATGGCACTGCAGGCGGTGACACTGGTGATACATGAATGATGATGGAGTACCGGAGGAATGCGATGGCGGGGGAAACCGGAGTACCCGGAGAAAACCCGCCACTTTGTCCACCACAAATCTCACGTGCGGTTGCTTGGGATTGCACCCTGGCTGTCTAGGTGAGAGGCAAGTGGTCTAACGACTCGGCTATGACGTGGCCCCTTAGGAGATGATTTTTATGTACATATGAATGAATCCATAATTTAGCAGCACTTTTCACCACATTATACAGTACCTGGTCATATTATTAGATGTACCTTGATTTTTCACTATAACACACTATTAGGAGTCAAAAATGCAACTAATATTGTTTTTATATTTATTAGCTTACATTGAAACATTACATTTTCTTAAACACCGATGAAGAATTTGAAGTATAATATGCATGCTTATGGTGATAATAGGATATACTTCTGAATTGCTATCAGATGCTTACAAATTTATGAAACTTTTAGTACTTAGTTGAGCCACTTTTTCAGCTATCAATGCTTTAATTAGCCTTGGCATGTTATTTATACATGCCTGAACTAACTCTTGTATATGTGGATGATGATTCCAGACCTCTATGATCTTTTCAATAAGCCTAGCTTTTGTAGTAAACATGTCTTTTGCCACTCTTTCTTCACTAGCTTCCAGACATTTTCAATCTGGTTCATATCTGGTGAATTCCCCAGCCATGGCAACAAAGCTATGTTTTTCTCTCTGAGAAAAGCTATCACTGATTTTGCAGTGTGACATTGTGCCCCATCTTGCATAAATATGAATGATTCTCCATTTGGGATCCAGGCTCTTATTTGAGGCAGCACCTTACACCTCAACACTTCTTTGTACTAATCCTGCCGAATTGTCCCTTGAACAACATAGAGACATTCAGTGATGACTGGTGAGATGTTTTATAGTCTTCACAACCCAATCTGGATGACACATTTCACCAAGAAACCTTCACACAAACTGAGCTTTGTTTGCAAGAATTTCAAAAGTGCTTTTATCACTAAAGCAAACCTGAAACAAAAAAACCAAATGAATTGTTTTAAATGTGATCTTTAGTTCTGGATATTCCATTTCAAATGTAAAGTTTAACTCATTAAGAATTTTTACAATTTTCATATTTACCAATTTCCAGAAGCTTAAGTCTTTATTCTGGAGGTCCTTTGCCCAGTTTAGTCATTTAGCAACCATAGTAGGAATTAATTTTGGTTTCTTGGTGGGTCTGCAGCCTTTTACTTTCATTTCTGAAAGTTTATGCCCAATATTTTTTTTCAGATGAAGCAATTTCACTCTCTTCAAGCTTGAATTTAATTTCTTTTGCACTAACAAACCTGTTTGTTTCACATATGTTTTTCAAGTAATGCATACCTCCTCATGTTAGAATCTATTTTTACCCACATTTATTCTTCTGTTGTGGGGCTAGGTCCATAGCATATTCAATTTTCTTTTTAAATTCACCTCACAGATGATTCAGACACCCCCAATCTTCAAGAAATCTCTCAATTTGAAAAAAAAAATCAGTTCTAGTAAAGGTTTTTACCTCTGAAACTTTTTTAGGTATCAGATCACATGATTTGTCTATTATGTTATGAATAGGAAACACAAAACCATAAAGTTCACCTTTCAAACCATAAAAATCACCTTTCAAACCACAAATAAACTGACAAATTTCAGTATTAATAGCACAAGCTTATAATACGCCTTCTCCTCCATTAGCACTACTGCAACTAATGCTTGTGAAGCAACAATTTCAACTCTTACAACACAGAAACAGCATAAAACACATTCATTGTGGACAACAATAGTCCCCTAACATTGTCCAGTGAGACTCACAGTGATAGATGAGCATTGTTGTTACGGTAGTCCTCCGAATTCAGTGAGTGGTGAAATAGGTTAGGTGCATCTAATAATATAGCTAGGTACTGTATTTTTCATACAATGCAGTTAAAGCTGTTCTTATTGAAATATATGGTAGAACAATGTATGTGTTCTGTTATCTTCATTTCTTCATTTTTCCCTTAAGTGCCTGTTTTTACATCAGATTTTCTGTAACAACTATGTAACTAAATATATATATAAATACAAGCACACACACGCATGCACACGCACGCATGCACACACATGCACACAGAGTCATATGTACATATTCTTAACTGTAGAATATGTAGAATTCCAAAACTGTGGAAATTTGTCCCCTAAATGTTAATAAAGGGACCTGCCCCCCTAAAACTCAAAGACAGATTTCTCATTAAAAGATTGTTTTAAAATAGATAAAATGGAGTTTTGAAGCATTATCTTCATTTTAAATGCAGAGCTCAACTGATGATGTAACCTAGGTTACAGTTAACATTGGATCAGAATCAGACTGTACAAATAATGGAATTTTCTTGTTTTGACACATCCAAAGATTTATTATGTACTACAGAAAAACATTTTATAGCTTTAACATATGCAATCAGGTTTTTATTTAATGTGTGATAGAAAATGCGGTTTATTTTGTATATGGCGAGAAATCCACTTAAAGGAACTGTGTTGCTCCATTTTTTAGTTTCAAGACTATCCTCACATTTAGCAGTAGCAACCTTTAAAATTACTTTTGTAATTTACATGACCAGAAATGTTATTTTATTTGTCTAAACATCATTGGTGGCATACATTGGTTTGAGAAAAAGCCATGAATTAGATTTCTATGCAGTGGCAGACAAATTTATAAGCAGGAATGAACTTAGGCCCACCTGCATATGGCACCAGGTGATGGGCACTGATGATACATGAAATAATAATTGGGAAAGAAAATCTGGGGAGGAAGCATTCCAGCATAGTTTTAGGATACATTCCTGGCACCTGCCTGTTATGGGAGCTGATGAACATTTGGAAGAAAACTCAGTCAGGGAGGACAAAGGTACCAGTTATGACTCCAAATTAAACTGTGCTTGTGAGGTCACAACACCCTTATAGTGACATTGGTAAAAATGACACACATTCTATTCTGTGGTAGGCTTTAAGTTACCCATTCAATGTGATTTTCTCATCCACTTGCAAGGGAATACCTGCTATTGTAAAATGTTTCTACATTACAAAGTATTTTTATAACCTATGAAAGATGAAAAAGGGTATTCATAATAATTTTAAATATATTCATCATGCTGTATATCTGATTAAAAGCAGAAGATTTTTACCCTTTAATCCTAACTTACATGGTCCTTACTTTATAACAGGATAATGGGTATTAATAGTTTAAATAAATTACTAAGAACATTATACTCCAAACAAATATAACTGGGGCCCAAGCAACCACTGAGTATTCCAATATTCTGTATTTATTCACGTGGGTTTCAGGTTACGGCGTCGCAGTGGAAGTACTGAAGAGAAAGGCCTAAATCTAACAGCAGCAATGGCTCGTAGACGTTCCTCTATCCCAGCAAAAACTACACTTCAACAAGTACACATAGGGGGAAATGGTATTTCAGCAACAATTGATAGCACAGAAGAAGCACCAGTCTCAGCGCCTGCCACTATACCACGTGGTTCTCGCCTTAGTCCACATCGCTATTCCCGAAGTCCTGGAGGTTCACCTTCGCGCAACAAACACAGATCAAGGGGATCACCTAAATTACCAGCTATAGATGTATCCTTAAACAAGGTGAATGAAACTTGAGCCTGTAATATAATTATATATCAACAAATTAAAGAAATGAGAATAATGTATCACTACAAAATATGTAGAAAGCTGTATTATTCATTCTCATATTTTATATATTTAGCACTAGAAGGGCCAAATCAGTCTCTCTGTATGGTTAGCACTCAGCAAACACTAGTATTCCCATGAAATTTAAAGTAGCATACCTATATATTATGATCATAGTTTCATTTAGTTCCTCAATATCACATGTCTAGAGGGGAGGACCTATGATAATCCTGTTTTCTTAGTGTTTTTTTACCTAAAAGATATTTTGTTACATAAATGTGTTCAAATAGCATATAAATAATATTAATACACTAATTTTACTTTTTCAATTACACATGCTGAACAAATGCAGTTGCGGACACAAATGAAATAATTTCACTATCTTTTCTCATAGGGAGTTGAAAATGGGCTTAAATAAAAGCTTATAAACACCATAAACAATGAACTAGAATATACTAGAATAAATTCTGAAAAACATTGTTCCCTATACTTTTTAATGATTTTCAGCCTTTTACATCAGTGAGCTATATATATATATATATATATTTAAAATATTATATTTTGGAAAACAATGTTAATATAAAAAGTTTCTCTTGTGTACTTATTAGTACATAACAAAGAATTTCTGACACTGTAATGTGGTTGCATATTTAGTAATTTTATATTATAGGCTACAATGCATAGAAACTGTTTCTAAATTCTATTTTAGTCTGACACAACAATGTATGTGTAGTAAAAGATAGTCACCAATCATGTAATAATGTGATTTTTAAAAATAAAATTTGGATTTAGCTCATATTATAAATGAATTTTCTTTTACTATACCCTACGAATTTGATCTTGACTTAAAACAAAAATAAATAAAACAGGAATATGTACTAAATTATATGCAATGATGTTTCTTTTTGAATATGAATATTTAAACAACTTCTTTTACATAGCTTTATATTTTTCTTACTCTAACCTAAACTGCGTACAAATTTTAATTGCTTTCTTGCTACCTCAGTTTGCATGGCACCCAATAGCCTCCCAAGTAGCTTTTGTCAACCTTCCCTTTTTATCTTAGTTATCGCTCTCCTCCACTCTGTCTTCTTCTTTTGTACTCCTTACTTTTCTTGCCCATTTTTCTTTTGCATTCTGCAAGAACCCACCTATGCTTCTCATCTTTTCCTCCTTCCCTGTGAACATTTTTATGGTTACAACGTTCCCCTCTATTTTTTCCCATTTTTTTTCCCAAATCTTGTTTCTCCGTATTGTTAGTTCCTTGCACTCTATCATATAATATTCTATACTTTCTTTTTCACCACACATTTCACATATTCCTTTTTCACTGCATCTTATTCCTCTTAAAAATATTGATCCTGTTCTCATCCAAGCTACTGCTTCTTTTTCTTGCCTATTACAGTAATCTACATATGGTTCTCATCTCCAGTCTCCTTTTATTTGTTTATAAAATTGTATCAATTTCTTGTTTTCTAAACTTCCCCATATCTCCTGTCTTTCTATATCTTCTACCTTGCATTTTACCAGTTTACCTACATTACTTCAATTCTTTCTTCAAGCCTCCATATATCTCCCATTCCTATTTTCTCCATAATTTTTCCCACCCCTGCCCACCAACTGTTTGTGCTCTCTAGATTTCTTTGTTGCTTCATACATAGCTTTAAGATTTCTCCATCTTCTTTTACCAAACATATATACTAAAATGTTATTATTCTCTCCATTATTATTCCATTCGTTTTTGTTTTCCCAAGTTCTACCAAGGCAACTTCTCTTGATGTTGGTGTCAGTAACCCCAATAATTTGTTTGTTTTTAGAAAACAAGGATACTGTTTCATGATGCTTTGAGACAACTATATTTGCACCTTTCAAAGTACATTTTTTAACATTATTATGTGATTATGTATTACACTAACTGGAATCAGGGGAAGTTATAAAGACGTGAATGTGTTTGCCCCTAGAAAATCTCAAGCCATTAAATTAACACTAGCCTTATGACTATTACGACCAGTTTATTTTAGAAATATAAGAAAGCATCTTAGAGTGGTAAAAGTGATGCTTTTATACCTGCAGCATAAATTTGGCGCAGTCGGATTAGCACTTGGACTGTTCCACCTGTAACAGCGAAGGCTGGGGAGGGAGTGGGAGGAGTTTTCACATTGAGTGTGTGTTTGTCTGCTGAATTTCCATCCATGCTCATTGTAGTTCACCGAGTAGTTTTGTTGCATTAAAACAAGCAAGTTTCTTATTCTAATGTTCCTTATGGAGCATTGCAGGTGGCTTTATAAAGTGTTTTGATATAAGGAATATGGATAACTCTGTATAATCATTTATGGAAGTGCAGTTTTCAAGGCTAACTCTTGAAAAAAAAAGAGAATTGAAATCTTTGAGTAGACCTACACACGAATTCATTATAGAAAAAATGGGAACTAAAAGAAGTAAAATTCCCATGGTTAAGAGGCACCTTGATTCTAAGGTTATGTATAAAAAATATGACGGGATATGTAGTTTTGAAGTTTGCGAGTCCTTTTTCTGCTACCCTTGTGTTTTGCTTGCTCCTAAGCTGGCAACTCTTTGTAGACAGTTAAAAGAGAGAATGCTATAAAACATTTAATAGAAGCAATTAGAAGAGTGATTTATAGTCAGGATAGTAAATAAAAATATTGCATTATTATTACTGTTGTTACCATTATGTATATATTAGTATACTATGATGTTATTGGTATTTTAACTGGGTATTACCCACATTATTGTTTATTTAATTCAATTGTGTTGTACATTGTATTATTACATTGACAGCGCTGCCACTGGGCCATGCTCTAAGCAGTGAAATATAATATATCTATCTAATTAGAAACATGAAGATTTAGTACACTCTATGAAAAGTATGACAGACCTTTCATTCTTAAGAAAACAAAACATTCCATCATGCCTTGACTCCATGTTTAAGGAAAATGTCGAACACAACTTTCAAGTGAGTAAAAATAGATATATTTTAAAAAAATTGATTTCATGTGTTAAGTTTGCACTGTGTTTAAAGTGGCACTATGAAGCCATGACAAATCTATTACATCTTCAGATCCAGAGGTGTACAGAGGGGCCTCATTGATTATTATACAGCTGAACTCGATACAGCAATGAAGAAACATTTACAAACAGCCACAGTATTCAAAGAAGCTTCAAAAAAGTTCAGAATGAATTGTTATACTGCATGTTGAATGTCTGTAGGGAGAAAATGGAACAACAAATACAAGCCTTTGAATTTATTGCCATTCAGTGTGAAGACAACTGACGTTTCAAATCACTGTCAAATGGTGTTGGTATTCCATTATACGTATGAGAAATGTTGAGTGTTTGTGAATCCTGAAGGAACAAATATGGAATTTCTGACAAGTGTACAAGGAATGAAAATTGACCATTTTTTTGGAAATACCACAGAAAACTCATTGCACAAACCTTTGATGGGGCCAATGTTATGAGAGTAAGGACTGGTGGAATACAGGCCAAAATAAGGGACACATATCCATATGTGTACTTTGTCCACTGTTATACATCGTAGTCGGCTTACCCTCCCCATATTAGGACTAACAACCCCCTAGGACTCACATAGCCAGGCATGAGCATGAGGAAGTGGATGATATGAAATGCAAGTGAAACAGATGATATTAAAGTTGATGATGGAGCAATTGGTGGAATGAGTGGTGTGGGAAACTGGAGGTTCCAGAGAAAGCCACTTCATCCACCACAAATCCCACATGTGGGCGCTTGGATTCAAACCTGGATTGCCTAGATGGGAACAAGCAATCTAACCACTCGGCCACAGTGCCATGCACTGCTATACATACCAATTAAATTTAATCATACAAAAGGCAACAAATGTTAATTTCCAAAGTAAGTGCATTGTTTTCAAAGTTCTCAGGGATTCTAGCATTTTTTTCCAGTTCCTCCTTGCAGTCTGAATTTTAGAGAAAATAGTGCAGGCAAGAGTGTCCAGAATTGTATTAGCAAGATGGAGCTACAATATTCATGCTATCAACATTGTGTAGAGAAACATAGAACACCTGAAAGATTGCTTCCTAATTATTGAAGAGAGTTGCACTAATACAACCACAATATATGAAGCCAGTAGCTATAGAAGAGCTCTTGGAGACCAAAATTTTATTTGTTGGTTAACAATTTTCCATAAAATCCTACCAATGTACATATTATACTGAGTTCAAAAGAAGAGCAAATCTAGTGTGATGTTAAAGAGTGACATACTTGTGTTTAAACAAGTGGAAAAGGAAAGACTGAATATTGATGAAGTACAAAGTATGTGAAAATTGTCTGCAACTGCTAAAGATAATAAAACATATGGAATGTGCAAGGATAGAAGATGACATCATCACAACTACTGTTAAAGATAGATTGGCTTAAATGGACATCTAGAAGCTGCATCTTTGATATGTAACAAGTCATTTAAGGATTTCTATGGAAGCATCGTTGAAGAATTTTTCTCAAAAGTAGTGCAATCCTATCCTTTTCTCCTGCAGGGAAAATTGCAAACAGAGTTAGTGCAAATTTACTGACAAAGTTACTTATTCAAATAGCATTGAACATTATCAGTTTGTATATGAAGATAGCCTTGCACTAGTGTTCCGTAAAGCCACAAAACCTTTGAAAATTGTAATAATACTGATGACAGCTTTGGAACCTGAACATTGATTTTCCGCTCTGAAGAGGGTGAAGACTTTCTTAAAAAATACCTACAATGACAACTGACTCAATGCTTTAGCAATGTTATCAGTAAATAAGGACATTGTCAGTGAAATGGATCTTGATGAAAGAATGATGGAATATCATTAAATTAAGGAATATAAGAATTGATTTTCATACAAACAAGTCAAAGGTGTAATTTATGAAAAACTGAGCAATTTCAAAATATTGATAAATATGCGTACAGTAATGTGCATGTGATGTGTGTGAAAAAACATTACACTGATGAAGTAGCAGCTTACTTGACTAACATTACATTTGGTTTGAGTGAGTTTGAATAATGCTCTAATATCATCCTTTTATATGTTGCTTGCACCTTCTTCCACCTTTTGGGGAAAGTTGCATTAGGCTTCCTGTACTAATTTCTGAGATCTATATTATAACGTTGATAAGAATAGTTCAGTTGATAGTTATAATAATCTAATCATATTATTGTCAGTACCTAAAATAAAAATTGTTTTTACACACCCCAACAATTTTTGACAAGCCGCCACTGATTGGGGCATTTGGCAAATATATCTCTCTTACAAAAAAAGTGCTGATAATGCTTTTAGTTAAGCACTGCAGGAATGCCACTGTGTGAATGGTGGAATGCAATGGCGGCGAAACTGAAGAACCCGGAGAAACCCTGCCCCTGCGCTGCTTTGTCCACCACAAATCCCACATGTGGTCACTTGAGATCAAACCTGGGCTGCCCAGGTGAGAGGCGAATGGCCACTGCGTGGCCTGCCAAATGCTTCTAGAGATATTCCATTAAATCTTTTCACTGGCCTGGGGGTATTTAAATGTCATTCCCTATCCTGGCAGACCTTTTAGACCTTAAATCTTTCAAATGCCTGAAAAACCAGATTCAACTATTAATCTAAATTCTGTTTATATGTCCCTGTCTTAAGGCAATGCATCAGTGAAATTTGGTAAAAAATAAGTAAAAATTGTTTATTTTTTGTGTATAACATTCTTATTATACCTATAACTTGTACTGTACATGCACCTTTTCTTGGGCACTAGTTCTATAGTGAATTGAGAGTAGGGTGGAAGAATTTAGAACTGGGCCACCTAAGTTTTGTCAGTGTTGTCAACTAAGGAAAGATTCCTTCTTTGAGGCCCTCAGCCATTATGGTGAATAGGTTCTACAATTTATCGTGAACTAGCAGAATAAATAAAATGAAACAAAGCACACATGCATGAACATGAACTCGGGGGTTCTACAGACAAAATGGATTTTTAGCATTGAAGTCACTGGATATCAGGATGTATAGTGTACTTCATGTCTCAATGTTGTAACTCTGTCCTACTTCTGAAATCCTGTGAAACCTACCAAATGAAGACAAGGGAGCTGAGCACTCTAGAAAAGGTGCACACATAAGGTGTGCGCATAGTACTTTCATTGTATTCAATTAGCTTTTTAATATAAAGAATTTTAAAGCAACAAATGGCTACTTATTGGTAAGTACTACTTTGAAATTTTAAACTCCAGCTTTCTTGTCTCCTTCTTTGCAGCATTTTTCACTATTCAGAATACTGCTTGGACCACAGTTTATATTTTCAACGTAGCATCAGAAATTATGTATTTAAGATAGTTTTGCACAAGTTGAAGAACATTAGTTAGCTTAGTTGAAATTATTTATCATAATTCACATTGAAAAGTATAAACATTCAGTATCATGCACACAAAACAAAACATTTATTTTAAACTACCTAAATAAAATTAAGATTTACCTGCACAATAATTAATTTCTTTATTATTTTGTATATTAAGCTCAAGTTAAAATTTGGTAGATATGTTAAACCACAGGATCCAAGGGGGATTTCATATTACCATATAAAATAGTAAGTAATTATGAATAAAGAAGTTAAAATCTTAAAAAGGTTTGACATAACTTGATAAAATCTTATGTACAGTATGAGTATGTTTTATTCCCTATGCATGTGGTAGGTAAGAAAAGTCAAATAAACCTAAGGAAAACTCTACATTTTTGGATTTTCACAAATGCTTTGCCTTTGCATAAGCTGTAAACTTTTACTTCATTAAAGTAGCATAGCAATGCTTGAAATGTAATTCAAGTAAATGTATTTCTTGCAAACCACTTAGGTTATATTCGATATGGTAACCAATTCCCCGCTCTTTCCTTTAATTTTTCTTTATTTTGTGGAAGTATAGACATATTCCTTTTCAGTTTATCATTTACTCTTCTCCATGTAAACATATGTGAAGATAATGGCCTGTTTATGAGCTTGCTAGAATAACCAAGTAAGTCATGTAAAAACTGCCAGATTGGAACAACCAAAGGCCATAACAATTTAAACCAATTGGATATTCTACACAAGAAATATAAGTAGTTCATGTTCTGAGATTATTAAAATGCTTTTGTACCAAATATTTAAACAAATATGGTTGTTTAAAGTGATACATTTTGAATGTAGTTTGTTCCTCTAAATTACAAAAATCATAATAGCCTTTCAAAGTGCATTCATTCACTGCTGTAGATCATGTAGTTGTAGAGAATCAGTATTGCTTATCTGAACAGCAAAAGATTATTATCTAAAATCAAAGGACAAAACTAAACTTAAAAGTTCCAATGGCAGGATAAGACAAAATTGGATATGGAAGATAAGCAACATAAACTAGAATGACAATGTTAATACTGTATGAAATCAGTATGACATATACAAGGATGCTAGGATTTAATATAATTATAGCCCCCATATGTGCACAACTTGGTGTTAATAATTATTATGGAGTAAAAAGAAATACAATTCCTTAATATATTGATGAGGATGAACTGGGAAATACAGGCTTTTATTAGTAATATTATATACATACTTTTTAATCAAATAAATATATTGAAAATTTGACAAATAATATGAAATATACAAATAAATAAAATTAGCCTCTCCATTTGCCTGCTTGTCTATCCATTCATTTACATGTGAATTAAGAAATAAACTCTTATATCAAGATTTTATAGACAAGGGTGAATTAAAGCTTTTTCACATATACATTTTAGATTTAGTTTGAAAAGGCTCAAAAGTTGTTTTCCAAAGGAGATCCTCCCAAAATTCTTCAAATATTAGCTGCTGTATGTATAATGTTGACATTTTAAAAGAAAATTTATTGACATACCTGTATCAAATTTAGTAAAATGATGGCTAAAATTAAAGGTAATAATTAGCCTCCTGAAAATGTATCAGTTTTAGGTAAACTACATCATTTGAAGTTGAAATTCTTCATATATGAATACACCAGGCATATAATAAGACTGCATCTATGATTTGGTTTCTGCACATATTACAATTATATTTTCATACCCTCTTTAATAAAAAAATCTTTCATTGCTGTATTTAAACTACTCAACTAAAACTTATTTCAAAATCTTCTCGGGTTTCTAGCCAGGTAAAAACTTGGCCAAGTTTTTACCTGGCTAGAAACCCGAGAAGATTTTGAATTAACACATCGCCAGGAAAGCTTTAGTTCTTATTTTAAAACTTATTTTATTACAGACAAAATGCATACACATAATAATAGTAATAATAGTAGTAGTAATAATAATAATAGTAGTAATGATAATAATAATAATAATAATAATAATAATAATAATAATAATAATAATAATAATAATAATAATAATAATAATAATAATAATAATAATGATATAACAACAATATAACAATAACAACAATATAATAATAATAATAATATATATATATATAATTTTATTGTTATTACTATTATTATCATTATTAGTTATAGAGAATCACAATTTATTGCTCATCCAAGTTGTATATGCAAACAAACAAATGTATGAATACAATACAAGAGGTATCATGAACTATTAGCAAACTAACCATTTACTCTCCGTATGCATATAGAGCAATGTTTGTAATAGACAAGCATGAACAGATAGCTATTACAGATGTAATGTAAATGAAAATGTATCTATGAAACATTTTTTTATATCAAGGAATATAGCTATTTAATAAATTACCTTCACAAATTAAAGCAGGTGCAGAGGTGTCAAAACAGCAATTTAACTTAAAGGTGAAGTTGGAATGGGGAGTATAATAATCAATTTTGATTAGTTGTCCATCATGGTCTGGGGAGTCCATTAACAAAGGATTATATTTCGTGTAACTCCTTTTTAGATATATCTATTAAAATGTTGTTGATAACTGTTTTGGAATTATTTTGAGCTCTAGTTTCAAAATTGACTGTATGCATAATATTGTATGATCTTAATAGTGAATAAGTTTGCAGCTTTTGATTGCTGTCTAACAAGAAATCTATGTTCAAGTCACCACACAAAATAAAGTGTATCTTTGGTTTGAAGAACAGTTTTAGAATAACATGTTGGTTATGTAGAAAGTTGTCAAGATTTCCTGAGGGAGCTTTATATATCACTAATATAATTAGTTGGTTTACCATGTTTGTATGAATAGTGCAACATTCCAAGGTTTCTTGTAGACAGCACTTCTCAATATCAATTGCGTTGAAGCTTATATTATTTTTAACATAGACAGTTGCACCTCTTTTAGAGAGCTTTTGTCTACAGCACCAAGCTGCTGTTTTATATCTTTCCATTGAAAAATGTAATATTTCCCGGTCTTCCAAATGATGTTCTGTGATACATAAAATATCTGGGCCTAACTTTTCAGATTTGAAACTAAATAATAATTGCTTGACTCGATTCTTAAACTCTGAATGTTTTGGTGAAATATATTTAATGATTTGGAACAATGATTATCTGGTTGTTTTATTTCTGAAACATTTACTGTTCTATCTATCTGATTTACTCTAAAAAAGGAGTGACATTACTAGTAACAAGAGCAGGAATATTCCAGGTACTATCCATAGTTGTGTTTGAGAGACTCTCAGCAATGAAATGCATCAGCATATCCTTGCCTCAAGAGTTCAGATGTAAGCCATGTTTCGAGGGATGACATGTCAATAATTCTAATGTGGCCTGTTCCCTCTTGACTAAGAAACTGATCAAGCCTATGATTAACTGCCCCCACCCTCCTGTTAATCCAACTAGCTATATTATCTGATCCTCTGTTTAAAATGGGGATCATATAAATGTTAGGTATACAAATACTAGCTTTAAAATATAATAAAAATAATGGAGCAAGAAATCTAAAAGAAAAGTGGTAAAAGCATCAACAGTATCATCCTGTATGGTTGCTACTCCTGGCAGTTTGCTAGTTTGGCAGTCCAAAGTTAAGTCTTCTTTATATATCTGTTTTTTTGTCATATAGTATTGACAGATATACTGTTCATACCATTGACTTGAATGAGGATCTCAAATCTCAGTCTGTTTCAAAAAAGGTTTTGTTAATTTACAATTGAAAAATATATAAGACATCCTGTTTTTAAATTGCATTGTACTGTCTTTATTCATCTTTTGGATATTTTATACCTTCGTCCAGTGCATTATTATATAAGGAGCAATGATATAATGGCTACAGTATTTACAATATTTAACTACCAATTAACTAAATAAAAATATACTGAAAACTAAAATGCTGCTTGAAATATATTGAAATTCTTATGTAGTTAGATCTTTATAAACGGTTTTCTGTTGCTCCTCCTGTAATGTTTGGTTTAAATGATTTACAAGATTTTCTTCTTAAAAGCACCTGAGAGTCAACCATACTCAATTACACGCACAAAATATCAATGTTATATTGTGAATATCAGCTAAACCATTGCAAGCTAAATTTGGAGCTCCAAGAACAGGTATATGACAACTGTATAACCTACTATGTATAAAGAAAAATATTTGGTAACAGATGTGCCAACTATTAAACAACCTTCTCTTTTAATGAGTATAAACTTATATTGCAACTTTAAAACAATATTTCTGACCAAATGAAAGCATTAGTTTCTTAATACTCTAAATTTGTAGTAAAAATCACAGCATAAGCTTAATTTTAAAAAGTTATTTTTAGCAATGCATTTTATTATTGTATATTGATTAGTTTTAACATTTGGCAAAATTGTTCCACTCATATAAAGCTCAACACAGAAAATTTTAGCTTCCTGGGTGCAATAATTTTGGAGATATTGGTATTTAAATGTAGAGAATATTAATTTACAGAAAAATAGGAATTTAGGAGAGCTTTATAGGAGGTGCAGCATGTAAAACAGTATATATAAACTAAATTTTGGCAAATATAACATACACAACCAACCATAAATTGTATTTTAATCATTAGAAAGAGCAAAGATTTCAATACTGGAAGGAAAAAAACAACCATTTTTTTTTTTTTTTTTTTTTTTTTTTTTTTTTTTTTTTTTTTTACCTCCTTTAGTACAAGGTTAATTGGAATTACAGATATTTCAGGGTGGTTCATAATTAATATAAGTAATATAACACATAATAATGATGATGATTATTATTAATATAACATATTTTGTAAATAGGAGCTATTTATAGTATGTAAAAACAATTGTGTGGATAAATTTGTTGCCATTCAGTGTGATGAAACAACTGACATTTTAAATCACTGCTAAATGATGTTGGCTTTCTGTACACAATGAGGAATCTGTATATGAGAGATTTTGGGTGTTTGTGAATCGTAAAGGAAGAGATGTGGAATCTCTGGCAAAGTGCATAAGGAATGAAATTGATCTACTTCTTGGAAATACTAAAGATAAACTCATTGCACAATCCTTTTTTAAGAAATACAGTGACAAACTACAGACTAAATGCATTAGCAATGTCTCTGTAATGAGGACATTATCAATGAAATTCAGAAATTCTGATGCATAAATTATTTAATTAAAGAATGGAAGAATTGATTTTGAGTATGAACAGGCCAAAAGTGTAATTTATGAACTACTGAGCAATTGCAAAATATTCATATAGTACATACAATGATGCACATGTGATTGTGTGAATAAATGTTATACTGATGAGATGAGAGCTTATTTCACTAACATTATTTTTGGATTTGAGTAAGTTTAAATGATGCTCTGATACCATCCTTTTAGATGTCGCATGCATATTAATCTAGCACCTTTTGGAGCAAATTGTGCTATGCTCTTTTATTAATTTCTGAGGTATATATTAAACTTTGAGGACCATTGCTTCTGTGGGTTATAGGTGTAGAAAGTGAAAAAATGGCTAATAAAACTAATAGTTGTAATAATTTATCACTGTCAGTACTTAGTAAGCAAAATCATTTTCGCTTCCCCCAAAACTTTCAGCTATGAGTTGCCACTGCTTAGGGGTAAAGTTTTAGCCTCTTACATCAGTATTATTTGGTAAAAAATGTAAAAATTTTCAGTTATTATTATACCTATAATGTATACTTTCATTATACATAATTGGCTTTTTAATATCAAAAATGCTAAAGCCGTAAGGGTTATTTAGTTGTTCCTGTATCATCATTTAAATAAAGCACTATAAATTACATTTTTCTCAGTTTCTTTATTTCAGTATTTCTTACCTTTCAAAATGCTCCTTGATTCACCATTTATAGCTTATGGGCTGGAAATTTTCAAGAGAATTCAGGAATGAAGGATTTAAAAATTGTTGTGTTAATTAAAGATTATTAAATAGTCAGCTGAAATGAATAATTTTCCATAATTCAAACTGAAAAGTTGAAAAAGTCTATAACAAATAAAAATGTTTTTGTCCTGAAAATGTCTTTACAACAATTTCTTTAAATTTGTATACTAATTTCAAATTAAATATTTGGAGGTGATACAGTAAACTGCAGGCTGCAAACAGCATTTCATACTACCATAGCAAAATGTGGTTAATTATAAATATAAAAATTAATAACTTACAATGTTTTGGCGTGACTTGTTAAAAATTAGTGTGCTATATGGTAAAAAATGCAAAGTAATGAAAAAAAAATGAATGTTCTATTTTCATTGATACATTATCTTAACTCATAGGTTCAGAGGAGAAGAAATAGTTTTTTATAAAACAGGTCTGGCTCCATATATACAAGCTATGAGCCCATATGAACCAAACACATATAATAAATACACCTAAATTGAACTGCTCCCATTCAAGCTTACAATAGGTACTGTATGTAAATAGTCAAAGTGTTTATGGTAGCTAATTCACTGTATAAACTTTAGAAATGAGAATATGTATTTTATACTTTAGATGATTGTAGTGCTTAAAATCTCAAAAAATTTATATATGTAAAATAATGATAATCAAATACCATGATTAGCAATATAAGTAAAGTAGAATCCCAATTAACCAATATAATGGAGGGACTGGGGATGGCAGTTAACTAAAATTGATGGATAGTCCATCTTACTTAATATAAACATTTTTTTTCCCTTTTTGATTGCCACTGTAATGAAAACTGTCAATATTACATTACTTTTATAGGAAGTATCAATTTTATTACTACTTTTTTTCTTTTAGATAGGTAATTTATTTATAGTTTTCTGGTTTACTCCGTCCTTGTTGGTAACCCAAAATATGGGGAGTTGTTATTGTTTTAATAAATAAATGAATAAACAATAAGCCATTACACAAAGTTGTTGCTAATCATACCAATCCTGTATATTTCTTGTATATTTAGAAAAATGGTGGTAAAGTTGATTGATATCTACAGAGCAAGCAGGGCTGTACACTAAGAGGTAATAGACTTTTGTTCCATAAAACAATACAATGTGCATAATTATTCAGCACATCTATTTTTGACAACTTCATGTTTTGAAACTAAAACTTAAGTAATACAGAGCTGAAGGCAACAAAGCAACCTCTTGACTAGTGCACATGTTCATTTTCTATTTAATTCATAAACTTTTAGCTGCACTCGCACAGGCAGCAATGTAACATAGATTTTTGTTCTATTATTTTTAAAGAGCAGTTCACTTGGGAATTTTCCTAATATTGAAGCCATCTGTTAATATAAAATGTACTGTACAAAACAAAAGAAAAAAGTTGATGTGACAGTTAATGGGCCTAACAGTTAAACATTTATTATCTATCATTTGGTTAGTTGTGAACACAGACCTTTATTTTTGTGTGTCATTTGGACACAGTTCTCTGTGATCACTAAAAAATAATCTGTGGCATAGTAACCCAAGAGGTTGAGACCTGACAACGCAGTTATCACTCTCATGCTCACATACATACAGCAGATGTGATCAATCATTCGAATAGGCACCAATAGGTTGGTTTTTGTGGCCCAAACATTGTAATAACTATCATAGTGTTTGGAATAATCAAAATCAGATGCATTCCATGGCTATAGAGCACCACCCTTCAATTCACTGTAGGACATTAATCACTATATACTAAGAAAAGAGTCCATATAATATGATGGTGCCTTTCTGCTTTATAAAGTAGTCAGCCAGAAGATATGTTGTATGAAGGGATGCCCACTAACACTCAGATGGAAAGCTCTGAAATCAGAATAAATAGATAAACTCAATGAAGTAATAACATAATTGTGGTGTTACATAAAAACAGGTTAATAGGCAAAATAAAATGTTGGAGTTTTGCTATACTTCTGTTATATTATGCAGCAGAATAATACTGGATCTAATTAATCAGAATCATTGTCCCTTATCAAAAATTGATAACATAATTTAGAAAAAATCTTGTTACTTTTAAAATGTATGCATTTGCTTGTAAAAAAAAATAAATACTAGTTTGATTTCAGGCACAAGGAGCTATGAGTCCGGAATCAAGTCGACTAAAAGCACTTAGTGCAGAATCATTACGTAGTGTGAGTC
This sequence comes from Hymenopus coronatus, assembly GCA_030762935.1. Taxonomy (NCBI): domain Eukaryota; kingdom Metazoa; phylum Arthropoda; class Insecta; order Mantodea; family Hymenopodidae; genus Hymenopus; species Hymenopus coronatus. Next base: position 364,078,449 of record CM060900.1, read on the forward strand.
CTGGAAGTGATAGTGTATTTTACAGTGAGGGAGCTGATCACAGTAGCAACACAACAACACTGTGCCATCATTGTGGTCGGGAAGTGGACAAGAGTGCTACTCTCTCTGGCTTAGATGTGAGTTAGACAAAGTAATTTCTGTGGTATATATTAGTTTGCATATGAATTGCTTCATCTAAATTCATCAAATAAGACAACATAATATAATCTTTAAATCTAATGTAAGTTTGTCAATTAGTGAGTTATTAAATAGGAAATCTATCTCAGGTTTAGCAATTTCAAAATCTTCACTGGGATTAAACAAAGACCTACTAGCTTGAGGTGTAACTTTGGCTAAAGTTTGATTATATTCAGAGGTTAGACATTTATTTCTTTTCATTTAATGATCCCCTAGAAACAAATTCATTATCTTCCTACAAATCAAACATCAATGTTTCATGTTGTAGTTTCACAGGTATCATTTTAAAGTCTTTTCTGGTTGAGATTCTGAAGGATGAAACATAAGTGTTTAGTGAAATTAACCCTCATTTTATTTTCAGCAGTGTTTGAGTGATACAGTCTTTATTTACTGTGATCTTCAACATGCATATAAGTTTCCTTTTTTTTGTGTTTTGAATAATAAAAATGCACCTATGCAATGCACACTATTTTTATCATTATTATACCCCGATGGCTGGAGTATAAGTCATAGCAACCATTTTATTTTGTGACTAACTTATCGGAGCAACAAATGGTATGTGTCACAGGGAAGAGAGGCAGTTCTAATGTGTATTAACATTAGATAGTGCTAGAATGGCCTTTAGGAGTGCAATGAGCAATGTGAAATCAGTTGTTCAGTGACCACCATGCCAGATGGATGTAACTCGTGTCAGATAATGTTTATACAACAAAACAGCCATTCTCTGTAAGAGAACTGCCAGAGAATATCACAGGAAATTGGTGGAAGCTGTTGGGTATAATGCCTTGCCATACCTGACATGGCTGCTTGTAGCATGTGAAGTTATTGGAAATGCTGTGCAACTACAGATGATCAGATTTCCATATGGGAGGAAAATAAGATGCAGATGGTAATCAGCACCTTCCACATTGTTGGCAGCATGTTGTGAAAGTTGCAGTGAACCTCTTTGAGGGCCTTGAAAACGGGTATGTAAGTTATGCTGTACTATGCTGAAATGAGTGTGAAACATGAAACCAATGTCACATCAACTATCTTAATAAGCATTATGTGAAACAAAATTTTGAAGTGTTGTTCACTGTCCATACTCTCTCCTATTATGTTATATTTTATATTTTTCACTTGCACTGGTATTCTCACAAAAAAAAATAGTTGTCATGAATTATGCCCCAACACTTCTATTGGAAACGTTCCATCTTTATGTCCCTATTTTTCTTATCTATGCAACTATCTTATTCTGTAAATTATATGGTGAAAGGCATGGCTGAGAAACATCTCACAGTGTAACAGCGTTGCAATACTGCAAACCATAATGACTATTTAGATGTTTCACATATTAATATTATAAACAGAAAAAAAAAAGTCCTTGTATTTATTAAACTTCCTATCTTTTTTTTTATTCATGCATATGAATTAATTTCACACAGAATGTCATCTTTGAATATATATAAACAATAATGTACTTTGAGATGGCAGTACTTATAAATAAATATCCTAAAGATCAATAAAAGATGTCAGCACTGTGATTATATTATTATAACAACATATTTGTTTTAATAAAATTGAGTTTTATGGGTGCCACTGTTTTAAAAAATAGGAACAACTATTCAACTATGCTACTCACCATGTGGAATATTTACTCATTTAAAAAGTTCTGATATATCAGAAAGAGGAGATAAAAAATCCCTTAAATTTCAAGATTGATGCAAGAGTCAGATATGTGTGTGCATGTGCGTGTGGGTGTGCATATGTGCACGTGTGTGCGTGCATGTGTGTGTGTGTGTACACTGCCTAACTATGAGCCATGTATTTTTGTTTCAGAGAGTCTCAACCATCAGGATAAACAAAAACAACTTCCTCATCTACATCTGTGTCATAATGTAATTCTTTGCAACTCAACAACACAAATATTTACAAAAAATGAAATGGAGAGAAGTTTAACAATTATTTTTAATTTGTAAACATGCCTGTGCTTATGTATTATTCTCCAATAAAGGAAAGGGTTTCATTTAATAATGAAAGAACACCTTCCTTTGTCATTTCTGAGACACCTTCGGTTTTACTACCTGTGTCACTAATTTGCACATTTACTTGCATACTGCAGCAGTATAGGTTGCATTTTTATTCAGTAGTAATTTATTTTTGAATTCTTAGGAACTGTGAGTTCCCTGCAACCTTAGTCTGCATTTTGAGCAAATTCTAACCTGCTTTTAATGTTCTGAGGGATGGAATAGCGATCAAATATTAATGGAGCTGTCTTTCTCAATTCCTATTTACTTGAGCTCTGTAAGGGATTAAAACAGCATTTACTCCTATAAATTGTATCTCCCATGTTGAGAAACCTATAATAATTATTGATGAATAATTAAGAATACTGTTACATATACTAGATAGCCTCCAAAATTAGGCTACTTTAAGTCATTATTTCTCTTATTTTTCTCCAAATTAGTATAATTACTTACCTCTTTTGGAGTTTTTCACTATCACTAACTCGTAACATGAGCCAAGACCTTCATTCACAGCTGTCAGTACAACATTGCATTACACACTGTCTATAAAAGCTGCCTTCCTTCCACAAAGTTTGGAATTATTTGCTCACATTCTATCAGTGGTACCACCAAATTGAAACCTGGTAACTCTTCCTATAAATGCCATGGGGAGGTAGACTTTTTCTTTTAATAAAATAATGCAGTGACAAGTTAAAGTAATTAAATTTGTTATGTTATCAACTCCTGAAAATCAAATAACTTCTACTTTATAGTCAATTACAGTAGGCAGAATGTAAAAAGATTAATATAGGTTTCCTGTGAACTTAGCGAATTATTTAACTAGAAAGTACAAAATTGTAATAGTTTGTTATAGTGTTAGTCTGGAAACTATAGGTGATAAATTACTCATAACTTGCAGAAACTTATCCCTATAACATACAAAATTTCACTTCAAAGTAAATGATAGTTCTCCATTGTCCAATTCATGTGGAATGAACCATATGCTTGGTGATTATAGTAATTTTGTAATTTATTTGTCATATCTTTATGGATTTTTCACTCTAAATGCATGCATATTTTCTCATTTTTAGATCATAGAAATCCACTCCCTAATAATTATAAGAGGAAATGTGCCATTACAATGTGTGAACGTAGCTTTATTCTCAAGTGGAATGTAAGATGCCAAAAGCTAGTTTTTAGAAGCTGACATTTGATGCAGATTAACATTAAAATATTTTCAGCAAATTTTAAGCTGGGAATATAGATGATAATTAGTTTTGTAGGTGTAAGATGTTACTATGGTACCTCAATTTGTAGTCTATAAATATGAGTGATGTAATTTGAGAATATATAGGTATTGTGTAATTTTTACAGGACACAGAGCCCAGTGGTGGGGGAGAAGTTACAGAACCAGAACCTCCTGATATTGTTCAGCCACCTGCAGGTTTTGCAGATTCGCCTGAAGGTCCTCGCACCAAACCTGCAGGAGGTGGAGGTCGTCTTTACAAAAAGTTGGAAAAGAGATTTAGGTCCGAAGAACGCAGTGGACATGGAGAACGCAGACACCATAGTCGTTATCGTTGTGATGGAGCTCGTGCAAAATCAGAAGAACGAGGACGAGAGGACCGTGTGAAACTTAGGTATTCATATTTTGAAATTTCCACGTTATATGCAGAAGCTAATGTCACAAGGGACACAAGACACATGATCTCAAATTAAAGACGTTCACAATAGATGAATTTTCTATTTGGAAAGAAGGACAACCTTCCAAAAGGGGACCTGAGTATGACAACAGCCTTTAGTTTATTCTTAATTAGGAGTGTTATCTGTCAGCAAATTGAAATTTTACAATTCTTTGAGGGGTAAGTACACATCAGCTTTGTCACTGCTATTTTAAGTGCAGTAATTCACACTGGTTACAATTGCCATGATTTACTACTATTATGTGCAATCAAACGACATTCTGTGGGTATGATTCTGAATGTCCATAGGTAGATTTATCAATAATTAGTCCTATGTGATATGAGGGATCTTTCAAACCTTTTATCTTAAGTTTTTGTTCTATTAGAAGGTTTTAATTGCTTTTTTTTTCCTGGAGAAAATTAGCAATGTTTTCTGTTTTATTAAAAGTATGCTTTGGATAAGGCATGGGCGCAAGGGCGGATTTTCTCCGGGTTTTCCGGTTTCCCCCGCCATTGCATTCCACTGGTGTTCCATCTTCATTCCATTTTTCACCAGTGTTATCGTCTGCGCTTTCATAAGTAGTAAAAGCGGGCGTTAAACACTAACAAAAAAGGCATGGCATTTGCTGGCTCAGGAACCACAAGTGATTCTTGATCTTCACGCATACAACAGAAGATGTCCTTGCGGAAGTTCAGTGTACGCGACAGGATATATGTCTATGTATGACGTAGCCTATTAGCAAGCTGTGTTGGGCCGCGACAGAGTTCCAATTTTGGAAAGTCGTCGTGGTAGATTCTTAGCCTGTATAATACACATTTTCCGAATTCTCAGCAAACTTCAGTGCATTTAACACGAACTCCTGACCCTTCTTCTACTTACAGCGTAAAAATAAATAGGGTTCACTTATTATTAGTGCAATAAGTGCTATGGTTCATCGTAACTGAAACTAAAGAAAACCTGTTTAATAAGCAGCTAAATAAGAATGAAATTACCATATAGTCACCTATGATGGCAGCAATATGAGTTATACGACTTGCTCCTATATGGTTCTCACCAAACCTGATTCAACATAATACGCTGTACTAAACTTAAGGTGATAAAACAGGGTTATAAACAGAATAAGAAGCCTAGGAACCCAGAGTTTGTAAAACGATTTGGCAACGCATAAATTCACTACTCTCCGTTATATTTGTACCGCGATCAGAATTACTGTGTTCTCTGAAAAAAAATTTGCAAAATTTTGAATAGCTTCTAAATACAGCTATTTAAGTGTTATATGTAGTAAAGCTTTTCAAATATATATGTATAAACATTTGTTTTACAGCACACATTCAAAAATGTTAATAGGTGACGTTATTTATATACACATAAGCAGAGGAAGCATTGACTTCCATTAAAAATTAGCAATTAAGAATTCATTGAAACACATTGCACATTGAAAGGTGCATTAAAACCGAAAAAAGAAAAATCTTTTAGTAAACAGCTGTGTGGTGCGTGCGCGTGAATGTGTGTGTTTGGGTATAGAATAGCCAAGAAAAGAAAGAGCAAGGATGTGAGACGAAGGTTTTCTAGAACTTGCCAAACTCCATACTATGCTTTACACGAAAAAGTTTTCTAATTAATCGAAATACTTTCTTGATTGATTTTAATCAATCAATGTTAAAATTTGATATAACAATTTGAGACGTCGATATTTAGAATAAAATGTATATTTTGAAAATTCTGGAAAATGCATGTGAAATCCTGTTCATTCTGGTTGAACTGCCCGAGATATATGAGAGTAACCAAAATTTTGGGAAAGGGTAAAGGCAGATCTCTGTTTAATTTACAATTTATATCTTTATAATATTTGTTTGTAAGATTAACAGTTTAAAATATATATAGAAATGTGGTGTTTTTCCTTTAAATAACCATTACAGAACACATTGTTTTATTGCTTGGTGTACATCTGTTCCTTTTGGAATACATGAATAACAAAGTGGATGGAAAAATCGCCCTTTAAATGAATAATGTAATATAAAATAGGTGAGTTTGAACAGGTAGGAAAAGGTATATGCGTGTCTCACATCAGTTTTGTGTTATTTTGCACCCTAATAGAAGCACAGTTAAAATGCAATTTTAAAGCTTCGAGCATATTCACGTTAACAGATTTTTTCATCGGCTACCTAGAATTATTTATTTAATATTTGTTGCATTTTCTTTGCAACTGCAAGATTTGAATAGCGGATCATTTCGCATTCGGTTTGCTGAGAAATTTACAGGAGCAAGTAGTGCGGCAAAACAACCTAATACATAGCAGTGCCCTTGCAATGGATTAACTTTAGTACCAATCGAGGCATTTATAAAATGGTGTTTTGATGATGCTGTTCAGATGTTTTCATTCAGTAGGCTGTACTCCCTCTACATAAAACTGATAATTGCTTTGTTGGCCGCTAGAGCCTTAATAGGTGCTACACTGTTACAAAACAGTCGAGAAACGCTTAAATCAGAATACGCATTCCACTGCCCAAAAGGTCAATTAATTAGTCAAGCTATATATACAAAACTTGCCAACTGAATATTCGTTATATCAACTGCTTTCTGTTTATTTAGATTTGAGCATATAATCGAATTTCTTAATGGATGTTGCCCAAACGTCAGAGGATTTGAATTTAAAACATTGTGTTGTTTTAGAGTCCTTGATGTTCATCCACATAATAAGTTCATATTCACCTCTACATGTGATAGTTATGTTTTGACTCAATTGCTTAACTCATACTGCTGCCAACAGAGGTGGCTACTGGTAGGTTCATCTTTGTTTAGTTAATTACTATAATTTGTTCTGTTCTTTTTCTAATGATGATGAAGCACAGCTACTATTTGTATTAAACATAAGTGAATTGTGTTTTCACATACGCTATAAGGCTAACAAAGGTTTGAATTTGTAATAGGTACACTCAATTTTCTTAGAATTCGGAACAAGAGCTCAACAAGTTCATATAAATAAGGCGATTACATTCATCATCGTTATTCTTACCTCCTTCTTTACAATGGACATACAATTTTGAAAACACTTTTAATTTATTAAATAATGATAACTATCATAAAACACTAACTCTACCATACCAAATAGAGAAAATAGCCCCGATTTGTTGGGAATTTCTGAAATGGTTGCTATTTCGTTGTCTTTCAATGTCTCCGATTAATTGCTTTAATAATTTTAGCATACTACTTAATAATAGTGTTTTAATTGCTTAATTTGGTAACTGGTAATATTCCTAATCATGTTGCGAAGTAAGTCGAACGCGTTCCTTTACCGAGAACCGCGTGTATACGTCGTACTTCAATAGTAGGTTATTCTACCCAAAAATGCAATATTCCTGCAAAAGACTATTCTTTTATCTACATCATGCTAATCAAGTTAAACATTATCAGAAATGGTACTACTACTTGCTTCCTTATAAGCAGAAGGGAAATAAGGAAATATACTAGGCTAAAGCGACAGTCAAATCCTTTAAAAGCCATCACTCTGCGATTGCCCCTCTTCGGTTCTCTTTCTATGACCAGGAGTAAACAAAACAAAAAAAAAAAAAAAAACAAAAACAAAAAAAAAAGATATAAAACGGATGACTCACCATTTGAGAAAATTATACGTATTTTAAAATTGAAACCAATAACAGGGAATATCTTGGAAACTGTGAGTTCTAAAGGAGCTTATGTTTTAACGAAAGCCTCATTTTTTGCGAAATAAGTTTTGTCTATCTCTTACGCTTTACCAATTATACAAAAGTGATTTAGAATGAAGAGGACTCAGGGACTATTCCAAAGAAATTCAGTATATACGTTTCATTTGCTATGTAAATCTGTTTTATATATGAAATGTTAATCAAAATCGTCTACTATTTTTTAGAAAGTCGAAAAAAAAAGAAAAAAAAAAAGGTTTCATGTAAAGGATAGGTTGTGAGAGGTGAATGTTCCAGAAAATCTTCCTGTCGCATCCTTAGAACATACATACATACATACATACATACATACATACATACATACATACATACATACATACATACATACATACATACATACATACATACATACATACATACATACATACATACATACATACATACATACATACACACACACACACACACACACACATACACATTCATTCATGGTGAAATCTCGGTGTCCAATTTTCGTGTCGAATACAATATCTTCTCTAACAAATTTGTTCACTGTACATACGTGATAAAGAAAGTAATAGAAGTGCGTGCTATTATTGCTAAAAGAATTATTAGCTTTTGGTGGCGGGGCAATTAACAGTGATAGGTGCAAGACTCAATTTTGGAACCATTATGTGATGAACTATACGAAGAACGTGCAACGACGTATTATTTTCAGCAGAAGAACGTCACAGCCTTTTACCGCTAATGAATTCATGAGGAAATTGCTCCATATATTTGACTTCCGTATTATAAGCAAGGGTTTGTGGCCTCCTCGATCCCCAAAACTCATGTTTAATTTCTGTTTCTGGGGAACACTGAATTCGCACACGATTGAGGAATTTAAACAAGATTTTATAACACAAGTTAGGACCATTCATATAGAAGAACTGGTTGATGTGAATGATAATTGTTTCATAAGAAGATATGAAATATGTATAAGACAAGATGGCCAGCACTTCCAGCATCTTCTCTTGTGTCCAATATCTACCGAGCGCTCGCGGCACGCAACAGACCCACACACTGGGGGGAATAGTTGTCCCGTCAACGTTCACTGAGAAGCAGTGTAGCTAAGGACGGGGATTAAAAAGACGTTCGTATCTCCGCCGAATTTTTGAAGTTAGTTATAGTACACGTTATCCACTCCACTATTGAAATATTGCAAGTAGGGCTGACATAGAAGTGTCTGTTCACTTCTAAAGGTCTTAGAGCCAGTGATACAGAAGAGCGAGAATGTGGAACGTTACTTACTTTTTTGGTTAAGAAAACCAAATTATTTCTGTCCAATTTTACAATTTAAGGTTGTTCACAAGTACCAGAGAAAGATAACCAAAACTGAAGCGGAGACGGGCAATGATGCAGCTTATAAGGTTTTGGTTCACAACGGCTCGGTAATAGGAACGGGAATGCATATCGATAACCAGATCCATCGCTAAGTGGAAAGTCGAATTTACGCATTGAGACTTCATTGCTATTTAAGTGGCCAATGATACTTGTTTCACCTTCCTCCAATTTAGTCAACATAATGCGGGTTAGCTAATGTCAAAACCCGAAAGAATTGTGACTGGAGTGAGCTCTAGCGGTTGTTTCAAATCACGGTCTGCTAGAACAGGCATATTCAACCAGGAGTACGCGAAGACTTCTTAGGGGTACATATAATGTTTACAGAATGATCACAAAGTAACGAAAAATATTTCAACTAGAGAAATTGCTGGTAAACCCCAATGATAACTACAGCTGTGCCGGCTAATAATTTGTTTTGTTTGTTTCAAACGCCTACAACAATAACAGTGTCTGAGAATGTACGTTAGTTAACTGTTAATCTACCGACAGTTCAGTACTCAGTATATTTTCGTGACTGTTAGGTGCAGGTTCGTTCTCTTTACTCAAAATTTCACATCTCATTCTTTATATTTGTGAACTTTTGAATGTCTTTATTATGATAGTCCACTATTTTAACTTTGTTGTAGGATGGATACATTCGTTATAAGAGGAACACGTAAACTCAGTGTAACAAGTGATAGTGTCGATAATGTTGCAAGTGAAAAGTGCGACAACGCTTGTTCCACCACGGGACATTGGTGAAAATAGTGTTGAAGTTGAACCATTTACGAGCAAGTCGAAAAACCCGAGAAATGTGAATCAGTCGAATTTTTTCCGCGCAAAGCAAAACATTTGAATAAAAGTTCAAACGTGATACACAGTTTTACAAAATCAACTAAGGTGGCATTGGAGACATCCTATGAGTTAGCGTTGCTAGTTGCAAAAAATAGATCACCTTATACCGCAGTTGAATCTCTTATTATTCCTGGTTCTTTGATTATAGGTGATAAAATGTTACACAGAGATTCCGCTAAAGTAATGAAAACAATTCCGAAGTGTAGGGCGTAGAATTCATGATATGGCACAAGATATTGTTGACCAAATAGAACATTTCAAATAGACAAAGGATTTGCTATTCAAATCTATGAATCGGTAGGTGTGTCTGATGATGCTGAGATAGTTATATATGTTCGGTATGTTGACGCTAAAAAGGGTGGTATTGCTGACGAAATTTTAAGATGTAAACAATTACCAGAATATACAAGGGGAAAGGATGGTTTTAAAATTCTTGAGAATTTTATAAGATTAAAATTAAATTTGTCATGGGACTGGTGTGTAAGTTTGTCCACAGATGGTGCTGCATCATTGACGTAAAAACAGCGGTCTTATTTCTCGTATTCACGAAGTTAGCCCCAAAATAATTTGGTAACATTGCATTACACAGAGAAAATTTGGTATCGAAACATAACTCCTGATTTACACGGAACATTTGAGTAATGCTATAAAAGCAGTCAATTTAATAAAATCACGTGCACTGAACTTCCGTCTTTTCAAAAAATATATGAGGAGATGGGAGCTACGCACACTCAATTGTTTTTGCGCACCGAGGTGCGCTGGGTATCATGAGAACGCATATTAACTCGTTTTTTGAAATGAAAAATTACGTAAAATGCTTCCTTACAAAATTTAAATTGATCTGGTGAAGCATTTTGAATATGAAGAGTGGATTTGCCAATTAGCGGATATACTCAACAAATTTAACGAGCTTAATCTTCAACTCCAATGTTTTGACAGAAACATGTTTAAAGCTCATGATAAAATAAGGGGGTTTATAAGAAAGTTTTATTTTGGGTTGATTGCGTTAATAAAGGGAATATTGCAGTTTTTCTAACTTTTTTGGAACATAGTGGACAAAATAAAATTAGTGTTGCTGATGGATTTTTGGAAATAATCAAATTCCACCTACAAAATCTCAGGTTACAGCTTTTAAAATACTTTCTAGAAATTGAGAAAGACGATATTACACAAGAATGGAACACAAATCCGTTTTGCACCACCGCCATCAATTTCTATGATCTATCCGTAAAATTACAAGAAAGTCTTTTGGAAATGTCCGTCGACAGCTCGCTGAAAATAAAATTCGAAAATATGTCAATTTGAGATTTCTGGTGTAACGTACGCAAAGAGTGAACTGAACTTAGTGACTGTGCCATTATATGCTTTCTTCCATTCCCCTCAGCTTATCTGTGCGAGCAGAGTTTCTCTGTATTGACAGCAATCAAAGCCACACAAAGAAATCGCTTGAATTCAGAATCCCCATTGATACTCGCACTAACGAAATTTCAGCCACGAATGGAGGAGCTGTTGTCTAGAAACAAGCTCACCCATCTCATTAACCAGTCAGAAACGTATACAACTTCATACATTTTTGTGTCTATATGCTATCTGTTACGTATCTACATAGTTCCTTTATTTATTTACACACTTATAGCATAATCCTCCTTTCTGAAATGTTTAATAAATTGTAAATGTTATAATCTATTTTAGATATGGTTATGCATAATTTAAATCAGGGAAAACTCTAGGGTTGCAGGCTGGAATGGAAACTTGTAAGTGGGGTTCGCGGAGAAAAAAGATTGAATACCACGGTACTAGAATGACCTCTACAACGAAGCGTCTAATATGAACAATATCGATCTAATGTACCGTGCCCAGGAACGAGAACGAGAAAATTAAAACTCTTCCGTTCCCGGGACTCGGGAAAGCTTCCTTTCAATAGTGCACGCTTCCACTAAAATGCATGTACTTCAACTTTGACGTCCTCGCTCTGGTTACTGTTCTCGTTGTTTTGAACCAGCCTACTGTTCGGACGTTAACGAGGAGCAGTATGAGTGGCTGTATATGGCGGAGGTGACTCTGAAACCGGAGCAGAGCACAGTTCATTGTTCAGTGTGGGCCTTTGTTCTAACGGGGCCCTTTATAAGGTAGTGATGGGGGAGATAAAACGTAGTAAAGTAATAGCATTTTCTGTATCTTCTCAGTGGAGCAAAGAGCATCGTTATGGTTGGATTTGCATTTCTAGTTCGTGAGTACGCCACTGTGCACCATGGTGACGAGGGACAAAAGCACGACTTGCGGATGCGAAGTGACGGAAAATATTGCCTAGGGACCTTCTTCCTTCAAGATATGTGGTTCTTTTATGTGCAAGTAATCATTACACGGGACCACCGGCTTTACTTCCCTTCTGAGGGAAGTCATTTTTGCAATAGAAAAAATTCCATCACCCTCCGCCAGGTATGAACCTGCAGCCTTGGGTTTTAGAGGCCAGCATGGCAGCCGCTACACCACGGAGTGCGACATAAGGTATGCAACCGCACTCTGTAAAGCGTCCATAAAGTGATATTAAGGCCTCTTAATCATACCATTGTATCTCTCAGCTCCGTACAGCTAACTACTCATATGCGTTAGCTTTAATGAAGTATTAGAAGGGCAAAATTTAAGACAACCTCAAATTAAATGAGGCGCTACTTTCGAAGAAATAAATTTGTTTGGTTAATACAGAAGATTTCTGGGAGATCTTTAAGAGGTCTAATATTTCATATATAGTAGTTCTGAGAAGCTCACTATATACTGCTACGTCATTTTACAAAGTACAAGGTATAGTTAGTAGTTTGTGAGGAATTAAATTACGAATGCTCCGAGTTTATTAGTTGTATTATTAAAACATTGTTAAGTAATTTGACAACTGTGTTACCCTAGCATTGTTTATTTTCCGTTAATTTGGTTGCAGATAAAACTACTTGAAAAACACAGGGAGAAGTTTGGATTCCATTCTTAATTTCAAAGAAAACCGAAAAATGTACGAGAGATGATGTAACATATAGCAACATGTTGCTGAATGCTCATGAATAACTTTACAATGGAAAATAAAAATATCCGAATAAATTTTATCCAATACTGTAGAGATTTTTTTTTACAAAAAAACTGCCAAGATGCCGGAAGTGACGACTGCCATATATGCGAACAAGAGCACGAGAACACTAACTTTTGACAATTTGTTAATTTGTTGGATTTTCTTTCTTTCTTTTTTTTTGGGGGGGGGGATGCCATTAAACGTAACGTATATGTGGTAATTTAAAAGTATATGACGTGCAAATCTTCCACGCTACTCCTCTAAACTCGATGAAATGTGACATCAATGTCGGCTGCACACCTTGGCTTGTGTACGTTTTAAATAGCTTTTGAGCCTGCGTGACTGTATGACGTAATTGCCTTGTGGTTCAAATATGTGTGGCGTGTACAACTCAAAGCGTGCTGACTGTGGGAAAAGAAGCTCTTATCTCTTCTTTTCCCGTTGTCAGTACAATGTTACATTCTTCTTCTTCTTTAAAGACGCTAGGATATTATATTCATGACACCAGATGAAAAGTCAATGCTGTAGAAGTGAAGGTCGCTAGATGTCATCAATGTAAATGCTTCTTAGCACTATACTTATTAATACAGTAAATTGAAATTTAGTTTTATTTATGGACGCTCTTTAACTGCTGCGGTTCTTAACGGCCCATTTTATTTTGGGCTCGGAAGACCACTTAATTTTTCTCAGAGGGCTCTTTATCAGACTTGATTTTTTTACGTAAATCTACAACATGGGACCAACGGTTTTACTTCCCTTCCGAAGAAAAAGTTAGTATGAGTGTTCGCCACCGGTTACATGAGGTGGGATGAGTAGTACACAATGATGTACGCAACAAGCATCCACAAAATTCTTATTTTTTTTTTAACACAACTTATGCAACAATATCTTCACCGCTGGTATCGTCTTTGTTGTCGCTGCTGTTATTGGGATACATTGTAGTTGTATCAACTCGTTCATAATCATAGCTATTATGTAAAGGAGCTATCTTTAATGTTAAGGGCTATCCAACTCTCAAATTTTTGGGAACACCCAGAATGTACACTCACGAGCCGCTACTGGATGGCGGGGAAATATGTAAGAATAGTCTCCATTGGTATTTTCATTGGTCCTGTAATTATAACAGTAAGTGGATTTTAGTTGAAACGTACTGTTTACAATTTCAGTAAACCTCAACGATCAATTAAGGGATTCATGTCTAAAACAGTGAGTTTTCACCAAATTTAAAACTGGCTATAATGATCAAAAACCTATATTAAGAACTATCACTGTTTTTGTGTCCTTTGTGGAATAAGATATTACGTTCGAATGTAAAACAAAGTAGTATCGCAACATAAATAAAAAGTAAGCCGTCCTTCTTGGAGTTACTGTCTACTAATTATCCATGTCTCAAGGAAATATGCTTTTCCCTAAAATATATAAGCTTTTGTAGGCGATTGATTACATATTAAAACAACAACAACCACTATGATTCATGTTATCAGAATTGCTCAAAACTCAAAGGATTTCTGAACTTCACCCCAGAATTATGAAGTGATTTAGTTGGTATGTATACAATTTGACGCTGTTTTGTATATGCTTGTCGTTATGCTTACAGACCTCTGACTAGATCTACAGATGCCAGTATGGAAGTGTTAAGGGCAGCAAATTCAAGTCCTAATGTGATGATAAGAGACTCCAGCATGCCCAACCTGTCTGGAGAAACAGGATCCACAGATGAGGAAGAAGATGCAGGAGTCTATGCTGAATCTTACAAGAGTTCTACTTGGATTTACATCGGCGATTCAGAAGAAATTCACGTTTGGCAAAAGCCAGAATCTAAATTGGAAGAGAAAGGTATTTTATTATAAATTAAACCTTATTGATATTTAGCACACAATTTATGGGATGTGAAATCTTGGATGCTTGTGATCAGTATCGCCGTCCTAGTTGTTTTTGTCGTCGTCGTGATCAGCAGTAGCGTCTAGGCAATCGTCCATAGAGTAACTATCCAGTTAATTTCATTTATAGAGTGGCTGTCTAGTCGTATACTTGATAGAGTGGTTATCTGCCCGGTATCGTTGATAGCTTGGTTACATAGAAGAAGCATTCATCTACTCAGTATCGTTAATAGATAGGTTGTCTAATACAAAGGCATAGGGATTTCTAAATTAAACTCAGGGCGAAAGGAAATGGAGTTAAGCTGTTACTGGACTTTACGCAGTGACGTCGTAGGCTACAATCTACCCATTCCTCCTATTCAGTTTCTTCGCATTTGCAGAGCGCACTCACCAGACCGTACTTACCTGACCCTGAGTAACTCGTTGCAACTGTTGGTAGTATTCTGTATATTGAAAATGGTTGGAGTATAGATAACTTGAAGCCAAATGCTTAAGGATCACCATGTCTTCCATCCACTATCATGGACAGAGTAGATATTTTGTCAGCGTCATCGACAGAGTGACTATCTGGTCAGTGTCGTTTGCAAAGTGGCTATCAACACAATTTTATTGTCAGAGTAGCCGTATAGGGCGGTATCATAGAGAGTATCATCATAATAGGGACTATCAATCCTCAATGCGGCACTGAAAACAAGAGCAGTATTACTGACAGAGTTGTCTCCTATTGACCTCCTAGTACTTGATAGCTTGAGGTTAAATTACATTAAATTTCTGGTACCCTAGGTGTAAATGATCTTCCTTCGCCTTTCTTATACCCTGTGTTATTGTAATCAGAAATTGTTAAGAAGAGAAAGGAAGGTCATTGCTGGCCAGAAAAATCTCGTAATGACTTTTATGTATCTATAGTGCTGGTTTATCTGAGTGATAATGGCTTTGTTCACATAGACAACGCTGCTGACTTTCTTCCAGTGAAGAAAGTGTACATGTGTGCTAATGAAGTTAGTTGTACCTTTTTTGTTACAAACATGATATTTCCACGTAAGCATCAATGAAATATCACGTCTTTTCAATGTGAATTACTTCAAAGCAATGTTACCAATGTACTAAATAACAGCTTGTCCTTTTATTCTCATTATTTCTGCTGTCCATTGCTCATTATCCATTCCTGCGCTATCTATATGATAAATGTAGAGAGGGCATTTTAGATTTTTGTGTTAGAGTAGGTTCAGATAATAGTGATAATTATACAGAGTGATTCAAAAATACTTTTACAACATTTGGGGATGGATTATTGACATCAAAACAAGAAAATAGGCTCACATAAACGTATGCTCTGAAACGCTTCGTTTATTGTGGTATCAATTTTTAATGAAAGTCACCTTCAACGGCTTTTCGTGTCCAACCTAATAACTTCATTTAATTATGCACTCATTCATAAAATGCTTTGGCCCATTTTACCCTGCGCGGTAGCCTTGTGTTGCCATGTCTACTTGTTACATTCGGCATATATCAGATATGTAATACATTCTCCCAGTACGCTTTACAAGTGCTGTCTACAGGGACTTCTTTCAGAACACTCTCTCAGACTAATTAGAAAAGGCACCTCTGCAAATGTGGTTTATACATGACGCTCTAGCACATTTTAGTCCCATTGTTCGAAATACACTGGCTGGTATCTAGCATGACAAATGGATAGGTAGAAGAGGATCAGTTTCATGACCTGCACGTTCCCCCGACCTCAATTATTTGGATTTTTATCTTTTGGAGACATCTTAAACCATTGATTTATGCAGCAGACATCCCGGATGAAGAAACTCTTAAGCTACGTGTCATGGAAGCCTGCGAAATCAAGCGACACCGCCTGCGAGTATCTGACGAGTACATGCGTGTCTAGACGTAAGAGAAGACCATTTTCTATAAATAGTGTTTGTGTGGAACACCTAAACAAACTTAAAGCGCCAAAAATAGAATAGTGTGTCACTTTAAAATGTTTTGATTAATAGTACTTTAAACCTCAAAAAATCGAGAACGAAGGGTTTTGGGACATGTGTTTGTATGAGCATATGTTTCTTATTTTGATGTAAGGAGTGTACCCCCAAACTTTGTAAAAGGATTTTGAATCAACCTGTATACAACAGATTGAATATTTGACTGATACATTTTTATTTGGGCTGTACGTACTGGAGTTCCTCTAACCTCTCTTCCTGGTTTAAGCTCTTCAATGTATAAGCCAAACTGTTTTCATTATCAGTTGGTCAGAGGTTGTCTCTCTATTAAAGTGTCTCTGGATATTTAACCAAATAAGTTGAACTATAATAATATTTCCAAAATATACGTGCGTTTTATTTCAGAAGACAAGGGGGCAGAAGGAGAGCGAGAAGAATCTAGTTCAACTCGCCGTGGATCTGGAGAATCAACTGCTTCTGAACGGGATTTCCGGCGCAAGTATCAAGCCATTACCCATCGCATGGTCCACCGGAAATCCAGTGTAGAAATGTATAAACGTCTAGCTTCAAAATCTTTTGGTAAGTCCGAGTTTTGTTTTTAAATATCAAACACAGGTGTTGTTTGTGTTTCAGAATGTCGTTTTCTGAACCAATGTTAAAGGAATGAGTACTTAATTTGCATCCGGAAATCCAGCTTCTGCCTTCTATGCACTCAGAATGAACTTCCTGTACATTTTTCTTAAGGGTTCAGTAGGAATATCTTAGAAAATTGAAGTCGTTCTCCGTGGTCTGGTTCCCAAGGTTACAGGTTGAAATATGGCGAAGGGCGATGGATTTTTTCGAGTGCAAAAATCCTTAGCATGGCTTCCTTTGGAAGGGAAGCAAAGCCGTTGGTGCCGTGTCGTAGATTTACAGCACATAAAATACCTAAAGACACAAAGAGGCCTCTGAGGGAAATTAAGCAGTCTCTCTCGCCCAATATAGAATGGGTCGCTAAGAACCGCAGTAGTTAAAGGGCGTTCATAAATAAAACTCAGCTTAATTTAATTTAGAAAATTAAAGATTCATAAGAAAAATTGAAATTATATATATATACAAACTTTTGAAAATTACATAATTTTTAAATTGTAAACAAAGAATAAAATACCGTAAACAAACTCGATATTTTCAGCACAACGTTTTTCATTTGTAAATGTTTGTTTACAGAACACGTTAAAATTTATTTTGAAAACGCACAAAGGAACTTTCGAAGGCAGTGCGCTCATCCTAAAAAGGCAGTGCGCTCTTAGCCTTGGCAAGCGTTATTTACAAAGTAAACAAATCACTTCTGTTATTCCTGGGAGGGCGTTGGCTGGCATATTACTGTTGTTACTTCATTAGTTGCTGTCCTTTTACCTTGCTTGACTGCAAGAGGTTGAAAAGGCGCACAGAATGTGCGATATTGCCAAGTATTACACTGCAAATCGTCTATTTCAGTGAGCTTTTTGAAATTAAAACACGGGCATTCAGAGCTTATTTACTATTTTCGATGAGTTCTGTTTGTAGCTCTAAGATGGACATACTCGTATCAGAATGGCCATCTGGGAAAGTTGTAAAGCAGTAGGATTACGCTATTGCACCCGCCAACTTTCGAACACTATTCATTTGACTTCATATACAAATACGAACCGTTCGACCTATCCGGACAAACCTTTGTTCAGTTACATCTAATAAATGTTACTACTTAATCTCAATATCTATACATAAACAAAATCGTTTTACTTATCAGGAAAAAAACTTGGTAATTCTCAAAGGATACCATTTTCTATCCCTTATATAAAATCAGCAATATTTAAACGATCTGTATTAAAGTTTGAACATTTATTCTAGAATCCGGCAACATTTTGAATTTCCGTATGAATAGCGCACTCCCTACTTTTCATTTTCACTTCCATATATGCAAATCTGAATTGTTGCATTATGTGAATAAAATCTGTACAATCATGTTATAGCATACGATGAAACAGAAGGAATATCATACAACTCTCAGAACCCACTTCATAATATTTCCAAGCTCTTACACAGAGATCTTAGCTGTGTTGCGATCTATAAAACTTTATGAAGTAATTCGTATGTTTCACGTGTTCCAGACATATAACAGCTCAATTTTATACACTGATTACGGCATTTCCCAAAGTATCACTAACATACTGCTGTAAATGTAATAAAATATACCAAAACAGGAAATGTCCATTCATTTAAAAGTTAAATAGTTTTTACTTTCTCTAGCCCCGTATGTAGTGGATAGAGAAGGTATTGTATTGTATTCCACCCAAAAATTCGATACCGAGATTTCACAGGAAATGCTTTAGGAACCCCTGAATCCAAAAAAAAAATCATTTTCAGAATAAGGTCCGTATGTGTGTGTCTGTGTCTGTGGACAGCATAATTCAAAAAAACGAAAAGACTGTTAAATACCAAACTTGGTAATTAAGTTTGGTATCTTCCAAGGATGCGACACATTTTCAAGAAAATTTCCCAACCCCTAACTATCCTTTACATGGAAAAATGTTCGAAATTTTTTTTTTTTTTTAAAATGGCACTAACGATTTTGATTAAAATGCCACATATTAAAGTCATTTCCATCACAAATAAAACGTTTATGTTGAATTTTCTGGGAGTATCTTCTGAAAACCTGTTTATTCTGGATGGATTTTTGCCGAATTTTGCATAACTAGTAAACCGTAAGAGATAGACAAAAACTTACCACACAGAAATGTAGATCTCGTTAAAATACACAATTTATGTCATGTATATTTTTTTCGAGGTGTTTACCGTTTTCTACATATTCATTGTTATTAGGTTCAATTGTAAAGTCCTTATACTTTTCTCCTACAGGAAGTCTCCGTTTTTATTTTGTTCTACTCCTGGCCGAGCAAAGGAGTAATTCGCAATGACAGTCGCATAGCGACAGCTTTTAAAACATTTGACTATCACTTTAGCATAAAGCATTCCTTTAGTAATAAGAACCTTCCTCTAATGTTTATCTCGATTAGCATTGTGTAAAGAGAAGAATAATCTTTTGTAAGAAGTTTGTTTGTAGAGCAACTAGAGAAAGTCATGTGAGTGTAATACATAAGATTTTTTTCAAATTGTCCATTTAACTCCCTATCTCTGCGCGTTTTAGTCACTTTTTGCTTTCTGTAGTATGTATGTACAATGTGCACGGTAGGAAGAGAAGGTATTGTATTCCACTCAAAAATTCTATACCAATATGTTACCGTAAATACATGTTTTGATGACCTCTGAATTCAAAGAAGGCATTTTCAGAAAAAAGTGTGTGTACACCAAAGCTCAAAAACGAAAAGTCGGTTCAATACCAAACTTGCTATTTAAGTTTAGTATGTTTCAAGAATGCATCATGATGATTCACAGAAAAATCTCTCATCCCAAACCTCCTTTTATATGGAACATTTTCGAATTTTTCGATTTTCTGAAAAAGGCTTTAACGATTTTGATTAAAAATCCATATATTTAAGATGTTTAAATTTATATCCTAAATTTATTGGGAATAGTCTCTGAAGTCCTGTTCATTCTAGATGGCTTTTGTATAACTAGTAAACTGCAAGAGATAGACAAAAACTTACTACAAAATGTACCGCTGGAATGTAATTTGTCATATACATTTTTTTTTTGTAGAATTAACCGTTTCCGAGATATTCTTTGTTATTTGTTTAAATTTAAACTGCTCAAAACTTTTCTCAAACGGGAAGTCATATTTCGTTATATCTATTCTGTTTTACTGTTGCACATACAAAGATAACTAAATTTCAATTGTTTCACATAGGGATCAGTTTTAAAAAATGACTATCACTTTAGACTATTGCATTTCCTTATTTCTTTTCTGCTTACAAGAAAACAAGTAATAAGGCCAATTCTGCTAACGTTTATCTCAATTAGCATGATGTAGATAAAAGAATGATCATTTGTAAGAATAGTTGTTTTTTTGTGGAACAGGTAGAGAAAATTAGTGAATGGCACACATCAGACTTTTGAGTAGGCTTGTATGTATTCTATGGTTTCTAAGGTATACATTTTAAATATAAAAATACTCTCATTAAACAATGCTCAGCTGGTTTATGATATAGCCACATTCGAAACGCATCGAGTCTGGTTTACATGCTGTTTCTAACCTAATATTTATCTTATTATTTAATGGAATTTCTTCCATCCGCTTCGAGCATAAAGGAGATAAACTCTTCAACTAACAACTTAGTGAAGGGAAGAAACGAGGCAGAGAGGAATGATGAAAGCGACTACTTTAAGATTCTGCCGTACCGCTCACTAAGTATCTAAATTTAGAGCGTTCTACCTTCTGTTAAAGCGTGTGAAGGGAAATCAGTAGAACCTCGAACCCGAACTTACTTACATCTCCTGCTCCAGAGCTTTGTGGACATGGTCTGCGGTACGTATAAACACATTCATCGGTTCATCATGAACGCTTAGATCCATCATATATACTGTGCATTAGTTTGAAGCTTTTAATTTCCTTACGTGATGCAAAGACATAGCAAATACATAACTAAGAAATGACAACTGCGCTTTTAACCAAATCAATATTGAAATGCAATGCTTGACAGTTTGATATTGTGTCTCATGCTGGGGTTAGAATTACAAATGCATCGTGTTCGATGAATGACTATTGTATTTGTTCCAACTTGGTACTTCCATTTCCCTCTCATTTTTTTGCACATACTTACATTTGGGTTTCAAAATATAAACAAATTATATGTGTTGGTTAACTATTTTCCGACTATTGAATTTGGCTGACGGTTCTGGCTTTCCATTGACGGACGGCGAGTAGGGAAGAGAGTAATAATGCTCCTGTCACTAGTTGAGTACATTCCGTTCCTTTCTAATGTTAAATGTTACGTGTTCTTCATTCACAACACGAAACCCAAGAAGGTTTTGTTACAGTCATGCACGACTGAGGTGATGCTCAGCGAATAATCACGTGACATTGAATCCGACTATTGGTCACAAATAAATAAGTGTAGAAGTTTAACAGCGCAAATAGACATTCATTATGACTGAAAATATATACCTATTTTATTACATGTATTGTAATTTAGACAGAAATAGGTCGGTTGAGTGAAAGCACAAATGCTCCATTTCCTTAATACATGTTTACGAATTAATTTTCCTACGGAAGTACTAATTTTATAATGATTAAATTATTAAAATAACGTCGACCGGAAGTTTTACTGTGTGATTTCAGAAGTAATCAAAATAATTCAATTTCGAAGATTACCAAGTTAAACAATTACAGCATTTTAACGACTAAGCCAAAAACACTTTCCCCTACTCGTTTTGATTTCGCCCAAATTGGTGTCTATATCATAGGCCTATAATCTTCTAACGCAGCTATGTGTACGCTCACCTTAAAAACAGAATGCCTAGGATTCAAATATTGGTAGATTAAGGCATGTTTTTCTTTTAGATTTTTTGTAACTGGTGGAATGTGAAGTTTTGGTACGTAGAAATAAATAATTTATTCAGAGATATTTCTTAACTTAAATCTCATACTTATGTTCATTTCAATTAAATCACAGAGTCTTATTAGCATTAGTTTCTATTAGCATGCTTTAGCAATGTTGCTCCTTACACTTAAATGGTAGCATGACGAAAATTCTGTCTTTCCTTTATTACCCTTATCTGAAAATGTACATCATTCGAAACGAGTGGGTTGATAATGTACTGCAATAAAGATAAAAACACACACTATTTTACTCTCGAAAAGGCCATATTTTATTTTGAACCTCTAAATATCCAATTAATATTTATAACTGCATGGGTTGTTATGACATATTGAACTATCTCACAGATACACCCTTACTTATTCACCTCCTTGTAAAAAATGTGCGAACAGACAACACTGGGAGTCTCTAATAACTATAATAATTGCAAACCTAGCCCATCGCCTGCGCTGCCATAAGTAGCCAAAGCGGGCGTTACACAGTATAAAAAACTTAACCCATGACAACATAGCTGGTACGCTTTACGACCAACTACATAAGCTGATGTATTCCCTGAATCAATGTCAGTGGCGGTACACTGCAACTTTAAAATATTGCTACAAGGTTCACCAATTTTTTTCTCGATGCTTCTACGCAGCGCCTACTTGCACTGCGGGACCAGCTGCGCGGAAAGCAACAACAGATTATTTCTTCAGTGCTGTGGCAGTATGCAACAATTTGTATTTGAAATATGTAATTCACCTTTCATAATTCAATACATCTATTGTGGACTCATGATCCGTAGAACAATAATTGCTCTATCGTGTCTCTTACTTCGGACATGAACATAGATATTTTCAAAGGTTTAATGGTAGTTAGTAGGAGTTACATAAATCATTGCAAAAATAATAACAATTATTAAAGTATTAACATATTAAAACGAGGAGTTCCTTAGCTTGGTTAATGTCATTGAATCGCAGTGTATAGCTAAAATGTGAGTATTAATTGGTAAGCAAAAGCTTTATAGTTGTGAATGTGAAAAGGCATTTTGATAATTAATTGGTATCGAACACAAGGTCGTCTCCTTAGCGCGGTGGTAGCGCAGCTGCCTACCAAGCGGGAGACCTGGGTTCGATCCCCAGTACCGGCGTGGGGATTTTTCCCCCGCTGGGAGACCTGGACCGGGGTGCACTCAGCCTCGTCAGGTCCCTGGGGGGCCAATTGAGGAGCTACTTGATGGAAAAGTAGCGGCTCCAGGTCGTGAGGACCGCATTAACCGGCCGGGAGGGGCTCGAGGCGCTGACCACGTCTCACCCTCCAATACTGCACCCCATCCATGACGTCTGTAGTGGACCGAGATGGGGGACGCAGCGGCCGGGCGGTAGGCCAAGGCTCCCCGTGAGCTGTCGTGCCATGGAGTTATCGAACACAATTCGAAAGACACGTTCTTCTCCTTATTAACTGACGTAATCACTTCCATGGGTTGCATAATAACTTAGCGAATTGAATTTTCTGAGTGCAGAACTTTGCCGAAAACTGAACAGTTATTCCGCCAATTTCTATAAATAAGAAATGTTCCATCTAGGCAGACATAAATGTAAAAGTATATGGCTCGTGTTGCTTTCTGTCCCTGACCGTATAAACTAACACACAACATATTCAACTGCTGGCACACGATTACCCACTGTTTACACGAAATAAGGTTATTTGCTCTGTATTACTAGAAGATAAGGTCTAATGGGAGTAAGATCGGGTGATATTGTTGGGCAGGCTTTTGGTCATTACCGTTTTGACTAGGTGTTGTTCGAATGATGATAAAAAGAATTAAAACTATTTTTAACCTCGCTTAAATTGCTAGGAGAATATGTGCCGTCGGTGTGCCGGAATTTCGTCCCGTAGAACTACTTTCAAGTGTCATTAAATTTACTGATATGGGGCTGTCATTTTAAAGTACATTTAGGAACCATTGGTTCTGGGCGTAGTTTGAATCCGCAATCTTGCGATCATAAGGCCAGTACCTAACCAATTGAGCCATCTGTACCAAAATTACATGATGCGTTACGCAATGGATGCAGTGAAGCGCTGCTCTATTATAATAAACACTATTAACCAATTAAAGTTTTGAAGCCTCTCCGGTGTTGGATAGTAATGACGATTCCACGGGATAACAACCGAGTTAAATTGCAGCGTAAATATACAATTTAACTCGGCTGTTATCCCTTGAGGTCATCATTACTCTTAATCAGTTTGTGTCATTATCCAGCAGAGTACAGAAGCATATACATGGCTAAAAGACATGCCGACATATACAGAAAGGGAGGTGAATAAGTGCAAATAGTTTGATACTTCAGCTGAGAACAATACGTGTAACATAAATCTATCTCATTTTGTCCGCTTACTAAGAGTCATAAATGAAGCACAAATTTCAGTGTCTAAAGTATTTTGAAGGGCCCTGCATTATGTCTCTCCTGTGTTTAGTACAACTTGCATACCGCCGATTTGCGTTCATATGACTCACACTAAGGAAAGAAAGATCGATTCAGTCGCAAACTTTCCTTTACACAATGAATGACTATACAAATGCTGAATTAGTAGACATTCATTTAATTTATGCCCAACTGGGGAATCTGTCAATACTGCGGGAGGCTGTATCACCGGCGATTGCTAAATCGCCATGTTCCCAAAAGACGGACGTCCACTGCAGTGTGTCAAAGGATCTCTGACACAGGTTCTCTGAATTCCTGATTTTAAGTGTTGAGGTTTAATTTTAATTTTCAATTTTGTAAGAACAATATGTGTGATTTTGTAAATTAAAGAACGGAGATGCAGATGTTTACATGTTCGTTGTGTTATGTTTTTGTTCAATAAAACCAAATTTAAATAAAGTATAATGTAATTCGTTCATATTTTAAGTTGACCCTAATACATTATTAACCCTAATCAGATAATGTGGTATGAAAACAAAAACATATGGTTAGGAAGGTTGAAGTTTTAGTGCGATGCGATAATATTCCCAGAAACCACCTATAGTGGGGAAAAACTACAAATACTGGATCTTCACATCGTCTTGAAACGCTTATACAAATACTTGCACTTATTCACCTTCCATCTCTATGAAAACCTGCGTAATAAATGTGTACACACATGTAACCATTCGTAATACACAAATACACAAGACAATTAACAAGATAAGATCAGGGTTTTCGTTGGGTGCGAAACGGTATTTACCCGAATGTTTAGGTGACGTAATAAGTGGGCATAGGAATATATAACCATTGAAGTCACAATGGAAGGAAATAGATTGAACTGTCACTACTCTATACTTAGGGACCTTGTAGCTAACAAACTACTCCTCATCCCTCGTACAGTGTTTTGGCTTTTGAAGACGGGGCTTGGACCAGTTTTTAGCTGCCTATCAGGGACCCTCGGCCTCTATTGGTTTCCACTATTTGCATTAATAATGTTAGTACTGTAGATGACGAGACGCAAACTGCCTACTATCTCCAGTAATGTGTAATTTCGTTGTGGGAAGCGCTACTTGCATCGTTAAGAGTTAAACCATTGTAAACTTGGAGCGGCGGGATTATCAATATGTTATATTGTTTTGCCAGGCGTACTGTGTTATATAATAAATAAAAACTGTTATTGTGAAGTTAATACTTTGTTAATCCATCTTCAGCCTATGCTTTCTATATATTAGAATAAATATTAGAATTAGCCCGTAGAATCCCTGTAGGGCATGAGCAACGTGGCTGTTCTGGCAATCCCGCGGAGCCAATTCGGGAAAGATTGTCATTCTTTGGATGCTGCCTCTATCAGCAGTCTCCATTCTCTGCGTTCCTTGGCTTCTATCGTCCAGTTGTGTCCAAACTGAAGTTTCAGATCATCTGCTCAATTTTTTTTTTTTTTTTCGCCGGTCGATGTTCCTTTGGCCGGTTCTTAGATCCCAGGCTGTCGTCTTGTATGCCCATCTGTTGGGTCCATCCTCATGACGTGGCCCGCCCATTTCCATTTGATTTAGGAGGCTGATGTTGTTGCGTCTTAAATGCCTGTTATATATAAACCCAACCTACTATATTATTTCTGCTTCGTCTCCTTAGTTTATCTTAATATTGTCTACCGACTGTACTTACAATAATTTTAAGTCATTAAGTCACCCTCCGTGATGTATGGCTTCCTTTGGAAACGAAGTACAGCCGTTGGTACAGTGTCGTAGATCTACAGCACGTAAAATAACCTCAAGTCTGATAAAGAGGCATCTGAGCAAAATTAAGCTGTTTTTCACGCCCAATATAATACACAGTGACGTATATTAAACCGAAGCATTTCTTTCTTTAATTATTCCTTTGGAAAATCATTCAGTAACCCAATTTTGGCACCAAATTAAGCAGAATGTTCTGGAGTTTCGATTCCTTGTCACCAGATGCAAGGATTTTTATGTTTTATTCCTAATTACATTGTTGACAGCTGTTTCGACATTTTGTTTTTGCAGTCAACATGAAAATGCAGTACACATTAAATCAACGACTCCTCCTTGTGAAGCAATACTGGATTACGAATTCAATTACAGGTACTCAAAGGGCATACCAGAGAGAATTTGGTGTTCGCAATTATCATTAAAAAATCATTAAGATATTTGTCTCAGCATACAGGGGACACCTACTCAATGTGTCAGAGAGCTGCGGAAAGTGCAGGCCTAAAGCCACATAGGGTTACGGTTGTTCATCAGCTATAGGAACCAGATAAGGATAAAAGATTGAATTATTGTCGTTGGTTTCAGACGTTCATTTAGCAGATTCCTGCCATATTGTCCATCACATGGTTCACAGATGAAGCATGGTTCCATTTATCCGGTTATGTGAACTCACATAACTCACGCCATTGGGCCATCGAAAATCCACATGTCATCCATGAAGCACCTATTCACCCGGTTAAAATCGGAGTTTGGTACGCAATATCCCCACAGAGAATATTGGGGCTCATTTTTTTTTAACCAGACTGTGAACACTGCAGAGTACCGACTGATTTTCATGGAGTTTGTTGAGCAACTGTACGATGTAGAGCTGAGTCAAAGATATTTTCAGCTAGATGGCGCTACATGCCACACATCAAATGAATCCATTAACCTAATTGCAAGTTTCTTTGACGACCGGATAATTTCCAGGAACCTGTGGCCACCGAGATCTCCGGATTTGACATCGCCGGACTTCTTTCTATGGGGTTACTTAAAAGACACGTCCCCAGACATTGGACGATCTGAAGCACATCACAAAGGAGATTCAAGCTATTGACAACAGAGTCCTCCAACGAGTGGCTTGTAACCCGGAATGGCGTGTTGAGTTGTACTTTATGCAGGATAGAGAACATTTTCAACATTTGCTATAGGGGTATATAATCTCCCAAAATCCCTCTACAATTTAGGTATAATAGCACAATTCGTTTTGAAACTATTAAAGAAAGAAATCTGTCAGCTCTATATACGAGGTAGTCCAGAAAGTAAGCTCCGTTTCAATGTATCTCCGCTGCAGCGCTGCGATCGCAGTTCCGCACATGCGCGGTAGCCGCTCTGTATCAAGGAGAAGAAACGTGTGCCATTTTGAGATCGCTGTCAGCCACATACGCTTTGTTGTGCTTGTTTACAATGTCGGTGTTGATTGAAAATCCCGCCGCTTGTGAAATCAGGTCTGTGATTCGTTTTCTGAATGCTAGGAAAGTTAAACCAATTGAAATTTATCGACAAATTTGCGAAGTTTACGGACAAAATGCTATGAGTGATTCAATGGTGAGAATATGGGTCCGACGTTCAATGAAGGACGTAGTGAAGTGCACGATGAACAACGAAGTGGGCGTCCATCTTTGGTTACAGAAGAAATGGTTCACGCGATTGATGACAAGATCCAGGAAAACCGCAAGTTTACAATTAGTGCTCTCGATATGGAATTTCCCCAAAGCTCCCGATCACTAATTCATGAAATTGTTACCGAAAAACTGAAATTTCGTAAACTTTACTCACGTTGGGTACCAAAGATTCTTACTGAGCAACACAAAACAAATCGGATGGGTAGTGCACTTCAGTTTTTAACCCGTTATTATGAAGACGGCGAAGAATTCCTGACACAGATAGTCACAGGAGATGAGACTTGGATTTCTTACGACACCCCTGAAAGTAAGCAGCAATCAATGGAATGGAGGCACGTTTCATCCCCAGCAAAGGTTAAGCCGAAACAAATCTTGACACCTCGAAAAATAATGTGCACAGTGTTCTGGGACTGGAAAGGCATCTTACTCATTGATTTCTTAACGCGTGGTCAAATAATTAAAGCAGATGTTTATTGCGAGACACTTAGGAAATTGCGCCGCGCAATACAGAATAAGCGCCGAGGATTGCTGTCAAAAGGTGTTGTTTTTCTTCACGACAACGCACGACCACACACTGCAAATGTGACGAAAAACCTCCTACAGGGATTTGGCTGGGACGTGTTTGACCATCCTCCGTACAGCCCTGACCTCGCTCCTAGTGACTTTCATCTGTTCTTACATCTCAAGTCTTTTCTTGGCGGTCAACACTTCAACAATGACGAGGAGCTGAAAGAAAATGTTTCCAACTTTTTGAAGACACAGGCGGCAAACTTCTATGAAGAAGGTATACAAAAACCTGTGCCACGCTATGACAAATGCCTGCAAAATTTTGGCAGTTATGTGGAAAAGTAGTCTAAGAGTTGTAGAATTTTGTGCAATAAATAATTATTCTGTATCTGTACATAATTTAATTTTATTACCAAACGGAACTTACTTTCTCGACGTACCTCGTAAATCAACCTGTAGAATGGGACAATAACAGTTAAAGAGTGTCCATAAATACAATTCCATTTCTAATTTTTAAGTCATTAAACATTTCTTTCTTATATGTCTTGCCAGATATTTCACTCCAATCCGGGGACCCCCCCCTTTTATCTTTTATTTATTAATTTTGCTTCTTTCTGATCAACCAATCGCCATTGTTGTTAATATTCAATTTTCCAATGCATTCCTGAATTTCCCACAAGGTCTATAATCTCCCACTGCAGACATACAATTCATTAGTGTGTTCTTTAATGTATGTATTTTAGCCAGCTTTTCATGTTGCCATTTTAAACTAAGGTTTGAAGGTTTGCGTGAGAGGCTACACTTCCTACAAAACATTTGAAAGGATACTAACCTGATTTTACTGATCCCAAACTAATGGTAACTCTTAAATCATTATACCTACTTAGGTACATTCTTGATGCACATGGTTCATATCATTTGTTTGTTATACGCTTTTTCTATGGCTAGAAAAAGGTTTACAACCAACCTAATATATAGTTCATAAGAATAATACGGGAGGAAATAAGGGTGTGATAGATCCTCTGGGTACCCAGTACTTATATCAACCGTCTGTCAAGCTCACTCTGGCACTTAAGCAGCATTATTGAGCTTAATACCTCAACGGTCACACAAAGAGCCAAATTACCTACATTAGGATGAAGTTCAGCGTGAAATTGTACATATTAATTATTTTTGGATTTCCCCATATAAAATATGTTTGTTGTGGCACGGTTAAATGGTATGATGTTTTCTCTATTTAATGTATTTTACTACCGATCGTAAAGATATTAGGGTCTGGAACCTAAAATTTGATACCATAATTTTAAATGCATTAAATAAAAGTATGAGCGCACACTATCATAAACATGTTTGTATGGCGAAAGAAATTTGCTCTTAATTCTTTGGAGTTTTGCTATATGAATCGAGTTCTAGTTAACGTTTATGTGGTAATTTCATGAAAAGTATCCCAGTATTTTCAATGTTATAGATCAGGATTATTAAATTATAATTGCAGAATGAACTTGAGTTCATTAAAGACTTATTCGTTGTGCATCCTTCCTGTAAACGTTTAATTGGTTTAGGAAGGACTTCAATATAACGAACACTTTAATTCATGCGCCAAATATGACTACCATAAGCGGTTTCTGATTTACTAATATGGTTAGTTTATATGCAACATGATCTAGAACATCATTAGATTTCTGCGGATTTCATGATCACAAAATATAAAATCAGGGTAGATATAAGCTGATTGTGAGAGTGTATCTAAATTAATTCTAGAGCCCTTTTCCTGTTTAGAATTAAGGTAAAGAAAACCAACAGGTCGGCATTTTATGATGTTAAAAAAATGGTAATGCCATTGACTTAAAATGTGTCGTGTTATGACCGTAATTTACTTTGTAATATTCGCCCTTTTTAGGCATTGTCTCGAGAATTTTTTAAATTATCCATATAGGCATGCATAATTCGGTGAATTGTATATTAAAATTAAAAAAAATCGTCTTATGTGAGAGGGCTTAAAGAAAATGTTGCATCTCCGAGCATCTATCCCTCCTAGATGGACACACACACACACACACCCACACACACAAACACATAGTTTATTTGGTGCCCAGCATCCTTGATTCTTATAAACTTTATTAAGATTGAATCTAATAATGAATAAGGACACTGCATAGTCGTAAGGCAATTTCCACCGCTGTTTGGGTGACAACCTTGACTTTTTCCTGCTGTTTGACTACCAGATTTGATTTCATGTTTCTCTAAAACTTTGGCAAAATGTAATGAAACGTTGACACCGAATACAGTAAAGTTTTAAACATAAGCCCGCTAAAATTACTAAAGTATGCTAAAATTAATATTACGTATATTAAATAATACAAACATTTAAGCTATCACTGCTAGGAGTATAATATATTCAGGTGCACTTTTCTCTAAAATTATACATTATTTTTCAGCAAATTTTTGTATGTTTTAATATATGCACTACTTGATAATGTTCAGCTGATTTTTTTTTTTCTTATATCGAAAGACAATATCCCACCATATGAATGCGGAGTTCATTCTAATTTTAAAACTCACATATGATGATGGTGATAATAATAATAATAATAATAATAATAATAATAATAATAATAATAATAATAATAATAATAATAATAATAAACAACTCTGATTAAGTTAAACAGTATTGAATATCTTAAAGGCAATGCTAGCACTGAAACAGCAGCCAAAAGGTGCCTTAGGACTGCCAAATGTCCTTAAGGCTCTAAAAGTCTGATTGCCTTAAGAGGTTAAAGAACCTTTAGGTTATCCTGGATATCTCACACGCCTGGAGAGCGACACAAATCCCAGCATCTATAACCACTCAATATCTTCAGGTTCTCGCATCATGATACGCAGGATTAACAAAAAAAAATACCCGAGGTCACGGGTTCAAACCCAGTGGAGAACAATGGATTTTTTTCGGGCGTAAAAGAACCTCATGCCTGATATAGAGGCCTCTGAGCAAAATTAAGCGGTCCTTCATGCCCAGTATAGAATGGGACGCTGAGAACCACCGCAGTTAAAGAGCGTCCATAAATAGACTACTAGTACTTCTAACATCCCGCGATTGAGGTATCTGAAATGTGCACTCAACGTGATTCAAATCTCAATGTTCTGATCCGATTCAACATAGCGCAATGCCACTTCTATTTTATGTACACATTTGAGTGTACACACCATCTGTATGTTTCAAAAATAAATATTAATAGGAATGCCAACATTGCTATCACAATACCGGTTTTAATAACACTGCCATTGGCTAAGTATACATACAATAATAAAGCCGTTAGCTGACAATAACAACTGTTAACACATCGCTTTACAAAATACAATTATATATCACGCAACCTCGTTCCACCTATACAATATTTTGCAGGTATCGCTTGACAAAAACAACATATTACGTAAACCCACCCTGTGAGTTTACAATGTTTTGCACTTGACGAAGGCGCTAATCTTATTTTGTTAACTACCTTTTTGCACGTGTATTGCATATTCTTGCTTGTGATTACACATATACTACACATTTTCCTTATCTTTTGACAATTTTTTGAACCGGACTGCTTATTTGTGCACTACTGAGTGGGCAGGTTGTATTGTATATAGCAGTAAGTGGGCCATCATAAAAAGAGTGTTCTATTGGATGGACTCCAAGTATACCTGCCAAAATGTTGATACTCCATTGGACTTGAAAGGCCACCCTTCGCGTTCAATGGGCGTTCATGGTACTCAAGTAATGAGTGTTGTGACAATTTACTTCGATTCTTTTACGCAATCCTGCTTCTTCTGTGGATAACAAAGTTGAGAAACCGTTGGGCCTCTTTCTGCTCGCCGTATGGTGATCTGACCTTGCTGCATTCCTCTTGGTCTATACGTTCACATCATAAAACAAAGTTACTGTCCATTTGATAATGCTCTTCCACATGAGCATTATCAGGTGCAACCAGGTATTTAAAGGTATTCCAGCTCTAGAAAGATCTATTTATTGACATATCCCCCCACAGGAACCAAAGCAAGTGTCAAGAATCAAGATTTGAAAGCTAAAACTTCCTCATGAGATTTCAGAAGGCAACCAATATTTGGCACAGCACTTAAAATAAGATGGATTCTGCTGGAACTTTATCGGACGAATACGTGAACGCGATGTTTTATTGTTTTTTTTTTAAATACGGAACCGGAGTCTGATCGGGACTCCGGCTAAAAGCACCTCTAAGTGCCCAGTTCCTGTGACGTACTAAGGTTTTCGGGGTAGATCTTGCACTGGTAAGGCTCACGTAATTTAAGAAATGAATCAAACTTTTCGAAGTGAGTGGTTTGAAATATATGCTGCGGACATTGTAAGACCATTATCCTTTTATTACACAGATTTTGCTTTCTTAATTCATATAATGTGGTCTATTTTGAATCTCCATATGCCATTTTAATATCGCTATGATGCCAACATTGTTAGGATTGACGTAAAATAGTTAGTTTTTACTATGACTTGCTTAAAATATTTAAAAAAAGCTTCTTAATTCAAGCTATTGCACATTCTTCTCCCGTTTTCCTAATTCTTTTAAAGCCATGACCCTCCTCTTCATACGTCGGGAATACTTGTGTTGGCAATTCTGTGATTACAATCATAGGTGCAAATTTTAATTAGTAAGCTAAGTTGGACTTAACGCAATGCTTCAGAAAACATTGACTTTTCTTGTGTGCAAAGTTTTACTAGGAGAAAATGTCTGAGTATTTACTATAACCGCTTAACGTACGCAGGTGAATTTCCCTGCATTGTGATACATGAAAGTTTCGCATGTAGATGTTACTTATATACGAGGATCATCCTGAAAGTAATGAACTCTTTTGCATAACTAAATAATAACGGAAGGTGTCAACACAAAACTTGATTTACAAAGTTATAGTATCTTACTCTATTTATCAATGTAATCTCCATTTTATCAAGACATTTATTGTCATGGGGTACCATTTTTTTAATGCTGATGTTGCACTTTTCTACCGCCAAAGAACTTATTCATTTCTTTGAATACACAAAATGTTCGACCAATCAAATTTTATAGGCAAATAGCGAAAGTGTTTAGTGATAATACAATGAACGATTCTTCAGTGAGGAAATGGCGTATAATTTACTAGTAATCTAGGAAGAACCAGTGTGCACGACAAATACCGAAGTGGAACTTTAGTTACATTTACCGGATAAGGATTTGCTTTACTATACCTATTCTTTTAAAACGTCTAAGGATGTCCTACCTGGGACTTACTTGTGGTCTTTGTGTCAACATTCACAATATCATTTAATGTTATACTTTTAAACACCAATCAAAGAGAACCCAACAGGCATTGCCCATTTTCAATCATAATGCCCATTCCTTTTGGAATTAGAAACCTTCTATCCATTTTTGTGGTTCCGAAAGAGCCACGTCGTATCGATGCGATGTACACCGTTGCTTGTTTACTTGAGGCGTGTTCATTGTACGAGGGAGGGATGACTTAGGGCGAACTACCTCTTTGTCCCTGATGGTTGTATTACGTCATATCATCAGCCGGTACATATTTGCCGACCCCTCAGGTCTATTGGAATCAGCCGACATTGATTGGCTACGTGTATTTGCTCATAAAGCATTTGCAGCTTCTCCTATTTATGCTTTGGAATGATACAAACAAATGACAATTTCGGAAATTCACTTATAAATACTAATTATGGCTAACAGTCTGTAAGTTGAATTAATTGTTTTTTCACCTATCCAACTCCTGTCCTACACACGGCTTGAGTGAACAAAATAATTAATCCAATACCAATTGGCCATAATAGTTGGCTATAATATGAATCCTGGGACTTAAAGTATTTACAACATTTTAAGTCGCCATTGGGGTTGTCATCTCAAAATAATTTGAGATCACCTTGTGGTTTACCGGGAAACATGCGAGTTAGTTGAGAAATTCAAGACAATGCCGGCATTGTGCCATGTTAGCTCAGTGGAAGAGCAACCGGCTAGAAACCAGGAGATCCGTGGTTCAAATCCCGGCAATGGCATTGAATTTTTCAGTCTGACTCTACCTATCCAGTAAGTTATCTTAAATTGTGTTCTGCGTTGTGTAATTGTGTTACACGCACGTTAAAGTGACATTTTCTATAAATGTATTTCTAATACTATTTGAAAACGTTATACAACCTAAATTACAAACGAAAACGTAGAGGCAAACAAAGTGTTCACCAAAGGAACTCGGATCCCAATTTTCAGTATAACAAAAAGAGATGTTAATCACTGGAGTACATTACTACGAAGTATCATGTATGCTGTTCTTGATAGAGGCTACTTATATGCCAAACTGTGTACATTACCAATCGCTCTGTATTGCTCTCGTGCTTAAAGCAGAACTCGAGCACTCGTTGTGGACGGTGAGTGATCACTCGGACAACATAGGGCATGCGGAAACAAAACCCGAGTGCGAATGACCATGAATCCAGAGAGATCGGAAAAGCCGAGAGCTGAAACCGGTTTAGATAGTTAATTTTCCAGTCCTCTAATTTGCAGCAAGATGATTCGCCTATGAAGAATAAGCGCATCACACTATTGTTTATCATGCTTATTATACACAACTTGGACGTGTGATTCACATTTCAAAAGAAGACATGTTTGAACTATGTGAAAAGTTAACACACAATTCGGATTGCATAGTGAAAATCCACCAGATTCAACCTAAATATAACATATTTACTAAAATAAGCTCATACTCTAAAAAGTATTAATATCTACAGATTATGATCTTAATCTAACATAACGCACGCTCAAGAATATTTATATCACTACATTACTACAGATTCCTCTGTTCTAACAAAAGTAAACTATACTATGCATTTTTTCGCCATTGGACATTTTTTGTAATGCTGATTATAGAACGTCCAGCATAAAATTGAGTATTTCAGAAGTTTATTTTTCAGGAACAAAAAGGAAAACACGATAATATAAATGTAATCACGATTTGTGTGAAGTCTGTATCATTGTAACAGCATAAACAAATTACTGTTAAAAGCAAGTTGGTGTGGAACTGAAAAATAATGTGTGTGTTGACTAGTGCGGAGGCAAAACACTTATAAGTTCAGCTTAAAGAATTTTAAGCTGTATTAACGACTCTAGAAGTTTTATTCTGCTCCGTCAGTCTATTTTTTATGATCAGCATATTGGATTTATTAAGAGTAGAAAATGTAATGTAAGATTGGATGCCGATCAGATAAAATCTGATCCATTGTTCATATTATTTAATTGTTGGTAGATAATTTTCAAATAATTTGCAACAAAACATACAAATAGGCTTCAGATACGATTGCGTTTGATTGCACTCTGACTGGAAAATAGTTACGTACACACGGGGTTTTACTGGGACCTTCCCCTCCCCAAGCACTGCCGGTCGCTCACTCCAAGCAAGTGATCAGTACATGTACAACCTCTTCTGAAGGTATGAAATCCAATAGAACATCGTGTGTTGTATTGACACATTCAGAAAAGTTATTGTAATCAATTGTAATAGTTGCTCACGCATGTAAATCACATATAAAACCGATAATTTATCTGCCGTAATATGATTTATCATCTTGTTCAAGCCATTTATTCCTTTTTAATAAAAGCTTATGTTTACTACACAAATGTATATTTACTTCTCTTTCCACCTTTACCGGTATCACAAACTCAGTAGCTCACTGGATTTCTGTATCTCCCCTCGCTTGTAAATAACGTACCAGTGTACTAGAAGTTAACTTAACTTAGTCATTACCAAAGCCTGCACATAGTATATCATAAATTATTAACTATAATGCAGAATCTGAAATTTGTCGCATACTACTGCCAACATCGCTGAAATGTGTATGCACTAGCTCTTGGAGCAAGAATGAATTTGGACCAACAAAATACAAAATCTATGGTTACCTTTACTTTACTCCATGGCACGACAGCTCACGGGGAACCTTGGCCTACCGCCCGGCCGCTGCGTCCCCCATCTCGGTCCACTACAGACGTCATGGATGGGGTGCAGTATTGGAGGGTGAGACGTGGTCAGCGCCTCGAATCCCCCCGGCCGGTTAATGCGGTCCTCATGACCTGGAGCCGCTACTTCTCCATCAAGTAGCTCCTCAATTGGCCCCCCAGGGACCTTACGAGGCTGAGTGCACCCCGGGCCAGGTCTCCCAGCGGGGGAAAAATCCCCACGCCGGTACTGGGGATCGAACCCAGGTCTCCCGCTTGGTAAGTAGCAACGCTACCACCGCGCTAAGGAGACGACTATGGTTACCTACTCTTCATAAATACGTGTACATCGTGCAATTAATTTACTAATGTTTCGTTTAGTTGTAACATATAATGATAGAAAAGCAGGAGTGGTATCGAAATATGTTGTTTCAGAAATAACCAATCGATTACAAGGGGCGTTAAGCAGAACTGCTGGAAATATCTGTAGTGATCTGTATATGACTCCTATTTAGTTGATTGAAGCTCTGCTTACTCTTCACTTAATCAGAACCTTTTCAAGCGATGCATATTTGCTAAGTGTACCGTTTGTGAGCAGCACACTTTATATCAGGTCTATGTTGTTATTTTTTTGTTTTGCACGAGTACTATATACATTTTGCCATAACTGAATCGGCCATGGCAGAAAGGTCACGAGTCAGCATTTTTACGAAAATTATTGTTTGACTGAATTGGCACCTTTAGATGTAGATATGCAGTCTACACAGAAACGGCATGAATACGCCATTAAGCGGGCTGTTAAACATCAATTGTTAAGTGCATTGATGGCTTAAGTAAGAAGCATATACATTTTTGCATAACCTAATAAGGAGACATGTACTTCCTACAAAACCTGCATGGGTGAAGTGCCTAAGGGTGCGAAGAAAGTGGCAGATGTAATTAAAGAAAAAACTGGTTTATTTCAGAATAAGTCGATTTTTATGTAGATTTTACAATGGCCAACCGACATACTAATGATGAATATGATGGAGCAGATTAGATTTCGCTTCGTTTTACAGTTTTTATCTCTTTTCTAGTTTTCATGAAATGATACGAAAATGCTTATGAACAAAAAGAAGAAAAAAAAATGAGTTGGTTAGTGAAGTTTGTCATATTCTCAAAGGAAAAGTTTATAACGCAAAATTAATTCTTGAACAGTTTAGAGTTTGTAAACGCAACATTTAGGTTATAAAGTAAGTAGCTGCTGCTTTTCAAAAGCAAATAAATCGCTGCATAAAGTGTTTTACAGCATCTCAGAATGAACTGCTTTTAATAACAGTACATTCTTAGCAGAAAAATCAAGAGACTAGGCAATTAAAATTGCGTTTTTGAAAAGGCAAACTATTAAAAATAACATTTCTGTTAGTTTTCCAATCCTGGTATAATCTTGCTATCATTGAATAAATAAAAATAAAATATTTGTTTCAATTTAAATACTTTTTCATCTCTGCTGCAACACTTTAATTTAGTGACTCGTGACCTTTCTGCAATAGCATATTTGGTTAGCCTGTTATAGGTTTTATACTAGACAGTACAATGTTAGTTGAAATGTATGAAGAATTAGAAAGAAGGTCTAAATAAACAGGATTAGAAGTAAATGAAAAAGAAACTAAATACCTGAAAATGAAAGCAGACAAAAGCAAAAGAATAACTTCAAATCTAGTAGTTGGAGACAAAACATTAGAAGGGGTATCCAAATTATATATTTAGGAGCACTTATAAATAAGGATAATAATTTAAACGAGTGCATAAAAGAAAGAATTCAAAGTGGAAATGCAGCCTATTATGCGAATTTAAAAATATTAAAATGGACTTATTAGTACAGGGACAAGATACGAGATCTATTAAACACTAATAAGACCAATAGTGACGTATGCTACAGAAACCTGGACCCTAAACAATGTAGATGAAGAAATACTATGGAGATTTGAAAGGAAAATATTTAGACGAATCTTTGGACCTATAAAGGATAAAGACCAGTGGAGAATAAGGTATACTTATGAGATAGAAGAACTAATTAATCAGCAAGAAATTGTGAAATGTATAAAGTGACAAAGAATATGATAGCTAGGGCATACAGAGGGAATGACGGAATACAGAATGTCAAAAAGAATTTTGAAAGGAAGATTGTACGCTAAAAACAAAATGGAAGATCAAAAACAAGATGGTTAGATGATGTGATGGAAGACCTAAGAAAGATTGGAATCAGAGGGTGGAAAAGTAAAGCAGAAGATAGAGATATGTGGAGCAGGATTGTGCAGAAGGACAAAGCTCACCAAGGGCTGTAGAACCAGAAGAGAAGAAGATTACACATTACTGAGAGAAAGGTAACTTCCAGGATAAAAATAATAAATTTAAAAATCGTTACAGCTGTATATTTCTTAAACGTGTTAGTAGAACTGCGACTTATAAATGCTAATTGCAAATCAAAGAGGATACTAGCTAAATGTTAGTTCAGCATAAGGTAGGAGTACAACCAAACAGAAATAAAAATCAAGTAATTATCACAGAATGCATTACTAAGGATGGTTGTAAAACAATCTTCAGGAATCCTTGAAGCAAAAGGTGCCTCCAGTTATGCAGGTACCATTACGCCCCATAATGAACGTTGACGTGTTTAATCCGTGATATTATTTTAGTGCTGCAAAAATAGCTACATTTTTACTGAGCTTAAAGGTGTTGCGATTCTGTGTCATAAATGTTTTGATCCCAAGAAGCACAGTAGGCGTGACACAGAAATCTCAGTTATATATGAACACCTGATTTGCCTCTATGAGTGGAGACACAGAGTGGGGTAAAGGATGAAAATAGCAGCTTGGCACATAAAAAGGTGATGCAGCTGCAGTGTTTTCAATTCTGCCAGCAAATCTGTTTCACCTTGTATATAAAACCGTATTTTTACATTCCGTTTATAATAATACGTCTAATGTAGTTCATGACTATTCAAACGATAGCAATAGTTCTACAGAATTCATTTTGTATCTTTTCCGAAGTAAATTGCCGTAGACCGTTTGCAACCGTTTACTTATCCCTGATATCCCTTTGTGAGAGGGAATAAAGATATCTATTCTTTATACTACTCGTACTAACGATAAAATCTAGAATGTATTGTTCTTAATCCGAATGGTATGAAACAAGTGTATAAATATGTATTTCGTCGTCCTCCGTAGTCTTGGAATAACATACTAGTCTGCCCAGGTTGTGGGTTCAAACCCGGCGGAGGGCGATCGATTTTTTTCGGGCGTAAAACTCCTTTGTATGGCTTCCTTCAGTAGGAAAGTAAAGCTGTTGGTCCCGTGTCGTAGATTTATGGCACGCCAAAGAACCTCAGACCTGATAAATAGGCCTTTAAGCAAAACTAAGCGGTCTTTCACACCAAAAACAGAATGGGAGGCTAAGAACCGCAGCAGTTAAAGGGTGTCCATAAATAAAATTCAATTTTAAACTTCAAATACATATCTCATCATACCAACCGCATAACAGAAGTGTGCATATCTGGGAATCTATTTTTCATAATATCAAAGACCACCAAAACGTATGAATGTAGGTGATTATTTTTCAAGACATGTACTGATGGTATAAATGTAGGTATAGTGCATTCTGCTAATTTATCGGAATCGAATTTTGGTAACAATAACAGTACAACAGAAATAAATCTAACAATTGGTTTTCCTGATTCAAACAGGATAACGCAACGGTATAAGTAACGAATACAACAATATTATGTCTGAGAGACGGAGTACAAAAGAAGGTCGACGTTTTTCAGGCGCGAGGAATTCCGAAAACATACTTCCATCAATGGAAATGAGGTTTTGTGAAACCATTCCAAATTACACTCCTTTCAAATCAAGCACATTTGTAATAAAAGAGAAATGTGTATATGCGCGCACCTCATATTCTTCACTTGAGGTATACATGTGTAAGTTACAATTTTAGTTACGTATATTGTTACAAAAGTTTTTTGGAAGTCAATCTTGCATTCTTCTTGGGAAAGAAGTGACAAAAGTGAAATATTTGAGAAGTCCACTAACAACAAAAAATACATATGATGGTAATATGACTTAATAGTTGTAATTCTTATTCCAATATTAATGTGGTCAAAAGTTTCGCATTTAATGTTGGTGATTTAGCAAGTAACAAATCGAAAGTACTAGTACTGTAATGGTAAAATACAGAACAACTTTGGATTGTAGTAATGTAAACAGTGGAGAATACTTCACCGGTTTTGGGATAATGTGAAACGTTGAAGTTTACGGTTAAAAGCATTCACAACTGCATATTTCTTGACACGTGTTTCATTCTCACATAAACATAACTTTTATTACATTTCCAACTTTTAGCTTATACGGATTATTTGCTATAGTTTAGTTTGGCCTGTGGTGCTTTAATACTATAAAACTCTAATCTTCTTGTTTCTCTATCCTTATCTTTGCTTTTTAGTCAGATATGAAATATTTGCACATCTAAAAAATAAATAAACCACGTACTACTACTTTTTAAGGAGATATACATTCTTTATTGGTTGGTTGGCTGGACAAATTTCTCGTGGACATTTATAAATGCACCTCCAGTCTATTGGAAATAAAACGTAAACGCTCTCGTTTATACACGGTCCAAATTTGAACTACGGAAATGCAATAAACAAGTTACAAATTTTGTGGGCGCACTGCTGACTGGAATTTTCTGGGTGTATAGAAAAAATTCGCACAATTTATGCATGGAAAAACACAAAATAATATTGGCATGATTTAAATGTTCCATTCTACGGAAGCCATCCCAGTTCTTGGTCAAACATAAAATTATAGCATTTTCTAATAGGCGGCCACCATCTATTCTATGGTAAGTGCATACAAAGATGGAGTAGGAGGAATAGCTTTATTCTAACATTTAATGCAATAGTTCTGAATTTATACTTTTTTTTGTCAGGATTAGTCTCTAAGAAACTCATATTTAGCAACCACAAATATTCACAATAGCGATAAGAGCAACAAATTGTTAGTTACTTCGAAAGATTTTATATTTATGGATACGATGGTAAGAATAGCTAATATTGCAAAATCTCTATCGCCATTTTTTTGCGAAAGATATGTTTAGGAACGAAATAAATTATTTTTGCACAAAATGCAAAACTTATTGAACTGTTAAATTTCATCTGAAATTTGAACTTGTTTAAACATCTGAACTTGTTAACATAACATTCACAACTTTGCATTTTGTCTGGTTCCTTGCTCATCTGTTGGTGCAGAAAAGTACAGTTTATTGTACGTGACGGAAGAAGCAGAATGAAAGAAAATAATGTTGCCACTTCTGTTGTCTAATTCCACGAATAAAAACTATTGCTTTCTACAAAAAGAATTATGTATTTCTTGGTAAGTTAAAATATTTGCTTGATTTTAATGGGTGTCATAAATGTACGCATAAACAGTTTTTGTCATAATATGCACCCCTAATACTGTAATATAGCGTTGTTTTATTTAAACTTGCTTTCAAATTTACAAGAAATTACCGACATAATTGTACAATTAATTAGTGACAAAAGCTATTATCTAATACCTGTATTAGGTTTTCCCCCTTGAGATTATTCCGAAATTCTGTGATCTTAGCTAACACTAAATGCTAGCAGTAGTACGGGAGTGCTAATCATACCCTCTGTTGCAGTAACATACTACCACGTAGGTTACTGTTCGGTCTGTCAGCTGTTTCCGCTAGCTTCCTGTGAGACTTTTCCTGTGCTACAAAAGTTATTACATTATGCAAAGTTATTGACTCACTCGGCTTTGGAGAAACAGAATCTTCATTTACTAGTCCAGATCAGCCAGTTTTGATGATGATTCTAAATTTTTAACATTTCTTCCATGCTGATTAATGGTTGATTTTTAAAAGCAGTTTCCGATACTTTGATATGGATTTAATTAGGTATGAAACAAAGTCCGTAAATCATAACCGAGCGAGATGACTCAGTGGTAGCCTATAAGCCTTGTATTTTCAAAGTCCGGTTCGCTTCTGTTCGGATCGACCACTCATTTCATGCTTTCTCCAGGTCGGTGGGAAAACGGTAGGGTGGTTCCTCTTCTACCACGAACTTCCTGTCTCCATCTGTTTAATCCGAGCTATTTTAGGGTAGTGGGATCAAGCGAGGCACTGATGAGTTGCCGCGGATGGTGGAATTTGTGGTTAGAAAAGATATTTCTCCATGGCGCTCGGATGGAATAAATGGAACTCCATTCTCCGAGTGGTTCGTCTATACTGGGACCCCCAATTTGAAAGTGGCTAAGGCAAGTCCGCCACCGTCAGGGTTGTTGTCATTCTGAAATCGTTGGGGATCCCAACCTTGCTATTGTACATCGTCATCATCTGGATCTGGTCGCCCTTTAGTCTCCCTTTCATCCCTTCATGTATACATTGGCATCTGGAAGGGCCCACGTGCAGTGCCGTGCTCCAGTCTCTACCCCTGACTATTCCTGTGCATTATAGAGTATGTTATTTGGTCTTATGTTGTCCAAGAGTCAACTAATTTTCGTGGAGGCGTTATTGCTCGCTTGTGTTCAATCCAGGATTTTGGCGACTACAGTATTTTTAAAAACTTCTTGACGTGACCCGATTTTACTGTGACATGCTGATGCCATTACCCAAGATAATAAGTGGTATTTATTTTTAAACTAAAACATAGAAGTTATGTTTGAATATCCTCTTACATTTTTAGCATGTGTTTTTTTCTTACTAGTTGGCTGAATCTTAAGATCACTCAACAACAATGAGTAATATATGATAAATTACCACTTTTATTTCCATGCTTATTAGAATAAACATTTAAATCGTGGTCTCGAATTTCATAGACA
This sequence comes from Hymenopus coronatus, assembly GCA_030762935.1. Lineage (NCBI taxonomy): Eukaryota > Metazoa > Arthropoda > Insecta > Mantodea > Hymenopodidae > Hymenopus > Hymenopus coronatus. The sequence goes on from CM060900.1 coordinate 364,121,781, forward strand.
GGGGATTAAAGGTGTTTGATAGCACATCCCGTATTAGTGAGAATGTAGCGGGAAATTCTCGTTCAAATCATTGACGCTTTCGTGTTCTAAGACAGACCGTTCTTTAATTTTAGTATTACTAGAAGATATTAGGTGAGCGAAAAGTGAGTTTTCCTCATGGAACAAAGAAAATTGTCATTTCTGTGGAGGGTTTGACTATTTTTGTTTAATAGCAGCAGATGGCGCCACACCCAGTTCACTGCGCCGCTCTCTTGAGGACCTTCTCAAGCTGATGATGTCAGTATGGAGTAAGGAACACGCGGCTGTCAAAGCGGTCTCAACTGCTCCCCATGGTAAGAGCTCTGTTGTTTGGCAACGTTCTCAGTACTAACACAAAATTCCTATCACATTCCGATGTAAATTATCAGTGCATTTACAATGGTTATTATTCACCTCTATTCAAATAAACCAGCATCTGTTACACTTTTGTTTTTTTTATTTATTTAAGATGCGAGTCTTGAGCATTTTCATAATTGAGAGTGGCATAGTAATTTTTCGGACAAGAATTTGTTAGTAATATTGATAAAAGTAACCAAAAAAGGTAAAGACAATTGTACGATTTTAATCAAGAAAGAATTACATAAATTACTTACAGGGATCTGTGTTCAGCCCAATGCGGAGGGTTTTATAATTTTTAGACGTTAAGAAATTCGGAAACAATTTCTTATCATTCTATGACTGCCAAGTTTGGAATACACTGTAGATGAATGTTAAAGTGCAATTGCGTCTTTAATGGGCTAATATTCTGAAGGATGTTAGTAGTCGTTAAAATAACCGTTAACATGATGATAAAAAATTAATAGTCTTTAGGAAAAAGTTAATTACAAATTTGTATAATAACAAAGGAATAGGTACCTTAGAAATGTCGATAAGCATGTAAAATTCCAGAGGAGGATTAGCTTATAAAACCCGCGAAAAAAATACCAGTAAATTAATACTATGCTTTTGTGTACTAAAGCAGAATAAAACACTACCTTCTAAATGCCACATTTTGCTTGTTTCTTATAAGACACCTTAGCAACAGGTAAAACTTCTATATCTTGGAGGACTCGTGTTTGTTAGGGTTGCTATAACGGTTTGGATAACCTCGTAAAAGAATTGGCCCTTGTTAAATACGCTGCCCAATGCTTTAGAAATTGTATGTACAAGAAACATTTCAACTTATGTAACACATGAGCTCAGCGTAGCCATTTCGAAGGGAGGTGAATAGCTTCTACTCAACCGCATCGCACTAATAAAAATAGAATAGAGTACTGTGAATGAAACTACTGCTTTAGCATGCTGCTAAAATGGTATATGTTTTCTGTTTTCTCTAATTTATTACGCTGATATAAAACGCCTCGATTCCGTCTAAACAGAGCTTCACAACAATTATATTGGTTTTGTGTTTCTTGTGTCAGTGTCAATAACGGCTTCGTAAGATAATGGATTAATAATAGCAATGTCGTGAATGCATGGCTCTTTAACCTTCTATTGCAACTGTTCAATAAAATGCCACACTTGTTTCCTAAAAACCAACACTAACATTAAAAATAATGACAATCTGCTCCAAGTCTAAATTCCTTCATGAGCATAATGCTTCTTCAGCAATGCTTGACTAAGCAGAAAATAACTCAATGGTTTGAAAACAGCCCTCCAAGACGGTTTGGTTTACTGAAAGGAAAAGATACCATACATCACATACTCAGCATCTCTATTGACTTAAAATGGTAATAATATGGCAGGTATGCTAATAAAGTATGCCTTTTAGGATACCATATGATACTTTGAGACAAAGAGGAGCAGAAAGCACATAAAACCAGTTTTTATAAAATTATATCAGTATACTGTTTCACGTGGATTTTTAGACCAATTTGTTCAAACCTTCTCTTTTACCACTCTTTAGTTTTGGGCTGCAAAGTAATACATACTTTCTTGGGTGCTTAGTCTCCGGTCAGTAGGTTTCGGAAGAAGAGCAAGGGAACCACATTGGGGTATACATCCACATCTAATGGTTCCAATGCTAATCTAATGTCTGTAGATCCCGCAGTTCACGCATGCGCCTGATTTGTTTAATAATTCAGCTAGTTCGCGGTAATATCATAACATATTCACCATAACGGCTGAGAGCCTTCTTCCTTTAACAAAACTGCGGAAAGACATGCGGTCGCGATCTCCGCCTCCCCCTCCACCCGCCGCGACAAACGCTTCTCCGTAAAACTAGTGTCCAAGAAAAGGTTCGAGCGTAGTAAGCTTAAATATAGACACAATAGACTCTTGGCTAGACTAGAGACACACCCATACAAATCTAGCATGTGTTCTACTTTTCAGCAGACTCTCGTTTTCTCACTTGGTGATTCATCTGTGAAATTTGGAAAATCCACATATATAAGATATCTTGTTGAAATTTAAATCGTTATTATACACCACAATATTTGTATACTTTTTACCGTGTATCAAAATTCTAGCTTGCATAGTTACTAAGTAATTATTTTTACTGTTCTTATTTATTGTTCTAATAAAAACGAGTCACATGATGCATTTTTAAAAATGTTCACATGAAAATCCAGCTTTACAGCAAATGAGTTTGCAAACAGATCTGTAAGATTCCATTTTCTATATTGGTCCTGATTAGTACATAAAGAAAAACTATTACTTTTCGTACTCTGCAAAACTCTTGATTTCTCAAAATTTAATAATTTATTTCTCTGAATTGGAGCATTATTTATAAAACGTATATGACCATTTTATTTAAGGTGCTTTTGAGAGGCAGTATAAAACTTTTGAAACAAATTAGTGAAAAATTGCATCGTGTGGAACATTTTCGGTACCTATGGAAAAGTGTTGGTAAAATGTTTGCCAATAAATCAGGTTTAAAATTGGAAGTGCCTATTAATAAGCATACACTTACCTATTTCTAGCTTCAGTTAATTGGTAGCTAAAGTACACAAAGTGGAAAAGGTGATATGTTTTCTCAAAATTTTAAACTCATATAACCTTATTATGAAAATAATAATGTCTTAATTTTTCACAAGTTTTAGGCAAATTTCACAGGTTAATCAACTTAAACATTCCGTTTGTTGCACTCGTATACTGGCCTCAATTTGGAATAGAACCGTTCAAAGTAAGTTCTGAATTATTTACACCTGTTCCTGAACAAATCTTTGAATGAAAATTTTCTTTGGAGAAATGTCTGCCACACCATGTGGTATCAGCCTGGTTTCTTGGCACAAACAGCTTTTTAAAAACTTTATTTAAATACTGATGAACGGCTGCCAAGCACATTATCGGAAATCAATTAACTATAAGCAAAACTAATTCTGCAAACTAAGTGTGAAAATATGCATTATTTTCTCCAAGTTCCAGTGTTTTAAATACAAATTTTAATAAAAAGTTACGAAAATAAGAAACTCTACTGTTATTTGTGTAACACTACAGGAGAACATTGTTATTCTAAGAGTTTAGTAACGTAAGTAAATTTCTGAAAGTAATTGATCATATGAAGTGACGGTCTTGTATATTTGATCATGAGGGTTTTATAATATCCCAACACTTCCACCTTGTTTTGGAGAGCTTTCAATTTAAAACAATTGTCATTACTAAGCTTTATAAATCTTAATATCTAGTGCGTGATTGTACTTCTATTATACGTAGCAAACATGTAGATAGGTAACAATAACAGCTATTCTGTGAAACCAAATCTTACAAACAAATTGAATAGACCTTGTTGTTTGAAAGAATTCATTGAGCATGAAATGGAAAAGTGATACATTTAGGAAAGGAAGATGCGTCTTTAACATTCCTTTTCTATCCAAGAATCCAAAACGCAAAATGTAAGTAATTATTGAACAACATTTGTTAGTCTCATTAGCACGGATTACCTCATTTTGTTTTTCGGTCATTTTCTCTGAAACATTATTTTACCTATCTCTGTAGAATGTTAGGCGGGGTTCTTTGCGATACGTGTTATGAACTTGGATGTATCCCCGAATGTGGTTGGCCATTCTCGAAACTGGAATTACAAACATCCTAAATGAGTTGGGGTTTAACAAACACAATTATAAAAGATATTACAGAATTTAACAGTAAAACTTTGAGGGGTTACACAGGAGTGTTGCGTGAGTATTTTGATATAAACATTATGGTCTTTGAATTCAAAATTGTTTGCAATAAATCAAAATAAATAACGAGTCAGTGTTTCACTGACAACTTTCTTATGTTGCATCTACTTGTAGGTAATCGTTGTCCAGCAGCGAAGCCCAATGTCTCAAGGTAACCAAATACTAGAAAGGTTTGTTTGTGACTGCTATGAATACGTGAATGTGTCATAGCTCCACGAACAATGCATGGGGGATAAAACGGCGTTCCTCGTTTTCGCTTAAGGTTGGACATCACTGATTGCCCAGTAAAGCGAAGGACAGGTAACCGATTAGTGAGATTTCAGAGCTCACTAATCGGCAATTATGATAAGTTGTGGTTCATGTCTCAACAGAATATTATTTTAAATCCTATTTAAATTCATGTATAATGAGACAGCACGCACAATTAATATCTTGAGCTAAACAGTGCTAAGAATAATTTAAGCCACAATTTTTGTTTAAGGATACATACGGGAAAGAATAGGGGATGGAGAAAAATGAAGGAAAATTGCAGAGAAAAAGGTTATTCATTAAAAAACAAGAGAACTAATAAAAAATACACATTCCCCGTGAAAATTACAAAGCAATAAATGACACGTAAAGAAAATTGTGCTTGCTATTCACTCCTCTAAATTGGAGGGATGCAAACAATTAAAAGGAAACAACAGAAAGAAATGAAAAAGAAGCAGAGGAAGCCAAACGTGTTATTTACACCTCATAAAAGAGACAAATTGGACATAACAAAGAAGGGAATATCAAATTTACAATTATTCACACTCCTTGGGGGACAATATTGAGCGACAGGAAAAATAAAGAAGCCCAATCTTTTTATTCAGCTCTGGAATTTGAGGATATACAGAGTGTCCCAGAATTCAACCGCAGAAATTGGCAGGGTTGTAGAGAGGTCCTAGGTAAACAGTTTGAGATAGGGAGCCTATTGTCTCTTTTGCCAAATGCCAAAGTTATGGCCCGTTTTCTGGATTGCACAACAATTGTCATCAATTAAAATAATTTGGACGTGGATCCTATTTTCATTCAAAATGCCTCATTTTTATGCCAGTAGTCGAAAAAGTGCAGTATTGGTGTACAACCCATACGGTATTTAAAATTATTGGACTCGCAACTTTGCCAAAATTGCCCGTCCTTTGAGGGTGTGCACGCCAATGACAACAGACTTATTTTTAGATCACATGCAGTTAGCTAGAGCGTGCCGCTATAACATACTGGTGGGTAAATCGGTATGTCGCTGGTTATCAAAATCCACGATACTAAGATGCACCGCTCTCTGCGAAATTTCCATTTTTTAGTCTTTTAATTTTCTTGTTTTCCCAAAGAGGTGCGCTTTTTGAGCAGCATTGATACGCTTGTTTTACATTTCTGAAGTTAAGTCCATAAACCCTCATATGCAACTTACTTTTAATTGACTGTGAATGATGTCTACGTAGCGTTCAGCATTAAGTGCAGTAGTTGTCAAAGAACCTGCATAGAATAATGCAATAAAACAATTAGGTTTGTTGATAACTTTTATGTAACGTGTGCTTTTAAACGTGGTAACTGAACTATGTTTTTGCGGTGGAATAGAAAAGCCTGCTTATTGCTAGATTTGAACAGAGGTACTTTGGATTTATGCGTGTTTAGATACTACGCCGTTTTAACCACTTGAGCTACTGTGATTCTGCGAGAATATGTATCTGAAAACTTGTCTAATAGCTACAGCACTACTCTGAGAACCATGAATTGCCAAACATTGTGTTCATATTGTAAAAGTGTACACATTACGTGCAAGGAAAGAAATTGTTTCAACCAGTGCGAATCTGAGATCACACAGACTAACATCCTAAGCTGATTTAAGCTGCGAATTTCTGAGCTCATGTGCTTTTTGGTGCCACATGGTACAATTGTGCATGCATAAGAACTTCGTTTACCAGATGCCCGTTGTATCAGTAGAACAATTATTGACACGGACTTGAGCTGCTTGTGGTGAGGTTCACACCACTTCTGGGACTTTTGATAGGGTGCGAGGTTCATTTCCTCGTAGGTGTAACCTCTGCTGGAATGTTGCAGATTGTCACATTGAAAAGTTCTTCTGGTGACCTATTGTATTTTGTGCTTCGGATATTGGTATTATATCTCGAAGTCTCTATTTGCCTTTCGTGTAGAGATGAAATGGTTGAGTGCACTTCCCTGACTAGTACATAGTTCTTAATTAGTTTTATCTAGTTATTTGTTTTATTTCGGAGTCAGTTGTTCGTTTTTATTTCGTTTGAAGTTCATTTGACACAATGATAGTGTTGTTTCGTAAATTGTAAATTGTGGCTACAGCTGTAATCTGTACGAACAAAGCACTTCAATATATGATGCATTGTGTTTTAGAAACTCCTTCGAGGGTTATCGAGAAATGTACCCCTTCAGGTGTTAAATGCAATGTTATTGAAACGTTCTCAGTTGCACCTACATGCTAATCATACATTACATTTATTTTATTTGTCAGTACAAATAAAGTATATTGCGTAACGCAGCAAAATAGGAACGGCTCATTAAAGTATACACACAAAGGAGATATCATGATAATAAATGTATCTATGGAGGCTTGAAACTTCAACTTCCCCAAAATCTTGACCCGATGCCCACACGCTTACCGTAGTAATAAATAATGTTACTGTGTCTAAGTCTAATCCGGGTGTTCACGTCAAGGTCCATTGCGGTTTGATCAGTGACATGCTAACCATGAGTACATTTTATGCTGTAGCAAAGAATTTAGAACCCATGGCCCATAGGTTCCCAACTCAAAATATTTATCTTGAACCCCTCTACAAACTAACCAATTTATGCGGTCGAATTCTGGGACAGTCTGTATATGGGTAAACGGAAATAATAATAATAATAATAATAATAATAATAATAATAATAATAATAATAATAAACACTAAACCTCTGTTCATAATTTCCAAATGAACGAAGTTGGGAGTAAAATAAAAAAAAAAATAAGGAAATGACACTTCATGTCCATGCTTTTCATCATAACCACACTAAAGAAATTGTGGAATGTGGTGCCCTCCAGCATCGGCATAGTCTGAAACTTCTAATAAATCACTCTCGTGTTACGAATGTCAGCGGTGGCGACAATCCTCGCCGACATATCCACATCTTGGCTGACGGGGGTCCCTGCAAGAAGCTGTAAATGTGCCCCCGTGTCTCCACAGGAAGCAATCTGGAGGCGTGAAATTAGGGGAACGCATTGGCTAGTAACATCCTATCCAATGTCCTAGAAATTTTTTTTCATATAGCCTCCAATATCCTTGTCGAAATGTGTAGGAACTCCTTGAGCTGGAACTATGTTCGGCATCAAATAAGGAACGAAACAAAGAAAACTATACCAGTCCATATTTTGAAGCCGAATGTGTGTTAACAATGCCTTCCCTGTCAACAATGCAAATGGAGCCGTGGCCGAGTGGTTAAACCGTTCATATCTCACCAAGGCGGCTGGAGTTTAATTCCAGGATACTGTTTGTGGGATTTGTGCTGGACAAAGCGGCGTCTGGGTGGGTTTTCTCCGGGTTCTCCGGTTTCCTCCGCCATTCAGTCCACCAATTGCTCCATCATCACCTTTCATCCATTTCGTCTTCATTTCACATCATCCATTTCTTTCACTCTGGCTATGGAAAGACCCCTCATTCCAGATTCTTCATTTTATGATTAAATGTTTGCTGGCTTCTCTACATGCTTACACGTGTAAGTCCTGGGGGTTTAACTCCTCCATTTGGGGAGGTTAAGCCAACTAAGTCAAATTAAGTAAGAGTCGCATTTAGATTTACTTGATCCCAGACATAAACTGTTTTTCTAGTTTAATTTTATTCCTTTCCTTGTGTAATAGCACTCGATGAAGACCACTTCGGAAAGAAGTCTGGTTGTTCACTATGACGCTTAGAGACCTAGCCACAGAACTGCACTCGAGTACCACAATTGGCTCGTAACAAGGAGATAAAAAGCATAGGCCTGTTTTCTTGCTTCGTTCGCCATGTGCGGTCAGTGCCTATAGAAGGTGCAATAACATGCATACTAGCAAGGCAGATGGCTTTGCATTAACGTGCAAGACTTGCATTTGGAAGGCATTGGGTTCGATTTCTGGGGCCTGTCGCTCTGACAATGTTTTTTTTTTTTTTTTTCTTTTTTTGTAGTTTTCTGCTAAGCAAGGTAAATGCTGGGGTGGTTTCTCTTCTGCCTCGAATTTCGTTTCCCTAATTTCCTATCATTCCTCTGAGGTCTAGGGAGTAACATACTAGCCTCTGGTTCCCAAAGTAGCGGGTTCAAACCCAGCGGAGGGCGATGGATTTTTTCGGGCGTAAAAGCCCTTAGCATGGCTTAATTCGGAAGGAAAGTAAAGCCGTTGGTTCCCTGTCGTAGATTTACGGCATGTAAAAGAACCTCAAGTCTGATAAAGCGGCATCCGTGCAATATTAAGCCGTCTTTCACGCCCAATGTAGAATGGGACCTTAAGAACCGCAGGAGTTAAGGAGCGTCTATAAATACAACTTAATTTAATTTTCGCTTTCATATTTTAGCTGGCCTTAGAGGCTGTGCACTATCAGTCGGTGTCGGACAGATGGCACGGATGCATGTTCATTGGGAACCTCTTCTCGGCCCTGTCTAATCTGAGCCACCTCAGGTAGCTCGAGTTCCCTCTGTTTCCGCCAAAGGGAGGTCTTCTCGATTCATCATGCTTGGAATCGTTAGGGGTCTCTTCGGTTATATCTCAGCTGGCCTCTCTGCGGCAGATAGTCTCCTGTGGTTCCTCCTGGGAAAAAAAAAAGCATCCGCCTTCAAATCCTTTAGAGTACCTCTTCCTCCGAACCTGGTGTGTGACAGTTTCCTCTTGCACCGGCGTTCGGCCTATGCACCATCGAGGATCCAGTTTCCCATAAATGCTGGTGGATAAAATGATGCAGTTTGTTGCCTTTGAGGATATCTGACTTTATAGGCCCTGCTGCTTCACGTGGGCTCCCTCCTGCCTCCCCATGAACAAAGTGCGTTTCACCTAAACACGGAAAAGTCTGTACTGAATGTGAGTAAACAGTTTCAATATGTGCAAGAAAACTACAATATGTCCCATCTAATACCTTTAAAACATTCCATATAAAATCGAGCGAGGTGGCGTCACGGTAACGCGTGCGACTCGCATCGGAATGTCTCAGGTTCGATACCCGGTGACCGATCACTCTCACCGATGGATTTTTTTTCCTGGGGTTTTTCCCCAGGACACTAGGCGAATGCGAGAGAGGTTTCTTTTACCCTTCGAATTTCCTGTCCCTCCATTATTCTGTCTTTCATCCTTCGCCCCGTTGGTCTGTTTCAGTGTTGCAAGGATCGATGGTGGTGCTTCGGTGCGGCGTAACAGGGGTAAAGGATTCTGTGTGATTCTCACCGTCCCTCGGCATTCGGCTGGTCACCGGGATATAACGACCCCCTTAGGGATTATTGGACCCCCTGGGTCAGGGTTCCCCGTCTGCTGGTACGACTGTTGGGGTGTTTCAATCTGGTTGCTGTAGGGACCCTGTCTTCGCTATGCCGTTTCTCCTGGTTCCGGCAACTCGTTTCCTTTCCTTTCGCCCTTCCCTAATAGAGGCGCCCTCAGCGGGGCACTTACGCTTTACTTTGAAAGAAATTCTAGAAATTAAATTTTGGGTTAACTCCAAATGTACACCAATCTTTTGTTTGGATAAAACATCTGATGTGTTTCATTCACATGACTTTCTCTACCAATTTTCGTTACAAACGATTATTGCTTTATCTACATCGTGGTAAAGAGATTAGCATTAGCAGAAATGGTTGTATTAGCTCCTTGTAAGTAGAAGGAAAACAAGGTAACGCACTAGACTAAAGCGATAGGCAAATCTTTTAAAAGGTATCGCTATGCGAAGCAATTGCATCTTTATCAGGCGAGAGATACTTTTACGTGCCGTAAATCTGCGACATGGGACCGACGGTTTCACTTCCCTTCCGCAAGAAGCCACACTAAGGATTTTTACGCCCGATAAAAAATCTGTCGCCCTCCGCCGGGTTTGAACCCGCGACCTTGCGAACAAATCCGTTACTCCTTGCCAACTAGATAGCTGATGCAGAAGCTGAAATGGCGGAAAATCCTGTGGAAAAGGCATATTGCGTGTTGGAATTTGCTAGAACGCAATCAGCAACTGTTGTCCAACGACATTTTAGAACACGTTACCACAAAAATGAAATGATGCACTCACAAAAACCAGCATCGTCTTCATCATGTCGCAACATGTCGATGCAAAAGTCACGCCGTATGACCTCTTCTTCTTCACTCAGAAACTGCAACATCTGTAATCTGTAAGGCATCATGTGCAGTCGCTTCCGCAAGATTTTCTATACAGTTTGCTGTGGCATTTGTAATTGCATGCTTGCCCTAGATGTCGATTTCTGTGGGCTTCTTATGTAGGCAGAACGAACACGTTCAACGTTTTCTTCCGAAACTCTTGGTCTTCCCGAGCCCTTCCCTTTGCACAAACATCCCGTTGTCTCGAATTTTCTATACCAGTCGTAGATTGACTGTCTAGTCGGTGGCGTTTTGTGGTAACGTGTTCTAAAATGTCGTTGGACAACAGTTGCTGATTGCGTTCTAGCAAATTCCAACACGCAATATGCCTTTTCCACAGGATTTTCCGTCATTTCAGCTTCTGCAACAACAAACAAAACACTATAGCGTTACCAATAGTAACAAACAAAACTTTGAGAGTTTCTCAACATACTTCCAAAATAATTAGGTTGCTATCTCTAATAGTTTTTGTTTTACAGGCAGTTGAAGTTGTCTATTTCTTTTGTAGTAACCCTGTATTATAATATACATAGCGTGGTATAACAAATATATGATATAATATGAGAATATAATATAGCGGATAATAAAATCGTAGAAGGGAAGACAAACCTTCGTGTTATTTATGTGCCCTTTTAATATACTTAAGCCTCGTATTTTCATGCTAGGCTACCGTTTTCTTACGGCTTTCAATGGCTGCAATAATGTTAACCTTCGTATCTATCTCATTTTTAAAATGTTCATACAATTGTTGTCCAGTTTAACGGTATATGCAAATTATTTTACCCCTTCCTCTAGAAAGATGAGCTATGTTTTATTTGATTAGGTTTTACAACCGTAGCGAATCACTTTCATAGAGGTGGTGTCTAAACATTCCACATCGATTATAACATCGTTCATTTGTGGTTTACGTTTATAGTTTTCCAGCCGCCAGTGCTTCCAGATGTTTTTATTTTGATGGAAATGCACTATTACAGGTTTTTATTTTTTATCTTGTTGCTTTTTGTTGCTTCTTCTTCTTCTTCTTCTTCTTCTTCTTATTATTATTATTATTATTATTATTATTATTATTATTATTATTATTATTATTATCATTATTATTATTATTATTATTATTATTAGTATTATTATTATTATTATTGTTGTTGTTGTTGTTGTAATGTTGTTGTTATTATCATCATCTTTGTTTCACAGAAAAGACGCATTGCAAGTAGTACATTTTTTATCAGTAAACAAAATCGCCAGATGTCACCACTAGTATAACTGACGCGGTAAATCTAAAGTAGCATGTATATTGTAGCATCCATATGTGATATTGTGATGTTTAATAATACAGAAAAGTTAGTCTCCAAGTGGTACGCAATTAGAAATACCCAAGCATTCTACCCAGGTTATATTCTACACACATGAAGCAAGGATTTCTGCATAGCATTAGCTATAAATTTGCTCCCAAATTACAAGTTGTATTCATATTTCCAATAATGATATTTCGACTTAATTTCCCTGGCGTCTCTTTCCAAATGCTTTATCGAAAATTACGCGCTTATTTTCTGCCCACAAATCAGTAATAGCTGAAGCGAATCCTTTTTAGGTCAATTTTAATATATATTTGCATGATTTCCACTGCTGATGTTCACGTAGAGCCACTTAGCGGCATTAAAATGACCACATTAAGCTTTAAAATCAACAGATAATTGTATTCAGGAAGTGAGATATGGACTGCTGAATATTTTAAGTGCTCGTATGTCCGTAGCATATCACATTTTAATGCACTCGCCTCGAAAGGTCTCATTTATTTCGTGAGCTACATGGACTTTATGTGAGTGAGAACTGGTCTGGGAGTGTACGTGTTTGCAAGCACTCAGCGCTCAGCGGTCTTTTCTGAAATATTTGCGATTTTAAATCAGAAGAACTGAATAAATCTTGCGTATAGATTGGCGTTCTTGTCCCTTACTTCTTCAAATATGGTTAAGCTTGTGCTAATAATTGACTACTTTTCTTGTCGGCAACAATAAAACCTCAAATTTTAATGCATTTTCTGCATCTATTTTAATAACTGTACTAGTGCAGCAGATTCGGTGTCTGCACTTCTGCCTCAGGTAGACGCAATCGAATCTTCTTCAGAAACAACAGCCTTCTTTCAAACCTCCAGCAACACCACATATTGCAATAGTTATCGAATCATCGGAGCTTGTTTTTCTTTTCTTTTTTTCCTTTTTGGTAGTGTTTAACGCCCGCTTTAACTAGTTATGGCGGTGACACTGATGGTACATGAATGATGATGGAGCACCGGTGAAATGCAATGGCGGGGGAAACCGGAGTACCCGGAGAAAACCTGCCCCAGCGCCGCTTTGTTCACTAAAAATCTCAGGTGCGGTCGCTTGGGATCGAACCAGATGCCGATCCCGGTGGCCGCGCTCGCTAAAGTGTCTCGCTTTGGCGCTTCGTGGTGCACAGGATCGTGGGTTCGAGTCCCGCCTTGGGCATGGGTGTTTCTGTGTTTGTAAATGTGTCTATGTTTGTGTATGTATATGTCAAAGGAAAACGTTAAGAATAATAAGGTCTACTAAGGAAATATAGGAAACTGGAAAAAATGGAGAGAGAAAAAAGGAATACAGCGCCGGAGTCCTGACAAGCCTCCGGAACTGTATTTTTTTGTTAAAAAAAAAAAAAAGAAAACCCGGCCGTCTAGGTGAGAGGTGCGGCTGTGCTTGTTTGCTTGCTTCGTCATTCCTGGGGGATACTGGTAAATGTACGCGATATTTTCCAGCGGCAAATAGAGTCTGTGAGATTAACGTTTTTTTCTACATATTTAACATTCAGGCTTAAACTATTTGGCCATCAGTGGAGAGAGGATGACTTACATAGAGCACAAGCACAGAAACATGACCATAGCGGGCTTCGAACCCGCGGCCCTTTGGCGGTAGAGCGTCAGTGCCCAACACACTTACGACCATGGCTACGACTACTAGAGTGGGCTATCCTCTTGTTATCTTTCTCTTTACAGTAACAGGGGTAGGGCTCAAACTCCTTCCATTGAGCCAGTTTGTTCAGTGGCGGTACATCATCTTCGTCCGCGGACCCTGGCTATTTTCTCCATGGGTATCATAAACTTCGACTAGTTCAGAACCTTCATTTTCTTTCTCTGAGTTAGAATCTTCCAAATTAGTTTAACTTATCAAAATCACTGTCCACCAAAGCGTCTTTTTCCCAATAAAATTGTTCGAGCTTTTAAATGCTCACAAGCATTTTCCCAGTTTTTTGCTATAACTTTTCCAAATAATTATTTTACACCGCTAAATTTAAAGGATATGCTTTGCAATATCGTTTTTATCTGTGCCCAGAGTATTCTATGGAACTTAACTTATAATAGTATGGGGGGAGCCTTACTCCACCATGTCCATACATTTGTTACACAATATATTATACTGCTTAGAATTGCATTTTATAATTTTATAAACTCATAAAATAGTACTTTAGTTGCTTGCAGGTTAAGTTATATATAATTTTCCGAAGCCAAGCTTGCATTTGTCTTCAATGGAGAAGCAGTAGTATTTTTGCGTAGCTACACAGCAGAATACAACACGCACAAAACAACTTAATCACAATCACTCGGTTCTCGCACTTTTTGGCACCAAACGCCACTGATGCGGAGGTTAAGTGATGGATATTTGGAAAGTGCGTGTAGTCATTCAACAGACGATGGAGGGCTGGGACTGTGTATGCTTTCCGCAGTTACGAGCATAATGCACCAAACCGAACATGTTAAATATCTAGGCTCTCACCCGCTTGCAGGCCTCTTAGAACAAAGTTAGTAAAGATAGCAAACAAGAGTAGGCTATTAATCAATACAGTAAGCGAAAAAAATATCGAAATCGCATCAAAAGAAGTACAAATACACAATGTTAAAGTTATTTGAAGAATGGCTGTTAATATAGTGCGTTATTCCGATTCACCATGCATACTTGAATACAGGAATGGTGGGAAACAGCTCCAAGGTACCACTACACTGAAGGACGCCCTTGTCTTACTTCACCGCCTGTCCCCTCCCCTTGTCTCCTTCATTGTGCTTCAGATATGCCTCATTCAGTGGTGGATATTTTTTTTTTGATAGTGTTTAACGCCCGCTTTTGCTATATGTGGCACCACAGGCGATGCATTGAATGAGATGGAGCACCGGTGGAATACGGTGGTAGGGGAAACTGGAAACCCGCACTACGCCGCTTTGTCCACCAAAAATCCCATATGCGGTCGCTTGGGATCGAACCCGGGCCGCCTAGGTGAGGTGACGGAGATGCTTCGAACTCGGGAGATCACTTTCAGGAAGAGTGGCAAAGATATTATTTTTTTTTTAACTTTAAGAGCTGATCCATTTCAGAGCCAAATATATCCCTTTTATTAAATAATAAGAAACTCCGAAGGACAGCAGCAAAATAAAATGAAAAATAGCAGTATAGACCAACAGAAGTGTATTCCTTCATCTGTACTTATATGTATGTATATATATATATATATATATACATATATATATTATGTCTTTTAAAGTTTAAAAACAAAAATAAAATTACATACTATGTTTATTGAATGTTAAAATCAAACAATTTATTACATGGACCATACATAATTAAACATGGTTTAAAGTTAGTTGGAAATGGAGCTGTAGTACCTTATATTTTATTAAAAATAAGTTATTCATTGCCACTGTACAATTTTACGTGCAAAATATAAAGAAGTGTATAAACTTAAAGTTTATATAATTTGTCTAAACACATTCGGTGATCGTAATAATTGTATGAAACATATGCTTAATAAAATAAAATACTTTAAATACCAGCGAAGCAGTTATAAGTCTGACGAGTAACACTGCTCTAGATGAAATTAAATGTTAATATAATAATAATTGTAGATTTAGGGTGGAATGAAATCAATAATGTAATACTTTGTTTCTTTTATGAAATATGGGGCATTTCCTCGTAAACTGATACACACATTAATGCTATTTGTAAATTTCCAGTTATTTGTTACGTTAGACGTCAAAGTAATGCTAGCTGCTTAAAATTATAAAATGCCTCAACAGCTAGCAATTCCCATCAAACTTCTACCTGCACGTGGTGAAACTGCTTTACTGAAGGTGTAGGTGTGTCTGGCTTGTTTCCAGCACCATAAATATGATTAGCTCACGGGAAATAGATCTCATGGCCATGGTTTGTAGTGTACTTAGGAGAAGGTACTCAGAGATATAACTCGATCAACCAAAAAGGGGTTGTGCAGTTGGCTGTTTACCCATTCACTAACTCGATAAGTGTTTAAGGAATAGGCAGGATAGCAATCAAAGAAGACGACAAGGCCTTGATAAAGCACAATGAGCTGGATAGAAAGACCGTATTGTCAGAATGACAGAGAACAAATTAACAATGAAAATAATGCATTAACGGTCAATTGGGAAGAGAAATTTGGGTAGACCTCGTAAAAGGTGGCTGAAGGACAGAGACCGGAACGGGTGATAGCACTTAAACCTTGATAGGAGAAGACTAATGCTGCAGTTGGGATAAGAATATTCGTGGTACAATTTGCTCTTGTATGTTAAATAAAATACAGTAAAACAGTGGAACCTCACATGGATTTTATTCCAGAAAAGAAGCAGATTCAAGAAAAGATATTTTTTTTTAAATAACTTTAAACCTCTTTAAACAAAACTCAACAAACTCATTTTTTTCAAAATTAATTTTTAATGGATTCGGGTTGTTTAATATGAGCCTCATATAATGTTCAACAGGAAATATGACAAAAATTATTGTTGCTGTTGTAAGAGGCGCCTTAATACAGCAAATTTTCATAAAACTCAACATTTCCATTTTTCAAAATTTCAGAAATCTCGACTAATCTTTGTTTTATACCGCATTGTAGAAACTAAGAAAATAAATTATATAAAGGGTAAATGAAAATAAAATCACCACTCTTCCAGTTTGCTATGACTGTCAGCAGAATCAATCTATACCCAAGGTGTCTATTGAACAAGTATTTTACTCCAAATGACCTAATTGTCGACAGGCACTCACTCGCTCCAGACAAGTATAGTTGTATAACTGTACAGTATTAAAATATTCATAAAAGAAAACAGACAAAGTAGTTAACCACACATGACTTGAGACTGACTCAGGACGATGAGCAATTGAAATTGCATCTGCTCTGAGAGACCATTCAAGTTCTTTAGAACAAGGTCTAATGAACGAAGATGCAGAAAATCTCAGTCTCAGATTTTTTTTCTGTTGTTTGTGGCTCCCAAAACAAACAAAAATTTACAATGATGGCAATGTTTGAGTTACATTGAAAGCTCAAGAATATTTAAATAAATACAACATTATTTCCTAATATGTGGGCATAACTATTTGCCTCATGATAGAGTTTTTGGTCTTATTGAAAAAGAACTAATAAATCACGAAGCAATTACTGTACCCTCAGAATATTATGATATTTTAGGAAAGTTTGGGAAAGTTAGGGTTTGGGATAAAGATTAGTATATTTATGATATGAAATCAATTTACAAAGGTGTAGTGAAAGCTAAGTTGCCTTTTAAGATATCTTAAGCAAGAGTACTGCATTATATAAGAAAAACCAGTACCAACATTTCTCAAAATACACATTTTGGTTCACCCATATAAGTTGAGGTGCTGAAACATGGAAAGAGAAGTGCTTTGGTAACATTTGAAGCACCTGAACTTCCATCAGTGAATCATGTAAGCAAACAATATCTCTATAATGACATGAAGTTGGTGTATTATTTTGAAAATTATTCAGAGGAAAGTAAAACTTTATATTCAAAAGTTGCACAAGGGAATGTTGACTAGATATATTGAAGACAAAATTCTGTATTATCAACTTTAAAGAAGACTGTGTTTCAGCATTTTTTTCACGCAGTATTAAATCTAAAAATGTATTTAGATAATGTACTCTTGCTCTAGTTCTCATTACAACATGTGACTATGAGTTTAACAATTGGTTATTCTGATATTAACTACAAAATGTAATGAATTTAAAATGCCACTGAATTTAACTCCTTAGAATATACATTTTAAACACTTGGCTTAAAAAAAAGTAAAGAACGAGAATGTATAAGAAGGTGGATATGTTTAGTTTTGTAAAACTTTGCAATTTATAATTTTAGTTTTCTCAATAAAGGCAGTTAGTAATTAATTTCGATTATTCCTTCATCAATTTCTACAAGAATGATTGGCACAATTTTTTTTTTAAATTTTTTTGAATTAACGAAATTGAGCGTAACTAAAAATACCTCTCCTGTAAAATTTTGTAAATGGTGTTTGTTGAGTTTTGCTAACACTGTTCTCGTATTATACCTAATGTTACTATTGGTGAGATAAAGAGGGAAACTAGCTGTGCTCTCCTTGGCATCCATATATTAGTTTTTTAAGCTGGTTAGCAAACTTTGAATAAACATAAGCACTACAAAGATGAGCATTTAGTTAGTGTGATATAAAATGTAATAGAGAAATATAAACACATATGATGCAGCCTTGCAGTGCTCAAGTAGTAATGATGTGGTCTAGGGTAATATGCTAGTCTCTAGTTTCCAAGGTCGCTGGTTGCGTAAATACCTTAGCAGAGCTAGGAAGTTCGTACCGTTCGCCGTTCCGCATGCAGGTTGCGACCGACCATCTCCCCAAATCATTAATAGGAACACAAGGGGAAAGAGGTAAACAAACCTGTTGTCAAGTAAAAAGTACTGTTTCCAGAGAATAACAATGACCTTCGTAAAAGCAGATCATTATGTACAACATACAAATTGTTACATATATAAGGCTAACTCTGATTTCCTTCTTTATATATGTACATTATGAAAACACCCAAGCAAACATAACACGAATTTTAATATTTATTGATAGAATGTAAAGTAATATCCAAATAATAAAATTAATTTCTGAAATATCTTCAGACTCTTACCAGGTAAAAACGAAAGCAGGAATTAAATTAAATCTTCACTCATCTGCAGCCGTATTATGTACTTCTCAAGCTTTTCAAATGATAACCTCATTCTACGTTCCGACAAACAAGATTTGCAATGCGAAAAAGTTCATTCCATTTCGCACGATGTATCAGTATTACGAAGCAAATATCACTTTTTGGGATCTAAAAGTGCAGCTTGTATGCGATAATTCATACTGAACCCTGCATTCTTTTCATTTACACTTTTCATTTTCATATTTAATTCAGGTAGGTTGCTGGTGAATTAGTACGTAGATCCGTCTTGACAGTTCTTCTACATGTCACACAGGTTCAGTTCAGCTCCATATCTCTGGATTATAATAATGTGATAGTTGTGGGTAGCTTTCTGAACAAATTTACAATCCATATGTTTCTGTGAATCTTTCTTTTACTAGACCTTTGACAGTTTGTTTACTAGAACTGTCATGGGTTTGTGAATAAGTACATGCATAATTGCACTGCTAGAAAACTTACTAAGGTTGTAAAACAAATTCCTTTTGCTCACATTTGAGCAGAACAAAGATATTATTCGAATGACTTCCTTCCTACCGAAAGGCTCTGTGTTATGCAGTGATAGCTGTTTTGCAGTAACGAGTTGCAGTATTATATTGACCTTTGTTCGCGCAAGTAGCGCCACATGGTACTGCCAAACCTGGCGCCTCTTACTCTGCATAAGGAAATCGGTACGAGCTTCCTAGCTCTGATCGTTAGCATGGCCTACTTCGGAAGGGAAGTAAAGACGTTGGCCCTGTGTCTTAGATTTACGGCACGTAAAGTTCCTCAAGCCTGATAAAGAGGTCTCTGAGAACAATTAAGTCCAATTTAGAATTGGACGCTGAGAACCACATCAGTTAAAGAGCGCCCATAAATACAACTCAATTTAAATTAATTTGAGTAGTAATGAATTATTTGGAATGTTATAACAGAAGGAGTGTAAAAGAAAAATCTTCACACGGTTCGTTAATATAGTACTTATAATGATTTAGAAGACATATTTTAATAATACTTTCTTGAAATTGATCAGAATTCTTCTTGGAAACTTGTTAATATCTTAAGGTTCCAACACTGGCGGAGCTATCCACTACCACAAAACTTCCTATATAAGGGGAATGGCTGGTGATATGAAGCAGCCAGTAAGTATTGTATTAGAACCAGCAAAAACACCATTTAAACTATTTTAGATATCACATATAAATGCTGTTATATTACATTAGACCCATTTTTATTCTTTATACATGGAAATACATGAAGATAAAGAAGCCGCCAGTTCTACAGCTTTTCTAGAAAGTCTTCGTGTATTTCGTACTTTGTTCCCCTGAATAATTTGCCTTTCAAATAATTTTGAATATCTACCACAGACTTATGCGTCTAATCAATTTTTCTGTCCCACTACAATAATGACGAAATTAGCTTTTTACTTTGCCAATATAGTCCCTGAGCGGTCTTCAACTTAGGGTTTTAGAATGGCTTTAATTCATTTTGGTCTCAAACATTTTGTTTGCATGAGTATTGAATATTATGATGTGCTGTGTTTTTGGACTTGCTTTTTCTTCTTTTTTTTCTTTCTCTCTTTTCTTTCTTTCTTTCTTTCTTTCTTTCTCTCTTTTCTTTCTTTCTTCCTTCCTGCATTACAGGATGTGACAAAACCGAATTCGCCAGACAATCGGTGAGTTGAAGTGTAAGTGTTACTATTTGGTGTATATTTGGACTTTGAATGTTTGTTCGATTACAGAGTGCAACATAACTGTTATGGTGCGACAGATTCCAGTGAGTTTAATGTGTGAGTGTGACTATATGGTGTATATTTGGACTCTGTATGTTTGTTCGATTACAGAGTGTGACAAACTGTCGCGGTGTTGCAGATTCTGGTGAGTTTGGTGTGACAGTGTGTTTATATGGTGTATATTTGATGTTGAATGTTTGTTCGATTGCAGAGTGTGACAAACTGTCTTGGTGCGACAGATTCCGGTGAGTTTAATGTGTGAGTGTGACTATACCGTGTAAATTTGGACCCTGTATGTTTCTTCGATTACAGAATTCGTCAAAATTGTCGTGGTGCTCCAGATTCTGGTGAGTTTTATGTGTGAGTGTGACTATATGGTGAATATTTGGACTCTTTAGGTTTGTTCGATTACAGAGTGCAAGAAAACTGTGGTGGTGCGCCAGATTATGGGGAAGTTTAATGTGCGAGTGATACTTTATGGTGTATATTTGGACTTTGTATGTTTGTTCGATTACAGAGTGCGACAAAACTGTCGTGGTGCGCCGGGAGTCCGGTGAGTTTGGATTCCGTATCCATGGTTCCCGTCCCGTTGTCGTATCAGCGATAGAACCTGATACTCCAGCAGAAACTTCTGGCCTTGAGGTTGGTGATATTGTCATCAGCATCAATGGCGTCAATGTGCTGGATGCGTCGCACTCGGAAGTTGTCAAGATTGCTCATGCAGGTATGTTTTACACCGATTAGTTTTGAGTGCAGGTTCTTGATCAAATAACAAGATCATATGTGACATTTCAAATATCTTTGCAGGTGTAAATTATGCTGTCATTGCTAACAACCGATATATCGCACAATAGATTCTGTTAATGTGAAGTTATTTTTAAGTAGTATGTGAGATTTAACTTAGCATAAGTAACTTGTTTGGGTTGAAAACGATGTTTTCCTCTCTACAAAACAGAGTTTTAATGGCTAACTGCGTCCTTATTGACAAACTTTGATTTAATGTCCGTCTTCTCCTCAACAAGTCTCTGACCTTAGGCACTAACATTGTCGGATCTTCCGAATTTTGGTACTCTGTCGGAAGTACAAATTTTCCTTCGAAATCTGCCAACTTTTAACTTCAATTTCTCTTTATAGATAAACTAGTGTTAATTTAGTTTATTGTTTTAAGTAAATAAGTTTTTAAATTTACAGTGAATGGTTATTCAAATGAAATTTAATATATGTTTTAGAAATTGTATTTGACAAGATTTTTTTTGTAACCTTCATGGTTGTGATGCAAATAAATCATATCAGTTAACACAAGGATATCAGGAAATCAGTGAAATATAGAAGAAGAGCACAATAAATAAACTAAACTGTGTGCAGGAAAATAAAAATGTGACAAAAGTATATTTTTAAAGCCTTTTTATAACTAAATATGAACAAAAGGTGTTTAAAGTGCGAATTCGTCATACTCCATGTGTTGAACAATGGCTTCTGATGAAGGAGTCCAGCGCTTCAGGGATACCATTGAGCAAGTTCTTGCGGTAATTTCAACAATTTTATTTATTTACTATCAATATAGGCTATAGATTTGCTGAAGCAGTTTTAAGCATTTTACATCACCATTATAACGTACGGACTTTTTCCGCAATCTTCCGAATTTTAAATTCCGATTTACTTTTTTAGGGTCCGGTAGCAGTACTAGGTACTCGCGTGTAAGTCCTGAGGAAGTGTAAGCCCTGCATATGGGGAGGGTAGGCTAGTAGTAAGTAACTAAGCTAACGAGTGGTGTAAGGGGAAGCCACCAAGCAGATGGGAGGGAAACTGTGTGTCAAGTCATAATGTTTGTTCACTCAGAAACCTAAAGGATAACTAATGGATGGACACCCTTGCTCGAAATGCAGCTTCCACGGGGATATTTCTATGGTCGGTGCACTCTGTAATACAAATTCGAGAAGAAAGCGAGTGAACCAAGAGAGAAACTGTGAGTCCTAAGAAGAAATGACAAAACAGAAAACCGAAAGGCTGATGTTGATTACTTTGCTGCGGCTGTCATTAAAAGGATTTATTCTTTATACACCGTCACTTTCGTACGAAATTTTAAAGATGTGTATGAGGTTTTGGCTACCTACAAAAAATTAAAATTAAAATTTCGTTACGTTAGTAAGCATTAAGCACGCACATTTCTGATGGAGAGGTCTGGCAATTAGATACAACATATCATTTATAGAAGAACCAGCGGGCAACAATCAGTGTACCTTAATGAAACATAAGCCGACATATGTAAATTATACAAGAAGGATCTCAGTTGTCAATGTGTGATAGAGACATACTTTTAAAACTCCTTTTATGCAAACGAAGCAGAGTAGTTTATTGCTGTATGTGCAAGATTTTGCAGTGGATTCATTCCAAATGCCCTTCATTTCTCCCAATCTTAGCCCACTAAGAACAACTCTAAAGAAATGGACCTTGGCGTATTCATCGAATGGTTTGTTAGTACACTCCTTCCAAATATTCCGCGTTCCATAGTATAATTGTTATCGATAATATAAAATATTCGCTAGACCTAAGTGTCGCACTTAACTTCTCTCCCACAGCATTTTAGATGCAAACATAATTAAAAGAGCGCAATATGTAATTTAACCAAATGGACAGTGGGATTCTTATTAAATAGGCACTCCCAATTGTATGCATTATGCTCTCGCAAACTTTCTTCCAAGACTTTTACATACTCAAAATGTTCCACACATTGCAATGTTTCACTAATTTACTTCACAAGTTTTACGTTGCTTCTCAAAAGAACGTTAAAGAAAATAATCATATACCTTTAAGAAATACTCCTCCAATTTTGAGAAATAAAATATTAAACTTTGAAAAGCCAATAGTTTTGGAGAGTACGAAAAATGAATGCTTTCTCTACAGTAATTAGGGCTAATATAAGCACATAATGTGACCAGATCTATTTTAAAAATTATATACTATAAAATTGGATGTTTTATGTGAATATTTTTAAAAATGCCTCACGTGGTTTATTTTTATTAGAACAATGAACTTAGAGAATACAAATTTATTACTTAAATAACCTTGCAAAGTTATAATTTTAATAATGGCAGAATGATAATTTACTGTGTATAATAATTGGTATAAATTTGGATAAAATATCTTGCAAACTGAGGATTTTCCAAATTTCACGGATACATCACGCAGAGTTTCGTGGGCATACTGCCGTGCTTAGTCACCATATCCTTTTCATTTCACTGCATTTAACTCATCTGGGCAAGGTAAAAGGACTATATTGCTACACACAATTTATCATTCAAATCCAGCGGTATAATGTAAAGTCTTCATTTAGCACAATATTGGTAAACGTTTCGTTTCGTAATCGACTTTACCCTCCCCTATTATTAGCAGAGCTGGGAAGTTCATACCCTTTGCCGTTTCTTATACAGGTTGCGACCGACCGTCTCGCTGCATCAGAACAAGTCATTGATATGAACGCAGGGGGAGAGGTAAAGAACCTTTTGACAAGAAAACAGTACTTTTACCAGAGAACAAAAATAACTTTAACATTAACATAAGCACACCTATTTAGATAATTAATTATGTACAACATACAAATTATTACGTATATAAAGGTGACTCTGATTTATATATTGTACATTATGTAGACACCCAAGCAATAATAACACGGTTTGAAATATTTACTGATCGAATGTTAAATAATATCCAAATAATAACATTGATTTCATTAGTATCTTCAGACTCTTACTAGGTAAAAATTAAAGTAGGAATTAAACTAAATCTCTACTTATCTTCAGCCGTATTATTGTAAACTATATGTACATCTGAAGCCATTCAAATGAAAACCTCATTCTACGTTCCGACAAACAAAATTTATAATGCGAAAAATTTGATTCCACTTCGCATGGTGTGATCGGGGTATATTTGCAATATTTTATCAGTTCCGTTTCAGTATCACCA
The DNA here is from genome assembly GCA_030762935.1 of Hymenopus coronatus. Classification (NCBI taxonomy): domain Eukaryota; kingdom Metazoa; phylum Arthropoda; class Insecta; order Mantodea; family Hymenopodidae; genus Hymenopus; species Hymenopus coronatus. Next base: position 364,145,956 of record CM060900.1, read on the forward strand.
AGCAAAAGAAATTTATTAGGATCTATCAGTGCAGTTTGTATGCGATACATTACACTGAACGCTGCATTCTTTTCAATTGCATTTTTCATTTTCCTCTTTATTTCAGGTAGGATGCTTGTGGATAGGTAGATCCATCTTGATAGTTCTCCTGCATATCACGCAGATTCAGTTCAGCTCCATACCTCTGAAATGTAATAGTGTGATAGTTGTAGGTTAACCCTTTGAATAAATTTGCAATTAATAATATACTCGTGTGAAGCTGTTCTGTTACTAGACGTTTGTCAGTTTGTCTACTAGAACTGTCATCGCTTTCTTAATAAGTACATTGCTAGAAGACTTACTATGGTTGTAAATCAAATTGATTTTGCTCATATTTGAGCAGAACAAGATGTTATTCGAATGCCCTCCTAACGACGTAGTTCTGTGTTATGCAGTGATAACTGTTTTGCAGTAATGGGTTGCACTTTACGTTGACCTTTGCTCACACAAGTAGCGCCGCATGGTATTGCCAAACCTGACCGTTCTTACTCTGCATAAAGAAATTGGCGCGAACTTCCTAGCTGTGACTTTTATTAGTTAACGTAGCAGTCGCAAATTGGAAACAGGATTGTGAGCGTATAAAGAAATAATTGCATTGGGAACGAAATGGATTAGTGGACATTATCGACAGGTTCGCTACTAACTTGGACGACTCTTGACAGCGAAAATGAAGACGAGGCAAACTCCCATGGGGACAGCCATTCCGTCACTGATACTTTAGGCGACTTGGAATAGATTTTCTAACTGGATTCAAGAGAATTTATCTTTATTTCTCTAAGTATCCTTGCCAAGTAAAATCTCACACATTTTGGCAAAGAGAGTTATCAGCATTTTTTGTATTCACTTCTGTGAAAGCGCACCAATTATGCAAGGTAAACATGGTCAAGTTATACTGTATATCCTATATAAATCTTAGATTTTCTAAGTATTGAAGAAACAAGTGAATTAGAAATAAAGCAACAAAACATTTAATATAAGAGCTGAAGACAAGGATTATACACATCTTCGAAACGTTGAAGTGAATCCAAGTATTTACCTGGCCAGAGATCCGAGAAAATTTAGAGCTAAAGCTTTTAATTCCCCTTTACTAAATCAAGCGGTATTGAATTGCATTATCAGAAATATTTGACAAAAAGAAAACAACAAATTTAAAGTTGCTATCAAACCGCTATAGTAAAAGTAAAGGAAATTTAACATGATTCTTTTTCATAATGTCAGAACTTATAAAGTAACCATTTATATAACTCAAGAGAAATATCGGTCCTTTTGGCATCAAAAACATTTCCTTTCCATATAACCTAGCATCTTATGACAATTTTAAAATGCACTGTTTACTACATTTTTTTAATAAACCTTCTCTACCTCTAGCTCCAAGCAAAATGAGCCTCTTTTCAGTATAGTGCATTCTTTCTGCTCTCAAAATGTAGAAAAAATAACGCTTAAAACTTCTATCTTTATACATGACTCTCCTTCCCCTTCTCATCCTTCCTCTCTTCCTCCTTCTCCTCCTCTTCATTACAATTAAGACATATGACTGCACAAAGAAAAATATGAGCAAATGTCACTGATTTTCATATCAGTCATATCCCAATGGATAAGAATAGTTATTGCGATTCTAGTTTACATTAATCCCGCTTCTGAAACACAAGCCTATGGGAGAACATTACTGGGATGTCTTTTAGACTAGCGAATAGCTTCTAGTTACTAAAATGAAAGAGAATTGTAATTAACTGTATTTATTTATTAAATCTCAAAAGGTTAATATTTAAGGCAAAACAGAAAGCAGTTCCTTTGTACATTATGAGCTAATTTAATTAGTTGTTCACATAATTGAATTTGTAAATTACAGTTAACACATTCTTCATAACATTACAATTTGTCTACATGTTTAACACAACCGAACTTTTAACAAGAAAGTAAAACCGAACATTTCGTGAAATATCCATTAATACTCATGTAAAACACGCACTCATAGCATTGGCATTGCGAGGATTTTTCCCAAGAGGAGGAGAAATGAAAATAATTCAAAATATGAAATACCTTTTTTCTTCAACTTTAGCTTGATTTTTAGGTGCATTCGCTTTGTGGAGCACCTATTAATAGTCCGAGTATGAAAGAGGACGGTCGTGTTTGTGTCTTGCTCGTAGCTACCTGGAAGAAGTTTGACAATGGAGAGCGTGCGGGAACTCATTGAACAGTTGCGGGATGAAATGCGTTTAAGATTTGAAAAGTGCAACCCAAAATCGCTGGAAAGTGCCGTGGAGAATGTGTCAGTTCGAATGCGTGAAGAGAAAGTGGACTACCTAGAGAACCAATCTCGTAGAAATAACATTGTGTTATATGGTGTGACAGCAGAAGCGGGAGAGAGTTGTGCGGTGACGGAGGAAATAGTGAAAAGAGTCATCTCACAAATAGGACTCGAACTCCGCGAGTTTGATGTGGAGAGCCCATCGTGTAGGTCGACGTGGCAATTTAAGGTGACCCATTGTATGTAAACTGGCCCATTATAAACTGAAGGTGGTGATTCTTCAAGATGCTCGTTATTTACGAGAAACGGGCATAAGCATTAGCGATGACTTTAGCCAGCGTGTACGAGAAGAAAGAGAGTACTTAAAGGGACACATGTTTGAGGCCAGGAAGCAGGGCTGTCATGCTGTATTGCGTTATGACAGGCTCATTATTAACGGGCGAGTCTGGAACCGACAGGAGTTGGAGCGTATGGAACAGCCCAGAAGTAGTGCGGAAACCGAACCCAGGACAGGGCAGCAAGAGCAGGTAGCCAGCCCATTAGGCCAGGAGGTAGCAGGACTCTCACCAGAACAACATAAGGTGCCTCAAGTTATGTCGGCAGGGAGGGGCAAAGAGGAGAGTGAGACAGCCTTCGCCGGAGAAGTCAGCAGTGTCCCCCCCTCCATGCCACTAGGATGGCAACAGCTCGACAAAGGGTCAGAAAAGTCGTAAGAAGACCAATAGCAAGGAAACAATAGGACCCAACCCCTTCTCTGAGAATTGTCACATGGAACATCAAAGGCTTCAAAAAAAGTTTGGGTGTCGAGAATTTCTTGTATTTCCTGAATATTTTGACATTGAATGTTTAACAGAAACTTGGTTGAAAAACGGAGAAAATGTAACACTTGCTAATTTCCATAGTTTTAGTAGTGGAGGGAAACACGAGGAAGGTGGCCGGGGGGGATATCAGATTCATTCAGGTCTGAGCTGGAGGCCGAGATAACTAAATTAGAAATCAGTTTGAAAGGGTGATTGATGTATCTTTGGCACAAGTGGGAGTATATATAATAGTTATAGGATTATACAACTAGCCAGCAACGTCCGAGTATGCAAACAGGAGTTTTTTCAGTGACTTAACTGAAACGTTGGGAACATTTTCCAGGCACTGAATTAATTCCCTTAGGAGATTTTAATGCGAGATTAGGAGGGGAGAATATTTCTCTAACAGGTGGTCATGAATGGGGTGAGGAATTCGGCGAAGGTCAACGAAAGAGCAAGGATAGTTTTATTAATGTGGAGGGAAGACAATTACTTGCTTTCTGTGATGTCTTCTCTTTAGAAATAATGAATGATGAGTACGGTGAGGATCGGGAGGGGGAACTCACTTTCATAAATGAAAATGGGGGTAGTGTAATAGATTTTATTTTAATAAGTCAGGGTTTAATTGGCAGAATTAGAACTGTTTGGGTGGGGGATCGTATCGAGTCGCATCACTGTCCGGTTGCCCTGGAACTGAATATAGAGACGGCCATGGAGGCGCATGCACCTGAAGGGGGGCAGGAGGGCGAAGGGAGATTTATTAGTAAATTTATATGGAAACCGGTAGAAACAGAAGTATTTGTAGATAAATTGTAAAGAAGTTTAAGAGAAAGGAACGCAGACACAGCGGAGGAACTAACACATATAATAGCAACGGCTGCGGGCACAATGAAAATCCAAATGCATAATAAAATAAAACGATTCAATTGTATGACCAGCAATGCAGAGCCGTAAAGAAACAAGCAGAGGAGGCTCTGTCAAAATTCAGAAAAGAGGAGGGAGATGACATTAGGAGAATTTTTACAAAAAAGCGAAGGGAGTATAAACAGCTCATACGGGAAAAGAGAACTACGTGGCAAGAGAAAATTAGTAATGTTTTAACACGGGGGGATAACGCTGAGATGTGGCAAGTAGTAAAGCATTTAAACGGCAACCGTCAGGCGCACAACAAAATCTCGCCCAGAAAATGGGCAATACATTTTATGGGAATATTTGGGGTAGGTGAAGGGGAAGGGATTTTTATAATAAGGGACGTGCAAATTTTGGGAAATCTTGAGATCCCAATACTGGACGAGCAAATATCAGCACGAAAAATGGCACAGGCACTGAGGAGCCTGAAGGGAGGCAGAGCTCCAGGGTTGGACGGATTGCCTCCAGAAGTTTTTAAAGCCGCAGCCAATGTTAATGAGTTTGGTAGAAGTATGCTCCAATCTATGTAATAGATTGTTTATTGAGGGGAGTTACCCTACCTGTTGGGGAAAGGGGATTATTCATCCCATTTATAAAGGGAAGGGAGCTATTGGGAATCCGGATAACTATAGGGGAGTTACTCTGTTGCCAATCATGGAGAAAATTTATTGCAGAGTGTTATATAACCGGTTAAGGGACTAGGAATCTAAATTTGGGAAACTTTCAAAATTTCAAATGGGTTTTAGAGAAGGACACAATACCATAGACGCCGCTTTTATATTAGACACAATTAAGAACGAAACAAATGTTAATTAAGCGGGGAAAGCTTTATTGTGCATTATGGACTTTAAGCAGGCATTTGATTCTATTAATTGAAATGCATTATGGTATAAACTAGGCAGAGAGGGGTTGTCAAGTAAAATGATTAGAGCGTTGCACGCAATCTATCAAAATGTCGAATTCTGTGTAAAGTACGACAGAAACAGTGTCGGAGAGCTGCCTAAGATATAGGGGAGTGAGGCAGGGTTGTATTTTATCTCCCTTGTATTTAAACTCTTTGTGGATGATATTAGTGATGCAATGATAGCAGAGAATATCCAAACACCAGTGGTAGCGGATTTGCAGATCCCAGCACTTTTACGCGGACGATTTAGTATTGTGCTCTACGACAGTTAACGGATTGCAACGAGGATTGGACAAACTTAAGAATTATTGCGATGAATGGCTACTTACAGTTACTATGAAAGACTAAGGCAATGACTTTCAAAAATGGTGCTGTTTATAGCAGGGAGGAGAATTGAACATATGCAGGACAGATACTGGACAATGTTAAATCTTTTGTGTACTTAGGACTCACATTTACAATGAACGGAAAATGGACAAAACACATTGACATCACGAAACACAAGGCAAGGGTGAAAGCGGCGGAAGCACTCCGGATACGCTGCAGAATTCCGATTATATCCATAACCTTAATGGAAAATGTATACGGAGCGACAGTTAGATCCACGATGACATATGGAGGAGAAATATGGGGGTGGGAACAAACAGGGAATCTGGACCAAGTGAGGACCCAATTTTTGAAAGGAATTCTGGATGTAGTGAGGGTTACGGCAAACTGCGGAATAATGAGGAAATTCGGGGCACATAGTGAAACGATAGAGTGCAAAATCAGAGCAGTCAAATATTGGACGAGAATCGTTCACGGGAACCAATCTCTGATTAGGGCAGTCTGCTACCGTGAACAGTTGCCATTGCAAGGTAATTCGACGTAGACATCAAAATTAAAGAAAGGGTTGGAAACCATTGGGATGGGATACATTTGGATGGCGGGACGGGCAAACAGGCGGAGTATTTGGAGAAAAATTAAGAACCGCCTCTGTGATATTCACAGACAGCAAATAATTGCGCAATGCACATAGAAGGTTTCATTAGAAGTACAGTCTGGGCTAAAATCGGAATGGGGTATGGAGCAATACATCAAACAGGTACCAAACTCATTAGAGAGGGGCTCGTGTGGATTAGACTAGGAGCATGGAGGAGCACAAAAATTGCTGACGAGAATGGTTCGAAAATCTGTCCCATTTACGAGGAGGAAGAGTCGTGGACCCACATCTTGGCAAGATGTATGAATGCGGAGGAATGGCGGGAAATATATGTACCGCGATTCTTTACCACGCGAATGTAGAGCTAGAAGCATGTTGGACGCTACTGGCAGACACGGAAGACGTGGACGGGCTAGGTAAATTTATACTTAAGGCAAGACAGCTGAGATCTGAGGAGGCTGCCAATAGAGAAGGGGGAGATAAAAACAACTAAACAAAAATGACTACAATGTTTTTACATATATATTAAGTTATGCTTAGGTCACTGTTGTGTTATGGTTTTATATATTGTGTATATATGAAATGTATATATTTCTTTTAAGCGTAATTATCTATTATAAGAGGGTCCATTTATGAAGGTGTACTCTGTGCTGTAAATTTAAACTGCTACTATATTTGAATATCTGTGTATCTTTATTTGCGGGTATACTCTTTTAATTCTTCGTTGTTGTTTCAATATTGCCTTTGATTGTGTATTACCTTTGTCTTTTATTTTCGTGTATACTCCTTTAATTCTTTGTTGTTGTTTTAATGTTGTTTTTAGTGTGTATTACATAAGCACGTACGGTCTGTGGACCCGTGCGATTGTTGAAATTCTATGTATAATATTGCTACGTCAATAAATACACTTATTCATTCGCTTTGTCCATACTCTCTAACGCATCAAGTAATCAAGGGTCGCTAAGATTTTTACATAGAAGTTTGGAGTAAATCTGTTCAAATGTGATTAAATTCGGATCTGCATTAAAGCTAGTTTACATGGGCATCCTAAATGCATCGTAAAATATTTCAGTTATGCGCAATTAAGCACATACTTTTCACGCAAGTTATCTTGTGCGCTGAGCTCCCTGGAATTCAATCGGTTGGTTTCCCGCAATTTCGGAAGCAGAACAGAATGACAACATTGAGATATGAAGTACATTGCACACGCTGACATCCACTGGCTTCAATGCTATGGTTTCATTCTGTATGCAGATCCCAGAGTTCACGCATATGTACGTGTGCTGTGTTTCGATAAGATTCAGCAAGTTTACGATAAGTTAGATAACCTATTCATTATAATGGCTGAAACTTTCTTTGGTTGACAATACTGCAGATAGATATATTCTTCCCCCGGCCCTCGCTGCTCTGTAAAACTAGCGCACAAGAAAAGGTGCGCGCATAGTAAGGAGTTCCAATTTTTGCTTAGAATTTTAAATAATGTTTCTATATATACCAAATGTGTTTAAAAATGAGTGCAACATTAAGGGTGGTTCAGTTTATTAGTTTCTTAAAGCTATATCTATTATTTTTAAACCGTTCCCAGAAATGTCAATTGATTATCTGAATGCAAGTGCAGATGTTGCAGAAACATTAGAAATGCAAAGCAGTGCGTTCACTTACTGTCTTGTTATTATGCGGTCATATCGTCAGCTTTTTCTTTTGAAACGACTGGGGATTTCACGAAATATACACTTACAAAATTAGGCAACAAGGTCTTCAACAGAAAATAAAAAATTACTATATTTCACAAATCTATACGTATGTATCATTGTAACAGCTATTATTTTATAACTTAGCATTTGCTTATATTCTTTGAGACATGAAACGCTTAATTTCCTTACCTTGCATGAAATAAAACCACGCTGCTGTTCTTACTTGGTTATGCTCAGTTTAACGTTAAGGTGTTATTATTGTGGATTAAAATACACCAGTGCCAGGGAATACAATGTAATAAAACTGCCTACAACACTCGGATTTGAATCAGGTAATTCTGGATATGGAGGTTGATAGGCTAACCACTAGACTACAAACGGAGGATGTTAATATTTACTTCATTATTAACCGAACCAGTTGACTCAGGCGTTTCGTCTGAGACTGACTTCGAGAGGTCCTCGGATCTATTCCCGCCGCCAAACTCTCTGATCCATAACTTTTTCGGGGGTTTTCCCGGGTCACTAAGCAAATAATGGGGATGTTTCTTTATTCCCCGAATTCCTGTCCGATCATTTCATCTCTATTTCATCCAACCGACCTCTTTCAGGACTGTAAGTGTCGGCGAGGTCTGCGATGGTGACGCCCTTCCTTAGTGTTGAATGCGCCCTGGAAATGCAGCTCGCAGTGGCGGGATGGCGTTGGAAGTCGTTTGTAGACTCGGGACGTTTGGTCAGAACTGGGGCGCGGGCTTCTAGCGCTCTCCGCATCGGGATGAAGAACATCTTGGAATATGTTATGAATATGTTAGGAATCCCCTCCGACATCACACACACACACACACACACACACACACACACTTCATTATTAACAAATCCTGATACTGAGACCACAATTTAAATTATCAGAGTAGTTACAAATCAAATTCTCCTGAAAATATTATTGACTTCATACCCTAAAGTCTTCTCTCGCTCTCCTCTTCTGAGTTCTGAGCCTAGCTAATTTGATGGTGTTGTAATGCGAATTTATGGATGACCTCATCAATAAATGTTTGTTTTTCAACTTTCACCCTTTCGCGATGAACATTCTGAAGTCAAAGACCATTAAGAACGTTCTTTGCACTTTATGATTGAGCCAAGTTTTTACATGGCAGAGTACTGGATGACCGTTTTGCGATGCATACAAGTAGCTGGAAGGTCTGGCAGAATTCAACTTAAGGTAGAACGATGAAGAACGTGCGAGCAAATCGTTGTATGTGCGTATCTTTAGAGAGAGAAAAAGAAGATCAGAATGGAAAATTGCTGCAAACCAATCCAAGGATTGAAGACTAAAGAAGAAGCGTAGCTTAATGATCTCCACCTTTGTTACTCCATAAGTGTTATCGATGGAGTAGATTTCTTTAATCCCTCTAAAGTGAGTTACATAATAATCTAAGGAAAGCTTTTTCATCAAGTGAGGATGGAGTACCATAAGAGAAAAATCGTTCTTATTACATGAAAAAATAAATCTTTGGGCATATGAGTAGGGACTCTAAATAGGAAGGGACATAGAACATCTGAACAGCTCTTTCACATCTCTTGGGTGGTTTGACTGGTGCAGTTTTCTAAGCACTTCTCTGTCACACTCATTTCTATAGAGAGTTCGTAAAATCACCGCACTCATACTTTAATTGTCTTTGGAGTATTTTACTTGATGAGTTAGTAAACTTTACATTACAGATAGCTGTAGCTTTGAAGATCGGCTTAATCTTATTTGTAGGTTGGTGCAGCTGTTGCGTTCTCAGAGCGAGACTTGAAATTATAATCGGAAGCAATGATTTTTATGCGCGCGCAGCGTGTTGCTATGCTGGAACCATATTTTGATTTCAAATCATATGAAAGACTTTTGGAGAAATGGAGAAGGTATTTCGCAATGTTTCGTCACTAGATAAAAGTACCGTTTATACTCTTGTGCGCCAGTTTCGTAACACGGGCTCCTTGGATGATAGAAGAAGAATTGGAAGACTCAAGGTACTCACACAAGATTTTGTTCATGATGTGTAGCAGCGAATGTTACATTGCCACGAAAATCGGTAAGACATTTGATGCAATAAATTGGATTATCAATTTTATCCACACATAAAGCGCCTAACCTAGTCAAACTACACATGTATCTTGTCAAAGTCGTCCAAGAGCCGCCCGATCTAGGGAAACGTCCCATTACTGCCAGCCGTTCCGTACTTACACACGCAACAATGTAACCATTCCCGATAAGACTTTCTCTACGGATGAGGCGTAGTTCCACTTAAATGACTACATTAAATCCCAGAACACTAGGTTTTGGGCAACTGAAAATTCGTTTGTCTTCCATGAAGTGCCGCTTCAGTCACAAAAAATCTGCATTTGGTGTTCAATATTGTGAAGAAAAATTGTTGGGCCCTTTTCCTTTGAGAAAACAGTGAATAGTATCGTCTGTATGGATACTGTGCAGCAGTTTGTGGCTATATTGAGGAGGATGAACGTAACAGTTGGTTTCACTAAGATGGTGCCACTTGTCATACTGCAAACAAGTGCATGGAGATGTTGAGGAACATTTTCGTAAATCAAATAACCTCCAAAAATGTATGACCTCCAAGCTCCCCCGATCTGACCTCTCCATATTTTTTTTTTCTGTTAAGGAAAAGAGTGTACTGTACCAAGCTGAAGCTGTCCAGACAAGTGCAAGAGTCGAGAATCAAAGAACTCGACTTGAGGGTAAAATACATAAAAGGTCGCGCAGAATACCTTGATTGTAATGGGAAAGCAGTGACATTTAAAACAGCTATAAGGATATAGAGTATCTGAGTTGGAAATAATTGTGACAACACGTTCTTTAATATCGTCAGCATCTGTGCATGGGAATCAGACGAATACTGTAGAGGAAATTTAAAAGATTGTAGTATGGTTAGTTAAAAGTAATTTTATTAATTGTATTTTGTGCATCAGAGTATTTTAAAATAAATTATACATTTTGCTTATTTCGAATTTAAAAGATTTATAGATAAGATAGATGTATGAATATGATGTGCACCAGTGTATCATGTATCACCAGTGTCATAGCCTGCGGTGCCACAAGTACTAAAAGTGGGCATTAAACACTACCAAAACATATCTGCGATCGCTGTTACATTGTTAGAAGGCGGACGCTCATTCTACGCTCAAACTACCATTGAATTTGCAAACAACAGCTGAACCAACATATAGCAACATAACCGACATAACCAAAACATCAGCAATGACAAAAGTGCTACAAAATTCTAAAATAATAATTTGGGAATGAGTGTACGATGGCGCACAAACGAGCATTAAAAACACCCGATCGAACATTAAGAGATTCGCGCAGCAATCAAAACCTCTTCGGAGACGCGATGATTCTACTGGTTGGAAAGTTTCGCCAAACGCTGCCGGTCATTCCCAAATCAACAGCTGCGGTGATGAAATAAATGCCTCCCTGAAGACATGGCCGCGCTCGCCACACTTTGGTGCTTCGTAGCGCAGGAGACTGTGGTTTCGAACCCCGCCTTGGATATGGGTGTTACATGTTTGTGTGTGTGTGTGTGTGTGTGTGTAAAAAAATAAATTCAGTAATCATACAGCAAACAAAGTGAAACAATTGGGTAAATAAAAAGTAGGGTGTACAGTGCCGGAGTCCCGATCAGACTCCGGAACTATATATATATGTATATAAAGACATCAAATTTTTGGAGATACGTGGACAGTCTAAAATTAACAACGAATATGCGAGTGGCTTTACAAAATGACATCGGTTGAAGTGTTTTCAAAGGCATTATTAGACATTGGCAATGGGAAAATTCCTGTTGACACTTCTACTGGCCTCATTTCGTTTCCACCAAATTGTTGTAATTTCACAACGTCAAGGAAGAATTAATATCAAAGATGTTCCCAAATATTGGTGCACATTACAAAAAAAACAAGCTTGGTTGAGCAAACGAATCATTTTAGCAGCAACTAATAAGAATGTAGATGGTTTAAATATAAAAATTCAGAGTAAAATGATGGACAAATGCATTCATTTAAGTCAGTCGATTCCGTTACCGATCTCAATGAAGTCGTCAATTATCCAAATAATTCCTAAATTGGATTTATCAGGAATACCGCCACACAATTTACACCTCAAGGCTGACTTCGTGATAATTATTTTGCTACGCAATCTGAATTAGCCGAAATTGTGCAACGGAGCAAGACTCGTTAAAAAAAGATGAACAATTTGATTCAAGCTATTATAATCGTAGGAAAGCTCAAAGGCGAGGATGTGCTTATTCCAAGAATACCGCTAATGCCAACCAACTTTCCTTTTGAATTTAAGCTTGTCCAGTTTCCGGTGCGCCTTGCATTAGCAATAACAATAATAAATCCCAAGATCTGTCGTTAGAAGCGTGTTAGAATAAACCTTGAATTGCTGTGTTTTTCGCATGGGCAGTTGTACGTTGCGTGCTCGAGAGTCGGCATACCATCGGCGCTATTTGTTTTCTCTGCAAGGAAAAACGAAAAATAGTGTACATTACAAGGCATTACAGCAAAATATGGTCAAATTATTTAATTGTAATTTTATATATATAGTTGCATGGTCGTACTGCAAACGGAAGATCTTGTCTCAGTTTTTCATTAGGCACACAAGGATTAGGACGGGCAGCTAGAATGCTGTGGTAATGATGAAGATAACAGTAAGGAAGTAGCAACAACAACAATAATAGTAGTAGTAGTAGTAATAATAATAATAATAATAATAATAATAATAATAATAATAATAATAATAATAGCCGTAGTGGTAACAACAATAATAATCATAATGAGCATAATAATCATAATGATAATGATGATGACAGTAATAATAATAATAATAATAATAATAATAATAATAATAATAATAATAATAATAATAATATAATGATGATGATGATGATGATCATGATGATCATGATGATGATGATGATGATGATAATGATAACGGTAATGATGACAATAATAGTGATGATAAAAGTGATTGGATATTTCGAGATGCATAGACACTGCCAATACCAATGACACATAAGCTGCATGATGTTGTGGCACTACAAGCGCACAAAAATGGTACCAGAAACATAAATTCAGAATACTAGTGTGAATACGATAATTACCTAGGTACAGTGATAACAACACTTGCATTCAACACACTTGTCATTGTCAGTCACTGAAGTCTCATTAGCATCATATACCTTTTTCTTCATTCCTGCATGTATATATAGTTTCACAAGACTCTGGTTACTATATGGAGAAACCCCTCTGCACAAACTGATTTCAGGTTCAAAATAAGTCAGTTTGGGCTTAAGTGGGTATGTTTTACATATTTTTCTGGGCATATTTGCAGTGATTTTGTCTTTTGCTCATTTTACTTCTATGCATTTCTGAAAGACTTATCTATGGGTATGCCAGCCTCTCTTGCCAAGGTCCTGGCTGATGATCCCAGAGCAGTGAAGTGAGTTTTTAAAGTTTTAGCACAAGTTTCTTTTACTTTGAGGTTTTAGTCTGTGGTAGCTGTATGCTGCAATAATGAAGCAGATTTTTAAATTTTAAATTGTTAGTTTTTAATAGTTCAGTTTAAATGTTACAGTTTTAGCCATAGTTTTATTGCCAGCTCTGGTTTCAGGGCTGGATAGTTATTTTACTTTGGTTTTATACTCCTGTTACCTCTACCTTTACCTGTGTTTTATTTTTCAATGGTGTTTTATTAATGGTTATTGCCAGGATGTCATCATAAGGGCGCTAATGACCTCGGCTTTTGAGAGCCCTCAAACATCATCATCATCATCATCATGAAAGGCTTCTTCAAAGTCAGTCAAGATTTTATTTTGCTGTAATGTACATCTATATAGCCTTTAACTTTCAGGTATAGTGTCTGAGAGCGTTACTGATCACAGTAGATGCAATTATCAATTGTTAACTAATTTTAGAGAAAGCTGGAGATATACATAGAATGGTATGAATCTCTTAAATGTTCTCACAAGAATATTTTTAATTTTATGCCGTTCTTGGGAGAAAACAGTATTCTAATAAAATAAAATATATCCTTTATGTAGTTTAAGTAATTTTCATTTCTTTTTGAAAGATATAAGGCCTCATCTTCATGAAGATGGAAGCTAGATATTATACTCCCCTAAGATTAATTAAAAGTTATTTCAGTGTTTGCATGCATGTATCAAGATCTAAAACTTTGTATACCTTGAGAGGCAGTTCTAGAATATTTTGATTGTTTACATTTTAGCCCCTAGGTATGATTAATATGTAGTTGGATGTTGTTGCTGGATCTGACACTCTGGAGCTGGAGGTAGCACATCCTGTCATGTTTTGACCCAGTTTAACTCTGATATAAGAATAATATATGTGCGTTTTAGGATCTAAATCTATGGAATTGGAGGTAGCAAGAACTGGTGTTGTTTAGACAGAGTTTTACTCTGACATTTGACTAATATGTGTGTATTTTTGGATCTGGCACATTGGAAGAAGTAGTCTGTTTTAACACAGTGACTAATATCTATATATTTAACGATCTGAACCAAATATAGCCAGAGGTAGCATGCACCTGTAATGTTCTGACAGTGTAACTCTTATGTGCTAATATAGGTATGTTTGTTTCAGGATCTGACACTCTGGAGCTGGAGGTAGCAAGAACATGTAATGTTTTGACTCCAGTAGTTAGAGAGCCAGGAGCAGGAACTCCTTTGTACTCAGGCTATCTTTGGAAACTTGGTAGTGTTAGCAATGGGTCCAAATGGGTACAACGTTGGTTCTGTCTCAAGAGAGATAACTGCTTGTATTACTATAAAAATGAAACAGTGAGTAATATTTATTGTTTTAGCTCTATTTAATTAACACTGATTTCCTATTTTCAAATTTACATATATTCATGATCACACTGAAAACTTTGAATATGTAGAAAACAGGTATTTTGTTGGCAATATCAGATGTGTTCCTTACTTTGATTTAAAAAGCATGTAATGATTCTTCTGAAGCCTGTAATTTTAAAATGTAATGCAAAAACATGCTTTTACTATATATGTTTGTGCTTAATGCTATGTTTTGTTTAGTTTCTCATGAAAATCTTTTGGTGTAAGCTGAGGAAGTTTGGTAGCCATTGCATTTTTTTTATTGTTTAACTCAATTTTGTATAATATATCCATTTATGTTTTTGTTAGTGAAAACATGTCATTAAACTAAATTTTAATACATGTGTTACATATATGCAATTAGGCACAAATTTTAAAGAACATTCCACTGAAATTTGCCCAAAATCTGAAGAAAAAACCTGATGTGTTCCATTCATTTGACTTTCTCTACATCTCTGTAACATATTATTGTTAAAAAACTTAAGTCATCTACTTCCTGCTAATTGGTATAAAATTAGCAGAAATGGTCTTATTACCTGCTTACTTATAAGCAGAAGGGAAACAAGAGAATACACTGGCCTAAAGTGATAGTCAAATCTTTTAAAAGCTGGTTGCCATGTGATTGAAATTTGTTTCTCTGTATGGCCAGGAATTGATAAATTCCCATATGAGAAAAGCTTAAGTATTTTAAAGCTGAAACCACTAAGTGGAATACCTCAGAAACAGCCTGTACTACAAAACAAAAATAAATATATATTTCAAGATATACATTTGTTTGTCATGTAAATATCCTTAATATACAATATTTTGACCAAAACCTTTACAGCCATTTCAGAGAAAATCAAAATTTTAAAACATTTTTCAATGTAAAGGGTTAGTTTGGGGTGGGGGGATATTCTTGAAAACCTTTGTGTTACATCTTTGAGAGATGCTAAACTTAAGTACCAAGTTTGGTATTTAGCAGAATTTTCATTTTTGTGCTATGCTATCCACACATGCACAGACACTTACATACCACACACTGATATACATGCATTGACCTTCTTTCTAAAAATGTTTTTTTATTCAGGAGATCTCAAAACATGTATTTCCAGTGAAAGTTTGGTTTTAAAGTACAATACCTTCTCTATACACTATGTAGAGAAAGTAAATACATGCCCAAAATCTCCAATATTTGTAATTTTATGATCCACTCTAGATTTTGGCCTTGCAGACGTTTCATGGTCATCATGTAACACTTTAAATGTCTTTAACGCATGTTGTTACCAGCTGCACATGTACATTTAGTAAATTTGGTACATACCTCATTTGTTGCTTTTGAAGTTAGCGGGTCAACAAGGAGAAGGGATTTGTCATGCGTTGACTAAGCTGATAGAGTGATAAACAAGAGGGTTAAAAAATTTAGTTTAGTTAAAAATTTAGTTGAGTCGATTTTGTAACACTACATCACTTACTTTTTTATTTCGGAAAACATGTTTCAGAAGCCATGTGCTTCCATTGTCAATTCCTTTGGTCAGGATAAACAAGAGGGTGCCAAATTCTGGAAATTTGTTTACATATGAAGCCCTTAGCTTTTTCAGTTGTGTTGGTGAATAGACATTATAGATTATATTATCAATATTATATACTCAGTGTATTTGATGGTTTATATGAAACATTAATAGGGGTAGAAACATGAAGTTTTTAGTGCAACAGAGAAATAGTTTCTAGTTTAGGTTAGAGAGGTTAGTCTTGTCCGGTTTGGTTCTGTCCTTGTCTTTGGAGAATTATAACTGTAGAAAGTATACACCCCCTCCCAGCACTCTATGGCCTGTTAAATTGCTACATGGACTTTGCAAATACCCATAACATATCAGCCGTGTCAGTAGCATGTAATACCTTCTAAGCAAAGAAATGTGAGAACTGAGTAATTACTATTGAGTTGTTCTGTGTGTGTTGTATTCTAATGTTTAGCTAAGCAAAAATTTTTGAAGAAGAGAACTTAGCTTTAATATTGAATTTCATTCACTAATTTGTACTTATTTTAGTGCTAGTTCAAGCTGGTTTTGGCAAGGGAAAAGTTGTGATTTCGGATGACAGGGAAGTGATATTTAGTGTTTAACTTTTGTGTTGTGATGAATATGAGGCTCTAAATGTGGTAGGTGAACTATATTTGAAGCCTTTAAAAATATAATGGGCCAAGTACAAAAACATGTTTTTGAGAAAAATGAGTTTTTCCAATGAAACAAATTTACATTTTTACAATGTATCTGTAAAAGAATTATTACATAAAATCAGCACATTTTCATACACTTATCATATTATTGTTTATTTTGTATGCAAAAAATTAAGAAAACAAAATTATTGAAAATGGTTTAACATGTAATGTGGATTGATGCTACAAGCCTAAAGAATTTAATGGGCTTTATGAACTACATAGTACAAAGTATAATGCAATAAACTGAATTATCATGAACCCATGCTATTGTAATACAATAAGGAAATAGTTTACAATGCTTATTTCAGAAAAGGGTTTATTTTCACTTTTTAGATAAACTATCATGTCGCACAATTCCTTTTTCTTTTCAGTTGAAGGTCCGCTAATGCACATCAGAGGCTGTAGAGGTGAGGCAATGTTGTTCAAATTCACACTGTTTCTGAAGATATCCCTTTCGATTCACTGTTCAATTTCATTAAATGTTGTATGTATCATAACTGCTCCTGGTTTGTCCCTGGTTATTCTAATCCATTGGGCTTTTTAGATTTGCAGATTGGCTGTTGAAATGGTTTGTTTTGAAGCTGTTTTGGAATCATAAAATTATGTTGTTCCATTATATTTGCAATAATGGAATGGTCAATTCTCGAGGAAACCATTACTTCCACTAAATCTAAAGGCATGTGACATTTTCTTCTATGCTTTTGTTTTTCAATGTGGGCAAAGTCTCTATCACAACTTAAAAATCAGTGTCCTGAAACAAGGTATTTTTAGTCAACTTCATCAATAAATCCCTTAGCTATGAGGAAGAACAACGGGAATAATAATATTTGATTTTTATTTTGGGCACTGCAATTATCGCTCCAAACTAAAAATTTCACCTTACATGTGATTCTATTACATTATATTGCCTTTAATATAGCTGAAGTGATTTTATTACCACCTCACCCAGTTATTCCTTCATGCCACAACATTGTGTAAATACTGTTATTGTCTCTGATATGAATACCAAAATTATAGCAAGACAGCTGTCTACAATAATACATCTTACTATAAGTAAGTGCAGGAAGTGATAAGAGTTGCTGTAAGTCTAAACTAAAAGTACATGTGTCACTTGCAGGCGTTTGGGATGTTTTGTGATCTTCAGGTATGGTGTTTCTTGCCTTTTCAGCTTTGTGATGCTGGATATCATGTTCTGTCTTTGCTTTCTTGCTCTGTGAATTATTTCTGCATTCAGAACTTAGTAAATCACATGCATTACATGTGCCAGATTTTGGTTGATGGAATGAGAGGTTGGGAAATTTATCATTGAAAGTTTGATAACAAATGTTGTATGACATTTTATTGTCTACATGCTTTTCATTGAATATTTTATATATCCTAAGAAAACTAAGGTCAGGTCTTAAGCTCTCCTTCCCAGTCCTTGTCCTAAAATAAAGGCTTTTTTGTCAAGGAAGAGAATTAACATGTTCAATTATGCTTTGAATATCCTCTATAATGTATTTTCTGTTGTGGCCTTTATTACCTCATTTCTCAGTGTAAGTTATTTATCTAACTTTTTGTAGCAAAAATGAGTCTGAATACATATTTTTGTCACAGAAAAAGTTTGACTTAAATGTCTGTTTGCACACTTTTACTATGTTCCCTGAGCTGCCTGGAAGAGTGAAAGATACAGAAGTTTGCTTGTGGTTGGCGTTAGGGTCTACAGTTTTCTGTCTCTGCTTGATGGGATGCAGCAAAATGAGGCCCATCAAGTAGGTATTTTGTTCTGAAGAGTCCTCAATCCTGAAGTCCAAGAACAGATTCAGTCTATCCTTCTGAGGGACTTTAGTGCAGTCATTCCTGCATTTGCAGCTTACTTGGAAGTTGCAAGAATTATTATTTCAAGACTACAAAATAAAATTGCAGTCATAACCTCACTTCAAATGACTGATTTAGCTGTTAGATAAAGAACACCTAATTCCAAATACTTGTGATAATAAGTGTCCTTATTACCAATAATAACACATAAAAATGAAAATTATTAAATTATGCTTTCTAAGGGTGGCATTTTAGCCTCCACCAATTTATTTGCTTTCGTTGTGTATGCTTGCCCAGCAGCATTCATCTTTTTTCTGGCAGACTGATTACAACCTTGTCTTTTCTTCCACTTTTTATTCATTTTATAAAATAACATAATTCAAACTCAACTTTACTGTATTTAAACTAAAACCTGACACTGCACTTATTTCACTGTAAGTGGCACACAAATTCATTAATGCTAAAACTCACAGCATTCTGAATAATACTTACAAAGCACAAGGAGCAGTCATGTCACTTTGCACTAGTGACATCTGCTGTGAATTTTCATCACTACTCTAATTTGCTGTGCACTTGGCCCATTATTAATTGCAATTATGCCTTTGTCATAGCACATTTTAACACAAAAATATACAAATCAAAATTTTTGTCTCTTTGCCCATTATATACTTAATGGCTTCATCTGAGTTCAGTGTGGTCGAAAGAACTGTGGCAGCCACAGGTGTTTCTTCTTGCATTGTTAGCACGTACTTAAAGGAACAGAAAAAGGCTCAAGAATGTGGAGCTGATTTATGTACTCCAGGCAAGAATCTCCAGAACAGAGCTCCCACGAAAACTACAATCGATTCATTTACCACCACTGTCATATGGCGTACAATTTTGTCATTGTATTCCAATATTTTCTGCCTAACTTAAAATATATAAATGATGCATTAAGAAATGATGGCTTATGGGATGTGCGCATTTGGGGTTTAAGGCATATTTGGAAAAAAAAAAAAAAAAAAAAAAAAAAGACAGAAAATACTTATGGAATATGATGTTGTCACCAGAAGATTCAAGTTTTTAAGAAGAATGAAAGAACTTAGAGCCACAAACCAATCTATTGTTTACCTTAATGAAATTTGGAGATAAATGTAGGTCACACAAAAAGTGTGGAAAAATGAAAAGGAGCATATTAGTTTTCCATTAAGGACTCCAATTGAGAAAAGATAACATTTTATTATTTTACATGCAGGATGTTCCATTGGATTCATTCCCAATTCATTTTTGAGTTAAAAATCAAAATCAATAAAAGACAATTATGAAGAAATGAAATTTTGTTTAATGGATTGGTTCATAAGCCGATTGTTACCTAATATTCCTCATAACAGTATTACTGTAATGGGCAATGCTTCTTTCCATTCCACTGAGCTCAATAAGCTTCATACTGCTTAGTCATTGATGACAAATGCAAGAATGTCTCTGGAAAAATTAAATATAACTTAACATGCAATCAACAAAAGTAGTAGTATCTTATGGGTTTATAAAATTAAAAAAAAAGTGCAATTCAAAGTAGTACCTATAATATTGTATTGCTGAAATATATGTACATTGTGAAGTAAGGCTCCCTTCATACAATTATTAATTGAATTCCATAGAATACTCTAGGGACAGATGTTGCAAAGCATGTCTTTTAAATTTAGCAATGTAAAATAATTATTTGAAAGGGTTATTGGAAAAGTTACAGCAGAAAACTGGAAAAATGCTTACGAGCATGTTAAAAAATATCGAACAATATTATTGGGAAGAAGATGCTTTGGTGGACGATGTTGTGATAACTTTATAATTCATTTGGAGGAGTCAAACTCAGAGGAAGAAAATGAAGATTCTGAACTAGTCAAAGTTTGTGACATCCATGGAGAAAGTAGCCAGAGCAAGTGGATGAAGATGAACCCATTGAACAACCCAGCTTAATGGAAGAAGTTTCAGTCCCTGCCCCCATCACTGTAAAGAGAAAGATAGCAAGAGGATAAGTTTTTCTGTCTCTTTCTTTTTTGGATCTGACAAGTGAAATCTCACAGACTCTAGTTTATATATTTGTATGGAAGTGATTCATAGATATAGATTAGGGTGAAACATGAATACAATAGACTAAGTGATAAACCTAATAAGGGAAGTAGAAGATCTCAGTTCCCGAGTAAAGCAATCGATTTAATAAGTAAGCACTGGAAACCAAATGTGGAAAGTGAATTGACAATTACAGCTCAGAAAGAGAGTGTGGGAATGAAAACCTTCATAGAATTTGTGGGTGACAAAAATGTCCTAAGGTGGTCTTCATTTCTAAGAAGGAAATTGAGGTATAAGTCAATTTTGGTTGTTTATCCTCGTTGATATTGATATCAGAGGTATAAGGCACTTTAATTTTTCCCTGTTTCTCTGAAAGCATGAGATGTTAGCAACATTCTTATGCTTCTGTGAGGAAATCAGCTAACACATCTAGGAAGAAGGTAGAAATTAAAGAAAAACCAGATTTTTTTTTTTTTTTTTCCAAAATCCAAAAAACTCCTAATTTGTATTGAACTGCTTTCTCCAAAACACTTAGAATAGTGGTGTTTCTTTGATATCTATAGTTACTTAGGAAAAGTGTGAAAACTGTGAGTATTAAAAACCACCAGGGATCATTGGGGTTTAGACAAGTAGACCCCTCAGTTAAGTTTTGCTGTTTTGCAGCCTGCTATGCCCCTCAGCTTATAAACAACATCCCTGAGCTATGCTTTGGGGCTTAAGGTCCTCAACACTGGGCTACACTTTGCAGCTTAGGATCCTTGGTGTTACTTCTATATGTGATCCAGAATTGATACATTTGTTATTCTACCATTAGAACCACTTTGTAGTTACCTACTGGCCTGTTAAAAACCTTTTAGTGCTCTAAGTTGCACAGTATAGCCCAAGGTGGAGGACTCTAAGCCACAAAGTGTAGTCAAGGGAAGTATTTTAAAAGTAGAGACATGGAGTAAGGGTGTAGCCAAGGGATATATGAAGCTAAAACCCTAATGATCCTTGAAGAAGTCAAAACCTCAACAATGTAGCAGATTTCAAATCTGTACATGTTGACACTTTCAAATCTGGATCACCTGTGGAAGTTTCACCAGATCCTCAACATTTATGTATAATGGTATCTGTTAGTCATCTGTGGCTATAAATAGGAAGTGCATCTGCAGGGAATAGAGATAAATTATTTCCGCATGCAACTAGGTATCGAAGAATGTCCGAAATAGTGTTTGGAAATTTTTTTAGCCCTTATTTTGATTCAGTTCATATACAAACACACTAAACCTAACTTAACCTTATGCAAATCTCAAGACCAGAGCACCCTGCTGTTTGCTGGGCCTTGCTACAGCCTAATGCCTTCCATTTCCCTATTACTCCTTTTTCAAAAGCACTTAGAAAACACAAAGTTCAATTAACTTTAAATTATTGATAATATTTAGGCAGATACAGGAGAGCAGGTGCTTTAAATAAATGCACAGATCCTTTCCTTTGGTTCATATATTTGAAGGTATACTCTGCCAAATATCAGTTTATATATTCATGTTTAATAAATAGCCCAACAATTTACTCTGAGGAAAACTCAATACACTGCAACTGACACAGCTCACATTAATTTTCCGCCCTGAATGAATCATGGCACATTACTGGTTTCCTTTACAGTTCACAGCTGTTAAACAACTCAAAACATTGTATGAGTATAACACGAGATGAAATCCTTGAATCAAATCATTGCCCACAAAATCAGTTCACACCATTGAGCAGAACAAATTACACAATCTGATCAGATCTTCTGCGACATTGAAATGCATGGGTTTACTTTGTAAGACATGCACATTTTCTAAGTCCAAGAAATTAGTAAAAACTTATAAAGATTAATTACTCATTTCTGAAACATCATCTGAATAAAACTATGGCTCAAAATTAAGTATATTCTGTGCTCGAAAAATTCATAAAGACATTCTGTGGTTAAAGTAACCTTTTTCAGAAAACTGTTGCAAGCAGAACAAAGGAAGAAGAGACAGAAAGCCCCAACATTTAGGGGATTTTAACTACATTTAAAGTATCAAACTTTAGTAAAAAGTTATTGTAAGTTTAATATTTGATTTTCTGGCATATAACCATTTTTAGCATTTGTGATTATTCATGATGCAATTTTCTTTTAATCACTTTGAAACTTCTAATGCTCACCTATTTTAAAAATCCAAATAAATAACACTATCATGATTTTTGGTCACAATAAACAGTTTTTGAGTTATTCATTTTTGAAAATCACAATGCAGTTGGAATTAAACTACTATTAAATACTTTTGTTTTCTTCAGAGACTAAAAATGGCAGATAAAATGTACAGTATGTTTGTAATCCAATATCTTAAAAGCAATATAAACTTTTATAACACTATTTTTCTGAGAATTGCATTCATAGATTATTTTGCTTATATCCATACCTTTACATATTTGAAAATTTGATAATATCCAAGATTTATTGCACATTTTGGCACAAACTTAAACACAGCCCACTTGTGAGGGTCCTAAGCTCCAAAACTTAGGAAAGGGCTGTTTTTTAGTTAGAGATGAATGGACAACAAAGTGTAGCTAAGGGATTGGCCAATCTAAAATCCAGTCATTGTGTGACAAGTGTAATAAAAATTCTAACAAATTTATAACATGAGAACTAGTAAAGATTATAGGTTGAAATTTATAAAACTACCATATCTATAGAAAGACAAATATGTGGTGAAAGTATCAGCCAAATTTGAATATTACTTAAGAAAATATAGTTTTCAGTGATGAATTCACATAAATGGCATATTTTTATTTCTATACATAGGATGGGAGGTGAATAGGGCAAATAATTTGATATGTAGTAGAGAGCAATACATATAAGACATAAATGTATCTCATTTTGTTCGCTGACTAATAGCATTGTCATAAATGAAGCACAAATTTCAGGGACGAATATGTTTTGAATGGACCTGCCTTATGTCTTGATTGTATTTACATACATCACATAACAGTCAGCTTCTGTGTTAAGCATTAGCACACTGCCTGACCTGCATTCACGTGATTCAGTGAAATAGGGACCAATCAGTTGCACATTGAATGGCTTTGCATATGCTGAATTAGCCAATATTCATTTAATGTATGCTGCAACTGGAGAATATGTCCATGCTGTGAGGGACTGTATCATTAGTGATTTCTAAATTGTGATCTTTCCAAAAGGTGAAAGTTAACTATAGGCTATCAAAAGATCTGTGACACTGGTTCTCTAAACTCCAGATTTGAAGGTTCTTTTAGTTGTCAAGGTTTAATTTTATTTTCTCACCTTTGTGAGAGGAATACAGGTAATTTTATGGTTCAAAGAATACAAATGCAAATACTTATATGTTGGTTTAAGTTATATCTTCAGTAAAACCAAATTTAAATAAATTCTAATTATGTCATTATGTTCAACATTTTTTTTATTGAACCCTGAATACATTGTGCAACCTAATCAGATAATGTTGCATGAAAAGGAAATTGTATGGTTGAGTATGTTGAAGTTTCAGAGCAATCAATGTTCTTCTCTCACATCGTACCACTTATAGTTGGACAGGATAGAGGGTAGAGGAGGGTCAGCCTTGTGACATGTTATGTAAACAATCACTGAACGTCTTAGATAGGGAATAATAGTTATCCTAAAACATTGTGAAGTTTTCTTCATGAACATAACTTTAGAAAGTAATGAGAAGAAAAAAAGTGCAAATACTGCATTGCATTTATTTACCTCCTTTATATACATGTATATAACAATTATTGCAGTATACTTCTTTTCCTTATAATGCTTTGTTTTATACACAGGAAAGCCAACCTCTTGGAGCCTTGATGCTTATGGACTACAATGTGAGTCGAACTCCTGATAGTGGGCATTTATACAGTTTCCAGCTTGAAAAGTCTGGTTCTGCAGGTTTGCATCTTGCTGCAGATGATGAAGAGTCAGCAATGCGATGGCTTGCAGTAATTAGCCATTCTATTGAACGAAATGCCCAGGTAAGTATGTGTGTTTCCCAGGCTTTAGCTTCTGTGAATGTTGTACCATGAAGAACTTCTTTTACAATTTAAGCATAATATCTCAATTTGATTATATCTGGTTAGTTTTGAAAGCTACAGCAATACATATTAATTTGGTGGTTTAAGCACTATCAGTTAAAAGTGTTTGCTACAGTGCAAACATGAAACATGAAACATACCACTGATAGTTTGTGTTCACTACCAACTCATTTAAATTACTATAACTACAATGATAATGAGGCAATCTTTTACAGATTTGAAATATTTGTGTCAATGCAGGTAGATCAATGGCTGGATATTAGCAACCGCAATCTTCGACTTGCAGCTAGTGCAGTGCAACAACCTGATTGTTTTGGATACCTCATGAAACTAAGTCATAAATGGAAGGCCTGGAAGCGCCACTATTGTGTTCTAAAGGATGCTTGTCTTTATTTTTATAAGGATGGAAGTTCTGATGCAGCTATAGGTAAAATTATTCTCTTTAATATTTTTCTAGGTAAGGACATTTCTAGTATTGTTTTGGAAACATATCAATAAGTTTGTGACACTGTATATTTTTATCAACATTTTACACATGGTTGTCCTTAAAAAGGAATACTTATTATTAAGTGCATCTGTGAGTGAAGAAAGAAGTTAATAGGTACGAAAATTGAATACCTTTTGCTGATAAGAAAATACAGAATTTGTGAATTGGCTAGTTAAATCTTAAAGTGTCATTCTAAGCATATACACAGAATATGTTTTTGTTTTGTAATTCCAGGTGTCTTTGAATATACATTAAACCAACAGAAATCCGTGATTATAGGCCCTAAAACCTCAAAATAGGTCACAATAGTTGGAAAAACACATGAGCCTTTTCTTAATTTAGCAACACCACGAAACAAACTTTGCTGTGTATGCATGAATAAACTTCAGGACACTCCATGCTGCCTTTCAAATATTTCTTCCACAGTATTGTTGCATCATATGGTCCAAATTTATATGTTAAGTATGGTTGCATTAAGAGATTTCTAGAGCAGTGCCTTGAATTATACAGTGCAATCCATATAAACCTGAACCATTTTAATAGGTCATAATTTCTTTCAGAAAGCTCATAAAAATTTGAAATTTGTTTTAATTTTTTTCGGGCAAACAAAGTGCAACACAAACTTAAGACTTGTTTTAAGCTATTTTTAGTTGAACTTTAACTGGAGTGCTTATGTTGGGCAATCAATGAAAATATGAAACATAAAAAACTTACTTGATATTCAACCTAAGAACTGAGGGAACAGCCAAAATGAAACTTCAACCAATGAGCTTGAAAGAATTATGATTTGAATCCTAACCCCTAACCAGTGGCAGCTCATAGTAACAAATTTTAGGGGTTGCGAAAACATTTTTGATTATTAAATATGGATGATGATAAATTATAACAACTATCAGTTTTATCAGCCAAACAATGGAAACAATGGTTCTCATCATAATGTAAATATGTAAACACTTTCACAAGAAAACAATTCCAATTTTTGGATAAGGACATTTATCCATTTGCACATAGAAAATAATGCAGTGTGCATCTGTTACTGTATGGAACAAAAAATACCAGAGTTGCTTAGTGTAATGCGGTATTCACTATCATTTGGTATGCTTATCAATAATAGTAGCTTAACTTTGAAACAACCCCTGCTGACCCTGAATGTTAAGGCATTAGTTGTTGATTGATGAGTATTATGAAAATTAATATTTTACAGGGACACCTTAAAGAAACCAGGGTTTTCTTCACTTTTTTTGAATTAAAGTACAAATATAAGCCCTAGTTTTCTAACTAAACATATACTTATTTCCTGTGATCTCTTTTTCATTACTATATGCCAGATTAGTTCAGGTGAATTGTCAGATTTACAAGGTACAACAACATGATTCTGACTGGTTGACATATTAACCCCAACCCTAAAGGTAGACTGCTTTAAATTGTTTTGCCAGACTAACAGATCATGGTTTGCATTAAATCTGCAATCCAACCACCTGGACATTTAACATAGATACAAATATATTTGTGGAGTCAGTTTTAATACTGCATCTTACACTTTTTAATTAAAGAGGGACTAGTTTCGAGAGCCATCACCTCCATTTTCAACTTTTGAGGTCCAACTGTTGCTGCTAGCTGTCATTGTCTCTGGCAGAGGGATAATGAACTTCTTCACTAGGCTGTCAATTAGCAGGATTTCAAAATTTATTTAATCTAGATTAAATTACTTCAAACTTAAAATGTAATTAAAGCTCATAGAACACATTTTTGTAATGAGAAATCTAGGTATCACAAAGGGCTTTAAGAATGGCTTATATTTTTTGTAAGATATGAATGTATTTGCCCAGCTTAAATATAGAGTTACAGAGAAAGAAGATTTTGCAAACCATATGGGTTTATGTTATTAGAGAACTTTTGTTTTGATTTTGATTATTCTGTGTGGTAGAGCAGGAAGACTTAGAACAATAGATGAATGAATGGGTTCAAAACAAAGATTAAAAGTATTTTCTAAAAGACGTTACAATGAATGTTTATAACTTGTGCCAGCACATTATAAAATTATAGTTTGAACAATGCATCATTGAAAGGTTGGAGTTCAGCATTTTATGTTCAAACTATGTATATGTAGGTTAAATCCAAATAAATTACATGAAACATGAGCTTTTCTAACACTGTAAATGAAAAAGACCCAGTTAATTATTAATTAAATTGATACCAAAATGGATGACTTTTTTTTCAGGAATGGCTTGCTTGCATGGATATCGAGTGCAAAATTCCACAGTGGGAGGAAAAAGATATGCATTCGAAATTCTTCCACCAGAGCCATGTCAGAAATATTTTTACTTCCACACAGATTCTGAAATGGATAAGAAGAGGTAAGAAATAGTGAACTTAAGGAAGTATCCTTTTCACTGCTACAGTTGAGATAACTAAATTGCAGAAAAACATCCCAGCTGTGCTCCGGTCAGGTAGTTGCAACTATAAGTCTTAGAATATCAGCATTTGAACTGTGCAGGCATAATGGCACATCTGTTAGAATTCAAAAGAACTAACTCTCAACCATTTCCCTGCATGGTTATGACATCTGAAAGGAATTAAAGCAAACCGGTGCAGAAAAACTACATCTTGTAGCTCCACGTACTTCTAATCACATGAAGCACGTTATTCTGGGTATTCCAAAAGCAGTGAGATAATTGGCTTCTTTATGCAGTGTGTGGCATTTCGTTGCTGATAATGAATTATTAGAAGTTTTTGAGGCTTTACCGTCAGATTCTTTTTGGATTTATTGGAGTTGGAGGATAGTGACAGTGATATTTACATTCCTGATAATAATAAGGGATCTGATGATGGTGAAAATGAACAACAGACAGCACCACCACAGCTGCGTAAGCAATCACACATAACATCGTCTTTGTTCCAGTGGAACAGTAGAAATTTTTCTCCATAAGTTGACAGTTTTCACTGGGACCAGTCAGGTATTTCTGTAGACATTAGGGATGACTGTAGTGTGCTCAATTTTTTCCAATTGTTTTCTTTCTTTTTACTTATTTGGACAACCCTAAATTAAAAGAAAAACCTGAATTTAAATATACATATTAATATTTTTAATCATAGCAGAAATACAGTGATTTCTTATTGTGAAATCCAAGACAGTAAAATTGCTGGCCCTTTATGGGCCACCCTGTGTTTTGTGTGTGTGTGTGTGTGTGTGCGTGCGTGCGTGCGTGCGTGCGTGCGTGCGTGCGTGCGTGCGTGCATGTGTGTGTTTTGCATATGCTCATATAAAATATTTTTGAAACAAAAATTAGGTATTTCTAGAACATCTAAAGCAGCCTACATCATTTCTGGTGAGTTCACATTTCATTTTAAATAGTTTTGCATGATTTTCTGTTAGTTTTAAAATTTGGAAAATTTCTGAAATTAATTCAGCAAGGAGGTATTTCTTGCATAAAAATATGTTAGCAGTGAAAAGGTTAATTGCTTATACCAATATCTTAATTGCACACCTCACTCTGTCTCAATCTATTTCACTTATCCAGCTTTTGTGACAATTGAGTATATAACAATTTGGAACAGACAATGGCAACAATTTGAAGGTTGTATTACTACTGAAACAATTCTGGAATGAAAAGCATGTGTATAAGAATCCTACAGGGAAAGACATTACAGAGTCCCTTAGGCTTTGGTTGAAATTCCCTCTTATTGTGCACAATATCTATACTCTCACTCAGGTTTAGTTGAGTTGCTGGTGTTCCTGTTTTAATAGTGTCTGCCTATGTTGACTAAATTCCATTGAATGACAGTAGTTGGCAACTCTGTCTAGTGTTTTGCTCTTCATGCATAGCAGTGCCTCTATTACTGTAGTACCTGATACACTTGATAATCCAGAAGATAAGCATATTTTCATCCTTGAGTACAGTCTTCTCATATCTACAGTTTTTATAGATGACTGAGATCTGGGAGGTAATGGTCAAAATTCTCTTGCTGTTATAACATTCATGAAATACAAATTGTTTGCAAAATGGATCACATTTAGGAGACACAAAATAACAAAATTCAGAAAACAAAAGCACATCAAAGATACTACTAAACTCACCTAACAGAAAACCAATATGATATTTAGAAAATCTGCTTTCCACACAAATAAACACCATAAATTCGACAATATCTTCAATAAACACATCTGCTGGACTCCAAAAATAAATACAGCATCAAAACATTAATCTACAACAATTTAAAGGACCCTATACCACAGAGCAAAGGAGCAGGAAATTATCAAATCAATTGCACAGAATATGACATAAATCTATATAGGAAAAATGAAAAGAAACTTGGAAATCAGACTGAAAAACACATGAGATACATGAAGTACAAACAGACGGATAAATCTGCAGTTTTGCTGCACTTTTGGACTACCAATCACATCATACCAAACACTACATTATTTAAATCTACGAAACACAGCAGAATGGGATACTTGGGAAAAGATATTTATTATATATCATAAGCATTGATTGATGAATTTTGAATTGCTGCCACCAAGTCAACTTTGGAAGTATGTCACTCCACCACTCAACTATGTCAACTCAAACAACCACTACACTACAGATGCCAACACCAAACCCAGTCGGACCCCTCTAAAGATAAGAGCAACAGCTCTTGAAACCGGCCAGGTACAAATAGTGTAAATGATGTATGTGTTTCAACCCCAACTGTTAACTTTATGATAAATTTAAATTTCTCATCACTGTTATTAGCTTTTTCAAGTATTATACAAATTGAATTAAACTTTTTTCTGCCAATTGTTTGACTGCTTTTTTCCTTAGTTATTCGTTGTAGAGTACAGAGGGCAGAAGAAAATGCTTTCTGTGAGTAAACAGACCAATATAGGTTATTAATCATGTTCAATGTCACCTACTAAAGCATTAAAAGCCTCACTTGCTTGGTATAAAACCTTGGGAACGTTTTCAGAATCATTACATCTGCATCCTCTGCCTTGCTGACTACTGGTCACTGTCCTTCTGTTAATGGTCTCCCCCACCACCAAGGTGCTGATCTCTGGTGGCTGGTTGCACAATTTAATAATGTTGCTAATAGGCATTAACCAGTTGTCAGCCAGGCAGAGGTTTGTATTCCTCTGAATTATCCTGATATATGGTGGACTTTGTGACAGTGATGTGTTTTAACAATTGAAATTTAGTTGAATCGATTTTGTAACACTACATCACTTACTTTTTTACTTCGGAAAACATGTTTCAGAAGCCATGTGCTTCCATTGTCAATTCCTTTGGTTGACTGCCGGCATCGCTTGCTGTGGTGGTTGTCTCTGTCCCTGATGGTGGTTTGATGAACCTCTTCATGAGCACTATGGAAACTAGGATTAAAAAGGCATTCCCCTGGATGTTCAAAATATGGTACCGCTATGTAGATGACATCTTTGCAATAGTCCCAGAAAAACACCTAGAAGATGCACTAAAACTCCCAAATATGCAAGAAAAGTCTATAAAGTTCACAATGGAGAAGGAATGTGATGGACAACTACCATTCCTCAACCTAAAAATCATCACCTTACATTTGGCATCTACAGAAAACCTACCCACACCAACAGCTATATAAAACAAAAGAGTTACAATCCCATTCCCCATCAGCATGCTTTACTTAACAGCCTTACACAAAGATTGGTAAATGTACCAATGGGCAAAACAGAATTCCAATGTGAACTTACTAAAATATTGGACATAGCTACAGAGAATGGATTTCGGGCAGAACAGGTGTACAAAAAAGGTAATAAGGCCAAAAATAGAAAGAGAATTAAAGAAGTCAGCACACTCACTCAAAACCAGAAAGAAAACAAGATCTACAAGAAGTTTACATACCACCCTACAACTTTCTACAAATTCCAGAGGATCTTCAAACGACATAACATCATTCTAGCCCCTAAAAACAATTTTATTGCTCTATAAAAAACATTTTAAATTCTAAATTAAAAGATGATATCCCACAAGAAAACAAACCAGGAATATATCAGTTCAGCTGTAATGACTGTGAAAAAATCTACATCGGCCAAACAAAAAGAAATATAAAAACAAGGGCAAAAGAACACCACAGAAATATTAAACTCAAACAAGAAGACAAATCTGCGGTAGCTTGGCATTTTTGGAAAGAGAAACACACCATAAATAGAAGCCCAAAAATTCTCAAAAACATCCCAAGGAAGACAGAATTAAAAGTTTGGGAAAACATATATATTTGGAAAAACAAGAACCGGGTTTTCAATTTTGAAATCCCGCCAGGCGATCTACTCATTCAGAGGTTCATCAAACCACCACCAGGGACAGAGACAACCACCACAGCAAGCGATGCCGGCAGTCGACCAAAGGAATTGACAATGGAAGCACATGGCTTCTGAAACATGTTTTCCGAAATAAAAAAGTAAGTGATGTAGTGTTACAAAATTGACTCAACTAAATTTCAACTATTGAGGAATACTAGGAAAACATGCAGAAATGATTTTTTGCAAAAGTGTTCAAACATTTTGTTACTAGATAGAACAATAATATGAAAAATTCAATTTTGGAGCTTGGTTAATTGATGCATAATAACATTCAATTATTTTTATATCCATGTTCACGTGAATTTTTTTGTACTGGTTTGATGTTGGGAGGTGCCCCTGAGATGTGTGATACCAAAAATGTTACATGCCATATTACAAGTTGCAGGTGCTTGTTTTCTATTTCATAAGCAACAATGTGATAACGTTAGAATAACGTAAGTGCTCAACAGTCTATGAATATATTGCTTGTGTTTCAACTCTTAAATTGATTTGTAATTTCCTTATGTTAATATATGTAATAATAAGAGCCTTAATCAACAAACTTGCTGTAACACAATAAGTTGTATTGTTTACACCATACCATTGTAAATTAATTCTATATTATGTCACTATTTCAAAGGGCTTAATATGATTACACAATTGTAAGTGACATATACTAAAACTGACTCTTGATACTTCATGTGATTTGAGGAAAATATAATAATGCAGCAGTCTATAAATTAGGCCACTAGGCATTAATGGAGTGAAAACATAACTAGGTGTTGAGTTTTGATAATATATATAACTAGGTACTTCATCTATGGCTAATGGTTCACTGCTGGTAATATATGCTATCAGATTCAAGCTTGTATAGTGGCATTTTTACTAGGATATATCAAATTTAAGTTACTTAAAAAGAGCCTAATAAAATGCAAACATTCCTAGTCAATATGCGCTAATGGGGAAAAAGCAAGATTCTTAAACTGACAACTGGAGTGGGGCTGTGCATTGGTGTTTAAATGGAAATATGGTGGTGTGATAATGTATGCTTATTCTAGAATCACAATATGATGCTTGTTCATTCTGGTGCCAATAATTACCCTAGAAGGGGTATTAATACTGGTATGAACACTCCTAACAAAAGAAAAAAGAATGATTGTGTGAAACATGAATGGATTTTGTACAAAGTACTCCTGTGATAACACTTAAAAAATAAATTGTTTAATTTCAGATGGCTAGCTGCTCTGGAATACTCTATTGATCGCTGGATAAAAGTGGGGTGACGCAAGTGCCTCGGATGTTGTACATTTCAGGCGAAGAAAGAAGTCAGCAGTTGCCATTTGGCTATAATAAGCCATGCCTTAGTCTCCGCTCTCTCATAGTAGACACTAATGAGCCCTGTGAAACAGATTTTCAACTGAAACTGCCTCAGAACTCATCGGCCTTAGCTGGCTAAACAGTAATTCTAGCTCACAAAAAATACAAAATAAAAAGCAAAGAAAGAAAAAAAGCGAAGCAGAATGAAAAGTTTAACTAAAATATTAATGGATCTATCAAAATCGATATTGGTCAAAACCATAAAACTAAACATGTTTTAAGAATTACCAGTAAATATGTAGTGTTGTGTAATGTGATGGTTGACCCCTGGTAATGTTTTGTCTAGTCATTTGAGTGTGAAGCCTAGCAGAAGTAGGTATGATAAGGATAAAGTTATTTACATGAAATTGTTTATTCAAAATTCTGATGAAATTACAACTGCAGCAGCAGTTTAGCATAACATACCAGTAATTTATTTTGCTACTCTTGTTCTTAAAAATTAATCAGAGATGATATTTAATTATGTTCTTTTTCAAAGTATTTATTTTTTTAGGATAACAGCTGTAAAGTTTAGAAGTGCTCATCCTCACATGTAATTTTGCTCTTCTTAAATGTTTAAAAAGCATGATTATCGTTCATCTCTGCTTACATTGTTATGCATTAGAGTTTAATTTAGCTCTTGGCTATTTCTTAACATGAGGATTATAGTAATAGGTTAATATAACATTTTTAATATTAAGTTTGTATGAGACAGAGCCAGGCTAGAGTTGTTGTTGGTAACTGCAGACGCACAAGGAACACAGCAGTTGGACAGCATTGTCCAGTAAATTCTGGTCGTCTGTCCAACTTAAATGTTTAATGTATTAGCTACAGTTTATGATGGGGAATCTCCATATAGATAGAAAATATTTGTTATATGTATTACATTAGCACTTAATGTCTTCATGGCTAAGTGCTGTGTAGTGTTCTTGAGAGAATTTGTATATGTTAAGAGAAATTAATATGTTCCAGAATTTTTTAGTATTAATATATGCCAGAATTTAACAAAATATACATAATTGTTACTAGTGTTAAAGACAAAGATATTAAATTAAAACAGAGGCTGTATAGATTTTAAAAAAAGAATTTTAAAATTATACCAAGAGCTTCCTTCTGTTGAAAGGAGTGACTTAATAAATTGTCCTAATTTAATTTAGTATAAAAATTGTTTTATTGCATTGCTGTGTGTGTACTGGGCTAAATGCCTTGAATGAAACAGTGACAAAAGTAATAATAATATTAATAATAATAATAATTATTATTATAATATAAAAATAAGAATATATACAAGTAAATAAAATTATTGTACTTTTGCATTCACAAAATAAGAATCATTCTTAATGCTTTCTGTTAATAAGTTTAAAGTAGAAAAAGTACTGAGATAGCACAGGAAGAATGAAAATCTATTTGCATTATATAAACAGTAATATAGTTAAAATCTCGTCATAATGTATTGAAAATCAAATACCTAAACTATCAGTATGCCATCAAATGACTGTTTTTAATTTTTCTTTCTTTTTCTCATTCATATTATTTAGACTGATTCAATGCAGGAGATGAATTTAGTCAAAGCATAAATGCTACATTCTATGAGAGACGGTCAAATATAATTTACACCATTGTTAATTGTATATTATAGTTTTAAATAAAGCTTGATATTGATATTTAAAACAAAAGAGCAGAAAATGTGTTATACAACTTAGTTTTGCACTTAACAGGTTCTGCTTTAAAAATATGACTAAAATGTACCATAAAGTATTGATTCAAAAATTCTGCTGATAAATTTGTCATACACAACTGCTAACTGTTTTAATGAAAATTGTGGTTTTATTTCTTGAGAAATATCACCCCAAGTGTTCTAATTTTAAAGCATAAAGATATAATCTAATAAGTCACAATTTTAATTTAAGTCAGTGAGCCTGGTACACCATAGTGAAGAAATACAAGAGTGATTTTAATACATAATCTTCTATGTAAAAAACAAAGAAAGTATATATATGTGCACACAATTGAAATGTGTATAAATGCATGCACACACACATACACACACACACACACACACACACACACACACACACACACACATGCGCATGCATGTGCACATACACAAGCACACATACACATTTTCCAACAGACATGTACATTTACTCATGTAGAATAATTTGCTTAGAGCAAACTTAACAGTCTCTAAACAGAGAAACTAAATAGCGAACAAGACAAAGCTCAAATAATTAAAAACAGAAGACTTGAAATATTAAAGCGGGTTGATATAAATTGAACAGATTAACTAAAGAATAAATTATCTAGGTAATGTATGAATGTCCCATGTAGGTATTGAAAGAAATTGCAGTGTTTCGTCTTTCCATTACTGCTCCTACTTCTACCTTCAGCATCTCTCTGTTTCTGCTTGCAGTGCTTTGATACTAAGCACATTTCTATCAAGAAAGTTGAGGAAATTTTTTGTTTTATATATTATAGAAATACTTCCTTATAAATTCCTGTTTTTCCTTGGTTTACAATCAAATGAAGAAATTTAGGCCATATCACTTGATATAACATTTTCTGAACTGCTTCTTGCAGATATATATATATCAGTGTAGATGTTTATTCTTAGGTATGAATAAGGAAACCATAAAATCTATTGAAACTAGTATGATAGCTGTAATTAATGTGCCTATAAGTGACAATGTAATCAACGTATCACTGAAAAATTCTTATTTCCTTGTAAGTTTTTTGAAGGGTATGTTGTGATATTGACAGTCTTTGATTCTGTATATTTCAGAAGTTAGTCATCCATAGGTTTATGTAATTTGTGCCAAAAAATGCCAGAGCTATGATTATTTTAGTCTTTCCTTAAAGGCAGTATAGTTCTGATTCTAGAACTATATATTATAAAATTAAACATAATACAAAATAAACTATCAACACTAAGAAAGAATATGAATGAAAAGGAACAAGATAAGTGCTGGTGGAATTTGACTTGTGAAACTTTAATGTCATTATATTTAATTTTATAGAAATAGTACTACTATTACAGGTTTGAGAAAGAACATCCCAGGATACTACAGTGGCATTGTTGTTGAAGTGAGAAGCAGGCTGTCCTCGCTTCTAATTGATGCTGACTTTTGTGGACCTGAACAAGTTATATTATTTGGTAGAAATGGTATTCATAATAAATATGTATAAAAGGTATGATTCAAAAGGAAAATTTTGCCAATAAGGTGTGTTGATATCTTGATTATACTTGCTAAATTGAAATTCTTCTTCACATTTTAGAAATTGACTTGCTAAGCATCGATAAGTGTTTAATTTTAAATGAAGAAGTATTACAACACATGAGATTATAAAACAACATAAGCTCCCCATGAGGTTGCAGAATGTGCATATTCAGCCATTATTTTACAAATTAAGCATGCATCTTGCTGAATTCAAACAGTGAAATTTTATTTTGAAAAGAAATGTATGCTTTATTTGTGAACCTAAAAAGCATTTGAAAGCAGTAGAAAATAATAATAGGTAAATATTTTAAGGCTTTTAGTAAAAACCAGAAGAAATAATTTCATTTCTTATAAGAGGTATTGATGTGATTCAAAAGAATGTATAGGTGCATACATTGTTTGGACAAAGCTGCCAGGGTCAGATTTTATCTGGAATCTCTTACATCCAGCAGATAACTTTCATGTAGGTATAGAAATCGTTTAATTACCATACTTTTTCATTCTCTCACTGCAGAATAATATGGTTTTGAGGTAGAAAATGTGTATCTTTATAATCTGAAGTAGGAAGGATGTATCTGTATAATCACCAAAACAACATTTCTATCAACAAGGTATAAGTGATATAGCTTATGATATTACTACATAATGAGACTTTGAAATGTGTATCACTAGGCTTCGGACATGGTTGCTATTTGGTTGCATTCTGCCTGGAAAATAGTTATGTACATTCACAGAGAGTTTCATTGGGACCTCCTCCTCACCAACCACTGCTAGTCATTCACTCTAAGCAAGCAATTGGTACGTGTAAACCTGTTCTGAAGGCACAAAGTCCAATAGAACATGTTTTGCTTTTGATACAATTAATACATATGTTGAAATCCATTGCAGTAGTTGTCCACACATGTATATCATATATTAAATTGATTATTTCATCTGCTACAATACAGATTTATGTTATTTATATATTATAATAAAAACTTATGCTTACTACAGAATTGTATATTTGCTTCTGCAGTCACCTATACCTATAGCGTAAACTCAGTAGCACACAGGACTTTTACCTCTCCCCTATTCATTCGTTTGTAAAGAACACATCAGTATACTAGAAGTAAACTTAACTTAGTCATGTCCGAAGCCTAGTCATCATTGTCTGTCTGGAAAACAAATCTGCTTGAAAAATGTTTATAATCATTTGCAGTAATGACAAAAACTGTTCATTCATATTATTTTTAAAGATGACATGAAATCTTTTCAGTGTCAAAAAATTAATTGTAGCAGTCATGATTACTTTACTTTCAGATTTTATTTCTCAAAGTAACTTCTTGCACTTTTGGTAACTGCATGCCTTTTAATAACTTAACATCATTTATTGTAATGTTTGAAGTTAGTTGTTTATTAATATTAGGACTCGTACTTCTAGACAGAGCAGCCCATTATTTCTGGGTATTGGAATTTAGTTTTGTGGAAATGAAGAATACTGAGATGAACTATATGAATCTGCTCTACAGGTTACAGTACACTCCAAGTCTTGTTAAAGTTCATCTAGCATATTTGTGTATATTGCATTCTCATAATAATATATATTTAATATGCTTAATTTTTAAAGTAAGTTTTGTTTCTTCAAATTTTCCTATCCAATGATTATATTCAGGCCATACTTTAGGCTATAGTTTTGCAAATGATTATAAAGTCCTTCAATACTAAAACCTCATTTGGTAAAAATTAAGAGAATTCCAGTAAAGTATAACCCTAGTAATTTGTTCCTGCAAGAATAATTTTAATTAAGAATTAAACAGAAACAATAACCAGCATCACAGCATAAGACAATGTAAATATTCATTTAATTACATTAGTTTTCTCATGCAAGTGATGATGGTCAAGAGCTTAGAGAGTTACAATGTGGTTTCCCATAATCCTTAGGAATTTAAAAGTAATGCTTCAGCGTAAAACATAAATGCTGCTGTAATTGCTCATGGCAGTGCTGCTATGAGAAACAAACTACATATATAAAGTGTCAGTAATGTTTATATGTTTTGCTGTTGCTCATAAATGAAAATGTTTCTAAAATAGCAGTCAAGTACTAGTGTATCTACACTTAAATGGCATATCTTCTGACTTTTTGCTGTGTTTATGAGCAAAAACATTAATATATACAGTAATTGTTGAAACAGTTATCCTGAAAGACTTGCAGGCATTCCCCACATATCTTTCACAGATTTCATACTTTTACTACCTTAAGAAAGGTTTATGGAAATAGGGATTCAAATACATTTACAAACATTCCTATCATATAGACACAGAAAAAGTATTTAGAAATTATTATGCCTCTGAATGCTTTTTGTATATGTTCTGTGGTATCCAAGCACACAACTATTTCTTACGTGTATGGGCATTGTAGATAATTAATGATTTATTTGATACACTGTGAAGTTTCGTTCAATATATGTTATCAAATTCTTTAAATCTTTACATCTAAATTGAAGCTTCATTAATGGGGTTCAAAATTAGCATCTGTGGGCTATATTCAACTAAATAAGCATTCATAATTCTATTTTATCAAATTTGATATTAATTATTTTATTTCATTCTATATACGTGGTTGATTTATTCACTTTGTTGTTTTTGTTGTGTAACATACCAATATCTTTTTTCCTTTCTTTCCTTTCTTCTTTGCAAAGGATCATCGCTTAGCTATGACCTTTTTCATATCCATTTGCTGATGCATTCCAGTTTGTTTTCCACTGGAATTAAACATTATAAATTCATATTTTTTTCTTTTACCAAATTTTAATATAATTTATGTTTTGAAACAAGTTTGATAAACTATTTTCCTCACCAATTCCTTCAAGAATTTTCATATAGAAAAGAAAGATCAAATTACCTCAAAAGTTTAATTGAAGTTGCAAGAATTGAATCCTTTTTGCTAATTTTCCACCTTAAGTTTTGACCTTTGTTTAAAATATATTCATTAAAATGTCTTTAATATGTGGATATATGTACCTAAATTTGATTGGACTTTAGAATGAAACCCAAGCTTACATTACATCATTAATCATTGTTCCTTTAAATAAGCATTTAAAAGCAATTTTCTAATCTGTGACTCACTGTAATATCTCACTTGAGTTCTATATCTCAGAAACATTTACAAAATTGTAGTTTTTAAAATTCTTGAAAAAGCTTGTATTTTATTACCTATTTATTTATACTGTACTATTTTTTCTTATTCTTTTGTTTCTTCTACCGTCAAAATTAGAACATGATATTTTTAATATAGTGATTTCAGAGTAGCCATAAGACTTAGAAATCCAACAATTCATTGTTGTATTTGTAGTTGCTTTTTCAAGGAAGAATTTAATTTTTATGTGAATGTTTAAAGCTAGTGGACTTTGTCAACAGCATGGGTTACATTTATTGACAAAATATACTTTTTACAAAATTAGTTGTTTGCTACAACAAAAGACATGATACTATAAAGAGAAAGGTGTATCCAACCTCTTGTCACATTTCTTTCACTGTGAAAGATTTCATAAATAAAAGCACAATCCGGCAGCTGTAAATAAATTACATTATAGTTGTGCTTATTGACAGGGGAACAATCCTAGTCCAATAAATATGTGACCAGTTGAATTACAGTCCATAATAAAACTCTCATATGTTTGATGTGACTTTTCTTGGATGTAGTTTATATAAAAAAAAAGTAAAACAAATAACTCTTAGCAGTATATGTGATAAGCTATTTGTACAACTTTTACACATATAATGTCCAACTATTCTTGCACTAACTCTTCAGAATGATATTCTGTAGACAAATAAGAGAAAAAAGATTTATGGAATGTATGCCCTAAGTGCAGTACTTTTCATGTTATAGCCATAAAGGGTTAATTGATCAGCAGGAACAATACTGCCTCACAGTTTGCTACAAGAGTTTGCCAGCCTATACTGATAACATTGCAAGGAACAGCAAGAAGTTGGTCTTCAGTCAGTCAGGAGTCTTCACAGGGTTTTATCAGCAGTAGGCTTTGCAGCAAATGCAAAATACTAAACTATCTCACTGGTTTCTTAACATTTTAGCTATAATATGAAAACAGCTACAATTAGAACATATGTTTTAAGACTTTTCTGTCACAAATTTGTCCTTATAATGGTATTCTAAAGAACTAATGCAGGAATTCATGGATGTTCTGTATATAAAATGTAAAGAATGAAACATTACTGCATTATAGGAAAAATGTAATTTGTGGATCTTTGTTAGGAAAAGCCATATTTTCCATTGAGCTTCAGGAAGAAGTCTTATCTGGTCATCATAATCTTCATTGATAATTGAATAATATTAATTAAGACCAACTATGTAATAAAGAATGTATCTGCTGCTTTTATTAGCATCAAGAATTATTATAAACCTGAGAGCCTACTTATTTAGGAAACCTTAAATAATTGCTCATACTCTTTAGTCATAAAATATGTAGACATTCACCTTTCCTTCAGCAGCTCAACATGCAGCATATACAGGTAATTTTTAAACTAGAATAATATTAGGTATTACCTGTCTGGAAAATGAATGCAGATGGCCATGAGTGGAAGCATGCATAAACATAGACAGATATGCAGTATTACATCAGCACTCCTGGTGGGTGCCCTGTACAGCATGACAATACTGGAATGCAGCAGTTGAGTCTCTTACAGTTAATGGGTTCAAATCAAGCCAAAATGCAAACACCGCTTCATGTAGTCATATGCTCACAAAGTATAAAATTAACATTCATTTGTGATAGAGAAAACAGCAAGTTTAACCTGTTGTGGATTGTTTAGTTTATTCTTGTTTACATACACTGTGCTGTTGTTTTGATGGTCAGACTGTACTGCACTATATTCCAGACTTCCCTGACCGCTCTAAGCCATGCCATGCTACACCAGAGACCTCCCCTAACAAATGCATTCTTTTTCGGACAGGCAGTGCTGTTTTTCAGTCAATTTCCAAACATAAACATAGTTAGTATGTATATTTATATTGACTAACGTAAAGGGTTTCCTCTGCCATGGCAGTGTGTGCTGGAGCTCTGTGCTCAGAATATGCTCAAATTCGATCCCACCCATCGGGGTGGAGATTTTTAAGTCCCAGGTATTGGATCAGCGCCCATTCAATATTGAGAGGAGTGTGATTGGTAGCGATTCTAGCTATGATAGCCAACATTCTACTGGGGGATGCGCCATGCTGGACACATTACCTCCACATATCAATTGAATGATCATCCACCTCTACCATACCAGTAGTCAAGTTTGTAGCCCCAGGCTCATAAGTTCTGTAGCATTATTATCATCATCATCATCATCATCATTATTATGTGTTATATACTAATAATAATAATATCATAATACTGTAAAGTTGGTGTATTACATTGGTTGTAGCTTTGGAAGATGGGGGCAAAGTGAATCAAAACTTCTAGAAAATGTAATAAGTTTCAAAGATAACAACTAAATGATATAGTATGTTCAGTTATTTTTATAGTTGATGATTATATAGTACCTCAGTGCTATAATGAAGGATACACAAATCAAAATTTTCCAGGAATATTTTTATTAAGAGTTGGAATTCCCTTTGTACCATTTTTTGCCATGCTTCTGATCCAGTCCATAAAATTAACAATTGAAGAGAATCTATGTGAAATGTCTGTGATCTTTCAAGACAGTTAATAGCTATTTTTGTCTTGAAAGGTAATATAACAAATACCTACCAAAAAAACTTTTCAATTTTATATCAAAGTTAGGGAAAATTGTTATATATTAAATTTTCCTGCACTTCTACAAATGCCGCAATGACATAGTGATACCATTAGGAAAAGGGAAGAAATTGCATAGGATGGTGCATTGAAATAGCCAGATTTCAATTTAGTTGTGATTTTTTTTTTTTTGGCAAAATACAATTTTGGTTTTCTTTAAAGCTTTCTTTATTCACAGATTTATGTTGTGTGTTTTATACACACTAAAATACCTTATACAAAACCTTTTTACTTCCATCATATGAGATTTTTTTACATTCCATAAAGCATTTTGGGTGGCTTATTATTTATTTTATTTCAATACTTCAAATTCTGGTTGCAACTCCGGGCCTGTTGCTAAGGAGATGTAGCTGATTTGAATAATATGAAAAACAGTCATAACAGTGAACATAACTAACACCAAAATTCCTTCCGTTCAATTAGAAAGATAATTAATAAATACAACTTTTCAAGATTTATGCATATTTATATTTAATGAAAAATTGTTCAATGATAGAATTTTATCCTATTTCCCTTCTGAATAGATGTTCTTTATCACATTTATTTTTATTGGCAAAGTCTTTATGCCATTCACTGGAAAAATACTGCAGGTCACAGAAA
The DNA here is from genome assembly GCA_030762935.1 of Hymenopus coronatus. NCBI lineage: Eukaryota > Metazoa > Arthropoda > Insecta > Mantodea > Hymenopodidae > Hymenopus > Hymenopus coronatus. Next base: position 364,188,215 of record CM060900.1, read on the forward strand.
TCACCATCATTCCACACATTTTTTCAAGAGAAAACATTAAACAATGCCAGCTGAAATGTTTATTTATTTAATATCATAGGTTCACAATTCCAAAGGCCACTTTCATAAATACTTCTGCTGAAATGATGAAACAAGACTGCTGCTCTGTGGTTATGTTCAAAGTCTTCCCTGATTGTCCATCACTAATAATCTTACATTTTCCTGTGGAAGAAAGTTTAACAAATGGCTGGCTTAACAAGCAGTCTGATTGCACAATTATCAGACTTTGCTTGGAAGTTGGTGGCTGAAATAATGCTCTTATAATATCCATGCTTAAACTATGTGTGAAGTAATTTTAAAGTTGCATCATTTATACATTTTTAATATCTGATTTACTCCTCAAAAAAGCTTTGCACCTTTAACAATCTATAAGTACTAGATTTTAAACTTTAGCAATTTAAAAACTAATTTACAAGCATGTATTTCAGTATTTCTTAAATGATTGTTAAATATTAAACTTATTACTCAACATTGTTGAAGCCTTCCACTGCTACCTAAACAAGGCTGCAACAGACCATGCCACATTCCTAGCATACAAAAATGTTCAACAACAAACAACTTTCCTCAATGGAATCAGTTTCCTTAAGCAAGAGAAGGCAGTAGCTCTAACTTAAATATACCATCTTCAATTTTGTTTGGAAGTTATCAGAAATTATCAACCAGTAATAACAGCTCCATATGATGTTGAACTTGAGCTTATCAAAGCCAAATCTATTTAAATAAAAGTAAAACTAGTAAAGAAGAATAGGTATACAATGAAAAATAACTACTATAAGGAATGTGTCACATCAGTTACATCAACGGTGGTCGCTACTGCTAATCTGATTTCAAACTCTTCTTTATTATGTTGTTAATTATCAGTGAATAAATCTGGCATTGTAATCTGTGTAATTTCACTGTTGTTACTTCTGGGAGCCATTTTGAAGCAAAGCAGTCATATAAATAGGTTTTGCAGCTAAAAGCAAAGAAGGTTCTATTCAGTTTTTTGAAGGAGTCATAAAGAGGTGCAAAAGTACATCCATCATACAGGTTCAGCTCTGTTCTTAAAACCAGCTGTCATTCACTAAATCTCAAGGATTTTGATAAATAAGATGATCAAAATGCAAATCTTGTAGCTCTCCATTATAAAATGACTGTATTACAAGCAATGGTCAAACAAATGACACAATTATTTTTGCCTTCTGTAACTATCATTGATAGCTAATGATGTTCTAGGCCACTATGTGATAGGCAAAAAGACTCTCTTAATAAACATTAGCTCAAAATATAAACTTAATATAATTCACTTTCTATATTCATTTAATAATGTTTTGGAATAAATTGTTGTCTGCATAATCTTCAGGGACATATCCTCTTCTCCAGCAGTTCAGCATTCCGTTTTTTCAGATTTTGAAATGTAACCTGCTTTGAACCCAATACCAGAATGCTATAAATACTATCAAGGTATCCATGCTAATTTCATTTTATGTATGTGTATCTCTGTCAGTAGACATTAGCTAAATTATTGTCAATTGTTTTAAAATGGTAGTAATTGCTTAATGAAAAGATACTCTTATAGGACACCCACATAATCTTATACTCAGTAGACCTTCTTAGTAATTGCTTTAATAAAATCCAAGAAAATAATCTTGCCTTAAAACCTATCTGCTACTATCTGGGCATTTAGGATTATTTGCAGTGATGAATATCCTGACAATTCAAAGTTCCTTGAACTTGCTAAAATATATTTCTGCATAACTTGAAAATATGTGGCGAGTGGTTAGACAGCTTGCTCGATCCCAGGCAGCTCTGCGTCAGAATCTGGGCGGGATTTCTCCAGGTCCTCTGGTTTCCCCTGCCACTCTTTCCACAAATTGCTCAATTGTCATCTTTCCTATCATCCATTTTGCTTTCTTATCATCCACTTTTTTATGCTCATGCCTGGCTATGGGCTGACCACTTGTTCCAGGTTCTTCATTCTGTGGTTACCTTGTATTGACTCCCTGACAGGCTTCTGGCTCCTAGGCATCTGCTTGTAAGTCTTAGGGCAGGCTAGTCCTACATACAGGGAGGGTAAGATGACTATGAAAAAACTTGAAAATTCCCAGTGTTTAAATGGTCATTTGCCTTTTACTTTCTGTTATAATAGAAGATGCATACATTAAGTTACTTATCTCTTTGACAATGCCCATGAAGCTGCATGCCAGATGCATTTTCCATCTATGTGTATTTTTATTACCAAGAGTCCTAGCTGATTTCTTTCTGTATGAATGATCAAGATGAGAACTAGATTAAATGTCAATATTAATATTTTTCTGTGTAACACAAACACTTAATAATTCACAGATAAGTTGTCAATAATTGTCTAAAGATAATGTTAGATAGCATTTAATATTAGGGGCAGAATGTATCCTATAAACAAGTATTTCATGTTATGCAATAAGGCACATCTAAATATAGGCATATGTTTCAGGTTCAAGATATAGGCAATGTTTCTGGGAAAAATGTAAAAATTGGGAGCAAATGGTTGATCATCACCATCATATTACCATCATCATATTAGATGTATTTTAAAACAATTGTAGTGCAATAAACTGTAAAAATGATAAAATCATTGACTACAAGTATGATATTTATTTGTGCCAACAGAACTGTTTAACAACCAGTGCTGTAAGTATTTGCAAATATATACAAGAAGTAAATTTTTGAATCAGCTATAAAAGCCAGAATTCTGTTATAGGACAAAAATTGCCAACAGCTCACATTGTCCCATGCTTCACAGTACCCTACCGTCCTAATGTAGATTGGTATATACTCATCTTTTTTAGGGTGACTTAACTTTTTGCTAAAAAGAAGGAACTGAGTGGCAATTTGGTATAAAAGGAAATATAGGTATCATATTATCAGACAGGAATTCTTAAGCAATGGCTTTAGGTTATCTATGCTCAAAGCATAGTCAGAAAAATAATGTAAACAGTAGTAGTTATGTCATTGACAGATAAGTAAATACAATCTACTGAGTGTTGTCTGCAAATGCCAACCGACTGGATAAAGGATACGAGTGGTTTGTAACCTATAAGGACACTAAATTAAGTTCAGAACTGTTCTACAGCTTTTCCTTGCATCTAGGCTTTAATGTGTAGAAATTTTTATGTGTGCATAGTCTGTTTCTGAAATCTGCAAATGAGATTCATTGATTATAGAATTATATTTTATGAAATTAAACAACATTCACGGGTGTCTTGGAAGAACTGCTATAACAATGATATAGTAAGTCTCAAGTTGTTGATAATGGCCAGATCATTATGAATATTTCATTCTTATTCTTGCTGGATAATACATGAATTGCATTCCTTAATCATTAGACTGTGAATGAACCTATCTAAACACCTGCAAATAATCAGAAGTCTCATTAACATCAAATACTAGTATGTAGTAGAGGTATATGTTGGGAAAAGGTTACTGATTCCTAATGGTAGATCAAATGCAAACATACTCTCTGCTTTTCTGTTAATTACGGGAAGTCATTTATACTGCACAAAAATGGGTCATTGCAGTCAGCTCCTTTTTTTCCAATCTATGCCTGTAAATTTATTCCAATACTGCACAAACAGTAGGGAGAGTGCTATTTTCTCCTTTCTTGTAAATGTAGTAAACCTATGTAACATAGCACAATAATAGGAAAACAGTAGCACCTGTCTTCTTCTTTCCCAATCATGCAGTAAACCATTTGTGATACAACACAATAACAGGAAAACAGTGTTAGATTCTCTTCCTCCAAACATAGCAGTTAACCTATTTTGATACAAGGCAACAGTAGAAAAATGGTTCTAGCTTCTCATTTCCCATCTCTAGCAGTAAACCTATTCCAATACAGCACAAAAATAGGAAAATGGTGTATCTTTTCCTTTCCAGTCATGGTAGTAAACCTGTTCCAAAACATAACTATAATAGGCAAATGGAGCTGGTTTCTCTTTACCCAGTTATAGCACTAAACCATCTCTTCTCCAATTCATGTCAGTAATCCTATTATGATTCAATGCAACAATTCAGAAATAATCCTAGCCTCTCTTTTCCCATCCCTACCAGTAAACCCATTGCATTACAGCACAACTATATGAAAATGGTGCTAGCAATAAACTTATTGTGATACAGCACAGCAAAAGGTATCTGCAAAAAAATGGGCAAATATATTTGTACCAAGCAGAATGTGGTTGCTGATGTTATGATGACGATGGTGACAACCATGATTATGATGGTTAATGACACCACTTTTGTTCTAAGTTCCAGCTTCAGAGATTTGCCTCTAAATCTGTAAATTCCTGGTTTGCATCCCATATCATGAGTTAATTCAATGTATTTCTCCAAAGTGTATTCTTAATCCAAAAGTTTAATATTGCATATTAGTTAACTTTTAATTTGATGAGTGGAGATTCAGATATCCTGGATTTATTTTCATAAAGTTTTCAATATTCCTAGATATTGGTTATAATATGGATGGTTATAGAGTTTACTTAAGCATAATCATTAGTAGTGAGTCATCATTCTCATCATATTAAGTTATAAAATGCAGATAAAACAATAGTGTTTAAAGAATTAAAGTTTCCTGATCTTCCAGATATAACTTGATCACAAAATGTGCCATACACATAATTGTTTATAACTGATGTAACACTAGTAATAAATTATTTAGAAGTTAAAAGGAAAACAAGGTGGAACAAATAAATGATGTTACAGAGATGAAGCAGTTTCCACGTGAGCTGTCATGTCTATTACAATGTAATAGATATTCCTTTGAAGGCAAGATCCTGTTTCTTAAGCTTCAGAAGCATGAGCAGTGAGCCAGATTGTATTTTTAAACAGGAGTTTGCAAGAGATTGTATATGAGACTATAGCTGTTGTAAGCATTTCCCATTACGGATTGTGGCTGATCCTGTTTTCTATGTTTTGAAGTACATAAACAACTGAATCTACAGGAATTGTCGGTTTCATGTTGGTTTGAATATTCCATTATTATATTTAAAATAAACTCCTTCTCTAATCCAGACCAAATTAAGAAGTCAATTCATACACTTTTAAAGCATAAAACATTTACATGAAATGAACTTCATGTTGATTTTTCATGTAAATTGGTGATGAAGTTGGAGGATCAGCTGATTAAAATGGAGTACTTCTTGAAACGAAAATAGGTTTGACCCAGAGTGATATTTAGGACAACTTTGAGTGCTAAATTTTTAATGGGAAAGCTTGCGCTTGGTGCATGAAAAGAACTCAAAAATCCTATAAGCTGACGACATCACAAGAGTAAAAGCCTAGCATTCTGTTGAGTGATTTAATGCTTGAAAATGGCCCTAAATATCTTTGGGCCAAAATCATTTTGGTTTCCTAGAAGCACATCATCTCAACCAACTAAGTTTGCAACTCAAATGAAATCTCAGTTTCAAACTAGTGAAGTAATCGTTTGATAACATGTTCATGACTGAATTATACTGATCAAAACAGTGCATAAACTAATAAAGAGATTTGTAATAAATTAGGTTACTTTTGGGGGAAAATGTTGGTTGTGACGATAAGAAATGAAGCTGAGATTAGTGGTTTTGTGCTACGACCAAACTACATTATTGTGTACTATGCTCGTCGCGCCGTGACCGAGTGGTTAGACCATTTGTCTCTCAACTAGACGGCCCGGGTTCGATCTCAAGCGACCGCATGTAAGATTTGTGGCGAACAAAGTGGCGCAGGAGCGGGTTTTCTCCGATTTCCCCCGCCATCGCATTCCACCGGTACTCCATCTTCATTCCATATATCACCAGTGTCATCACCTGCGGTGCCACAAGTATTAAAAAAGGGCGTTAAATGCTGCCAAAAATATGTATTATGCAGGGTTAAAACATGTTCAAAAGTTTCTTTTTCATAATTTGCTCCAGATATGAGAAACCCTCTAAAATATTCTGAAAGTTCTACATTTTGAGAAATTGAACTTCTCTTACTCTGAATTAAAGTAGTTATGAGCTGATCTTAGCTTCCTCTACTATTTTCAATGCACTTTTAATTCTGCTGTGTGTTCATAAGAAGTATACAAGATTTACTTAAACATAAATATTATTACCCTTATTTCGATTGCATTGTGTTCCATGAATATGTTCAATAAAACCACATATTTTTCCTAATGTTAGTTCTTCAAAGAAATATGAACAATGGCCATTTTGTTAGCTATTTTGTTCCGCACCTGAATATGTAAGAAATGTTTAGAAAACACTCAATACTCTAATTGAATTTTTGCTTGGGTATGTTGTTTTACGATGATTTATAATTTACAGCATATCTGCAGCATATCTAAAGCCAGTAGGAAGAAAGCCCGGCGGACGGAAGAGACGGAAGAAGTGTCTGCCTGCATAGCCTTTCGCGTCACTGCCGAAGTATTGCTGCCAACTCTTAGGTCAATGTGAAAGCAGCCGCCGGTGCATACCACCGAGATGCAAGAGAAACCACTGCTCCTATGGCACTTTTGGGGCAGAAATAGTAGAGATTCACAGCCAGCTGCCTACCCTCTTGCAGGAAGGACAACGCCAATAGCCATCGCTCGCGAAGGCGACAGGAAATCTTTCCCAACGCGGAGAAGCCACTCGTTCGCGACCTGTTCCTTGATAGGGCAAATTAAACCGCAGTACTATGTACGGGGTTGTTCTTATTAGGGAGAACCCTGCATATTGGAATCAGTAGGAGTATGCAGATTTGGTCGGGCCGTCACGTCTGTATCTAAGCGCAAAGCCATCAATGTGGGACTAACGTAGTGTCCACAATTTCACTGCCGACTGCAGAACACATGACCTGAAACGTCGCTGCCACTATTGTGCCAGTTGCGGTGGCCAGTCGCATTTCGCAGGCAGTCGCATCCGTGGAGAAGAGCATCTCAGCAGAACAGCGCAGTCCAGCAGCAGCTATCTATGTCTAACAGTGCACACACGCACACCAAACCAGTAACAGTGCACCAACACAGCCGTTACCTCCAACTAGGAAATTTAGGGCATTCGTGACGCTCTCTTCAGTGGACATACCTAATACAACAATTCAATTTTTCTGTCTGATGCTACCTTTCCAATTTTATCCTCTGCACTGCTTGTGTGAAATAACAATTAATTACCATTTTATAGTGTTCAATGCCCGATTTTACTACTTGGCACCTCAGGCGATGACACTGATGATGATAGAAGGAAGATGGAGCACCGGTGGAATGCGATGGTGGGGGAAGTCGAAGAACCCAGAGAAAACCCGCCCCTGCGCCACTTTGTTCACCACAAATCCCACTTGCGGTCGCTTGGGATCATTAATTACCTTGAGTGACCCAATAGCTGGTTAAATTGTGAAGCCTCGGCTTAAAGTACTACCACATTGTAGATAGTCAGTGAGGTGTGTTATCTCAAAATAAATTTGAGATCTCTCTGTGCTTTATCGAAAAAAATACAAATCAGTTGAGGAATTTAATGTAGAGCCAGCATGTTGCCTTGGCAGATCGTTGTTTAGAGCAACCGGATGGAAACAAGAAGATCCGTAGTTCTAATTCCGGCTATAGAATTGAAATTTTCAGCTGACTCTACGTTTCCAAACTAGCCTTTGGGCAGCTTGTGTGAAAAATCAATGAATTAGTTCTTCATCGCAAGCAAGCAATAAGAGAGTTTAGGGAGTTTATCTCACCCCCATGACTGTTTCAACACCATTGAAGTAATGGTACCGACATCCAGACTTCTCTGCTTCAGCAAGTGATTACTTCTGCTACTTTACCCAGGTCACCCAACAACAGCTAGACACGACAGACATGATGCTCCGCGTACTAGACCAGAGACAACATCAGAAGAGGAAGAAGAAAAAGAAGAATAAACTTCTGGAGTAGCATTTCCGTAACTTCGTAGTCAAGAAACAATTCCACAAATTTTCAATAGAACAGAGCAGAAGAATTACACAACAAATACTAACACCATTGATGACATCCTTTGACTGATCATCCTGCTATCTGCTCAGTCCTCCAGACTTGTTTCCATTAATACTATAGGCAGGGTTTTGTTTCATGTCTGTAGTCAGGCCTAAATTCACCGCCCGCTAGCGCCCATTGGATGGCAGTTCGCAACGCATGTGTAAATAACGGAGGCGCTTAATTGGAACGCCACCATTCCTCTCCGACTTCCTACATAAAAACCTACGTAAACATTCCTTTCCCTCTCCTCTACCTTAATCCCGGCGAGAGAAGTCAACTCTTTTCCCAATCCAACTCTTCAACCATCATCCTTTTTCAGGAAAGAACTGTGGTCACTGCGCATTCGATTGACTTTTAAGATGGTGAAAGTCAGATCCCAAATTTCCCCTTTCTGCGCTATTGTGCAATTAATAGGCAATAAGTCTTACGACTTAAATTATCTTGTTCATTCTCACTACCTGTTTAATCGATGATTGAGTCCGAAAGCGATTTTGGTGTTCACGTGTTACATATACCTTTTACTTTCTCTAGCAAGGACGTTCAATGTACATAGTACTTTGAGAATGTACTGTATTTCAACCAAAAGTGCTATAACAATATTTCGTCAAAATACATGTTTTGGGGACCCATGAATCAAAAAGGCATTTTAAAGAAAAAGACCCATGAGTAGTGTCTGTGGATAACATAACTCAAAAACGAAAAGTCCGTAAATACCAAATCTGGTATTTAAGTTTAGTACCTTCCAAGGATGCGACACGAAGATTTTCAAGAAAATCCCCCCACCTCAAAGTATTCTTTACCGGAAAGATGTTTTCAAGTTTTCGATTTTGTAAAAAAATGGCTGTAACGATTTGGATTAAAGATTATTTGATTGATTGATTATTAAATATATTTACAAGGCATATAAAATGTATTTCCTGAATTTCTTGGGGATAGCCCCTGAAGACCTCTTTACTCTGAATGAACTTTTCGTAACTGATAAACCGTAAAACATGAAAAAAAACGTATTAAACAAAAAAATGTAAATCTCGTTAAAGCACACAATTTATATCACATACAGTTTTGTTGTACAGCTAACCATTTCAGAGATATTCCTTATCATTGGTTTCAATTTTAAAATACTTACTTTTCTGAAACGGGAAGTGCTCATACGTTTAATTTCTCTTTTGTTTCATCCTGACCATGGAAAGAGAATCCAATTTCAATTACAATCAAAGAACCACAGCTTTTAAAACATTTGACTGCCGCTTTAGCCTAGTGTGTTACCTTACTTGCCTCCTACTTATAAGGAACTAAGTAATAATATTATTTGCGGTACTGTTTGCCTTGATTAGCATCATATACATAAAGGAATAATCTTTGGTAGCCATAGATTATTTGCGAAAAAATAGAGGAGGTCATGTGAATAAAACACATGACATTTTTTCTTTTTATGTTACAATAATTACACAGTCAGAGGCGTATCACTGGGGATTGGAACCGTCTAGCTCAAAAAATGTATAAAGTAGTACCACAATAGAACTGTAACTCCAATTGCTGCACCAATCTATGAATACAAAATGATGTTTTAAGGTATTTCAACTATAGAGTAATTCATATTTACTTTTTGATTTTATGCAACATGTTTAAAACTGGATTAGTGTATCTACATAAATCCTGACTACGTTGCTGCTACGAGTTGCGTGCGTATTACTGCAAATGGTTTTATGTGAGATAAGATTGGAGCTCTAAGGTAACTCAGCACATGGCTCACATGAGTAGCGGTATAGTAAATTAGAGTGGAGCTCTAAGGTAACTCTGCACATGGCTCACATGAGTAGCGGTATAGTAAATTAGAGTGGAGCTCTAAGGTAACTCTGCACATGGCTCACGTGAGTAGCGGTATGTAAATTAGAGTGGAGCTCTAAGGTAACTCTGCACATGGCTCACATGAATAGCGGTATAGTAAATTAGAGTGGAGCTCTAAGGTAACTCTGCACATGGCTCACATGAGTAGCGCTATAGTAAATTAGAGTGGAGCTCTAAGGTAACTCAGCACATGGCTCACATGAGTAGCGCTATAGTAAAATATAGTGGAGCTCTAAGGTAACTCTGCACATGGCTCACACGTGTAGCGGTATAGTAAATTAGAGTGGAGCTCTAAGGTAACTCTGCACATAGCTCACACGTGTAGCGGTATAGTAAATTAGAGTGGAGCTCTAAGGTAACTCTGCACATGGCTCACGTGAGTAGCGGTATGTAAATTAGATTGGAGCTCTAAGGTAACTCTGCACATGGCTCACATGAGTAGCGGTATGTAAATTAGATTGGAGCTCTAAGGTAACTCAGCACATGGCTCACATGAATAGCGGTATAGTAAATTAGATTGGAGCTCTAAGGTAACTCAGCACATGGCTCACATGAGTAGCGCTATAGTAAATTAGAGTGGAACTCTTAGTTAACTCAGCACATGGCTCACGTGAGTAGCGGTATGTAAATTAGATTGGAGCTCTAAGGTAACTCTGCACATGGCTCACATGAGTAGCGGTATGTAAATTAGATTGGAGCTCTAAGGTAACTCAGCACATGGCTCACATGAATAGCGGTATAGTAAATTAGAGTGGAGCTTTAAGGTAACTCAGCACATGGCTCACACGAGTAGCGGTATAGTAAATTAGAGTGGAGCTCTAAGGTAACTCAGCACATGGCTCACATGAATAGCGGTATAGTAAATTAGAGTGGAGCTTTAAGGTAACTCAGCACATGGCTCACACGAGTAGCGGTATAGTAAATTAGAGTGGAGCTTTATGGTAACTCAGCACATGGCTCACATGAATAGCGGTATAGTAAATTAGAGTGGAGCTCTAAGGTAACTCAGCACATGGCTCACATGAGTAGCAGTATGTAAATTAGATTGGAGCTCTAAGGTAACTCTGCACATGGCTCACATGAGTAGCGGTATGTAAATTAGATTGGAGCTCTAAGGTAACTCAGCACATGGCTCACGTGAGTAGCGGTATGTAAATTAGATTGGAGCTCTAAGGTAACTCTGCACATGGCTCACATGAGTAGCGGTATGTAAATTAGATTGGAGCTCTAAGGTAACTCAGCACATGGCTCACGTGAGTAGCGGTATGTAAATTAGATTGGAGCTCTAAGGTAACTCTGCACATGGCTCACATGAGTAGCGGTATGTAAATTAGATTGGAGCTCTAAGGTAACTCTGCACATGGCTCACACGAGTAGCGGTATAGTAAATTAGAGTGGAGCTCTAAGGTAACTCAGCACATGGCTCACATGAGTAGCAGTATGTAAATTAGATTGGAGCTCTAAGGTAACTCTGCACATGGCTCACATGAGTAGCAGTATGTAAATTAGATTGGAGCTCTAAGGTAACTCTGCACATGGCTCACATGAGTAGCGGTATATAAATTAGATTGGAGCTCTAAGGTAACCCAGCACATGGCTCACATGAGTAGCGGTATGTAAATTAGATTGGAGCTCTAAGATAACTCTGCACATGGCTCACATGAGTAGCGGTATGTAAATTAGATTGGAGCTCTAAGATAACTCTGCACATGGCTCACGTGAGTAGCGGTATGTAAACTAGATTGGAGCTCTAAGGTAACTCTGCAGGGGGATCATCTCAATAATAATTGTGTTATAATAACTATCACGACGGTCACTATAAAATTGCTTTTATCCATGCTTGATAAATTTGAATTAAACCCTAAGGTGGACGATTACATGACAATGATGATGATGATGTTAATAATAATAATAATAATAATAATAATAATAATAATAATAATAACATTTTTATTATTATTCCAGTGGAATTAACAATCTTAAGTGACGATTATGTGTGGAATGATATATAGGGCTTAAAATTTGGCGAGATAATATTCTCATTTTTATTTCTCTTGTTCTGCCTTCAGGCACTGAACTTGTAGTGCACACTAAGTAGTTCACAAGTTTTCCATGTTGGATAACACGTAATTGAAAATATTTCCATCCAGCATAGTTTTAAATATTGTGTAATATATCTAGAGTGACAAGAGTATTTGTGAGATGTGTCTTCACCCTACAACTTCTCTCTGAACTACGCATATTATGACTCAAGGATTATTACATCCCTATTCTTAAGATAACTATTTCTAATCCTGCTAAGTATGTTCACTTGTTGCTTCGTAACCAGGCTAAATTTATACGCAGCTTGAATTAAGTTTCTCTTTCTTTATTTAATTTAGATCCCCATAAACAATTCAGTGTGCCTACCTAAACGAAAATAGGTGGCATACTTCTGTAAAGTTTTAAACTATTTCCTTTCAACGACAAGTGCTCACGGACTGTTCTAATTTATAACGCTCTGTTTTGTGCATTTAAGTGTACTGAAGTATATTACTTAGAATTGATTTTTATTTCACTTGTCAAAACCCTGCTTGATAAAATAATTTTGACTTGTTCTTTAGTAAGACAAAATGCAGTATCGGTGCTTTGCTCTACTGTTATTTTTATTATTTCGTAAATGTGCAGTATTTCCATTGACAGGGCTTAAATTCTAGCCTTCAGTAACACAAATATCTCTCAAGGCCTTCAGATTTTCGCTGATTTCCACATTTTAAATTCTGCTAGTTTAGTGTCTATGTGTACCTGTAGTTGGAGTTGAGCAGAATTGATTTTTCTCTTCATGGCATAGCTTCGCGCTTCTGCATGGACAAAACTAAAAGGATTTTATAAATCTTGTAATAGAGTAATCCAATTGTGTGTAGAGCGCAACACTTCCACGAAGCAGCAAGCAATGCCAGTTGCAAGAGCTGAAACACACAGTGAGGGTACATACAATAGCTACAAACAGTGTATACTGGTAAGCTCCAATAATATCTTTCTTACTGGAACTTTCAAACTTCAAGCGCCTACATTATATTATGTACTCCATGCGCGGTTTACATGACACATCTGGTGAAATCGCCTATCTTGGAGGTATCTGCAATTTCACTATTTGTATGTTCATCTTTAGATACATTCACTGCATAAAACACATCACTGCTAATTTCAAAAACTTGAGGATATTCAAGTGAAAGAACTAAATTCCATATTTTAAAGAGAGAGCATTCAAGTTTTGTATATTTATTTGCATTGCTGACAGTGGTCTCCCTACGAAATTTCAGCCTTCTGCTCCAATTAGTTTCAGTTTTATTAACCTTAAGTGAGAATTTAATTGTTTAACATAAACTTGTCCTTCTAGAACCGTTCTCAAATTTCATGTATATTTGCTAAACATGTTCATTATGTACATGCAAACATAGTTTGGCCTGGATTTTTCTGCATAATGAAAGCTAAAAATACAAAAAATATTGTATCCGCATTTTATCTCTTTTGAAGTATATATTTTTAATATTTCCTGCACCATAAATGCTCATCTAACTGATTTTTATCAAAACGTAGACCAACCTACATCATAAATAGCTTATATTTTAAATTTCATAATATTCTGGTAAAAATTGCTGCGTAAGGGAGTTTTTATGCAAACAAAAATGCACTTTTGAGAAACGGAGCTGAATGGGATGCGCTCACCATTAGAAATACCGTACACTCTCAGGTATAAATGAGCATTCAGATACTTAAAATGGCTCAGACTGAAAAATTACACCACTTTAATTAGAGAAAGAAACAAAGAGTTTTAGTAAAAAAAAATACAAACAAACAAATAAAAATAACAAATTTGTTACAAAACGTAATATTTTATGCTGACTGTCCCCTTGAGACGGAAACCCCTGTATATTTTACACGACACACAAGTATTACTTATACATAGTTCACGGGCAACTGAGAATAAGGAAAATATATTTTAATTTGGTGCTTATAACAAACAAACAAAAAATCCATTCAGGTCCAAAAGTAACCAAACCATAAACTTCATTTAGGCATATTTTTCAAAATGTGTGTAGAATACCTACATCTATAGACGATTTTTTCAAACCAAGTTGCGATTCCCTTCCCAGAAATAGGACAATCATTTGCTCTTCTTTGACGCTATGTATATACTATAGCCCAGATTTATTGGAAGTATTGTTTAAGGAGAGGCAACGTTTTCCGCCCCACTCTACATAGACTTCTTCTGTGAGATTTGTAGTACGCTAATTAATTGTAATTGAGATCCAAAACAAAATATGTTAGGTATCTAAACTGTTATCAAAATATATTTCTTCTTCCTTCAAAATCAAATCACTGGGAAAGTGCTAGCGTATTGTAATAACGTAAAATTATGGGTTTTAAAATGGTATTACTATTTGACCTAAACACATTCATATCTAAAGAGTAAGAGAAAGTATTAGAATCGATAGAGAATACAAAAAGTAGGTAATTGAAACAATCCCATAGTTTATTATCAAGTTTTGTGTGTATGTATGTTTGTATTTCGGAGGAAATTTTACACTGCACTGCACCTGTGGGCTTATTGTGTGTCAAACCCATGGAGGATAAGATAAAATGAATTATCGATGGGCGGCCGAAACCGGACCTCGGGAAGAGAACCACCTTAGAGGGTCCTTAACATACTCTAAGCAGTACTTCATCTCGACTCGAAGAGGTATGAACAGCTGACCTCCTGGGTCCTACAGACGACTCCAATGCCACCCCGCCGTAGTCCTCGCCAACACTTACAACCCTGAAAGAGACCAATTGGATGACATGAAGGGACAGGAAGTTCAGGGGAATTAAGTAATCTCCCCAGCATTTGCCTAATGAACTGGAAAACCCCCGAAAAAAACATGGGTCAGGCAGGTCGGCCGCAAGAATCAAACCCACGACCTCCCGAATGTCAGTCGCAGACATAACGCCTGAGCCATCTAGCTCAGTAAGTTGTAGCTATTTTCATTCAACGGCATATTAGGGACTTGCGTAATTGTCCACGTTAAAGGAAATATGCTTTGAGAATGCAACATTTTCGGGGGGGAAACTCGGATATTTAATTGCTGCACATCTGAAAGAAACACCCACTCCAGATTCACTGATGGTAAATAATTCTAAGTAAGAAAAATTATTTTACCCAAGCAAAACAAAACAAACTAGAACATATAATTTGCTTGTTGACGATACTGTCAAATGCCAGAATCATATCAGCGCCGCCGGAATGCCGAATTTCGTCCCGTGGGAGTTCTTTTACGTGTCAGTAAATCTACTGGGCACTTAAAAAGCTTCACTCTGGGCAGATTTTGAAGCCGTGACTTTAGAATCAGAAGGCCACCGCTTAACCACTTGAGCCATTAAGTCCGCTCTACCATAGTGCAGTTGAATATTAACACCGAAGTTAGCGCAACACAGAGAGAAACTCCTTCCATTGTCAGCTTCTAATTTAGTTTTATTTATGTGTCTGATTATCATTATAAATTTAATTAGTTTGTTTTGTCAGTGTTACACAATTAAAAAGAAAACATGTCTGTATGGAAGTTGGAGATCGGAGGTTGGACATTGCCCTTGATTATTCACGGTTCAAAATAAGAAACTATATATTAACTTTCTGCTGTATTTGTTTTGCTCAATTTTTCCGAAGTTTCTGAATCGCGGTATACACGAAAGATTACCATAAAATACCATTTTAAATTGAATGTTCTTAGCACCAATAATTAACTGTTTATTGTCATGGTCATTTAATCTAACCATTAATTCGAAAAACGGGTTCTAATGTGATTCTAGTCGGTTATTTTACTAACTTGAAGCTATTGACATATATGTGTATGTATACATGCCTAGAAGAAACTGAAAGCATCACCGTTAATGACAACAATATGAAACGCAAAAAGCGTAATTTATGATTAGGTAGGGCGCTGATCTAGTATCCACAAGAATAAATACTTCTGATTTTTAAAAGTTTGAAACGAGGCTATAGATTTTGTTTTTAATTTGGTCGTCCGCAACATAAGAGGTATTTGCCTTTTACAGAAACTGGTTGGGACAGTGCAGCATTGGGTTTTGCATACTTCTATATATGCTTTAAGATGGTGAATTTCAGTGGTTTTAACCTATCGCGCTACTACTCACGACAGCGCCGACTTTGTTTGCCCAGTGCTTTTTCCACTAGTGCACGATTTGACATCTCACATTTGTACATAGCTGTTCAAAACAATTAAAGATACATGTCTGGGTATATATTTTGCTGCAGTAAATGAGTTTAGGTTGGGAAACACTTTTAACACAAAGTTCAAACCTTTATGAAGTAATAAAGTATATATTGCTTACTTCTCGTTTCGCAAAAGCTGAATTTTGAAACCTAAAGCGGTAACTACTTCATTGATTTCAGTTTTGCACACAAAGAAACATTTCGGTGTTTGGAATGGCCTCCAAGTGCCCGAATTACTCTCTCGCTTCTGACCAATCTACATACCTCTTCTTGTGGGAGTTCCTCAGTCTTTGACAAGGGCATCTGCAAGCTGCTGAGGAGTCTGAAGGGCTACAGGACTATCACGAACTCATTTCTTCAGCTTACTCTATAAACAGACTGCTGATAGCGCAGTCCAATATTTAAATCTGCAGTTTCTGTAGAATGGCCATAGAGGCCCTTGTTGTGTGAACCGTATCTTTGTCTTGCTGCAAAAGAAACTGGAGTCACATCCTGACTGCAATAGGTAAATACAGTACGTTTGTTACAAAACTTGGCCACCAACAGTATAGCCCGTGTGACCTTCACTGCCTTTCCCTGTACGCGCTTCCTGCTTCCGTTCTGTCATCATATGTGCATCGGTCTTACTTCTGTTATAATTCAGTTCATACATGAATAACATTAGAAGTGTTTAGTTTTGCTTGAAGTGCTTTCAAAATGCAGTATATAGTACCACAAAGAGCATTTATGTTCGATACGTATGTGTTTACATCATTTTGTTGGGGAACTGTAAGGCAATTTATAACTAAATTTCATGGCGTGCGTGTTCCGAGCATAGAGGCTGTTTATTTGGTTGTAAATAAATTCAGAGACGGAATCAATTTGCGATAGGAAAAGAAAAGTAAATAGGCGTATGCTTGCGGAGCAGAAATAAAGCGAAATCGGAGGATGGTTAGAACGGTCACCTCAAAAATCTCTTAGGCACCTACACAAAATAACCGACATTTCGAAAGCTTCAGCATGAAAAGTGACAAAACTTTCAAAACTCAAACCATACAGGGTTACTGTTGTCCAGGAATTGCTACCACGTGATCACCGGAGTCGGGTAAATTTCTGTAATTGAATTTTGAGGAATGTTAATGATGGAACAATCGATTAATATTGTTCAGTAACGAAGCATGTTTTATTTACTTGGTCATGTGTCATCACAGCACAACCGATATTACGCTACAGACAAACCTAATTTCGTTCATAAAATGCCCTTGCATGATCAAAAAATCTGGGTATGGTGCGCAATAAATGGATATAATCCTGTAATAAGGTATATTTTGTGCTTATTCTGATAATTGTTAATGTGATTTGAGATTGTATTTGACGTCTACGCATGTGTGACTGGGTGACGGGCCGTGCGACTGCCAGCCAAGTGCGTGACCGGGAGACGAGCCGTGCGCCTAACGGCCAAGTCTTGTAGCATACGTGAGAACGTTTTGACCCCGATTCCAATTTCCTATACATACCGATTTCAGTGAAGTGCTTCCATGTTATACTAATAACAGGTTGAGCCACATTAAGCCCAGCAGCCTCTGCAGCAATGTTACCAGTCGAACATGTTTTACCTCATTAATACCGGGATTGCGACCAACTTAACACGACGTGTCGTCCTCCATGGGCTAGGGGTAGCAAGTTCCCAAGATTGCAGATTCAAACCCGGTGGATGGGGGTAGATTTTTTTTGGGCGTAAAATTCTTAGCATGGGTTCCTTCTGAAGGTATGTAAAGCACTTATTCCCGTGTCGTGTCATGGATTTAGGGCATTGAAAGAATATAAAACCTGTTAAAGAGCCCTCTCAGAAAAATTAAGCTATACTTCATGCCCAATATAGAATGGAACGCTGAGAACCACAGGAACTTAAGAGCGCCCATAAGAAACTCAAAATGTAATACATTATATTAAATGGAGGTATTTAGGGTTGACTTAACGTGGATTAATTTAATGCGAATAACTTAAGGATTTGGGAATTGCAAACATTTCCTTCCCGTTACATTAAGTGATGTTACATGGTAGTTAGAACCAATCGATGTGAAGTAGTAGCATGAAGTATTAACAACTATCAATCAACAGCAACCCCTGTAGCGTTAAGTTAAAGTGCATATTAATAGGTCTCCAGTTTAGCTGCATTTCTTAACTTCACGTCACGTCCCGTCACGTTATGTAACGTAATCCCGGCTTAAGAGGCCTCATGTTGTTTGGCTAACTGCAAACAAATAGTACAAAGGTGAACCCTACATCTAAAGCAGGTATGCGCAAACCCCTAACACTTGATACACATCCTGCTAAGTGGGTAACAAAACATATTTTGAAATGATGCGGTACGTGGAGAAACAAACAGTCATTGAGTGCAATGGCGGTTGCTGATTCTTGGTATAAAGGTATCGATTTATTTTGTATACAGTTTTCGTTGTAGTGAAGTAATCCTAACAAAATTGTATTCTTAATTAAACGCTTATACTTTTGCAATTATTGCGTTAAAATTTAGGCTACCTCCGACAGAGCTATTTTCAGCTGCGCCAACAAATATCTTCACTGAAACGAAATCTGTAATTTGGCTTGTGAAAACTGTTGCTCACACAAATTTGTAGAAGCAAATATAGCAAAAAAAGAAAAAAAAATCTTATTTTGTGTGGTTTGCAACTTATAACTTTTTAAATAGATCAGCACCATGTTTACCCTGGCAAAGTATTTCATCTGATGTTTTCCATTCATAAGACCTTCTCAACCTGTTCTGGAAACAAACTTTTCTTACAAAAGATTCTTCTTTTTTCTACATCATGCTAATCCAGAAAAACAGAAGCAGAAATTGTCATATTATTTGTTTCCAGAAGGGGAATGCACTAGGCTAAAGCAATAGTAAAATCTTTTAAAAACTGGTGTCTGTGTGAGTAATTGAAGTTCGGTTCGCTTTGCAGTAAAACAAAAGAGAGATGAAACGAAAGATGATTTCTCGTTTGAGTAAAGTTACGTAGTTTAAATCTGAAACCAATAACAAAAAATATCTCGGAAATGGTCAACCCTACAAAAGAAAGGTATACCTATGACATAAATTGTGAGTTTTAACGAGACCTAACTGTTTGTAAAGTAACTTTTATCCCTCTCTTACGGTTTATCAGTTTTGCAAAATTCGTCCAGTGAAGAAGAATTCAGAGGATATTCCCAGAAGATTCAAGATATACATCTTATTTTTAGTGTAAATATATTTATTATATTGCATTCTAATAAAAACTGTTAGAGCCATTTTTTGAGAAAAACAAAATTTAAAATATTTTCCATGTAAAAGTTTAGGACAGGGGTTTTCTTAAAATCTTTGTGTCGCATCCTTGAAAGATACTAAACTGAAATAGCAAGTTTGGTATATAACGGTATTTTCGTTTTTGAGCTATGCTGTCCATACGGACGTTCCTCTGAAAATGTTTTTTTTTTTTTTTTTTTTTTTTAACTCAGGGCACATTCAAAACATATTCGACATCGAATTTTTGAGTGAAATACAATACCTTCTTTACCTACTATGTATATATTACGTGTAGAAGAAGTATAAACGTGTACTTTTTCCAGGGATATCTATTATAGCTGCAAATACCATTTCTAGGAAAATCCTTTTCTTTTTTGATGTTCTAATAATGGAATATATGTTATTAAATTAATTGTTTTCGTTTGACTTTTGGAGGGATTACAAAAAGGAAAATAATACATGTGCCCTTCTTGTAACTGTCCCTTCCACAGTTTAAACTGCACGGCAAAGGTTTTAATATGCCTATTAAGAATCACTGAGACATTACTACAAAAATAGTGTTTTGAGATAAATGGATTTAAAGATTTGGTCCTAAATCTAAGTACTTTCTGATTCTTTTTCGTGATTTGTTCTGCTGTAAATAAGAAGTATATTACATTTACTATTGTTTTCTACCAGAATATCATATTTTAACCACCCCGTAGATGATATTAAACTATTTTATGAAACTATGCGTGTAGTTACATTTGTCAGATCCTTAATTTAGTGACTACTGCTTTATAATACGCCTGTCCAAGATGGAGACTGGCGCAAGAATACAGATTACCGCAGCTGGGTGTTAATGTCCTAACATCACATTATTACGAGTAATAAAATCGATGGCAATGTGTGCCTGCATTAATCAGTGACTAAAATAAGCAAAATAATGTGTTTGTCATTCTGTTTACTGCAGTTCTTTTAAAGTATACGTACTATAAGCTTGTAATAATAATAATAATAATAATAATAAAAATAACAACAACCCGCCTGGGTAGTGTGGTGGTAGCGTATCTGCCTCACATTCAACAGGTCGTGAGCTCGAATCTCGCTTAGGGTGAGTTACTCGGATAAGGTTTTTTTCGGGGTTTTCCCTTATCCTGAGAAGGCGGATGTCGAGTAACTTTAAGCTTCAATGGACCCCGAGATCATTTGAATATCATTTCACCAATTTTATTCATCGTCCGATATGACCAACCAGGTTAAAGGACGTTAAGCTACAAAAAAAAAAATATTTATATTTATAATTATATTATTATTGTTGTTGTCATTATTATTATCATCATTATCATCATCACAACCTGCTGCAGTTGAACTAAAATAACATTTATACTTCAACTTGGGAGTTGGCTGAAATATCCTGATCCATATGTTTCTCTTCACGTAACAAAATAGAAAACTGAGTTGAACAAACCACAGGTTTCTTACAGTTTTATTTTCTATGCACTATTGTTTCAAGTGAATGACAAAACATAAATATTTAGGCAAATACTGTAGTAACATAATTACTAGTGATGAATGAAAACAAAATAAAAAACTCTAAAGATATATATATATATATATATATATATATATATATATATATATATATATATATATATATATATATCAAATGTATTCCAATCACATGCGTTTCTCTACCTGTTCCACGAACAAACTATTCTTACAAAAGAATATTCTTGTATCTACATTATGCTAAACGTGATAAACATTAGCAGAAATTGTCTTTTTAGTTGCTAGTTAACTAAGGGAGTACAGTACGCTAAAGCGATAGTCAATCTTTTAGAAGCTGGTTCGTGTGTGAAACAATTTAAATTCGGTTCTCTTTTTATAGCCAGGAGTAAAACGAAAGATGACTTCCGTTTGAAAAAAGTTTAAATTGTTTACAATTGAAGTCAATAAAAAGAGTATCTCGGAAAAAAGTGTATATGACATTAACTGTTTGTTTTAACCAGATTCACATTCTGTGTAGCAAGTTTTTGTCTAACTCTTACGGTTTACCAGTTACATAAAAGTCATCCAGAATTAGGAGGTTTTCTGAGGCAGTTCCCAAGATATACATTCTGTATAAACATTTAGCATTTTTATCAAAATCTTTAAAGCCATTTGTGAGAAAGTCAAAAATGTTAAACATTTTCCCTGTAAAGGGTAGTGGGGTGGGTTTTCAACCTGGAAACCTTCGTGTCGACACCTTGAAAGATACTAACTTAAATACCAACCGACTTTTCGTTTTTGAGCTACGCTCTCCACATTGTAAGTACATGCATGCTAGAGAAAATAAAAATACATGGGACCTATACCACAGATTCTTCCACGACCTTAGTTCATTTTCCAACTTGTTAGAGAGTGATAACCTGGGAGGCAAAATACCTTTATTACGCAAATCTATAAGATTCCTCTTTTTTCTTTACTTATGCAGAATATAAACATCATTATAAACTGGGGACAGAATGTCGCCTTCAGCATATGAGTTTGATGCGCTGTTAATTTGTTGGTGGGCAGAATTTGAAAATCGTGATCACTATACGAATATTTGAAAAATATAATTTTATTTAATCTTTCCGGTACCTACTGCATCCAAGCAATGTATGCTATTTTACAGTTTCTCCGTTATTAGCAGTTTTCTTTATTCCTAATCATTTTCTCCTGAAGCCGGTTGAAATCTAAAATTTGGATACTATCCATTTCTGTCACTCTATAATTGTCGTTGGCATTCGTATTCTGACCCCCACATGTAACAGAAAACAAGGTTACTGGTTTTTCTTGTGCATGACTCTTCAAAAATATCTACACACATGCAGCTATTTCTGTGGGTCCCCTTTTTGCTACTTTCTTTCCCACATGTAACAATCTGTTTTGTTGTGCCCTACATTAACATGAGACTACTATAAGCAGAGTACCTTCCTTTACATAATATTGCCTTAGCATTCACTTCTGGGCAGTAGAGCACAGCTTGCAAGCCCAGATTTACCTTCACCTTTTCTAGACTTCCCTTCTCCAAGCTCTTAAACTCCCTTTTCATTTCTTTTCTTTTCAAACGTTCTTCCTGTTCTCTTTTTACTTTTAGTACATAGTACATAGGTAGAGAAGATATCGCATTCCATCCAAAATGCGACACCGAGATTTCTCTGAAAATACATGTTTTAGAGTTCCCTGTATCTAAATAAAACCTATTTTAGGAAAAAGCTCCGTGTGTGTGCGTGTGTGTGTGTGTGTTTGTGTGTCTGTGAACACGGTACTTCAAAAACGAAAAGTCGGATACATACCAAACTTGACAATGAAGTTCAGCATCTTCCAAGGAAGCAATCAAGAAAATCCCCCCACCTCAAACCAGACATGGAAAAAGTTTCGGAAAGCTTGCTTTGCTGTAAAGGGCTTTAACGATTTTGATTAAAACATCATATATTCGTTATTTGAATGACAACTAAAATACATACCTTGAATTCTTTGGGAATAGCCTCTGAAGACCTGTTCACTCTGGATGATATTTGCATAACTAGAAAAAAGTAAGAGATAGATAAAAACTTAACATAACTCCATGGCACGACAGCTCACGGGGAGCCTTGGCCTACCGCCCAGCCACTGCGTCCCCCATCTCGGTCCACTACAGACGTCATGGATGGGGTGCAGTATTGGAGGGTGAGACGTGGTCAGCGCCTCGAGGCCCTCCTGGCCGGTTAATGCGGTCCTCACGACCTGGAGATAAAAACTTACTACTCAAAAATATGTAGATCTCGTTAAAACACACAGTGTAAGTAAGTCATATACATACTTTTTGTGGAGTTAACCATTTCCGAGATAATCGTTGTTATTGGTTTCAACTTTAAAACATTTTAATTTTTTGTAAGCAATTTGTAATTCCTGTTTCTTTTGTTTTTCTCCTGATTATGCAAAGTGAACCGATTTTCAATCACATAGCAACCAGCTTTCAAAATGATTTGACATCATTTTAGCCTAGTTTATTCACTTATAAGGATCCAAGTAATTAAACTATTTGTCCTAATGTTTATCTTGATTAGCATAGAAGAATAAGCTTTTGTAAGAATAGTTTGTTACAGAATATGTAGAGGAAGTCATGTGAATATCGGCCAATACAACAATAATTCCCCTGCATCTTTCTTTCAGCATTGCGTTTTTCCTGATATAACTCAGACATTATCTTAATATCAGGTAAGAAAACTGCGGTACATTCTTTTCTCTTATAATGAGAAGGAAGGGTATGAAAATAGTTATGTGGATCCTTATAGCATCTTTATTGTCTTCTTGTACTTGGTTCATGGCATCCCTTTCTCTCTTTTTCAATTACGTGATGTTCACCCCATTTCTTAATAGTATTTCTTACAAAGGTTTCTGAAATGTCAAAAGTCTTGAGAAAAAATTCCATACGCTCTTGAAACTTATCAGCGCCCTTTATTAGGTGATATTTCCTGGTCTTTTTCCTTCGTGAGGTAGCGCATTTTATCCTCACACTTCGTTTTTCTTCCTCTTCCACTAGTTTATTAAGGAACTGCCTCTGTAGTTCTACTAAACAAAGGTCCCAGTAGGCTCTATGGACATTTTTTCTATCTGGCTCAGTAAAGTTATTGCGGCGCTGTAGGGGACATTTCGAGCAATCTTTCTGCTTCGCATTTCTTGCAGGAACTTCGGAATTATTGGTAGAAATACCCTACCGTGCTGCCGGTTAATTCTTCTTTTTTTTTTTCTTTTTTTTTTTAATTTTCCACTTCTCTTTAGTTGTTTGGCTTTTGCCTTTTCTTGGTTCATTACTTTTTTAAAAGTTTAAATTATCGGGTAAATGTTCCCCACCCTGAAAAAGATGATTTACTTGGTCCAAGTCTACATCCTCATATATGACATCACTTACAAGACTAGATCCATTTTCATTACTGTTGTATGTACCATAATACGGCAAGGAAAATCAGCTTATCTACTCACCAGAGTCAGTAGACTCCTCTCCGGGTAATATGAATAATCTCTTCGTCCTTTTCACGTTGCAATTATGTATCAGCTATATATATGTATTTGTGGGCGGATATAGTATATAACCCCTTCGATTTTCCTGAAAATCTTCCTGTCGCATCAATGGAATATACTGAACTTAAATACTAAGTTTGATATTTAACCGAAATTTCGTTTTGAGTTATGCTGTACTCAGACACACACGCACTCACACATACATACACTCAGCATTTTCTAAAATGCTTGTTGGGATTCCGAGCACCCATGTACTTCCGGTGAAACCCCTTTATCGAGTTTTTGGGTGGAATACAATGCCTTCTCTTCTACTATAAAAATTGTGCTTATGTGCATCAAAATATAGAAAAAAAATCCTTCATATCTTTTGCTTAGGCTGCAATTTTTCCCATTATTTATGAAAGGAAAGTACATTTATCAAATATTTCGAGTGGAATGGCTCAGGTGGTTTCGTCTATGATCCGTATTCTGGAGGTCGCGAGTTTGACCCCCTTGGCCGGCCTACTAACCCATAGATTTTCTCGGAGTTTCTCCGGGTCGCCAGAGAATGCTGGGTAGGCTCACTACATCCGCCGAATTTTCCGATCCACTATTTCCAGTTCTCATTATTTCCCAAGCATTTCTTTGAGGGTTGAAAGACCAGGTTCCGGCTGGATGGTGGACTGCACATTGTAAACGGTTATCCTGACGTCGTCGTCTGAACCACTTGGTCGGGACACGCCTTGGAGTTTGGGGGCTCCCTCTGTTGATCCGCCGAAAGCGCCGGAAGCGTTCCAGCTGTAGCCATTAAGGACCTCGACCATACTTGCGCCCGTCGTCATCCGGATTTGGTTACCTTTCTGGTCCCTCCCCTCATGCCTCCCTGGAATCACGTAAGAGAAAAAGGGCCACTAATGTCTACGTTCGGTGCTCTGCCCCAGTATCCTGGGGGCCCGCCTGTGTCTAATCCAAATCTTAATCCTTTGTCAAATATTAACGTCTAAACCCAACGTTCCTATGGTAATGGATGCTAAATTTATCATATACATTAATTTTGTCGAATTTTAAGTGCGCATAACTCCGGTACCCTTTATTTCATAATATTATACAACATTTCATTCTGTAGCTTTTAAGTCCGTATTTCTCCACACATATATGGAAGTTATTTCTATAATATGCACAGTAATTTATATACATTTTACTTAAAATAAGGGTCGTTGGAGTTCTTAAATTAAAATATTAGACTGAGAATGCTCCATAGTATCATTAAGAGCAACCGGCAAGGTCAGCAAAGCGTTAACTTTAGTGTCTGTAGTTATAACATAAAAATTGAATAAACTCTGCGATTTAAGTCGTTTAGGCAGCAGTGCAATACATATGTTGTATGAAAGCCTGACCATTCAGCAGTGTGACTAACCATGGCCCGGCCCACACTAACAAGCAACATCACACATCCAGTTTATTGCCGTCTTCCTACACATCTGTTAAATGCCTGAAAATTTACACATGGATTTTGTATTTTAAAAGAATAAGATTTATTGTTATTGACATACTACACAGTTATTGGCTATGCTTCCTTTTAAGGCTATTTTTGTACTCTACTTGGGTGCGGCGGTGGAACAGGCTGATGAATTAAAAGCTTAAATACGGGCAATAAGCACGCTTTATTTAATAGGCATTTTGGTTTACATGAGAAATTCAGGATAAATTTTCATTCTTCTTCTATATTTCTTTGTTTTTAAATAATTGTTATTTAATAATAAAGTGTGGCTAGTGAATACTGATTTTAATTACAATGTAGCTCAAATGATCATAGAGCTCTTTAATTTAATTTAATTTTTTCATTAAACTATAGTCTCAATATTAGTTAAAACTAGTTATATAAAGAACCAAAGTCATTCTCCGTGGTCTAGAGGTAAAACGCTGACCTCTGGTTTCCAAGGTCGCAGGGTTAAACCGGCGAAGAGCAATGGAATTTTTCGGACGTAAAAATCCTTAGCATGGCTTCCTTCAGAAAGGAAGCAAAGACGTTGGTCCCGAGTAATAGAATTATGGCTCAGGTCTGACAAAAGGGGTCTCTGAGCAAAATTAAGGAGTATTTCACGCTCAGCATACAATGGGACGCTGAGACTCACAGCAGTTAAAGAGCGTCCATAAATAAAACTCAATTTCTTTTTAAAGTTCCAAAATTTTAATGCGGTTTTCATAATTTTCCAATACATTTAATCTTTATAGGAAGGTAGTAATTTGGAATACAAAGGTAAATTTGTTGTTGATATTTGGTTGAATATAGCAATCGCGGTTATTTGTTAGTGCTGGAAGTTAACCATTTCTACTAGCAGTTCTACGTCTTAGCACGTTAGAAGCTATACACTTTAAGACCTCGTTTGGTAGATTTCTACCATTTGTGTGCACTTTCACAATACGATCCCTGCTGGCTCTAATGCTGAAAGTTTTATTGGGAGAATCTTTAGGTCTGATTTATATATATGCAACAAATTTCGTTTTACATACTGCCCAGTCATTCTTTTTTGGAGATTATGGCATGCATTTTCTGCAAATTAGGAAAACCCTGCACGCGGTTTTCTTCCTCTAACTGTTTATTTTCGTCCTCCTTTAGCTTTTTAAGGCGATGATCAATTTCTTCTCTTCTCTGTCATGATTTTTTTTGTTCGTTCTCACTCGCACAACTTAGATACGAAGGCAAATTCGTATACAACTGGATAGTCGCGTTTCTATCCTTCCCTAAATATTTCTCAACAAAACTTTCATAACTTTCCTAAAAATCTCTTACACCACAAATATGCTGGGATGGTAACTAGTCTGCCCTTGAAACAGAACAACTCTATTTACTCCGTGAATCGGGATCATAAGGTAACCGAAAACAACTTATATATCCACCAGTTTCTATTGTGCTATAATGTCTTAAGGATCATGTCACCGAGCATCTATCTGACATGTTAGCCAATATTTATATTACCACAGACACCATAACCATGAAAATATTGGCAAGGAGAGTATCTTGCACTAAAACACGTGGAACGTTCCTGAGCTAATAGGACGACGTTGTCACATTCACCAGGACTTTTTTATAGTGTTTAACGCCCACTTTTACTACTTATAGCACCGCAAGCGATGGCACTGATGATACATGGAATGAAGATGTAGCACTGGTGGAATGCGATGGCAGGGGAAACCGAAGAACCCGGAGAAAACCCGCCCCTGCGCAACTTTGTCTATCACAAATCTCACATGCGGTCGCTTGGGATCGAACCGGTGCCGTCTAGGTGAGAGGCGAGTGATCGAACCACTCGGCCACGGCGCGGCCCATTACCAGGACCAGGGCATTATTAGAGATGGCTGTGGACTAATACAAACTCGCATTTCATGTTTATCTGCATTCTTTAGTCTATCCGTGGACTAGCAAGGTTAATTAATGTGCTGTTAGTCAAGTACAAGTGATAATTAATTATGCTTATGTTAGTGATCGCTTAGTCCTTCTTTTGTGAAATTTGGAAAATCCACAGTATGTAACATATTGAAATTTATACCCATTACTATACACAATTATGGTGATATTTTTGCTGTGTATCAATATTCTAACTTGCATGCACAATGGATCATGTTATGGCGCGCACAAATTAAACATGGAACAGACCGTTATTTTTGCTCCTGGTATCTGAGGATGTAGTGCAGAAGCACACAGGACATGATACACTCAAGCACTCCATCTGATATTTTGCTCACGCCTCATGGTCTCGTTCCCTCTTCCAAAAAGACCACCCAATTTTTCCTCTTTTACGTCTCAATCTGCTGTAGTGAAATAGCTGGTGAGTACGAACCAGGATTCTTCAAGCATCTGTATCCTTGGCTCAAGCAAAACTGAATTACTTAGTTTGTGATCTTGGGCTCTCAAAGGAATCTGCAGAAATACTGGGTTCCAGGCTTCATGAAAAAATTGCTCAGCTAACATACCGTTGGTACAGAAAACAGAATATGAATTTGTTCCTTATTATTCAGAAGAAAATGAACTAGTATTTTGTAACATCAGCCAATGATGGGACTATCTAATTATGACCCTACCTTTCAGAGATGCGTCAGAACGTAGCTTGAAGAGCATCCTCCGTCACAAGAGGAACATACACCAGGTGGCTCAACTGCCCCGTATTTGACGTGTGCAGATATTCCTTCGTGCGTTAAAAGAGTTGCAGACTCACCAGAGCTATTTCAAGTTAAACCCCGCCAGTTCTAAGAAACAGTTTTACTACGATTGGTACACAAGAAAGTCGAATATAATTATATCAAGAAGCGATGTGAGCAAACTGCATTGTAATTCAAGGGAACGTTTACTATTAGATTGATGTAATACTTAAATTCTTTTATGTAAAGATACACATACCGAGTTTATTTAACTACGCATTTCTTCATCTTTAGTTACTTTCGCAATTTGTGACCTTTCCTATAATACAAATGTAAGGTTATCACAAGTTTCGGTTTGGAGCTACGATAAGCCAGTACTATTTTAAGTACAATGTCACCATTGTTCCATGCACAGAAAACACAATGTATTTCTATCTTAAGCTTTGCCATTAGTGAGTATTTAAATAAAACACTTCTAAAGTGGTAGCGCGGCTGCTTACCAAGCGAGAGGCTCGGATTCGATTCATGGTACCAGCATGGGGTTTTTCTCCGCTGGGAGACCTGGTCCAGGGTGCACTCAGCCTCGTGAGGTCCATGTGGGCCAATTGAGGAGTTAATTGAGGGAAAAATCTTCAGATTGCGTGGACCGCATTAGCCAACCGGGAGACTCGGGGCACTAACCACGTCCCACCCTCCAGCAAAGTACCCCATTCATGACGCCTATGATGGGCAGATGTGGGGGACGCAGCGCTCGTGCGGTAGACATTGGCCCGGCTTTGGGCTGTTGCGCTAGGGAGTTTAAATTAGTTTACTTTTTAAGTTAGTGGTATAGTGCCTGACGTAAAGTTAGTGACATAATCTCTGACGTAACGTTAGTATTATAGTGTCTGGCACAACTTTATTGCCATAGTGCCTGACAAATACTTACTGGCATAATAATAGATTTAAAGTTAGAGACAATATGCTTTTAAAACTTAGTTACATGATGTCCTATATAAATTTAATGTAATAATGACTTATATAAACTTAGTTGCATGCAGTTTGCAATATAATGTCTGACAAAATTAGTGAAATAATACTTGGCATGAAGTTAGAAACATAATACCCAACATAAACTTAGTGACATTATTTCTTACATGAAGTTAGTGAGATAATGCTTGGTATAACGTTAGCGACACAATGTCTGACAAAGTTAGTGGCATAACGTCTAATATAAAGTTACTGACATAGTGTTTGACATAAATTTAGTGACTGCTTGTTGACATTAAGTTTGCGGCGTGATTCCTGACATACATTTTTTGATAGTGTTTAACGCCCACTTTTACTACAAATGGAACCGCAGGCGATGACACTGGTGATACCTGGAATGAAGATGGAGCATGGTGGAATGCGATGGCGGGGGAAATCGGAGAACCCGGAGAAAACCCGCCCCTCACCACAAATCTTACACGCGGTCGCTTGGGATCGAACCCGGACCTCTAGGTGAGAGGCGAGTGGTCTAACCACTCGGCCAGGGCGCGGCCCTTGGTATATAGTTAGTGACATAACGCCTGAAATATTTAGTGACATAATGTTTCACATACAGCTAGTAATCTAATGCGTGACATAATGTCTGATATAAATTTAATGACATAAAGCTTGAGATTAACTCAACAACATAATCTTGGCATAAAGTTGATGACATAATGTCACAGAAAATTAGAGACCGAATGCTTGACATAATCTCTCACTTAAGGCTAGTAACATGAGCTTGACATACAGTTAGCGACACGATGTCTGACATAAATTAGGTGACATAACGCTTCACAAAAAGCTAGTGGCATAATGCTTAGCATAAAGTTGCCGACATGATGTCTGACAAATTAGGTAACATAATGCTTGACATAAAGCTAGTGGCATAATGCTTAACATAAGGATTGCGACATAATGTCTGGCATAAATTAGGTGACATGATGCTTGGCATAAAGCTAGAGGCATAATACTTAAATAAGTTAGCGACTTAATGCTTGACATAAATTAGGTAACATGATGCTTCAAATAAAACTAAAGGCATAATGCTTAACTTAAAGTTTGCGACAAAATGTCTGACATAATTTAGGTAACATAATGCTTGACATAGAGCTAGTGGCATAATACTTAACATAAAGTTGGCGACATTGTCTGACATAAATTAGGTGACATAATGCTTGGCATAAAACTAGTGGCATAATGCTTAACTTAAAAGTTAGCGACATAATGCCTGACATCAATTAGGTAACATAATGCTTGACATGAGGTTAGTGACCTAATGCTTAACATAAGTTAGTAGCATAATGCTTAACATAAATTTAGTGGCATAGTGCTTAATATAAAGTTGCCGACATAATGTCTGACATAAACTAGGTAACATTATGCTTGACATAAAGCTAGTGGTATAATGCTTAAATTAAGTTAGGGACATGATGTCTGACATAAGGGGCAGGGACTTAATGCCTGACATAAACTTAGCAACATACTGCTTGACATAAAGTTAGCGACACAATACCTAACTTGAAGTTAGTTCCGTAATGCCTGAAATAATGCTAGTCTTTTTATTTTTACATACTTTTAGTATAAAATTGCCAGCTATAAAGTTAATAGCAGGATACCTGGTATAAAGTTAGTATCATAACTCCATGGCACGACAGCTCACGGGGAACCTTGGCCTACCGCCCGGCCGCTGCGTCCCCCATCTCGGTCCACTACAGACGTCATGGATGTTAGTATCATAACCCAACGTAAATTTGGGACGGGGTGCAAAATTGGAACAGTGCCAAATTTTAAGATTTCGTCAGTAAATACGAAGGCTAAAAGTTACTTTTTATTCCCAAGTTATACCTCTCTTCAAAAAGTTACTCCAATTTACGGCAAAACCTAGCATATCATAATTTTGTGTCTTTATATCTAATTTAAAATTAATGGCATAATGTTTGAGATGAAGGTGGAACGTTCATACCTGACATAAAATTGGTGGCATTATACAAGTTTACTGGAATAATGACTAACATAATGTTAGTGATAAAATATCTGACATAAACTTTAACAATAGGACGCAATATTTAGCATAACATAAAATATATACCTTCGATAAATATATCAAGATTAAGGCTGTTTTTCATGATGAAGTCTAAAGAAAATATCTTGCATATCTCTTTTAATCGAGTACTTAATTTATACATACATTTAAAATAGAAAAATTCAATAATTTATACATAACTTTAAAAAGGAAATGTTCAATTTATTGAGTAATATACATATATGAATTCAAAAACATAATACTTCTTGTGTCCCAGCTCATTCAATAAAAACATTTTAACGAATTTTACTGTAAGTGGATTCGCACCTAAATTCATTGCAGCCTCCACTGCTTCCAAAATAGGAAATTCTAACGTCACCAGCACTGAAGATAATGTCGATACTTAATTGATAATCCCAGATTATTTCACTGGAGTTAAGTATGAAATATGGATGAAAATTAGTCTGAATGTTTCTGTTAAGATGCAGGGTGCTTGAGGAAAACAAAAGGGTCTCTTCAGTGTTTTGCAAGACGTCTGGAGAGCCCTGTGCAAACCTTATGGAGTGAGAAAAAAAACAAAAAAAAACACAGTGGTTATAGTAAATGTATACAGAAATGTTTTTTTCTTTATTAGAAAAGCACGACTGACTAGGATATCTGGCAACTGCAATGAAAACAATAATAATAAAAAAAATGTTTAGCATACTTTACTAAACCATAATTGCATTTTGTTGCAGGTAAAGTTAAGTGGAGTCACTGCATAGCTGGAGAAGCAGTATGAAGAAAAGGAAAAGCCCTAACACTGTAGCTGCAACTGAAGATAAGACTAAACCAAAAATTAAAGTTGATGACATATCTGATGAAGAGAACGAAGGTTTTGGCGGTTGGCTAAAATCATCTGAGGGTGTAGCATATATGCGATTGTTTGTACTTGTCAACTCACTCGTCGTGTTTATGACAATGACCTGGCCACATATTGTTGAGTGCTATGACATAGTTTATTCATACTTTACTGAATGACATGTGAATATCTGCAATAAATATTAAATGCAATTTAATGCTCTAAAATAACGATTTAAATTAAAATGATCCCCTTAATTGGTCTTTTCAGAGGTGGGTTTCTGCTTATCGTGTTGCTCTGGTATAGTGTAAGTGTATGGCAGGCTATGGACGGATACTTTAGAGACGAATTTAAGAAATATCTTGATAAAGAGTACGAAAATAATAAACACATGAAAGCAGATCATCAACAAGGAAAAACAGAAGATGAGTTAAATGTGCTAAAATCAGAAACTGTCAGCAATAAGGATGGTGTGGAATATCCTATGTCGGAAACAGAATCGCTGAACAAAATGGACGTGCAACATATAGAAAGTAAATCACAATATCCAGAAATACAAGATGAAGCATCTGTGTTATCGTTTAAACGAATAACCTCAGAGGATGATGTTTGCCCTGTAAAGGTAGAAAATAATGACGACAGCGATTATTGCAACAAGTAAGAAAATGTGGGCAATGTCAGTTTCGTAAATAATGCTGTTGTAACTTAACAGAACTGAAGCTTAATGTTGCAAATCTCATTTTAGATATACATAGCATTTTTAAATACCTATGTGCAATATCTAACTCTCTGTTTAACAATTATCAGATTCTAGAAACCAATTCCAATTGATGTTGAGTTGTTAAAATAATGTCATCCATTAAAATGTTGAACTATGCATATTAGGTAACATAGTAACCTTTAGAAATTAAGCCCTCTTTTAAAATAAATACATCCCGGCAAGTTTGCATGCCTTATACAAAGTTAGGGCTGTGTAGATATCCGTAGTAAACATTAAGATATATTCTTCATGTTGTTCCAACTATGTAACCATGTTAAAATGCTTAAGTTTGTATAAAACAAATGATTGCTGAATTGCAGTAAAGCCTTAACTCAAAGCTAGTATTAATGATAAAGCATTAATCCTGTTATTCCTGAGTGGGACTGCACTATATCTACACAATATTACAGATATTAAAATATTTATTTCCAGTTACAGTATTAAACTACATTAAAGCTATGCTACAGAGAATGTCTGTAGCTGTTGTTGAAACAACTTAAATTGATTCCAAACGTGTCTCATTTTGAGGTATGGTGCTTATTTCTTGGGATTTTGGCATTCCATGTAAGTTGGTCAAGTATGGAAAGCAATGTAGGGTTAACATATTACAAAGCTTAGTGATGGAACTTCAAAGGTTTGCTGTATTTAGTGTTTGACTGTAAGTAGATATTTTAAAATGCATTAAATAACAAAACAATGTATAACGTATAATATTGTTGGTACTATTATAGTTCAAATACCTATCCAGTTTCTCCTGCCATTACACACCATACACAGAAAATGCAACAAAAATTAGAGGTCTTTCCCCTCGTACCATGCTTAGGTGTGAAAAAGGGTAATGTTTTCCCACCAAGTTGCTTTACTCAAGTGGTAATGTTTCAATTTAATATCTCTTGTAAGTTGGAATGTAAACAATGTATAACGCAAGCTGATAAAGCTACTAGCTTCTGGTATTGGAAGTGACAATGTGTAGAAGATCTTTCAATATGTTCCTAGAAACTTAGCTTTGTTATGATAAAACTTATAACGGCCGTCTCCTTAGCGCGGTGATAACGCGGCTGCTGGCCAAGCGGAGATCTGGGCTCAATATCCGGTACCGGCGAGAGCAATATTCCCCCGCTGGGAGACCTGGTTCGGGGTACACTCAGCCTCGTGAGGTCTCTGGGGGGTCAATTGAGGACCTACTTGATTGAGAAGTAGCGGCTCCAAATCGAGAAGGCCGCATTAACCGGCCGAGAGGGACTCGAGGCGCTGATCATGATTCATCTCTCGGCACTGCACCCCATTCATGACGCCTTCGGGCCGAGATGGGGGATGCAGCGGCCGGGTGGTAGGCCTTGATCCCTTGCGGACTGTTGTGTCATAGAGTTAAGTTAAGGATTTCTAACATACATAAGTGGATAAACTTTCATTGTATTATACAATAAATTAGTTAAGTTCTGTCCAGTCTGGTCCAATATGCGCATACTCTGGCCTGGGAGAGATTTGGTCAAGGAGATGTTTGTGTCCAACCAGAAGTTCGGTTTGTTTATTCATACCTGATAAATGTCGCATGAATCATCTCAGTACCAAAGCTGTATCTGGTGGTCCAACTGCCCCGTATTTGGCGTGTGCCCCTTTGTACGTTAAAAGTGTTGCAGAACGCAATGGGGCTATTTCAAGTTGACATCTGCCAGTGGAGAACTGGGCAAGAGTGACTTTTGTTTTACCCCTTGCAATGAGCGTGACCTGTTCATAGCCTCCGATGATCGCAAGACTTGTAAAGTGAAGGAGACTCTCATCAGTACGCCACTAGCAATTTTTAACTTAAAATAGTCCCGTTGAGTTATCCAACTCTTTTAATGCACAAAGGGATATCTGCACACATCAAATACGTGGCAGTTGATTATAAAAAATGAACTATACTAAGAATAAGACTGATAATGCTCCAGTGTAAACGAGATGCCTTTCTATCAATACTGCGCCTCTCAATGTCTACCGTTAAGCCTGATATTGATAAATTTGTGACGCGAAATGGTGTCAGCGCTCCGCTACACGCCTGGAAGTAGGTTTATGAAGCACCGTTTGAGGAAAAAAGATTGCAAGGCGCGTTTTGATACCCGGCCACTTGCCTTTAAAATTGGCTAGCTCAGCCACTGCTGTACCTACTCTACATGCCGGAGAGCACTCTCAATAACAGCTCCAGAATGTTCAAAAGAATGACACAAAGAAAAATACTTCTGAAATAATAAAGAAAATTATTCCCTCAAGAATTATATTCCTATTTTTCAATCATTCTTTATCAATAGGATTAATATAATCCTCCAATTATAATAGGTATAACTATAAAGAAAATTATGAAAACGCCTGCTAAAATTATAGATCCCAAACAGGAGCTTCAACATGTGCTTTCCAGGTGGAATGGGAGGACGTCACACTTACCTTCCGCTTACCAGCTCCTTGGGGCTGGTGTAGTAGGCGTGGTTAAACATTTGTGGCGTTAAAATATTGCATACGTATAGGTACTTTTAGTTTGCTAGGTGAAATGCTGATCCAGTCCACATATATTTCTTCGATGTCCAATAAAGCAACACAGAAAACAAATCGAGACATTCATTTATCGCCTCTTGACTCTTTTATCTAATATAACTATAACTCCATGGCACGACAGCTCACAGGGAGCCTTGGCCTACCGCCCGGCCGCTGCGTCCCCCATCTCGGTCCACTACAGACGTCATGGATGGGGTGCAGTATTGGAGGGTGAGACGTGGCCTGCGCCTCGAGCCCCTCCCAGCCGGTTAATGCGGTCCTCACGACCTGGAGCCGCTACTTCTCCATCAAGTAGCTCCTCAATTGGCCCCCCAGGGACCTCACGAGGCTGAGTGCACCCCGGTCCAGGTCTCCCAGAGGGGTAAAAATCCCCACGCCGGTACTGGGGATCGAACCCAGGTCTCCCGCTTGGTAGGCAGCTGCGCCACCACCGCGCTAAGGAGACGACCTTTTATCTAATATACAGGATGATTTATATATAGCTGACACATTTCTTTCTTTAATTATTTCAAAACGAATTGTGCCAGCGACAACTTACTATACCTAAATTGTAGAGGAATTTTGGGAGATTATTTACCTCTATAGCAAATGTTGAAAATGTCCTACAACCTGCATAAGGCACAACTCAACACGTCGTTCCATGTTACTGACCACTCGGAGGACTCTGTTGTCAATAGCTTGAATCTCCTTTGTAATGAATGCTGTGCTCCAGATCGTCCAATGTCTGCGGACGTGTAGCGTAAACCCTTTCTTTTAAGTAACACCATAGATAGAAGTCCGGCGATGTCACATCCGGATATCTCGGTGGCCACAGGTTCCTGGAAATTATCTGGTCATCAAAGAAACTTGCAATTAGGTTCATGGATTCATTTGATGTTATGGTATGTAGCGCCATCTTGCTGAAAATATCCTTGAATCAGCTCTATATCGTACAGTTGCTCAACAAACTCCATGAAAATCAGCCGGTACTCTGCAGTGTTCACAGTCTGGTTAAAACTCCAGGAATAAAACAAACATCTTCGCATCTAGTGACAAGGAATTGAAACTCCAGAACAGTCCACTCAATTTGGTGCTAAAATTGGGTCATTGAATGAATTTCCAACGGAATAATTAAAGAAAGAAGTGTGTCAGTTCTAAATAAATCACTCTGTGTAAGTCCTCACTCTGAGATATTACGGTATCACCTTTGTCCTAATTGAAATTGGCATCGTGACGGAAAGAAATACCATTTCTGTTGTAACATGTACAGCTGTTTCAAAAACTTAAATCATACAATCCGGAGAAAATCATTGTTTAATACAAAAATAATTAATCTCTCTGCACATTTTTCATAACAGATTTGCTTTGGATATCAAACTAATGAATAAGTGAAATTTGGAATATCCACATTAAGTAAGATATGTTGTTGAAATGTATGTCAGCTATTACATAAAATAACAGTGATATTTTTGGCACGTTTCAAAATTCTAGCTTGCATGGTAATTTGAATAAAGACATTTTACTATCTAAATTCATTGTTCTAGTAAAATTGCTCCTCACGATGCATTTAAAAATTACCCACATCAACACTTCAAGTTTAATGGTAAATAAGTTTAAAAATAGTTTTATCATATCATATTCTTATAAACTTCCCCTATTATTGTAGAATGTATTTCTTTTTATACTCTTCAAAACTTTAGATTTTTTTCAAAATTTAAAACAAACTATTTTTTAAAAAAATTAGTAAAAGATTGCTTTTTGAGTATGGAAAATGTTGGAAAAAGATTTGTGATAAAACAAGGTTTAAAGTTGGGCATGTCTACTGGACTACCCATTTATACCTTCAGTTAATTGGCAGTCATATTATTTTATTAGGGAAAATAGTTTAAACATTTTCCCAATTTTTGGTCAAATTTCACAGATAAATCACCTCTAGAATCAAAAAACAATTACTAGGCGCGCACCTTTCCTTGAGGGCTAGTTTTACGGGGTGGCGAGGGTCGGGGGAAGAAGAGAGAACCCATCTTTCTACAGTGCTGTCAAACAAAGAAAGTTTCTTTCCTTAAGGCTCTCAGCCGTTACGGTAAATAAGTTATTTAACTTACCGCGAACTAGTTGAATTATTAAATGAAACACAGTGCACGTACATATGCATGAATTTTGGGATCTACAGAGCGAATGAAACCTTATAATTGAAGCTACTTTATGTCTGGGTGTATAACGTACTTCATGTCTCAATGTTGTTGCTCTGCTTCCAAAATTGTGCAAAACTTATCGAACTGAGACCGTAGCCGCGCGTCTAAGAAACCATGTGCGCATAATAATAATAATAATAATAATAATAATAATAATAATAATAATAATAATAATAATAATAAATAATAATAATAATAATAATAATAATAATAATAAATAAAACCATATAAAATAGACCGCTTCCAGAAATATATAACTGAATATAAGGGTACTTAAGATATTTAAAAGGAAACATTAAATTAATTATTGTTACATTTGAGAACAGTAATTAAAAATGAAAGCATTTGTTCTCCTATCAGAATAAAATACTAAATACCCTTTCGCAAAGAGTTTCCTCAAAACACAGGGGAAAAGGAGCCCAAGACCGGTTATCTTTCTGTGATTTGGTGCATGCTTTGTGAATTTCCATAGAAATTCTTTTGTAAAGTTACTTTTGCATATTGCAACAAGCCCTCACTAAAAGGAAAACATGTATCCTTTATGTGTCTTGCGACATATCTGCTATACCGGTCTAAGTAAATGCTGAGAGCGGAGGACTTGTCATAGATCTTACTCATCATTGGCTTTGAATGTGGTTCGGCGGGGAAAAAGTTATATAAAATGTTTGAAATGTGTGCAATTATACTAAAGGTGCCAGCGATGGAAACCGGCGAGATGTCCACATGCTTTGTTTGCTCCATTGCAGTCATTTGAGCTATTAATCTGCCTTATTGCTCCAGTTAAAAGGAAGCCCGTTTGTTGGGGAGGAAAGAGAAACAAACATTATATCATCGCCACAATTTGCAGGATGAGTTCACCATATTTCAGTGAGAAGAGCAGCACTCGAGCTACCAGCACCATGGGCACAGGAAACTCCACTACTCTGTGCATCATCTTGCTTATTATATACGCTAAAGCTGGTAAGTGTACCCTTAAGCAAACACGGTCGTAGGAATGCTTCAGTAGATTGTTGTTACATTGTGTGCTAACTTTTACGGTGCTGTGCTGTTGGCAGGTTCTAATGCATTTTCATGCATCACTTCATATTATCATTATTTTCAGAAATAAAAACCAGTAATGCTAAATTTCAGTGAGCTTAAGCTTCCGTATGTAATTCATTTTCACGATATCTTCAACGTTACTCAAGCTGCATAGTTCAAATGCTGGTAGATATAAAACAATAATATTAAAAAAATGTACCTTCTGTATCTTACAAACCGGCTTAAAAAAACTTTTTAACTTTACAAGCTTTTTGAGCACGCGTGTGTTTATGTGTGTGTACGTATATGTGTGCATAGGTGTACTTCATATGTGCATGTATGTGAGTATGTGTATGTGTCCGTTTTTTGTTTAAACTTTCTTTATAGGAAATGTGTTGCATTTCACCCAAATTTTGATAGTAGAATTTCACTGGAAATACACGTTTTAGGATCCCCTGAATAAAGGAAAAAGCATTTAAGAAAAAAAGTTCCATGTGTGTCCATGTGACTGTGAACACGATAACTCAAAACAGAAAAGTTGGTTGAATATCGACTTTCTAATGACATTCAGCATTTTCCAAGGATGCGATACGAACATTTTTAAGAAAATCTCCCCAACCCAAACTGTCCTTTACATGGAAAAAATTTCGATAATTTTGTTGTTCTCATAAACGACTAACGATTTAAATTAAAATACCGTATGTTAAAGATATTTACATGACAAATAAAATGTATATGTTGAACTTTCTGGGAATAGTCTCTGAAGACCACTTCATTATGGATTACTTTTGCATAACTGGTAAACCGTTATAGACAAAACCTTACTATACACAAAAAATGCACATATCGTTAAAACACACAGTTTATGTGATCTGAATTTTTTGTGGAGTTAACCATTTCCAGGATATTTTTTTGTTATTGGTTTAGATCTTAAAATTCTTAAACGCTTATCAATCGGAAATTAGTCATCCCTGTTTCTTTCGTACTCCTGGCCTAGCAAAGAGAACCAAGTTTCAATCACATAGCGGTAGTTTTAAAAGATTTGACTATCGCCTTTGTCTAGTGTGTTCCCTTACTTCCCTGCTACTTATAAAGAAATAATACAATTTTTGCTAATGTATGTCTCGATTATCATGAAGTAGAAGAATAAGCATTTGTAGGAATAGTTTGTACAAAGTAGGTAGAGAAAGTCATGTAAATGGGGCATTTCAGATTTTATATGTATTTTATAACTTGTCCATTACAGAATAATATTACAGGTTTAGAGGTCTATTTAGTGCAAAATATTAATTACTATGCATTAATTTAGCTATTTACAATGTTTGCAGTTGTATGCTATTGATGTTTTTGTGAACTGCGTAATCTATAATTGGTCTATGAAGAATACCAATAATCTGATATTTGATCGTATGTGCAGTGTACTCGTATTTAAACTATCAGCTGAAGTACTATTGGAATTTATTAAAATTATGTTGTGTAATTTACTGTAACGTGTATGTGTATATGTATATACGTGTATAACTGTGTATGTGTGCGTGAGTGAGAGAGAGAGGGTAGTCATGGTCGACTCAGACCATCCAGGCAACTTAAAGGGGATATGTAGGTACATACACGACAGCAGTGTCAAAAAATGAAATTTCTTCTAACGTTTTTAATTGGTAGGTAATAAATTTGAGAACACGTTATCTTAGTATAATGCTTGTTTACTAACGTCTAACTTAATTTAGAAATGCAAAAACCTTGGCGGTGCAATTGTACTATGCCCCTATTTTAGGTCAAGCAGAAGATGTATTATTTGTGTTTGTAGTATCATATTGTTGTCTGTTTTCAAAACTTTGTAAGGTATTATTTTTAAATAGCACGTGGCGTTTTACAAGAGAACCCAGAAATTGTTGTTAAGTACGCAATATTTGTTAAAGAAAGAGCACAGTCGTATATTTAGACAATTTTCCAAACAAATCTCACACTGGGGGCTTGTGTTTGCCCCGTCATCATAATGCCGAGTGATACAAATTATCTATTGTATACTTATTTAAAATATAACACATTCACCACTGAAAAAGTCCGCTCTTTAACAGGTGAAAACCAGCTGCAATATGTTTTCAAGGCTTTTAAATTTAAATTTCAAGAAGATAGTTTGTGTTCGGCTAAAAAATGTCATTCTATCTTTGTTTAGTATTAATATTAGGGGACATTTTTATTCCGTTATTGGGCATACAGAAGTTATTTTATGGCGTTACGGTGCTAAAAGAAGTCGGTCTAATGTGAAGTACGTTTTGATTTTTAAAAATTAATGTAAAATTTCGTGTTTAAATTGATAGATAATAAATTGATATTATTGTTTCTGAAATGGGTTAAATATGTTAAATTGTGTGTTTTTATACTGATGAGATATATGGATTTTTTTTGTATACTGATGAGAGATATAGATTTTTCATAAATTTGATTTATATGATTAGATATACCTTATTTCAGACTTATTAACTGAAAGAGCGTGCAATTTTTCTTCGGTATTTGCGATATATTCATGCGTTTTTTTTTGTTTTTTTTTTAAGCGTAGACTGTTAAATATTCTTAGCTGTATGTGAATAAAGCTAACATTTGACTTTGAATTAAAGTAGCCTGCAGTCCTTAAGCTCCTTGTACATGATCAAATTTTTGTCAAACTCAATACTTTACTAGATTTCTCAAGAGTTGACGCAACTTAACAACTTTTCTTTTCAAAGGGCTTCAAAGACGTTTAAAGTCTTTGAAAGTCTAGAAAACAAATAAGAACATGTTCTAAACGGTCAAAGAAATTGATGACTTTGGCCAATGGAATGCGAGTATTTACTATGTGTCACAAAATCTACAACATGGCCGTAAGCGAATACTCAGCAACAAAAATGGAAGATGAAGAAGGCGGCGGCATATAAAGGAATTGTTAGGCAGATTTCCGAAGTAAGTATACATTGATATATAATGCAGTCTTTACATAGTATAGTTTAAGCTAGCAATTTGTAGATTTGCATTGCTTTAAATCGTGATGTAATTTTACTAGCTATAAATAAATACATGAAAATGCTCTGTAATTACATAAAGAGCAATATTTCACTGTAAATATTTATACATAATACTGAAATACTTTGCACGTAATAAATTATTAGCGTGTTCTGAAGGATTTCAGTTTGACAAAAAGCTACGGCATAGCGTATAGAGGTCCCGATGTTATATACTTTTGGCACTGTTTGCAGCAACTAATAACAGAACTCATTTAATGAGACAATTTGTTTTTATTTGCATTAATGAGTACCACATTATAGTGAGTAAAAGTATATAAAATAACATATATTTCAATGTAGTTTTAGTGCTGTTAGGAATGTAAGCTTGAAATGTTAGTATTTTCTTAGTTCCTAAAAGTCCTAAACATTTGCTTTACACTAGTTTTAACACCTAAGTGCTGTTAACTACCAAGAAATCACCAGTTTGCCTGCACCTACAAAATGTATAATACTATTTTAATGTTATAAAAGCCAATATTCTTTGGTGTAAATAAGTGAACTGTCGTAACTTCTGGTACTTAAACCGAGGAGCACTATCTCCAGTTTTCTTTAAAATTATGCTATTTCTTTTGTGAATGAAAAGCACATTATCTAAGTGCACTATAAGTGCATGAAATGAGCATAAATTATTTATTTATTTAAAAAACTGCAACTGAAATGAATGCGGTTGTGATATAGTACCACTCGGGTGTTATATTTTCACATAAGTAGGATGCTGAGGATTTACTCCAATAGAAAAATACAGAAAAGTTTAACCTTAACAAATATATAACTTGCTTAGTAATGTGCAGGTGAAACTAATTTGCATAATCAGATATATGCATATTAACAATTTGGTATACCTTGCAATTACAGTAAAATCATGGAAATGTGATGGAAGTTTTCTTCGTATTTTTAATACTAATTCTCAGCATTATGGAAAACGTACCTCAGCTGCTTACTGCAAATTTTAAGGAATTACCACAGTGTTCAAACATTATTGCAGGCAACAGCAATAATAATAACAATAATTTGCATTGCAATGTACTCAAGTAAGGGCTCTTACTTCCATCCCATAGAGCTTATTCAAACAATAAATATGCTGTCTGGGCTTCTTTATGCCATTTCATTCTTCAATTAGGTGCTCAATGTAGATGCATTTAGCACCTATCTTAGCAACATAAGTTATAGAATGTGTTCAAAGGTCTACTGTCTTTAACCCACTCCGTTACATTAAAACTCAACCTAATAATAATCTTTATAAAATTATTGGAAGTACTGGGGTGCTGTAAATTAAGTGTATGGCTTTAACATGGTTTTATTCAAACTTATTTACTTCTTTGCAAATACATCAGGTTTAGTTAATTATTACTAGCATAGCATTAATGCAATTAAACTTTTTTTGACAGCTTACATATCTCAAGCCTTCATTTACAAAATTTACATTTTACAGATGCAATCTGAAACAACTCCTGCTGACATAAAGTAAAAAAATTAATGGGTTGCGGACTCAATTTTTGGCTAAGAATGCCAAAATTAAGAAATCGTAAATAAGTGGATGCTCCACGGATGATTTGTATCAACCAGTATTGTGGTGCTACAAGATGTTGGCATTTTAAAAGCACATATTAAGCAAAAGAGCAGCATCTCCATCATAAATTTG
Source organism: Hymenopus coronatus (assembly GCA_030762935.1). Taxonomy (NCBI): domain Eukaryota; kingdom Metazoa; phylum Arthropoda; class Insecta; order Mantodea; family Hymenopodidae; genus Hymenopus; species Hymenopus coronatus. The sequence goes on from CM060900.1 coordinate 364,231,741, forward strand.
CAGAGCAGCATCTCCACAGCAGTAAGTCTTCAACGAGACACATGTGTACTCGTAAGTACTTTTCAGTTACCTTTATGCTGATGGTGCATCCAAGCTGTCTGTATGCCATCTTGTTATAGCTTGTGTCTGCCATACCACACTCCCAGTAGAGTTGAAGTAGTCCATTAGCACAGTTCTGATCATAATAGCATTGTCTGTACGGCGGTTGCTCATTTGATAGTAATAGGACTAGGAAAATTCAATAATGAGTTAAGTTCACTCTCGTTTGGCATGTAGCTACTATCAGAAATTGTGTAGAGTGCATGCTGCCAAGGTTATCAGCTCAACCTTTACTGAGGACAACGTAATTGTGGTGAGAAAGATGGGGAAACGGTTAGATGAAATACAAAAGGCATTTTCAACAGCACGTCGAGCTGTGCTCAAGTGATAATTGAAAATACGCTTTTCTTGGGATAAATTTCGACTTGGAAATGGTTTCATGACGTGTATGTATAGAGGGAATACATCATCAGCTACCATTACATATAGAATTGGTATTCCTCCTCGTTCCAAAGGTTCATTATTTGGCAGAAAAAGTGATCCTGCTTCCAAAACTTCAGCTTTGAATTCTCCTCCATCACTTAAGCAACCATTTACTTCAATGTCAACATATATGAACTTGTAGTTGCCATCTACTAGTCCAAGAAGTATAATGCTGTGTGTGCTCCTATAATTGTAGAAAGTTGAGCCAGCACTCCTTGGAGGCCGAAATTGTATATGTTTGCCGTCCAGGGCTCCAAAGCAGTTGAGGAAGCTCCACTTGCTTTTCATTTCCACTGCAATTTTTCTCCACTCGTCACTAGGCTGTGTCATCTGAAAAGCAATTTTTAAAAGAAATTTATGTAATTATTCTTTATTTCAGAATGAAGAGCCACAACTATTAATACTTGATGAGGAAAATTATGAGAGTGCTGTAGGCCCTGTTATAGAACAACAAACGCCAAGCACAAAAAGAAAGAGGAGGGAAACTGTTGCAGAGGAGCAGTTGTTAATTAAAGCAACATAAATGCTGGACAAATCTACCACTGCTCTAACACAGACGGAGGAAGAAGATGCGTTTGGAATTCTTGTTGCGAAAAAACTGAAAGGAATAAAGAGTGTCAGTAGAAAAGAAAACACAATGATTGAGATACACAGAATATTGCACCGAGTACTGCAGGAGGAACATTCCATGTTTAATTTGCCTGAATGAATATGAATGAAACAAACTTGTATGTATTTATTCTGCTCCTCATAACCATACTTTCCTTTGATATTTGAACTATAAAGTGTTACTTTCAGTCATTAGCTTCAAATGGGTAGATATATACTAAGATGGCATGACATAAGCTAGAATAGGTATTTTAATTATTGAAATAATGCTGTGTACAGTGTTGTAGCTAGGATTTCTTTCTTTATTGTTATGTAGTGATGTGCACTGATGTTTTTCAATGGGGACTAGCAGTAATAGAACTGTCACAAAACTAACAACATGATCTACACAGAAAACATAAAATGTCATTAAAGGCTCTAGAAAAAAAAATTAGGATTAGCCTCTTTTTTAAGAAAGAAAAGGTTATTTTTAACTCTGTGAGGCTCTGGGATGCATTTTGACTCCCACCCATGACTGCGCCATGCTGTGCTTTACTACCACTGAAATAAGAAAGAAACCACTTGAAGTAAACAAAATGGCAACCCAAAGCACATGGCCACAGTGAATGTTACCATTGGTCCCTGAAGAGTATAAAATACATTTAAACTATAATTTGTGTTATTACTCTTAAAATGCGCTAATTGCATTTTAATGACTACATTTTCGGTGTTATTGGGAAATTGCAATGAGTTCACAGAAACTGAACAGTTATTACAGAACAAATACATATGTTGAGCAATTGTTGTGTGTAGTAATCCAAAAGTATGTTTTCTTAAGCAGATCTATTATAAACCGCCATCTCGTGATTGTCATATTTTCAAATGCAATGGATAGGTAGGTACTTATTTGAACTGTATTACTTCTTTGTAAAATGTTTTAGCTTAGTTTTTCTCGGGTTACTAAGTAACAATGGAGACAATTTTGCAAATATCTATCTACATCTCTCCCATATTAAGTATTCAGACTTAATTTTTTTATTATTTATTCAAGGATCTGACTCTCATCGAGTTTGCCAGAATAACACAACATTACATTCATATTAGAATATTATAAATTAAAATCTAAAATATAATAAAACATGAACTAATATTTTGGTGCTAGTGAACCACTAGTGATGGTAGAGATGTGAAATATTATGAAGTCAGTGCAAATCCATGCATGATACTTGTTCAAAGACTGGCAAATAAAAAAAAATATTCAATGATGTCCATCCTTATTGGCATTAGTTTCAGGGTGAATTTTAATTTTTTGAAAAACTAAGGCATAATGCTAACCCTTGCATAATAATTTTTCCCCGTGAAACTTAAAAGAAAAGCAACCCATTAAGGTACTGAACTCACCTTTAAATATCTGTCTCTGAGACCATCATATATAGCTTTGCTTACTTCTGGTATGATTTTAGCTATAGTTGTAAATGGTATCCTGGTGGTGTATATCAAACTAGTGAAGAAACCTTATAGTTAGTGCTATTCTTATATGCGTTAGTATGTTTTCTCTCATTAGTGTTCTGTTTGGTTATCCTATGCTCATTTAAGGACAGTAGGAATGACAGTTTTTGTAAGAGGTTGGATCTTCTAAATCCAGTTCTTTGTCTTACCTTCATTTTGCATTTATGACACTGACAAGATTTTGCCAGGTCTTGTCAAGACTTGTACAATCTTGTCAAATATTGAAAAATATTTGACAACTTTTCTTGCAAACCCTTGTAAACTCCTGAATTGAAAAAAAAAAAAAAAAAACCGATTGTGTACAAGGAGCTTTATACTGTGTCTTTCCTTTACACTGTGGCCGCCGCACGGCTGCTCGCGCGCCGCATTCCCGCAACCACTCAGTGATCATAGTTAGGACTACAATTACAATGATAATAATCACATATCTTATCATAAGAGATTTTGGAAATGCTGTCCTTTTCTATTCGCGTATTTCTGGCATCTTCCGGAAAATTTTCGTGCGAACATCACAGTCGAGTAAATTTGTGTAATTTGCTTTTGCGGAGTATCAATGGTATAGTGACTCGTGCTTGATATTCTTCTCTGAGAAAGTATGGTTCCACCATTTATATGCTTATGATTGGTCACAAAATAAAAGATATTGGAGTATAAATAAATTAGATTTTACACACGAGATTCCCTTTCATGGTGTATACAGAGTATTAGAATCTATATATTTTAGGACAAACAAGAAATACACAGAGAACATAATATTCGCACCAGTTTTAACGCAATTTTGGACACCTACATTTTTTCAACAAGTTTTTACTGCCGCGCATACAGCTGGTAAGTCATTATATTTAATTCAGAAAGTTTGAAGATAGGATAATTAATAATGAATAGTGACCCTTATGACCATCTGACTTAACAATATTTATGTTATGTATTAGGGAACTTAAAAATAAATTGTATGCAACAATCACCGTACATTAGGTGAGGAATTCACCTAATTTCGGATAGTGAATGTTTCAGTGTTAATTATAATTTCTGAGAAGATACCAGTAATATGCGAATAGCACGACATTTCCAGTACCTCTTATAATAATGAATGTGCCTGCTATCATGTTAATTGTAAATTTGAGAACGAGAGGCGATTGCGGGGCTATTATAACTGTTTCGGCGGGAGATAGAGCTGCGGTGGCCGGCGCGGATTTAGGACCAGTCAACACTCAGCAACGCAAAGAATATTAGGAACTACGATAGGCACAAATTCAAGTCATAATAGCCAACGTTACGGTTGGGGGATGTGTGATGCTGGCCGCATTACCTCCACATATCGGTTGGCTGATCGTCCACCTCTACCATAAGTAAGTGGGCGTGAAGTCGGCAGTTGGATTGGTATGTCCCAGGCTCGTAGTGATTATAGCGTCACGGACTACCTTCTCTTTCAGAAAATGTCTCGAGTTGAGATTATATACAAGCGATAAAATGAAAACACGACCTTAAGCTTATTCGGTTTTTTCACTTCTGTTTACTACTCCTGAAGTTGGTTCACAAGAAAGAACGAGGTCAGTAGCTTGGAAAAGCGACTATTCTAGAATACATTTATTTAAACAATTTCTGGACAATGTTTTTTTTGGTTCCTGGTCTCATCTTGTGAAACCTTGTGAAAATAAGCTGATTACATTTATTTCATTAGTAACAGGGAGAGGAGAAGAACTAAGTACCCACGCCTGGCTACTGCATTTTCGGCATTTCGCTTCCGGCTACAATATAATTTCAAATTAACAATAATGTAGGTATATTTTTCCCTTTCACCTTATTCAATGAAAACCCCACTTCTTCCAAATTGTCTTCCTCTGATTTCCAAAGTCGTGAGCTCGAACCCGGTGGGGGGCGATACATTTTTTGGGGTGTAAAAATCCTTAACATAACTTCGGAAGGGAAATAAAGCCGTTGGTCCGGTGTCGTAAATTTGTGGCACGAACAATCCTCAAGTTTGATAAAGAGGCCTATGAGCAAACTTAAGCAAATCTTTCATGCCCAATATAGAATGGGACGCTGAAAATCACAGCAGTTAAGGAGTATTTATAAATATAACTCAATTGAATTTAATTTCCCCCAAACTTTACCTCAGACTCTTGGTTTGTATGGGACTATTATTATTATTATCATTATCATCATTATTATCATCATCATTATTATTATCATCATCATTATCATCATTATCATCATTATTATCATTATTATTATTATTATTATTATTATTATTATTATTATTGAGAACGTGTATCGGCTCAGGCGCCCATGTCAGGTTCCTTCAACTTGACAGCTTACCCTTCATAGTGGTTTTCAGTTATTGTCTTAAAATTTCAATTATAATGCAAATATATTAATGCTATTATCTCTTTTCAGGTGAAGCAATAAAATGTTTTAATTGCAACTCTCTTTCCACGAAAGAATGTGCAGATCCAATGGATTGGGCAAAGGTGACATATACAGAATGTTCTCTTGACAACGTTCAGACGCTAATGAAACGAGCTTCATACGGTTTAGAAGAAAGATTTGGTGATTTGATGCAGAATTTTAATGTTGCAAATGTGTCAGTATTACGTCACGATGTGAAGTTTGTTTGCCAGAAGATGGACGTGGTCGGTAAGACAACATACTTGTTATTTCAAAAAGGAAGTAAACCAGTATCGACAAATTATTCTGGTAAGAGGACCAACCTGTGTCAACTGACCAACATTCTTGAAAATGTTGAGTTTTGAATTTTAGCACAATACATACTGTAGTCGAAGTTATTTTCAACCACTTGCAATTTAAAAACTTGTCCCGTGATCTTTTAAATAGAAGTTTTAATGGTAATAAATGACACCAAATATTAAAAGTCGTGTTTCTCTAAATGCATTTTCCTACGCATGTAAACGTTAAAAATGCTCCTTGCGGTGCAAATTTCAACCAATATGTTTGATTTTTCTACCAGAGAATCTTAATAATAAATAAAAATCATCAAATAATTCTCTAAGTAGGTGTTTGTTTTAATATTAATTAATCCATAAAAGTAGTGAACAAATATAAACGAATAGTTTATCATTCCTTATCCTGCAGTAATATTTATTTAATTTGAAACTCATGTGTTAATTTTTTTTAAAGTGATGTTCCTGGAATGCAAATTGGAAGTTTTATTACAAAAGTTTGAAAACTAAAGTTTTTTTGGCAGAGTTTTTAAAAAAAAACTATTTTTCTCAAAAATTGTTTGATTCATTTTTCTCAAAATTTCAGAATCAGTTACTCATAACATAGGGTATGTGGTAAAAAGATAAGGTAATTCCTTAAGAAACATAGAATTTTGAATTTTCACAGTTTGGTCCCCTTAACAAGTAGAATTGTAGCGAACAATGTGAATGTCTCACTAATATCTAAATGCTGTAGATTTTTTGTGATTTACCGTCACAATAAATAAAATAAATTAATACTTGTGATTTGATAGCTTTAGTCAAGAAGCATGCATTCAGTCCCCGATAATTCTGCAGTCTCACGGTAGCTATGGTAGTTAACTGTTCACGATACACTGTGAGGGATATTTTACAAAAGCTTCAATGAAGAATCTGACAGTTCTTCTTCAGCTTTGTGTTATCTAGTTTATTTATCACCATTAATATTCAAAATTAATTATTACTATTTATTTTTACTCCGGCTAGTTGAGTTTTGTTTTAGGTGAAGCAAGTGTCTCTACGCAGGGTGTAATCGGTGAAGGAGTCTTCATGGATAACACTCATGAGTTCGAGGTTTGAATTTTATTTAACAATAATAAAGCAAATTATACCAATTATCTAACAGTTGATTTTCTTTAAAAAGCAAGTTGAAACTGTATTTGCAACAATATTATCTTTCCATCGTATTCTACGTATTGTTTAAAACTTTATGAAGTTAAGCTTATATGTGGAGCTTAAAGTTTTGTGGCTCACATTTCTACGTAAACTGTTACTGTGTAACTCTCTTAGATGGATATGAAAAACTGGGACTTGCATCTGTCGTACTTGGAATATATACGCTTCTCACAGAATCTGACCACGAATTCGCTTTACTTTGCCGCGTTTGGTCGCGCCCTATTTCTTTAGCCAATGACTGTCTTTTGACTTCCGTTTTAGGTGTTTAGCCCCCAGTTAACGTTCATGTCTTAAAAGTATCAAACGGCCTTTTATGGTTTATCGAGTATTCAAAATTATTAAATATTCCTTTCGAACGAAGATAAATTCATGGGCTATTACAAGAAAATTCATGACATTCATTTTATTTGTCATTAAATATCTGTAAGGAACACTATGAGTGACATTTAAAATTTCTATATTTTTATATAGACTTTTCTGAAAATTTATTGTGATGGCATTGCCCTTATATTAATATGAATACCAAATTACATTCCACTTGAATGAATACTTTGCAAGAACTATTTAATACAATTTATTATGTAACTATGCTGCATAATTAAAATGTTCCACAAACTTTAAAATTTAAGAAAATTGGTTTCCAAATTTTTAATGGGAGCTGTGAGCCATGCAAAAGAATACGTATTGATAGTTCAATAACCTTTACTCATGCATTATAATAATTTGTTTTAAAAGGTTAGAAGTTTTAATTTCTAAACTTATCATTTTTTCATGAACATATTTTAATTACTATTGTTGTTAGGTCAATTTTGTTTCCTGTAATGTTACAATAGATACTCCTGAGAAATTTTTGCTGTATTTAAATAAAACAGACTGATGGAACCTTTTGAAAATGTAAGAATATAGTTTTTACAAAAACACTGTTTTATATATAGTATGCTAGAAAACAGGTGTGTTGCATGATATTTAAATGGCTGTAGAGTCCTAAGGAAGGGGAGCTAAATCTTCTGTCTCTATGAACTCAGCCATTTATACATAAAATATATTTTCTATTTCTTGACCAATTGTAATGAAAACTTCACTCCCAGTGATCCTTAACGTTACCACAATCATTTTAGAGAAAACAAAAATCTTTATAAAACATTTCCATGTAAAGGTAGCTTTGATTGGGATTTTGCTCATAATTCTTCGTGGTGCAACTTTGGAACTTAAATAAAAACTTATGTGTTTAACCAACTTTTCGTTTTTGAGTTATGCTGTTCACACACAGACACAAGGAGTTCCAAAAATTGTAGTTCCAATAAGCTTTCGGTGTCGAATTTTAGCCGGAATGCAGCACTTAATTTACTTATACATATACAAAAGCAATAGAGAAAGTAACAAATATTGATTCATTATTAATGTTGCCATTGTTAGAAATGGAGTCATAGTAGTTGCTGACTGAGACCAGTGCTGGAAAGCAAAATACTGTGGCCAGCATAACAGAAAATCAAACCTGCATACAAAATAGTGATCACGGTCTATATAAAATCACTGACATTGCATTAAATATTTAGAACATGTGTAAAAATCACAGTATCCCTCACCATTGCTAAACAAACGAGATTTTCAAAATTTTCATCACTTTATACTGCATTCTCTAATGTCAAATTTTTGCTTTCTTTACCACGTGCCTAGTAGATAAAGGAAACACTAAACTCTACCAAAAATACGATATGAAGATTTCACTCTAAATGCGTATTTTGAAGCCCCTGAATAAGAACCAAAAGCATTTTTAGAAAAACAAATTCGTGGGCACATGTGTCTTTGAATAGTAGAAAAAGCATCAAACGTGGTATTTCAGTTCATTACGTACCAAAGGTGTGGCTCGAAGATTTTTAGGAAAATAGTTCTATCCAAAAGCACCCCATACACGCACAAGCTTTCAATTTCTTTCCAGAATGGTTTTAATGACTTTTATGAAAATGCCATATATTTAAGATGTTTACATGGCAAACAAAATGTTTAGCTTATATTTTCTGAAATAATCTGTGAAGTCCGGTTCATTTGTAAGGAATTACAATAATTTTGTATAAATAGCAATCTTTAATTTCCAGAAAAGCTTACTGCACACAATTTTATATATCCTTATAACTCGAAATCTATTTAAAAACAAATGAGCCATTTTCGAAATGTCCATTATTATTGTTTTGAAGTTTTCATTAATTTTATTCCATGCTTTAAAGTGCTGCTAGCTTCAGCTGTTTCAGTAACGTCATGGAAAGAGCATGGAATTTCGTGGATAATGCTTATCCCAATTGAAATTGGATAGAAGAATAACTTTTTGCGAGAACAACCTGCAGAAGCTGAACAGAGAACAACGGAAAAGGGCAAAAAAAGTCGTCGATTGTAACATTAGTTTTTTATTTTTAGTATATTCATTTTCTGTTAATAATTTTAGCATAAATGTGGTTGAATAAATAACAGTTTTATCTGACTATAAAATGAAGTAAAACTTAATAATTGAAGTTAGAAACATGTACAACTCTTCAAAATGAGATTAAAATGTATGCCAGAAAAAATCTTTACTTCTATTCAGACCCCGGATTCTAAGATAGTGAGTTTTCACTATTACTTGGCAAACACTTCTTTTATGTTTGACATAGAACTCCGTGCTGAGAAATGAATGGATACTGTATTAATATACTTGTTAGGATGCAGGCAAAAAAACTCAATTCTTGATTTCCCAGATTATGGTTTTAAACTAAAAGGTCGCGCATTAAGATTATCCCAGGATTTATTCCAAAAACTGTAAACGCTTCAAGTCAGTTTAAATTATATCATACAGCATTTATTGTGCATGCTTAATGTTTCTAATGCATTCGAAAAACTTCGACAAACATAAGTTTTACAGACAACCCGATTTTTAGCTTGTAGTTAAACAGTGTAAGTATATAAAAAACATATTCTATCGCAACTTGTACACAAACAAACAAATAAAGTATATTTTCCCAGTATATATATATATATATATATATATATATATATATATATATATATATATTCATTGGATAGACGAAATGTTACTCTTTAAGTTTAATGTGAGTTTATTTGAGCCTTGAACTCGTTTGTGGATACTTCTAAATTTTCATTATCGGATATTACAGAGGCGACAAAGAAAATAGCATTCTCTTGTCGGTTTAACATAAACCTTGTTTTTTAGTTTTTCTTAAATACACTCCATAGTGCATTTTCATATCTGTATTGTGATATAAGGATACTTATGAAAAATATCTAAATCTTCCATTCACATACTTTTCTCTAGCTGGTCCAAATACAAACTATTCTTGCAAGATTAGTCTTTTATCTACATAATGCTAAACGATTTAAATATTACTAGAATTGTTCTTAATATTTGCTTCATTTTAAGTGGAAGGGAAATAACTGAATACACTAGGCTAAAGCTATAGTCGAATCCTTTAAAAGCTGGTCGCTTTGTGAAACAATTGAGGTTCGGTTCACTTTGCATGGTTCCGTTTCAGAGAAGTTAGGTAGTTTAAAACTGAAACCAATAGCAAGGAACATCTCAAAAACAGTCAACTCTACAATAAAAACGTATATGACATAAATGATGTATTTTAACGAGATCTACAGTTTTTGTGTAGTAAGTCTTGGTCTAGTAATGTAGTGTTTAATACCCAGTTTTACTACTTATGGCACCGCAGGTGATGGTACTGGTGATACATGAAATGAAGATGGAGCACCGGTGAAATGTCTTGGCGGGGGAAACCGGATAACCCCTGCGCCGCTTTGTCCACCACAAATCTCACATGCGGTCGCTTGGGATCGAACTCGGGCCCTCTAGGAGAAAGGTGAATGGTCTAACCACTCGGCCACGGCGCGGCCGTCTTGGTCTACCTCTTACGGTTTAACCGTTATACAAATTTCTGCAATACTCGCCCAGAATAAAGAGATCTTCAGAGGCTATTCCCAGAAAATTAAGAAGATACGTTTTGTGATATAAATATATTTAATATAGGGTGTTTTAATCAAAATTGTTAGAGCTATTTTTGAGAAAAACAGTTTTTTTTAAATTTGCCCATGTAAAGGGCAGTTTTTGGTGGGAGATTTTTTAAAAATCTTTGTGTCGCATTCTTGGAAGCTACTAAAGATATATACCGATTTAGGTTTTTAACAGTCATTTCGTTTTTTAGCTATGCTGTCCACAAGCCGACACAGACACACAACGAACTTTTTTAAAAAAAAAAAAAATCGGACTCAGGGGAGCTCAAAACATATATTACCAATGAAATATCGACATTAAATTTGTGGGTGGAATACAATACCTTCTCTAGCTATTTTGCAAAGTTTATGTACATACGTGCTAAAAGAAGTGTAGAATTTGCAATGAAGCCATGGCACTCACTCAGTCGCTCACTCCTCACTCACTCAGTCACTCACTCACCACTCAACACTCACTCACTCAGTCACTCGCTCAACACTCACTTAGCCACTCACTCACTCACCACTCACTCAGTCACTCACTCACTCACTCAACACTCACTCACTCAGTCACTCGCTCAACACTCACTTAGCCACTCACTCACTCACCACTCACTCAGTCACTCACTCACTCACTCAACACTCACTCACTCAGTCACTCGCTCAACACTCACTTAGCCACTCACTCACTCACCACTCACTCACGTACTCACCACTCATTCACACTTATGTGTCTGGAAATGATTCGTTTTCTATAAATTATTATTACCTTTTATCAGTTTGTCCCATTTACTATCAAATTGTGATTTTTACAGGTCCTGAAGGAAGCGTCTTAAACGTTCGCAGCTGTTCCATTGCGCAGGAAAATTCCAATGGACTATGTGGCACTTTACAAACGTCACAAAGCGCTTCCAAATGGACTTTCTGTGGAACTTGTGATGGCAACCTTTGCAATAGCGGCAAAAAGTGGACCGTCAATGTATTAGTAGTGTCTGTTTTCAGTTTATTGCTCTTCATTTTCAAAATGTGATTCTGAATTATTGTTTGTTCATTTCATGCTTCTTGCACAAAACAATTTTGCTATTAGTAGATAATAAAGGTTGTGGTTTTATTATCAGATAAGTTATTATTAAAAAAAAATATAAACGAAATATTTATTATACCTCAAATGTGTGCTTAAATGCATAACTATGTTAAGATATTTATGCAATGTATGTGATGCTAAACTACACACAATTTACTAAAAGTTACATTGCAAAGTTGTACGACTATAATAAAGCTATTTGAACAAAAGATTAAACCATTTAAATGTTGATATAAGCTAACAGTGACATTGACTACTGTTTAGCACAAGTGACACCTGACAACAGTCAAGCACAGCTTCTACTCACAGGACAAGCGAGGGTCCTCTTACATCATTTCTAACTGTAATGTACCCACCCTGTACACAATGATTACATCTCCACCTCTCGGTAATTTAAGCTTTATTAACAAAGATCAAACCTCGCTCCTATTGCTTAGAAAAAAAGTTACAAGCAACTTAGCTAGCTATACTTGATATAAATAACATCACAAACATCTACTAAGATGGCCATAGCCGGGATCTGAACCACAGATCTCCCGGTCTCTAGCCGGTTGCTCTTCCACTGAGCTACCATGGCAACATGGTGACATAGCATTGAATTTCTCAACTGACTCGCATGTTTCAAGGTATACCACAAGGTGATCTCTAATTATTTTTGAAATAACAACCCCAATGGTGACTTACAATGTTGTAAGTACTTTAAGTCCAGAATACATAGTATAGTCAACTATTATGGACAATTGGTAATTGTTTTTTTCACACAAGGTAGAGCAACCGGCTAGAGACCGGGAGATCCGTGCATCAAATCCCGGCTATGGTATTGAATTTTTCAGCCTGACTCTACCTTTTCAACTCCTGTCCTACACACGACTTGTGTGAAAAAACAATTAAATTAATATACTAAGATGTTCGTCAACGGAGTTGTATTCCTTCAAAATTGGATACCGATATTTACCGCAAATACGTGTTTTAAGATCCCTGAATACAAAAAAAGTAGTTTTAGAATAGGATTCGTATGTGTCTGTGTGTATATTTGTGGGTGCATCACTCAAATACGAAAAATCGGTTAAATGCAAAACTTGGTATCTTCCAAGGATGCGACACAATGCTTTTCAGGAAAATTCCCCCTTCCAAACTACCCTTCACATGGAATACTTTTCGAAACCTTTTATCTTCTAAAAATAATGGCTCTAACGCTTTTGATTATGAGACCATCTATTAAAGATATTTACATGACAAATAAAATATATATCCTGAATTTCTTGGGAATAGCTCCTGAAGACCTCTTAGTTTTGAATGACTTTTGTATAGCTGGTAAATCATAAGACATAGAAAAACTTACTTAACAAAAATGTAGATCATTTAATTAAAAGGCCATATTTTAGAATTATTTGGGGAGATGAATTTTCTAGAAAATCTTCGTGTTGCATCCTTGGAAGATAATAAATTTAATTACCAATTTTGGTACTTAACCGACATTTACTTTTTTAGTTATGCTGTCCAAAGTCACATACACTCACTGACCTTATTCTAAAATATGTGTTCTTATTCAGGGGGTCAAATATCGGTATTGAAGTTTTGGGTGGAATACAACACCTTCTCTACCAACTACGTACTGTATACACGTACTAAAGAAATAAAAAGATACAGTGCAGATAAAGATTTAATGAGCTATGTGAAACCGTTGTTTATGTGTAATCGATCATTTTTATAGCTAATAGGAAATTTCCCTTGGAGTTTACAGCTTATCGCGTCTTTTCGAAATGTTTAAATTGGGCTTTGTACACACCTAAAGACATTTTGACGCATATATACTTACTATTAATTAGTTGAACAGAAAAAAGACATTATTGTAGTTATGTTATTGAATTTTTAATTCTTCAATATTAGTTAAGGAAAATAATTAATTTAAACATAATTATTTAATACAGTTTAACTAGTGCACATTCATTTTTGTATCTTTAAGCCCTGAGCCTCTCTTGAAAATGCCAAGTTGTCAAGAATATTCTTAAATGTCAATTGTCAAGAAGATGGAAAGCAAAGGGTTAAAAATAAGAATTATAAGAAATATATGTAGCTTTATTTGTCTACACAACAATTTAAAACCCCAGTCAAGCTTTAAACATTTATGTTAATGAACCAAATATTTAGTCAGAGAAGTGAGGATAAAAGTGTAATAATAAAAAAAAACCTAAACGTCCCAATGTTCCACTATATTTTCATGTTTTGCTCATGCAAGGCCAAAAAACTGATTGTAATCTGAGAGTGTACTTGAGGAAGTTCAGCTTTTCAATTTTCTGACTATGTTAAACTTGATAAAATAACAAAGCCTATAGCATAAGCAAAAATATGTTATAATTTGATTATAGTAGTAAAAGTTTGCTGGACTTGTTTTACTAGCAAATTTTTTTAAATCCGCCTGTTTAGAGGAATTTATCATAATTGAAGATAACCAAGTCTACTTTTCTTTCATGAGTCATCGAGAGTCGCTGAGATCTTAAAATTGGTGTGAGGTGAACACCGTAGCTGTGCTGTTAGTAATCGCCATAGCATCTTAGAAAGCATACTTAGCATGTGTTCTGTGTTGCAGACTTTAAAGAATGGGCTCACTTTTAAAAACATTGTTCAATAGATGTAATTTATTTTTAGAATTTTTAGTATTCATCTGTGTGAGCTACTATAAATATCAGTGGCTTCAAATTTTTCACAGGTATTTCCCTACATATCCCTGACTCCAGAAGTGGTATTTTAGCTACATTGTGTGTGTGTGTCTGTGTGTCAGCGTCCTAAACAATTTTATTGGGCGTTAGCCAATGGATATGTTACCGATATACATAGTTCGCAAGATCGATATGTTGCTACACTGAAGCAATTAATTGCTTTATGCTGAACATTGTAAGAAAAATAAAAACGAATTTGAGTTTTATTTATGGACGGTCTTTAACTGCGGCGGTTTTCAGCGTTCCATTCTACACTGGGCGTGAAAGACTACTTAATTTTGCTTCAGGTTTCCTAATCAGGCTTCAGATTCCTTTACATATCATAAGTCTACAACACGGAACCAAATAGCATTTATATCTACATTTTCTGGGAATATTCATCCTCATTCTAAATTACTTGCACAAATTAGCGCAAAGTGATAGACAAAATCTTACTACTTAAAAACCTTAATTTTCGTTAAACCACACAAAGTGTCCTTTTGTGTTAAGTATTTCCGGATATTTATCATTATTGCATTGAATTTTAAATAGTTACACATTTCCAAAGTCGTCATTCATTTTTCTCGTTGTCAGGCATAAAACATGAAGCAATCACAAAACGACAAAATTATGACTCTCGTTTTTACCCACTGTGTCCTACAACGTTACTTGTAACGTGCGATTTAAGTTGGTAAGAGTAACAAGAATTAGAATAATACTCTTTTCTTACAAATAGTTTGTAGAAGAGCGAATAGAGAAAGTCATGCATAATATTTTTATAAAGCACATGTTGGTTCAAGTGCAGCTTGAACAACAGGATCTAACTTCAGATTCTCCCTACATGGTGGTAAGTGGAAGTTAATGCATGTTTTACGAAACTGTAATTCTGAGATTATATCCAATATGGTGTGCTTCTGGGTACTAATATGTTCCAACGGGCACATAAAGGACACCGATTATTCCAATTCCCGTCTGATAATTACAGAAGTGAATTTGGCTCCAAAATTGCAGTCGTGAGTAGGCATAGACTCCCTTGTCTAGGGTCTGCAAGACATCTATAATTGTTTGCTGCAAAACAACATTATGTTTCTGCTATTTATTTCGTTTAAAATTTCAATATATTGGGTGGATTTAAATGAAAATATGACAAAGATAAATAAAACATAAGAAACGCAGCTGTAAAATATTACCTATATTCATATTATACTGCAGTTCTGTAATCCTGCCCTACGCTCAAGTTATTTTTGGAATTTTCACACAAACATAAGCCTTAGGGTTCATATATTAAAATACGGCATTGCAGTTTATCTGCTTTACTGTTATTAAAGATCGCGAGAGGTGGGGAAAAGTCACTTTAAAAAAAAAAAGGTTTAATGCTGCTTAGCTGCTCTTATTTTTTTACTTTCTCTAGCCAGCATGTACATGTACAAAGCGGATAGAGAAGGCATTGTGTTCCACTAAAAACTCGATGTCAAGACTTTATAGAAAATATATGTTCTGGGGTCCCCTATGTTCGAAAAAATCAATTTTAGAAAAAGATCCGTGTGTGTCCGTGGACAGCATAGCTCAAAGACAAAATTACCGTTAAATACCAAACTAGGTATTTAGGTTTAATATCTTCCAAGGATGCGACATGAAGATTTCAAGAAAATCTCCCCACCACAAACAATCCTTTACATGGGAAAATTTTGGAAAATGTTGATTTTCTTAAAAATGGCTATTCCTATTTTCATTAAAATCCCGTGTATTAAAGCTGTGTACATCCCAAATAAAATGTGTCTTGAATTTTCTGGGAATAGCTTCTGAAGACCTGTTTATTCTGGATGAATTTTTGCCGAATTTTGCTTAACTGCTAAACCATAAGAGACAGACAAAAGCTTACTACACAAAAAATGTATGGCTCGTCAAAACCTTCAATTTATGTCACTTACGTTTTTGTTGTGGAGGTAACCATTTCCGAGATATTCCTTGTTATTGGTTTCAATTGTGAAGTACTCACACTTTTCTCAGACAGGAAGTGTCTGTAATAAGCGATTTGCAATGACAATCGCATTGCGATAGCTTTTAAAACATTTGATTATCATTTATCCCAGTGCATTCCCTTCTACTTCTAAGGAACTAAGCAATAAGAGCATTCTGCTAATGTTTGTCGCGATTAGCATTGTGCAGAAAGAAGAATAGTCTTTTTTAAGAAGTTTGTTTGTGGAGCAACTAGAGAAAGTCATGTGAGTGAACACAGAATTTTTTTCTTATTTTATGCTATTTGTGATTTATAAACAGGTAATGTATCACATATATATTACGGCCGTTTAAATTTAGAAAGCGAATTGACATTTATAAATGTGTGTTAAAAAGCTGCATATGTAAACAACCTGTTACATTTAGAGAAATGGGTCCAGAAAAAACATAATTTTAAATACAGAAATAAAACGATAGTTTTGAATACGCGGCTCTTTTGCTTTTATTTCAAGTAATTTTGTATCTGCGGTAAATTAACATGGTATAAATACTAAAGGAAACCTAAAACTTAATATGAAACACAGAATAAAGATAGGAATTTTTGAATATTTGGCTCTTTCAATTTTATATAACATGGTTTTGAAATTTTGGATAATCGAAATGCTGTAAATCCTTAAAGGGGTTGTAAATAAACTATGAGTACTTCTCTCACTGGTTTACTTTTCTCCAGCAAAAGGTTGTTTACATAGATACTGTGTTCAAATCTTAGCAAGTTTTAAGGATACGATGTGGACTAATAAATGCATTGAATTTAAAAGTAAAATGTGAGCTTTCGGAATTTGTAATTAGTTTTGTTAAAGCTGAAACAGTTTCTTATACATATGTATACCCTTTCCGCGAAAAAGCTCCCAAATATGCCAAACAAATGACTGTTATATACAGTGAATGAAAAACTACTGTTGAGGACAAATGTTACAAGCAAACTTGATTTTTGCTTAACGTGTTCATGTTTAGTTTGATTTCAGGGCAGCGATAAAGAGAAGACAGCAAAGGTTTATATCAAGGATGTCGGGGTGGTTTTGAACCATGACAGACGATCATACCTGGTGTTTAGAGCATTTTTAGCTGGCTATACTAATGCATGATTCAAAAAGGGTTACCAGTTCAGTTTGTGTACTAAAGTTAGCATTGATATCCCGATTTGCTCAATAAATCACGCCTTCCATACTCAGTATGACTTGACATATGATAATCTTGGCTGTTGGAAGGTCTCGAGAGACAACCTCTATTTATCAGTTTATGACAAGTATGACGTTTCAGGTGAGGCTGTAGTATTTCCTTTGTTGCGTACACGCAGAGGTTTTTGATCACAACAGATTTGACATCTTCGATATAATATGACATAGGGAAAATATCAAGGAAGGCATTGATTATGAAGAGAGCTTTGATACATTGGCATAGATCCTGAATATAGATTATGATAATCTGTTATAGGAATGTGTAAAATATTAAGAATACTGTGTTTAAAGCACCAACTGGATAACCGAGCCAGGTGGCACAGGCGTTTCGCGTGGGACTGGCATTCCGGAGGACATGGAGTCAATTCCCGTGGTCTATCTCACTATCCCATGGTTTTTATCGGGAGTTTTCTCGGGTCACCATGCGAATGCTGGAGAGATGTCTTCATGCCCCCGAATTTCCTATTTCCTCATTTCATCTCCATTTCATTCCAACAATCTCTCTCAGGGTTGTAATACGCGTTGGAAATATCGCTCTCGGTGGCAGGGTGTCGTTGGTGTCGTCTGCAGGACTTGGGAAGTTAAATCGGGCCAAGGACGCGGCCTTTCCGAGTTGAGATGAAGCTTGGATTATGTTTGGGTCCAGCTATGGTAGCTCTTTCCCCGCGGTCTATTTTGTGTGTCTGTTGGAAACGCTTATTACATCCTTTCCTCCTGGGGTCACGTACAATAAGCCCATGGTGGTTGTGGTGTGAAATCCTCTCCGGAATGATACATAGACGCAGACACACACACAACTCATACGCGCCCGGTTTGGATAATCGATTTAAGAAATAACGGAGAATGTAATGGCTTGGAGAATATTTGGAGAACAAGCGAACAAATAATAAATGTTAATAATGGCGCAAGTAGATATGAAAATATTGCCATACAGAAATTGTTCAGTTAACTGACAAAAGAAGAGAGGTCAAGACTATTACTTTTTCAATAAAAATACAGTTGAGAAAGAGACAAATACATAGACCAGACTACTAAAGGCGTCCTCCGTGTTTTAGGGGTACCATGCTGTTCTCGAGGTGGCGGATTCAAACCCGACGGCGGGCGATGGTTGTATTTGGCCATAAAATTCCTTAGCATCGTTTTCTATGTAAGGGAAATAAAGCTTGTGGTTCTGCATTGCAGATTTATGACACGTAAAAGAGGTCCTTGAAATAAACTTCCGATATTTCACGAAGAATATTGTAGAATGGGGATGTTACGTACCGTAGTAATTAATGGAGCATACACAAAATAAAAACTCAACACCAATGAAGAAGGAAGACGGGGGAACCATGGCTAAGGACAGGAGCGTGGAGGCTAAAAGATTAACGAATGGCTATCCAAAAGCTGAATACTACTTATTTACTGGGAAAGAAGATGCGCGCACATATTTGAATGCAGGGAAACAAATTTGGAATAAAGAACGTGTACGGTTAGGAACGAAACCTGAACAACCGAGCAAAATGACTCCACAGTAACTTCTAGGCTTCATTCGAAATTCCTGGGTTCAGTTCCTGGTTCAGCCTACTCTGATCATAGATTATTCATGGTTTTCCCTGGTTGCCAAAGGAGAATTCCGGGGTGGTTTCCCTTCTATCACGAATGTCATTTCCCGCATCCCTCTCTGAGCGGCCCGTGTCCTCCAGCAGTTAGACTCTCTGTCCGAAACCTGCGACCTACGATCTCCTGTAGTTCCTTCAAATCATTCGTTCCTCCTGGGAGTTGTAAACACAAAATTTGTGCGTCGGATCAAGGATGAGAGGTACTCCCTCCGTTCCCTGGACATAATTCATAGGTCAAACTTGAGCAGTGGTCTGGGCCAATTTCAGTGGCCAGTTAAATACATGCAATGTCTTAGTAATTCAATAACGTGTGCTTGTTGTTCTTGTTGTTGTTGTTCTTCGTCTTCTTCTTTTTCTTTTTTTTCTTCTTCTTCTTCTTCTTCTTCTTCTTCTTCTTCTTCTTCTTATTATTATTATTATTATTATTATTATTATTATTATTATTATTATTATTATTATTATTGTCCTTTCTGTTGTATAACGTAGTTTTAAGTGGGGAATAATGCAAAAGAACTAATTTTTTAAAAAAAATCTGGAAAACGAAAAATTTAATGCTTTATAAGACAATTTTACATAAAAGAAACAAACCTTTCAACCATTATTGCACTGTTGGACTAAGAGAAGAAGGCAAAAGATGAGGCTTTCTGCTCACGTTTTCGATTTGTTTACTACGAAGTATATGTATGTACGTAGGTATGTACGTATGTGAGCCACCTATGAACTCACATCTAACTTCTATAACAGGTATATTGCGCGAGTTATCTAACAACGATGCTTGACCGGTCCCAATAGCAGTGGTCGTTGGCGTTCTGCCGTAGGTTCGGATCCCGTTATGGGTATGGGTGTGTTTCTGTGTTTGTGTACTCATTATATCCTCCTGATGGCCATAGGTTACGTCTGTTGGCCAACATATAAAAATAAACGATGTTTGTGTTTATCGGTGCAAGCTTATGATATTGCTTATGCAGGATATTCTCCTTGCTAGTCTTCCTCTCGTGGTCAGACAGTACAGCATGCACTTTTAAATGACAACATTACCATTATTATCTTAGTTGTATGGACAATGTCATTTTTACCTTCTCGAGCCCATATGTACCATGCACATAATGGATAGAGAAGGTGTTGTATTGCACCAAAAATTAGATGTCGAGATTCCACCATAAATATATGTTTTGAAGTCCCCGAATTTTAAAAGAGTATTTTTAGAAAAAGGTCCATGCGTGTGGGTCTGTGTGTGTGTGTGCGCGTGCACCTGTGGACAGCATATCCCAAAAACGAAAATATCGTTAAATACAAACTTTGTATTATCTTTAATGTCTTCCAAGGATGTGACACGGATATTTTGAAGAAAATACCTCCATCACAAACTCTTATTTACATGAAAAAAAGTTTGAACATTTTGAACCGTATATTAATGTATAAAATAAAATGTATATTTTGAATTCTCTGCGAATAGCATCTGAGGAAAATTCTGGATGAATTTTGCCTAACAGTTAACCGTAAGAGATAGCCTAAAACTTACTGCACAAAAATGTAGATCTTGTTAAAACACATAATTTATGCCACATACATCTTTTATGTAAAGTGGGCAGTTTCCGAGATATTCTTTGTTACTAGTTTCAATTTTAAACTACTTAAACTTTTCTCGAAGTAATAAGACAATATTCGCTAATGTTTATATTCGTTAGCATGTCATAGATAAAAGAATAATATTTTGTAAATAAAGTTGATGTGCAACAGCTAGAAAAAGTCATGTGAATGGAACACATCAGATTTTTATGAGAAGGAATCGTTTGTTTGCTACATTGACTTTACGCTAGATTACTTTTATGATTATATTTGAAATGTGGAGTCTTTGTTACGAGGCCTGGAAGCATAGAATGGTTAAAAATGCGGATCAGGATAGAATGCAGAGATATACCTCATCAGGTGTTGAAACTGTTCTACGAGAATTCAGGCTGCGACTTATCTGCTAAGTCATTGAGATTTCAGGTTTTACAGTAGTTGTTAAATTGTAGAGAAAACTGCTAAATATGCAATAATTAAGCTCTTACCATAGTAGCCAAAGCTTTTCTATGAAACAAATGAAGTTTTCCATGTAGATAAATAAGATAATTGGTATTCAGAAAAATTAAAAACTAATGCTTCTATTTAAAATATTTGTAAATGACGTGAAACCCGGTATAGATAATAATGACTGAGCATTTTGTTTCTTTTGTATTCCTGAAAATTTTCAATATGATACGTTCTAAAGCATTTTAATGAGTATTTCAATTTTATTTATTATTTCTTATCGGTGAAACATCCTGTGTATTCTGTTATAATTTTGAAGCCTTCAGCTTAGTATTCCTCATGTTTTAAGAAACATCCTATTCGTTTCCTTTTCTGTGGAGAGAGCATTAAAGGGAGAACAAAGCTAACATGTTTGTATCCGTTGCCGATGCTATGTGGGGGAAACCAAATAGGCTTACCATTCATCACAATTGCCTTCCAAAAGATGAGGTCTTCGCACAATAGCGACGGGTCCTCTTAATCTATCTATTGCTCTGTAACTTGATATGAAGATTAGCTGTAGTCGGAAACCTGAACACAATTTTACTCCATTTGGCGAGGGGCTATTAAGGGGTTAATATGTGATGACCTTTCACTTATTTAATTTGACCAACTGAACATCTGAGAGCTTCATATTCTTGGGAGGAAACTAGGAGAAGCTGCTTTAGCAGAGATGTGGGGAACCCTCCATTGTGGTTGTCATTGTTTATCGCCGTATGGCGCGTAAAACTCTCTTATGGCATGTAATTACTAACCTTAGGTATTGTAACTAATGTTTTGTATGACATAACAATTAAAACTGGCATTGCTTTCTATGTTCGCTCCGATTTTATAACGTTTCCACTCTTTCACATAACAGCCTATTTCGCAGGGGGGTGACGTCAGACGCGTGGCCGTACATGTCACGTGATTTAAATATGGGAGTGCTTAAGGACATGCTTAATACAAGAGCAAGAATTAGTTTATATAAATTGAATAGTTTTATAGTTTTGCAATTTTCCTGCATTCCTACGTTGTTTATTAAATTAAACAATAATTTTGGAATTGTTTGAAGAGTGTTGTCCTGCATGAGCGGTTTTTAATTTAACTAAATTATTCGGCAGGTTCCATTATTACAATACTATTTGCTTTAGAATCCACACAAGGTTACACATTTAGTATAAACCTACTTAAAAATATTAAAGATTTATTTTCCACGTCTTAGCTTAATTTACAATGTATCGAAATCTATTTAACCAGTACATTTTAAACAGGTTTTAAAATATTTGTATAACAAATTTTTCATTGAATACTGGCCATTTTCCTCCCTAATTAATAATGTTATTTTCACTGGGTATCTCTGACCCTTCAATAATTTACAGTTATAACTTGTTTGGTTAACAGATTGATTTTATTCCACACAAATACACATTGGAATGTCTATTATGTTATCTGTTCAATTAATTGTAGCGTGTGTGTATGTGTGTGAAATAATCTGATATTGGAATTTCTAAGCATTAAAGCTAGGACGAAAGGAAACTTTACGATCTGACGTCGATAGCGAACCACCCTCATTCCTGTTTAGCCTGTTGGTAGGTGCAGACCAATCATGAGATCGCGTTTTATCTATCGTTGGTGACGCAAACTCGCTGTTGTGTTGTACGCTCTACGTCTTGATGATAGGTTGAGTGTAGCTAACCTGAAGCCAATAGCTTAAGAATTGCTTAGTCCGGTGATAATAATTCATCCGTAACACATAACTTCCCAACAGCAGTAAAATAATACTGCCAGCATACCATTCTAAAATTACAAACAAAATGAAGGACTGTTTTCTTTTAACAACTACTTAAATGTTACAATTCTTGTAATTGTATAATCTTATCTTGGTTTTTGCTATCGAGTTCAAACCTTGTAATTATTTCCAATAATTAATAATAATTATAGAAACAGTATTATATTATCATTATTTATTTCCTCAGAAACCTAACTCATTAGAATAGTTCACCAAATGTATAATTTGTATTTTAAAAACGTCATAACATCATGCAATCAAGACAAAATTGGCGCAATCAAAGTGAAAGCGCCAGATAATACTTCATGTGAGGCATAACCTACATACTTGGCCATCAGGAGGATAGAATGAAATGGTACACAACACTAAACATGCATGCTCATAACGGGATTCGAACCCGCGACCCTTTCGCGACAGAACGTCAACGCAAACGACCACGGCTTCACGTGTGTTCATCAGCACAGCACGCCTAATCCCTATATTATTTTACTTACATGCAGAGTCCTTGATCTGACCCGCGACATTATTGGAGTTTACCAAAAGGAATACCTGTAATACAAGCAATTATTTTCTGGAATAATTGTTCTCATTTATTCTCATCAGCCAGCTGATGTAATGCATATACCTACATGCATATTTCTCTACATAATGGTGAGGGTGGTAGGGCCATTAAAACACGGATTCGTGAATAGCCCACGGCCCAAATTACTCCCCCTCAGGTTTTCCTCCGCTCTTGCATCTGGTAAATGTCGGGGACGTATCCTAAACTTAAACCCAAGATGTTTCCTTTCCATATTTCATTTTCATGTGTCATCAATGTCCACCACCAATTGTGCCCTATTTAACGGTCGTTAAATACACTATTAAAAAAGTCGCCCTCCGTGGTATAATGGTTACCATGCTAACTTCATATACCCAAGGTTGCGGGTAAACTCGGCGGAGGACGATGGATTTTTTCGGGCATGGCTTCCTTCGGAAGGGAAGTAAAGCCGTGGGTCCCGTATCATAGATTTACGGCACGTAAAGGACCCCAAGCCTGATAGAGAGGCCTCTGAGCAAAATTAAGCGGTCTTTCACGCCTAGTATTGAATGGGACGCTGAGTACCATAGCAGTTAAAGAGCGTCCTTAAATAAAACGCCATTTAATTTAATTTCACTATTAAAAAACAAGTGCATATTACATATTATATGAACATACATAATACAAATACAAACGTACTGGGTTTTGTGTGGAATATAAGGGTATATTAATAGTGAAGCCTATTTCCGAAAGATCCATATCTCAACAGACTTCACCCTTTCCTCTACATTAGAATATGCAGGGAAGTAGAATGGATAAAATCGATAAGTGTGGAAACCATAGGAATACTATGGCTGATGAAACTCTATCTTCTCAAAAACAAGATATACGGAGTCAATTGTTTTATTTTCGTTAAAATACGCCTAAATCCCTGTAATATAGATTTACAATGCGATTTTTTCGAAATGTATGTTGTAACATATCTGTAATATTTCAAAAGTTTTATTACTATTATTATTGTTATTATTATTATTATTATCACCATCATCGTAAAAAGCATAGCAAACGCGAGGTCGCTGTTCATTAGGACGGCTGGTATACCAATGATTAGGTAATTTTGCTTGTTCCTAGCTTACACAGTAAAATAAAAGAAAATGAACACCAATATATAAACTGAAATATATAATTACTTATTCCTGATTATGCACGAAAACTGATATAAATTCTGTTTGCTTTCGTTACTTAATAATTTTGTGCGAAAATGTTTAATTTTTGGATATTATATAACATGATCAGCTCTGCATGATATCAGTGGAAAATTTTCCTTTGAGAATAGAGCCAGAAACATTATCATTCTAAAACACATTAATAAATCCGATAACACATATGTCGTAATACTTTGAAATAGATGTTATTCACTCAGTGACGATAAACATATAAAATGAAAAAAATGCACCGTGCATATGTGAATGTTAAAGGTTAAGGTTCTTCTGATACACATTAACAGCTGTTGTTCGCTAAGACACAAACTGGTGAACAAGAGGTACGAGGTTCAAGTCCCGCCAAGACGGTCTTTCTTGAGCCTTTTTCCAAGTTTACTTTAGTTCTGATAACTGGCAAATGCCGAGGGTGCCCTAAAATTAGGCATAGAATGTTTATTTTCAAATCTCATTTCCCAGTCATCATTTCATTTAATATCTGATCAATGTTCACCGCCAAAGGTACCGTATGTAGTAAGAACGCCATTACCAAACAGACATGAATGCTGCAGAACGATAAAGCTATACAAATGGAAATTCGCTGTTTAAGAAAACAACGTTACTGTCTTTCCAAGGAAAGAGTTGTGTCACCAAGTTTATTAATACAACAAAGAATTTGCATACATTGTTCGCTGGAGTATCAGTTTCAAGTTTTCAGTCAGATTAGTAAGCATATCAAAGAATTTGGTAAGGTAGAGTCACACTGAAAACTTCAATATCATACCCGGGATTGAAGATCTCTAGATCTACATCCGGTTGCTCTAACTAACGAGAGACCACGGCAACATACCGACACGACAATAAACTCCTCAGTTGCCTCGTATTTTTACGGTAAACCACAAGGAAATCTGAAAAGTATTTCGAAATGACATGCCCCAATGGCAATTAACAATCTTTGAAGTAATTTAAATCCCAGACTTCATATTTTAATCAACTATTAGGTATTTAGTTTTAATTGTTTTTTCCACACAAGTCATGTGTAGGACAGAAGTTGTATAGATAGAGTTAGACACAGAAACTCAATGTCTTACGACATAGTAAGTCACCATTTGGGTATATCATCTCAAACTAGTTTGAGGTCTTGTAGTTTACCAGAAAAGGGCGAGTCAGCTGGAGAATACAATATCATGTCGGCATGCTGCCATGACTGCTGAGTGTTTAGAGCAAACGCTCAAAGATCGGGTGGTCCGTGATTCAAATCTGTTATAATGAAACATTTTGGATGAATAGAAAAAATAATAAAGGTATACTTTCTTTAAAGCGATTTCGTAAGACAAGGAATCCCTCAGTGTTAGCTAACCGCTGTGGAGCATGTGGATATGTTCACGAAAGCCCTGCAAAGCACGCGACTTCATACTTTCCAATTTACCTGTATTACCTCTAAAAGCATCGGTCAGGCATACGGCTATTTTTCTGGATAACTACCTAATCCACTTTGGCCACGACATGTTTTGTTGATGTGAATTTGTTGTCACTGAAAACTATATTTTCGTATCACATAGAATCTGAGTAACAACTTCTACATCTTGGTCCGGCGTCTTTTTGAAACACCCTATACATTTAGTAAACAAAAATTCAACTCACTTGCCTTCTCATCACGAGAGTAATATCTACCAACATTAATTAACATTCCTAAATATTAAGTTTATAAAAAATGAAAGCAAAAGCTTTTGCAAATCGTTTAACCAAAATAGCATTGGAAGTGACAGAGAGAGGGGGGGCACTATATCTATTTTCTATAGCATGTATGTAAACAGAGAAAGTATTGTGTTCTGCCCTAAATTTTTATACTGAAATTTCACTGGAAATACATGTTTTGAGACATTCTGAATTTAAAAAGGCACTTTTAGAAACATGTCTTTGTGTGTCTGTGGGCAGCATAGCTCAGATAAATACCAAACTTGGTATTTAAGTTCTGGATTTTCCAAGGATGCGACACTAAAAGTTTCAAGAAAATCTCTTTACATGGAGCATTTTTCGAAAACTTTGATTTTCGCATAAACAACTCTAACAATTTTTATTAAAATGCCATATGTATAAAACATTTTAAAGACAAACGAAATTTATATCTTGAATTTTCTGGGAATAGCCAGAAATAGCCTTTAAACTGAGAAAGATTGAAAAATCTTTATTTACTACACAAAAAATGTAACTCAATAAAACCCACAATTTATGTCGTTTACTTTGTTTTGTAGACTTAACCGTTTCTGAGATATTCCTTGTTATTGGTTACAATTTTAAACGATTTAAACATTTTTCAAGCGGGAAGTCAACTTTCGTTTCATCCCTGTTATTTTACAATCGAGAATGTAAGAGAAAAGAAGGTTGACTATAGCTTCAGCATAGTGTATTCCCTTAGCTCCTTTTTGCTTTACAGTACTGAGTAATTAGACCAATTCTACTAATGTATATCTCGATTAGCATGACATTGATAAAACAACAAACTTTTGGAAGGACAATTTGATTTTGGAACAGATAGTTGAATGGAACGCATCAGATTTTTGTGGTTATAACACTGTGTTAATGCAACAACCATATAAGTTGTTATATTGATTTAATTTATAACGTAGCCAAGTTGCATGCTTTGAAAGGCCGCGCCATGGCCGAGTGGTTAGACCACTCGCCTCTCACCTAGACAACCCGGGTCGATCCCAAGCGGCCGCAGGTGAGATTTGTGGTGGACAAAAGTGGTGCAGGGGCGGGTTTTCTTCGGTTTCTCCGGTGTCTCCCGCCATCGCATTCCGCCGGAGCTCCATCTTCATTGCGTTTATCACCACCTGCGGTGCCACAAGTAGTAAAAGCGGGCGTTAAACACTACCAAAAAAAGTATGTTTTGAAGGTGTATTAAATGCACCAACTTAAAGGAACAAAGGTATCTTTAGGGGTCCTAATAAGGTATAAATAAAAAATATGATGCACTCCATTCTCATGATTTTCTCAAGCTCTTCCACATATGAACTATTCTTACAGAAGATTATTCTTTTATGTACATCAGGCAATCGAGTTAAACATTAGTAGAACTGGTCTCATGACTTGCTTCCTTGTAAGTAGGAGAGAAATTAGGCAAAGCGATAGTCAAACCATTTAAAAGCTGGTCGCTGTAAAACAATTGAGTTGCAATGCACTTTGCATGGTCCCGTTTGAGAATAGCTAATTAGTTTAAAATTTAAACCATTAACAATGAATATATTGGAAACGGACAACTGTACAAGAAAAACATGCATATGACAGAAATTATGTGTCAATGAGATTTACTTTTTTGTGTAGTAAGTTTTTGTCTATCTCTTACGGTATAACCATTATGCAATATTCTCAAAAAATCAATCACAATAAAGAGCTCTTTAGAGGCTATTCACAGAAATTTCAAAATATACATTTTATTTCTAATGTAAATACCCTTAATACACGATATTTAATAAAATCGTTAGATTTTTCAGAAAATCAAAACGATCAAACAAATCTCCGTGTAAAAAGGAGTTTCTGGTGGAGGGATTTTCTTGAAAATGTTCGCTTAGTAAGTATCCTTGGAAGATACTGAACTTAAATACCAAGTTCGGTGTTATGTACTTTTTGTCTTTGAGCTATGCTATCCACAGACACCAAAACTCACGGACCTTTTTCTAAAATGTTCTTTTTCGGACTCAGGGGACCTCAAAACATATATTGCCGGTAACATTTCAGTATCGACTTTTGGGGTAGAATAAAATGCCTTCTCTATCCACAATGTACATTGTGCATACGGGCTAGAGAAGGTAAAAATAGGCAAGAAAAGTAATTTTGGTTTCTCATTCAGGTCGATGGAAATTTAATTTCTTTTTGTCGGTGTCCGTCGAACAGTCCGGCTATCCCTTTAGAGCTTGCAAGTATTTTTTAATGTCCCCTGAGCACGGTACAAACGCCCTGCAGGATTAATCCTTTGGAGGGACTTCCTCCTTAAAGCTTTTGGACATACCTCCTTGTGTACGAGTACTAAAGTCGAGGCAAAAAACATAATACAGAAATCAGGCAACAATTAAACGCAGAAAAACTGAATACAACAATAGTGAAATATAGAACAAATTGGAAACAACATCTCTTAAAGATGACCGAAAACAGAATACCAAAAGCAGCATAATATTATTCACCACGAGGAAGAAGAAATTTGGGAAGACCTTGGAAAAGATGGAATCAGCAGCAATTTGGAGCCGGAACAAACCAATAAGGTCTAAACTGTGATGAAGAAGAAATTTACTTTCTAGAACCACACCATAATAGACGTCCTAGATTTAATGAACAGTGTTCTTTTATCGCTTGTACACAACTGGTACACGTACAGAGCAAAGTTTAACTGGTTTTGCATTTCCTGAAAAGGGGAGGTTTTGTGCCTTTGGTTCGGCAATGTAACACAAACATTAGTACATCTACAACAGAATTAAACTTACAGGAGAACTTGCATCAAAATAAATAATTTTACAACAACAATGTTTCATAATACATAATATATTTTTGACAACATGGCTGTTTTTATATTTATGGAAACTTAATTCATAATAAATACAAATTTAAAGACCTTTTGCTTTCTCTTCTCGTAACGTACAACGTTCAAAATAGATAGAGAACATATTGTATTCCACCCAAGAATTCAATACCGAAATTTTACCGGAAATATAGTTTTGAGACCCTTGAATACAAAAAAGCATTTTTTTTTCAAAACGGTGAGTATGTCTGTGTGTACGACTGTATATGGGCTGCATTACCCAAAAACTAGTTCGTTAAATACCAAACTTGATATTTAAGTTTACTATCTCTCAAGGATGTGACAGGAAGATTTTCAATATAATCCGCCCCCCGCCACCCCACATGAAACTAAACTTTACGGGAAAAAATGAACGTTTTCATTTCTCTCAAAGAGTTTCATTAAAATACCGTATATTAAAGATAGTTACATGACATATAAAAAGTATACCTTAAATTTCATGGGAATAGTCTCTGAAGGCCTCTTCATTCTGAATGACTGGTAAACCGTAAGAGAGAGACAGACACTTATTGAATAAAGAATGTACATCTCGTCAAAACACATCATTTATGTCCTTTGTATTTTTCATAGGGCTAACTGTTTCCGAGATAACCCTTGTTATTGGTTTTAATTTTAAAATAATTGTACTGTTCTCAAACAGAAAGTCATCCGTCTTTCTTTTGTTTTACTCCAGGCCATGCAAAGAGGCGAATTTCAGTGACAATCGCATAGCGACACGTTTTAAAACATTTGACTATCGCTTAGTTTCCTTCTGCTTATAAGGATTTAGATAATAAAACGATTCTGGTAATATTTATCTAGATTAACATGGAGTAGAAATAAGATTAACCTTTTGTAAAAGTCTGTTTGTTGAACAGGTAGAGAAAGTTATATGAATGGAATACATAAGATTTCTATATTTTGGGACACCAATTAACAAGAAGATTAGTATTTTATTTAAAAGTGTACAGAAATTATTGAATTTTGCATTTGCACCTATTTCTATTTTCTTAATATGGGTGGTGAAGAAAGGGTTAAAATGCAATCAGATGCTGATATGGATTCAATTTTACATGATGCTGTATTACAGTTCCCTTTAGGTAAAAAAATAAAAAAAAAGGGTTTTGCACTTTACAACCCTCCCAATTGAATGATGTCAGACATATCTACTATTTATAAATGCGTCAGATCTGGAGCTCATAAGTCAGTACTCTTGTGTAAAGATAGCTTTTTGCTTCGTTGTTCTGAGTCATAAAACTGAGCGGGACAAATGCATTCCTTTCTGAACTGTGACCCACTTTTTCGGTATGATTTTCTCAGATATCATATTTTTACTCTAACTACTATACACGTAGTACAGAGTCGGTGGAGAAGGTAATGTATTCCACCCAAAACTTAGATATATAGGTTTAAGTGTGAATATATGTTTTAAGGACTCCTGGGTCCAAAAAATGAATGATCTCTGTGTGTCTATGGGTAGTATAACCAAAGACAACGAATACTCCATTAAATGCCAATTTTGGAACATATATTCAGTATTTTCCCAGGATACGACACGAACATTTTCAGGAAATCCCCAAGAC
Organism: Hymenopus coronatus; assembly: GCA_030762935.1. NCBI lineage: Eukaryota > Metazoa > Arthropoda > Insecta > Mantodea > Hymenopodidae > Hymenopus > Hymenopus coronatus. The sequence continues at coordinate 364,262,477 of CM060900.1, forward strand.
TAACCTTTACATCGAAGATTTTTTCGAAATATCTGATTTTCTCAATAGGTGTCTAAAAATGTTGATTAAAATACTGAGTACTAAAGAAATTTGTATGAAAAATAAAATGCATACCTTAAATTTGTTTTGTATTGCAAGTAGCATCTGAGGCTACGTTGTGAATAACATTTGCATAGCTGGTAAACTGTAAGACATAGTCAAACATTTACTGCGCAAAGAAGATAGATCTCGTTAAAATTCCTAATTATGTCATATTTTTTGCAGGATATTCCTTTTTGGTTACTTTGAAAATTTACAATACTTAGGTTTTTATCAAATGGGAAGTCATTATTCACTTTTTTCTTCCCGATCATTCATAGAGAACTGAATTTCAATTGTATCACATAACAGTCACCTATTAAATGTTTAGACTATCGTTTTATACTACTGTATTTTTTTATTTCCCTTGTACTTAGAAGGAACTAAGGAATACAACCATTTCTGCCAATGTTTATCTCGAACAGCACGAAGGAGAAGTATATGCTTTTGTTAGAATAATTTGCTGCAGAATAGATAAAGAAAGCAATGTGAATGGAACACATCAGATTTTACTTTCTCTACCAACCACTATGTGCGTACAAAGTAGGTACAGAGGGCATTGCTTTCCTCCCAAATATTCCATAGCTAAATGTCACTGCAATTACAAATTCTGAGGACCCCCATATCCAAAAGCAGTTTTAGAATAAGGTCCCTGCATGAGCATTCTATCTGTGAACAGCATAATTCAAAAATTAAAAATACTTTAAATACCAAACTTGGTATTTAAGTTTAGTACATATGTTCCAAGAATGTAACAAGAACATTCTCAGGAAAATCCCCCTACCAAAACTACTCATTAAATTGAAGATTTTTCGAATCTTTTGATTTCGTAAGAAATGACTGTAGCAATTTTTATTAATATATCGTTTAATAAAGATATTTAAATGTAAAATAAAATGCATATCTTTAATTTGTTAGTACCTAATACCTCTAATGCTTTTTTTTTTATTTTGAGTTAACCATTTTCTAGATATTTCTTGCGACTAGTTTTAAAACTTAAAACATTTAAATTTTTCTCAAGTAGAAAGCTATTATTCACTTTTTTCTTTCTCTACCAAATATTATCTATTTTTGTATATACATGGTAGAGAAGGTATTGTATTCCACTCAAAATTCCACAAGGAGAAACTCCACAGGAAATTCAGTTTGGAGAATCACTGTATCCGAAAAGCATTTTTAGGAAAAGGTCTGTTTGTGTGAGTGTGTGTGTATGTGTGGAGGGGGGTTGGACAGATTCAAAAACCAAAATTAGTTTTTAAGTTTAGTATTAGTATTTGGTATTAAGTACTCCAAGGTTGCAACACGAAGATTTTCAGGAAAATCCCCCCCAAGCTACTCTTTCCATGGAAGTTACTCCAAAATATGAGATTTTCTCAAAATGGCCAACAATTTTTATTAAATTGCTGTATATTAAAGACATTTACCTGACAATTAGATGTATACTTTGAATTTGTTGGGAATAGCCTCTGAAGTATTTATTCTAAATAATCTTTACTTAACTGGTAAACCGTAAGAGATAAACAAAAATTCAGTATATCATGATAATTTTTTGTGGAGTATACCATTTTCGAGATACTTTTTGCTAGTTAAAAATTTAAAGTTAATTTAAAATTTCCAATACCCTCTTTTTCCTCAAATGAGAAGTCATTATTAAATTTTTTCATCCTAGTTATGCAAAGAGAATGAAATTTCAATTGTGTCACATAGTAACCATATTTTAAAAGTGTTGACTATCTGTTTGGCCTAGGGTCTTACCTTATTTCCTTTCTACTTTCAAGAGACTAATTAATAAAGCATATTTTCTGCTAATGTTTATTTTGATTAGCACGAAGTAGAGAGAAGAATAAGGTTTTGTGAGAATACTTTGTTGCAGAATAGGTAGAGAAAGTCATGTGAATGGAACACATCAGTTGTTTTTAAGTACATCTGCGACTCGCGTATAGTTTATTTTTTCAGGTTCAAAGTTTGCAAAGATTATCTTGCGCATTTAGTGAAATCAGTGATGTAACATAGTGGGGCCGAAGGTCTTAAAGCTCCCATAAATTATGTTTAAAAAACACATGCTCTCTGATTCCTGACCCTTCTAAGTTTTTCTGACCTTTGCACCCAAACATTTGAAAAAATTCTTGGTTGAAAACAGTCTTATTTATGTATATTGACTTGCAAACAGACTCAAGGGCAAATGATAACTTCGTGATCAAGAACAACTGAAGAAGTTTAACGGCTTCATTTCAGGATGAAGTTCATCGGCTTAGGAGAGGCATAGGACTCTAAAAGTATTGTGTTTATACCACTTTTCTAAATGCAGAGTGAAACTATAGCTCTCTAGAAGTGTAAAATATTCTGAACGTACCTAAAATAATACTGACATAGTTGTTTTTGTTATTATTATTACTAAAATAAATAATTAGAATTATGATACGATTACCTGTGGCGAGAGGGTCGAGGGAGGTCTTCAAAAGCGACCAGATCGAGATGACGACAGGCGCAACCTTGGAAGGGGTCCCTAATGAAGATAGAAGAAATGGAACATTTTTACCTTCTCTAACACGTATGTCTTAGTACGATAGCAAAGGAAATGATACGGTCGGAGAGGACTCGGCTCCTAGCTTGTGGTTATTGTACTTGCGCCCGAGAGGGAGGTATGAAGTGAGAGGACACACCGGGTGGCCGGAACCACCAGCAATGGCACAGCAAGGACAGGGTCCCTTCAGTTTCCATATTGAAGCATAGTGACCCACACCTCCGCCAAGAGCAATCCTCATTCCGGCAACCAGCGAAGTCGGGGGCGGAGATAGTCACTTCGAGCATCCTTTATCCTGTTCACGCCGCACCGAGTACCATCACCGACTCTCTTAACCCTGACATAAACCAACGCGATTAAGGACAAATTAAATGACAATGGAAATCACATGGAGGAAAAGGAAATTTGTGGGATGAAAGAAACCTCCCGGCATTCGCCTGGCGACCCAGGAAAACCTCCGAGAAAGCTGAGGTAGCCCGACCACGGGAGTTAAACCCGCGACCAACGGAATGCGTGCCACAGACGAAACCACCTGAGCCATCCCGCTCATCGTACATAACAGGTAGAGAAAGTATTGCATTCCACCTAAATTTTCGATTCCGAGATATCCCCGGAAAATGTTTTGAGACTCCCACAACAAAAATCATATAAAAAAGAAATCCGTGTGTGCATCATTCTGAGTGTGCCTTTGCGTGTCTTTGGGCAGCATAGCTCAGAAACGAAATATCCGTTAATACAAAACTTGGTATTTAAATTTAGTATCTTCCTAGAAGATTTTCACGAAGATTTTCGGGAAACCCCACCTATCCAAACTACCGCTTTCACGGAAAAGATCCGAAAATGTTTAATTTCTCAAAAATGGCTTTGATTAAAATATTTTACACCAAAAATATTTGCATCACAGCTTACTCTGCCCATAGTTGTCACTCCCCTAGGACTTACAAGCGGATAACTAGGAGCCAGAAGCCTGTTGGGGAGCGAACGGCACGAAACTACAGAATGGAGAACCCGAAATGAGTGGTCAGCCTGTAGGCAGGCATGAGTATGAGGAAGTGGATGATATAAAATATACAACAACTTACTACACAAAAATGTACAGTATTTTGTACAGCTGACCATTTCTGAGATATTAATTTTTATTGGTTTCAATTTTGAAATACACTTCTCAAACGGCAGGCTATCATTTGTTTCATGTATATTTTGTTTTACTCCAGATCATGCAAAAGAACAGAATTTCAATGACAATCACGGAGGTTTTAAAATAGTTGATTATCGCTTTAGTTTAGTGTTGCCATATTTCCCTCCTACTTATAAGGAACTAATTAATAAGATCATTTCTGCTAATGTTTGCTTTGGTTAGAATAAAGTAGATAGAAGAATGATATTTTATAAGAATTTGTAGAACATGTAGAGAAAGTCATGTAAATGGAACAAGTCAGATTTTGTTGCTTTCTATATGAGCAAACTATGTATAATTAATGAAGATGCAGTAGGAGAGTGTTTTACTGACTCATAAATTTCCATCACTATGAGGAGAACGAACGTACTTTCTTGGCCCAGAACTTTTTTGGCCTTGTAATCATATGTGGGAAGTTGAACACCACTTACGCGCGTGCAACTCTTTCCTCCTTGGCCTTTACCCGCGCTGCTCGAAACCTCGCGTGATGCAGACTCTGAATAAAAAACATTTTGGTGTTTTACATTCACAAGACTTCCTCTACTCCCTATCGTTTATTATTGGCTAAACAAGTTATCCTTACAAAAGCTTATTTTCCTGTCTATTTCATTCTAATATAGATAAAGCTTTGCAGAAGTATCTACCATACATATTTCATTATAGTTACGAAAAGAATAGTGATAGTTAATGTTTATGAACTGAACGCTATATGCTGGCCTTAAAATTCCATACTCATTCCATAAACGCGAGAAACACATGAAAATCTACAGGACTTTTAAAGAATGATGAACTATTAAACAATTAGAACAATTAGTAGCGCATATCTCGGAAATGGTTTGGACACAAAAAAGCATATTGTGTGTTTTAAACAAATTTAACATGTTTTGACGATATGTTTTCGTCTATCGTTTAACGTGTACCTGATAAAGAAGATTGCACGACATTTCTTTCGAATGAAATGGACTTCACAAGCTTCTCACAGAAAATTCAGGTTGTGCATATTATATGTGATTTAAACGTCTTCAATATACAGTATTTTAATCAAAATAAAACAATGTTTGAAAAAGATAAAACTTTTTTAAAATTTTTCCATTCAAAGGATAATTAGGGTGGGGTGATCTTCTTAGAAATCTTCGGGTTGCATCTTTGGAAAATATTAAATATAAGTACCAAGTTGTGTATTTATCCAGATTTTCAGTTTTGAGTTCTGCTGCTCATTTCACACACACAGACAAAGACATACATGTTTTTCTGAAAATCTCTTTTTCTATTCAGGTGTTTCCAAAACTTGTATTTACGGTGAAATCTCGGTATCGAATGTCTGGTTGTAATGCAATGCTATCTCTACTTATTGTGTATCTCTTATAGGAAGTAAAAATAATATATCACTTCCTTGTTGAAACAAGGATCGAAAGTGTTTCTAAGCACCAAGGAACACAGAGTTTTATTCATCAATTTGAAAGATCCTAGCAACTTCAAGCTTTAAACATAACCAAACTTAGAAGTAACTACAATAGCAGTAATCATCGTTTTTACTGATAACACTGAGTAACAATGAAATTGTAAATTAAACGAAAGTAACCAGTTCTGATTATATTTGTGGTAATATGAAAAGTAAAATTGAAAACTACTTCTAAGTTTCATTTTACACATGTTGGTGACTGGCATATCTATTGAAAGTAGTGTTAAGATAGGATATATTGCTATAGTGGAGTGGCAATGTTGTTTTAGTGGTAAATAATTACACATTCTAAGTACTGTCTCAGTTTTCATAGTAGTGACAATTACCCCTTCGCAATATTTTCATTTTTGTTAACTACTTCTCTTCCCAAAGCTGCTCTTAAATTCACCGGAATTAAATATTATTACCGGTGAAACTAGAATATTACTTCCTCTAGTGCGAATGTATAATGTTTATAGTACATAGAGAAGCTATTGTACTGCACCCAAAAAAATTCGAAACCAAGACTTCACTGGAAGTACAGTTTTATAAAAAGTTTCGTGTGTGTATGTGTAAGTTTGTGGACAGGATAACCTCAAAACGAAAAGTCGGTTAAATATAACTTGATATCTAGGCCCAGTATCTTTCAAGGATGATACACGAAGAAATTCAAGAAATCTCTTCTACCCGAACTTCCTTTACATGGAAAACTTTTCGAAAACATTAATTTTCTTCAAATGGCACTAACAATTTTGAGTAAAATAATATATATTAAGGTTGTTTCCATGACAAATAAAATGTCTATGTTGAATTTTCTACGAATATCCTCTGAAAACCTCTTCATTCCGAATGGCTGGTAGACCATAAGAGATAGACAAAAGCTTACAACACAAAAACTGTAGATCTCTTTAAAATACACAATTTATGTCATATTTTTTATGTAGTTAACAGAGATGTTTCTTGTTTTTGGTTTCATTTTTAAAACCCTAAACATTTCTCAAATGGGAATTTGTTGTTTATCTGTATTTTTGTTTTTCTCCTACCCATGCAAGAGTACCAAATTTGAATCTCATTGCAACCAACTTTTAAATGATTTGACTCTCACTTTAATTAGTATATTTCCTTATTTCCTTTCTAATCATAAAGAACTAAGCAATTAGACGATTTATGCCGTTCGATTAGCATGAAGCAGACAAAAGTATAAGCTTTTATAAGACTTTTTCTTTACGAAATAGGTAGAGAAAGTCATGTGAATGGAACACATCAAACTTTTTATAGTGTAGTGTTTGAAAAATATGCTAACTTTTCTATTGCTTCATCTTATAGTGTGTGGAGTTACTTTATGTTACTTATGGTATTCCTTATTTTTATATTATCGTATTTCTTTATTTTACTTTGTATTGAAATGTATTTCTACATTTAATTTCAGATTTTGGGGCGTTTTGAGTTCTATATCTTCAAATGGTAATAGCAATTATGTCATTTGATATAATGCCTTTTTATTTCAGGAAGTATCGCCTCCAACCTATACAAATGTGCACCATTTTCTTATTCTGTGAATACTTGAGATACAGTTCTTATATTTGAACTAAAATTGTTTTTTACCAAAACTGGAATTAATTTAGGATTTTGATAGTCATATTTGATGTTACACTTTCATGAATGTGAAAGTTTTAAAATTCTGAAAATGTGTTCGCAAATTGTTGTTGCCTGTTTACTTCGTGGATGAATCTAATGATATTCGTTTTTTCTTTATGTTGTAGGGTTTTCTTTCACTTTTGTTATTTGTCCATACAGCCATTCTGCTTTGAGATCGAACGCAAACATTTCGGATTTTATATATATACACATTTTCCTTGTTTATAAAGGGCTCTAAATAATACTATTCCCAATTATTAACAACCAAACCAAAATGTTGTATAACATTGAACGTTAAATTTGCTGTTGTAACTTAGTAGCAGAGTTAGGAATCTTCGGCTTTCATAAATGCAATCTTTGTCACATATTACCTTGAATGAGCGTTTATAGGTATACTTAGATACCCTAAGACCTTTATAGTAGTAGAATATAAGTCAAATGTATAATATACACATTATATAGGGATACAAACATAGATGATGTAAAACATCGTCTAATTACTTTAAAATTTCATTTATTTAATTTAATTATTTTCCTTTGGCTAAGGTTATAAGCTGTAAACCTGAAGTATCCGAATCACCATTCAATGTTTTCTAATAGGCAACCCAAATTTTGTAATCCGTTAATAGGCTTAAAAATACATCAATTAAAATATAAAGGCTGCGTTCTCATGAGTGACGTTACGGTTGATAAAATATCTCCGTTATTTCATTTTATATTACATGATTATATGAGAGTACTTGCTTCCATTCCAGTTATTTTATTTAAAAGCCTTCTGATATGGCTAATGTCACCACCTACAGTGCAAATGCACTTGATGTACTAACATACAAGTTGTTAGGGGTGTAAGTGCAGCTAAGTGTATCCTAATTGACAACAATGTAATGAACAAAATTATATCATTATTTTCTTCATTTTCATACTAATTATAACTTTAGTTATTCAGAATATACTCTTTTCAGATTGTTTTGTGCCTCTAAGTAGGCGTGTCACACACAGGCCAAACGACGTGTTTATTCTTCCCTAGATCGCGGGGTAGCAGAGTTGGAAGACGTAAAGCAGAGTGGGCAAGCCTCACGATAGCAAATGTGGAGATCACATGAATGAAAAAAATAATAAATGGAGGAATCAATCAGGTCCTGCGCTGCCCATATGTTCATTATTTGTTTTACCTAAAACTTACATTTTCTTGGCGAAAGAAATGAGAACGGAAGTTTAGAAACGTTTAATTGGGAATTTAATGCTTATGCTTGCATTTCCAATACATTAATTGCTTATTTTAATGTGTAAATGAGTTTAAATGGTTTATACAAGGTCAATGAACCCTATCTGGGCCTTGAAATGGATACTCAATACTGACTGACATTCTTCATTTCGCGGCACAGCTACAATCGTGCAGAAAAAATCAGGTAGTAAATTATGTTACGTGTTTGTGGTAGAAACTATTAAACAAAGTAGGAAATAATGTAGAAAATAGGCTAACACCCGTACAGACACATGTTTGTGCATTTTATTAAAATATCTGTGCCTATACCCCTAAAGCACTGTATAAATTAAAATGATATTATTATTATTATTATTATTATTGGTGGGCTTGTACAATGGAATTAAAATTCCTTAAAATGGTAAACATTATTTTGTTATTAACCACATCTTGTAATTTGTGCGACATATGAAATCATTTTGCTTTTTGCAACCACAAGAAACCCTAAGCACGTGAAACAATGTATGAATGCATCTATATGTTAGAAAAGTAAGGAGTTAAATCAAATACTCTACTTCATCTAAGAGAATTAAAGTAATATTAAACACACAAGTTTTGTTCAAATTCATTGATATTAAAAATCTTATGTGTTCCACTTGTATGACATTTTCTACTTATTCTGCAAAAATTATTCTTATAAAAGCTAATTCTTCTCTCTACTTCAGGTTGATTGATATAAACATTAGCAGAAATAAATGTATTACTTAGTTCACTCCAAATAGAAGGGAAGGACGGAGTACACTAGGCTAGAACAAAAGACAAATATTTTAAAACCCGGCCATTATGTGATCCAATTGAAATCACTTCTCTTTGCATGACGATTTGAGAAAACCAGGACATTTCAAAATTAATAAAAGGGAACATCTCGGAAATGGTTAAGTCTACAAAAATGATTATAACATCTTTGTGCCAAATCCTTGGAGATAGTAAACATAAGTACCAAGTTTGGTATTTAACTAGCTTTTTGGTTTTGAGCTATGTTATCTAAAGACACATATACGGATCTTTTTATACAAATGCTTTTTTGGGTTCAGGGGTCCTCAAACTATGTATTTCCGGTATCGGATTTTAAGGTAGAATAAAATGCCTTCTCTACCTACTGTAGATATACAGTACTTGATAGAGAGGGCAATAATCGTACATAAGCAAAGTAACCTACTTCCAATAACATTTTTGATATAGATACCTGAGAGTGAGAACATTGATAACTGACAGGTGTATTTTTGTTGCCACGATTCATTAAATAGAGTGGTTGAATGTTCTTGTACTCGTTAAGGATTCAGTGGGAATGGACATTTTTATTCAGGTTGTGAAAACACTTATCTCCTAGAATGTGTCATTGAAATGTTTGGACAACGTATGTAGAGTAGGTACAACATATATTTTTTTATTGTTTCCATTTATACTTTTAACTGCATGATCCTATCGGCTGCATTTCCCTTTAGAAACTGCTGTTGGCAACGGTGTTAACTCGTGTACGATTGTCGGTTTCTATTAACTTTAACTCTCTTCAATAGATCTCACGTTCACTCTCCAGACTCTGGGTAGGACAGGAAATAGTTTGAGCAAGAGAAAAATTCCCCATCCCCAGTCGGGAATGAAACCCGGGACCCCTAGTAGGTAGAAGCCCTACCAACTGCGCTACGGGAACAGCCACTATATCTTTGGAAGTCCAACCCATGACTTACTTTTCTTTTTTACGCTTTTTATACTAGCTTGGATAATTGGATGTACTATTCACTGTTTTTTAAAAAAATGCATTATATACAAATAATTAAAAAATCGGTTATAATATGTCTATAGAAATCTGATGTGTCCCTTTCATATAACTCTCTATATCCGTATAACACATTTTTGTTAAAAATGATATTTTTCTATCTATTTCATGCTTGTAGAGACAAAATTAGCAGAAACAGTCTTATTATAAGCTTCCTTTTAAGTAAAAAGGAAACAAGGAATCACCATAGGCTAAAGTGATAGTCAAATATTTTAAAAGCAGTTGCGTGTGATTGAAACTCGTTTGTTTGTATGACCAGAACTTGACATATCCTGCATCACAAAATATAAGTAAGTTAAACCCGAAATCAATAATAAAGAATATCAAAGGATGTCAGTTCTACTAAAAGAACGTATATAAGACAAATTATGTGTTTTAATTTTATCTACATTTTTGTGTAGTAAGTTTTTTTCTAGCTCTTACGGTTTACCAGTTATACAAAAGTCATCCTGCATATAAAGGTCTTCAGAGGATATTCCCAGAAAATTAAAAATATACATTGTATTTGCCATTAAATATCCTTAGTGTATGACATTTTAATCAAAATCGTTAGAGCCATTTTTGAGAAAATCAAAATGTTCGAAAATTTTTCCATGTAAATGGTAGTTTGGGGGTGGCGATTATCTTGACAGCCTTCGTGTCGCCTCCTTAAATAAGTTTGGTATTTAACGCACTATTCATTTTTGAGCTAAACTGTCCATAGGCACACACAGACAGGCTCAAACTGACCTTTTTCTAAAAAATGCGTTTTTTGGATTCAGGGGGTCCCAAAACCTGTATTTCCGGTGAAAACTCTATATCGAATTTTGGATGGAATACAATACGTTCTGTATACACTAGTATTTGGTGAGTGTAGAGAAAGTAAAAATCAAAATTCGGGGAAGAGAATGACACCAGATAATTCTTCATAAGTAGTGAGGTATTATTACTAATATTTAAAAGAATATGATAAATAAACGTTCGTTCTTTGACTTGGAGTAAAATAACAAAGATGTTGTTTTGTTCTATTTCATCGTATTGATGTACGTGATCTACATTGTTAAGTGCGTCAATATACACAAGCTAATAATAGCGACACTAGAAACGTCTATCAGAAACCTTGCTGAAGTGTGCCTCGCTATTACATCGAAGCCAAGACAAATTGCTGTAAGTCATGTGACGTTTGCTCCTGAGCAAAGAGTATCAGATTACGTAATAACTGACCTAGGAAGGTTGCAGCGTATGTATAAATGTGACAGCAGAAGGCTCTCTAACGTTTACTGCATTGTTATCAGCTAATTCAGAATCACTCCTCCACTGAGAATGAGGTCCATCGTGTTTGGTGCGCTGCTGTGCTTCGCCATCGCCGTTACAGAAAGTGAGTATATAGAAATACATTTGTGCCATAATAGCTTTTGCTTTACCTAAAACGGCTCTACTTATGCACGTTTAAACTTTTTATTGAAACGGGCTTCTTTTGTTACACCGGGTTTCTGTAGAGCATGCAAAATTTTAATATAGAAATTTGAGATGAGCGTTAAATATTTATTACTTTCTCTACACGTACTAGTACGCAGTGTATAGAGAATGTACTGTATTCCACCCACAATTTCGATACCAATATTTCACGGGATATATATGCTTTGAGGTACCCTGAGTAAAACATATTTTTACTTTCTCTAGCACACAAGTACATGTAGTGTACACAATAACTAGGGAAGGTATTATATTCCACCCATATTTTAAGTCGAGATTTCACCGAAAATATATGTTTTGAGATCCGTTGGTTCCGAAAAAGGCATTTTTAGCAAAAGTTCCGTGTGTTGTCAGCATAGCTCCAAAAAGAAAATACCGTTAAATACCAAACTTGGTGTTTATGTTTAATATTCTCCAAAGATGCAACACGAATATTTTTAAGAAAGCTCCCTCCACCACCACCACAAACAACCCTTTACATGGAAACTTTTTTGAAAGTTGCTTTTCTCAAAATTTGCTTTAACGATTTTGATTGAAATACTGTATATTAAAGATATTTACATCCCACATAAAATGTATATTTTGAATTTTATGGGAATAGCCTCTAAAGACGTCTTTTTTTCTGGATGAGTTTTGCAGAAATGTGCATAACGGTTAAACCGTAAGAAGACAAAAGCTTAGTACACAAAAATGTGGATCTTGTTAAAACACATAATTTATATCATTGATGATTTGGCCGATTTAGAGCTACTCATTGTTATTGATTTTAATTTTAAACTACTTAACCTTTCTCAAACGGGACCATGCAAAGCAAACCGAATCTCAATTGTTTCACATAGCGACCAGATTTAAAAGATTTGAATATCGTTTTAGGCTAATGTATTTCCTTATTTCTCTTCTACTTACAAGGAAGCAAGTAATGAGGTCAATTCTGCTAATGTTTATCACAATTAGCATGAAGTAGATAAAAGAATATTCTTTTATAAGAATAGTGTGTGTGTATATGCAACAGCTAGAGAAAGTAATGTGAATGGAAAACATCAGACTTTTAATTTTTTTTTTTTTTTTTTGCTAGTCTTTCAAAGCAAACCGAACCTCAATTTTTCACATAGTCACCTGCTTTTAAAAGATGTGACTATTGCTTTAGCCAATGCTAATGCTTATGCTCGATTACCATGATATGGATAAAAGAATCTCTTTTGAAAGAAGAGTTTGTTTGTAGAACGGACATTAAAAGTCAATGTGAATGGAACACATCAGATTTTTTTTTTCAGTGAAACTCAGATATCTTCTAAGTTTATTTAGTATATACAAAGCAGCAAAATTGTCTCGTTTATGTGAGAACTGTGGCAACTTTTTATATATTATATAAAATATTATAGTGTATGTATTTTGCCTATAAAGATAATAGACTTAATTAACTGATCATTGGTTCATGATTCAAATTTTAAGGGTTCTATAGTTCTCCTTTGAAGTTGTCTGTGGACATTACTATAAATTAAACTTCTTCCAAGGAACAGATAATTCATTAAATACTGTAAGATTTAAGATTTAAAACAATAAAGTGTTGGCAGTAAACCCCTAAAAACAATGTTGTTATAAATTAGGTGTATAATAAATGTAGATACATCTTCATCCAATCATACATAAATATATATTATTTCAATATTATTTTAATAAATTTAATGAATTTTATAGTATTCTACTGAAAATATTATATATCAGCTTATAAGACATTGGGAATTTTGCTGTAAATTTGTAATATACGTTTTCATCTGTCCTAGGTTCTCTTAAAATGTTCTCCTAAAACTTCATTATCTGAGCAAATGTATTACGTTCAATTGTATAAATGCAGAACTATTTTAATAGAAACGTAATGGATATCCTTATATTAACTTCTATATTTTGCTCTTGGGTATGACAGTGTGAACTTAATATTAATGAAGTAAATAATGTGGCGAGGCAACTACTCTAAGAGATGAAACTAGATATGTAGTAAACTGCTTTATAACATTAAGATTCTATTATATTTTCCCATCAGTCAAATGATATTTGATTTTGACAATGCATGAGACTCCATGAGTTTGTGGAAAGTTTTTATCGATGTAAAACATATTTCAAATTTGGGAATTGTAGGCTGAAATTCTGTATTTATTTCTCCATTTTTACTTCACTTTTAACTACAGTGTATATCGACAGTCTTTGCAGCATATTGCTTATCGATAATGCTGTTTACTCATGTATGGTTGTACCTGGATTTTATTCTTTGTGGTTTTATACATTAGAAAACATACTCACACACACACACACTCTCTCTCCCTCTCATTCGTACTTCGAGACTCTGAGAAGGATAGGGAATAATCTTGGCTATAAATAAATTCCCAACCGCCAGCCGGGAATCGAACCCGGGACCCTTAGCACAGCTGGTCGGTGCTCTACCTACAGAGCTATGGGGCCATTTCAACTCAGAATTTTAGTACCGCTGTGATTAATTCCTAACGCCAATGTTGGTAGCACTGTCGCATATGGTAATCAGGTTTTACAGTTAGCTTTAAGGTGATTTATCTGTGAAACTTGGAGAATTCACAGTATGTAAGATATCTTGTTGAAATTATACCAGTTAGCATATACAATGGTGATTGTTTTTCTATGCATCAAAATTATAGCTGCATGGTTATTTAAATAATATATATATATATAAATATTATTTACACAGTTATATAGGTATTTTCTTTTTTTACTAAGTTCATTGTTGTGATAAACACGAGCCATATGATACATTTTGAAAAATATTCGCAATAATTCAGTTTCACTGCAAATGAGTATACAAATAAATTGTTATTTTATTTTATATATTATATTCCTAATTATCGTGGAAAGACTATTACTTTTCGTACACTCCAAAACTTTGATTTTTCAAAACTTAATAAGTTATTTCTCAAAATTGAAGAATTATTTCGAAAAAAATATACGACTGTTTTATTTAGTGTGCTTTTGAGTGGCAGTAAAAATTGTTGATACAAATTAGTGAAAAATTGCATCTTGGGGAACATTTTGAGGGTGAAAAACTGTTGAAAAAAGTTTTGAAGGAAATTAGGTTTAAAGTCGGGAGTGCTTATTAATAAGCATTTACAACTTCAGTTAGTGGTGATTAAAGTGCCCCAAGAGGGGAAAAGCATATATTGTCTTAAAGTTTAGAATTCATATCATTTTTGTATAATTGTTTTTTAATTTTTCACAATTTTCGGTCAAATTTGGCAGATGCATCACTTTAAGTAAAATATAAATTGTAAGCAACACCTCAATATATTAGATGATATTTTCCTTTGTGTATTTTGCAGTGCATTATGAAGTACTTGCTTTGGAACTATTATTAAGTAATCGCTTTGACTTCAGTTGTTTGCCACAGAAATTAATTGGCGATCAATTACTTTTATGTAAATACGTGCCATTTTTGCCTACCTGTGTAGTTCTGAGAGGCTTAGTCATTGAAACAGGTTTGTTCCAGCTGGCAGACTATTGAGTGTAATACGCTGTTGATAAGCACTGTAGGATGCTTTACGTCACAAAGAAACGAAAAGATCACGGCATAGTTATTTATATTCATTTTTGCTTTCTCTACACGTAGCACTATGTACATAGTATATACAGAAGTTTTGTACTCCACCCAAAAAATCGATGTCTGGATTTCACCGGAAGAATACTTTTGGTTTCTTCCAAGGATGCATTACGACGGTTTTGAATAAGATTCCTCCACTCCAAACTACGTTTTACATGGAAAGATTTCTGAGAATGTTGTTTTTCTCAAAAATGGCTCTAAAGTTTACGGTTAAAGTAGGGTATATTATAGACATTTACACCAGAAATAAAATGTATATGTTGAATTTTCTGCGAAATGCTTCTGGAGACCAGTTAGCTCTGGATAAATTTTGCTGAAATCTGTATAGCTAGTAGATCATATGGAATAGACAAGAACGTACGACACACAAATATAGATATCGATCAAATACACATTTATGTCAAACAATTTTGTTGTAGAGTTGACCGTTACCGAGATATTCCTTGTTATTGGTTTAATTTAAAAACTGTCTTCTCAGACGGTCTTACCTTTTGTTTCATCTAACTTTTTACTGGCAATGCAAAGCAAATCTTACTTTAATTGTGCACATATCGACCAGTTTTTAAACACTTGACTATCGCTTTAGCTTAGTATATTTCCTTTCTTCCCTTTTCCAACTTCTGCTAATGTTTATCTCAATTACCATGATGTAGAAAAAAGAATAATCTTTTGTAAGAATAGTTTGTTTGCAGAACAGGTAGTGGAAGTTATGTAAATGGAACACATCAGATTTTTAAGTCACGAACACACCACCAAAGCAAGGCAAAACGTGGTACGGTGCTAAGGAATTTTTTTTCGTCACGAAACCTCCAAATAAGAGAGGAAAATAAAATTAAATGAGCACCAGATATAAGTATTGAAGTTATCTGTGATCCATTTCATGACACTCCATCCGCCGTAAAGGGAATAATTTATAGCATTACTATCGAATTTCTTCCAGATAGTCTTATGCTTCTAGGTATATTTTTCTTTAGTCATCAAAGATTGGAATTTGCAGCGATCCTCCATTCTGATCTTCCTTCTAACTCTTTAATGCTGGATATGTTCTGCAGATCAAGTCGCTCTTAATTTATTTCATGTACCATAGTTTTGCTCTTCTTTTGCTATTCTTGCCTTCAAGTGTACACCTGTGGACAAAAAGAAAAAAAAAAGAGTCTACGTTCTACACGGCACAGCACCTTGTGTACACCGTCTGTGATACAGTTGTGTAACAGCAGCAACAAGTTGCCACAAGTTCCAAATCTTAATATTACTAACCCGTACGATCAATTATCATAACCAAATACATTACTTAAAATTCCTTAACAACAAACTATCAATATTAACTAAAAACATTGACATATGATACAGTTTGTATTGAACGGCATTACTAAACCTGCCACTTTGCACGTGTGTTCACTGTAGTGCTGTGGTGTACTCTTCTGGTGAGGGTTGTGCGTTCATTTCTCGCATAGCATACCCACACGCACAAACACGCATATATACAGGGTGTTAATGAACCATACCGAAATATTTTCACAGAATATGTAAATTACTTAAATAAGTAATTTGAGATAGGAGACCTATGCCATGTTTATTGAAATGTCGAAGTAACGGCTATAAGTTTCTGAAGAGCCAGTACGCCACTGGCTAATTTATCAACTATTCGAGAGCATAACACGAAAAACGAAGGAACATATTGCAGCGTACCTCTCTAGCGTAGTGGTTATGATACTGGCTTTCAAGAGAAAGATAGTTTCCGAGTTCGGGTAACAAATTTTTGTTTTCGATTTATTAATACTTAAAAGATAACCATTTCTTCGTGTGTTTTAATATTTATAAATGAACTCTTCTAAGCCTTCCTTTTCCATAAAATTGTAATATCAACTGCAAATTGGAGTGTGTTAATTTTAAATTTATGCATGTTTATACCCATGTCTATTTCTTCAATAAATTTATTAGTGCTCCTTTTATGTATACATTGGCAATAATGCATATCATTTTCTTAATTTTTCTTTATATGGGTTATTTTATGACTTTTATGACAGTTTATGCTTATGCTTTTTCATCCTAATATAAATTCCAAATGATTCTCAAATTTCTGGACTTAATTCCTAGTGTTTTTAAATAGTTTTAATATGTTTTATCCTCTTCACATTACCAAACACTTTCTTTGTTCTTAAAATGCTATCTATATAATTTTATTTTTCCTTACTGTTCTATTATTGGCCTCACTACTAAAATTATTTCTTTGCGCTTTCATTCTTCCTGAAAAAAAAAAATTAGTCATCTGTTAAATATTCTTCGAGTTTCATTTCTATTCTTCTACATATAATTTTGGTTAATGTTTTAGATGTATGTGACAATAAACTTAGTGTACGATAATTTTCACATTTTTCTGCTTTTGCATTTTCGTTTGTTTTTTTGTATATTGTCTTTTATTTCTAGTATTGGTATCGTTCTGTAGTTTTTGAAATCAGCTGGCAGTACTCTTTTATCTGCATAGTTTAGTCTTTCGCCTGTGATTTCGTCATATTCTGGTGCCTTTCCGTCGATTAAACTCACTATTGCATAATCAAACTCTCCTTTTAATGTGAGACCCTTGCCCTCTTCCTCCATTTTTATATATTTTCTATTAATTCTTCTAGTCCTGTCCCTTGTACAGATTTTCCAACTTTTAGATATACTCCTGTCTTTATCAATTACACTTCCTTTGATATCTCTTGGTTCATTCCATTGTCTATATTCTCGCTAAAAATTCCTTACTTTTTGTATGTCACTTCTAGATTTGTTAAATTTTCATCAATTGTTTCAATTTTCACTTTTAAGAATTTCTCTTTAACTTTCTTTCTTGATTTTTTTTCTTAACGATTTATACTTTTCCACTGTTTCTGAGTTATTGTTATCCTTAAGTATTCTCCGCTGATTAATCAGTTTTACAATACCTTATATAATCCATTATTTTTAATCCTCTTTGCTATCATCAATTACTTCTTCTGTACCTTTTCAACGTATTTTAATCAAATTATCACTAGCTTTTTTCTTCTTGCTGCTCTTCCTTCAGCAGTTTTAAATTCCAACTTTTCTTATGTATATGTTAATTTGATTTGATAAACTTTCATTTGTTTTCATCATCATTATATTGCAATAAATATAGATTTCTGTTCTCGGGTAACTTCTACTGTATTTCACTTTATTTGAAAATCTTTGTTTCGCTAGGATACATAATAGATGGTATCTATTTATATCTGCTGACATAACGCATTTATTTTGCTTCTTGCATAGTGATGGAACAGTGTGTTGTAACCTTGTTTTGCATGCAGAGTTCAATGAATCGTATCCCTTTTTTATTCCTTCTTGATTATTTAAATTTTCCAACTATGTGTTATTCTCTTCTATTCCTCCTACTGTTGCATTCTAATCATCTATTATGATCCAAGTGTCGTCTCCTTTTAATCCTATTAATTATTAAAACAATATGTTCACATAATTGCTGTTTCTTCTCATCATGCCCTGATGTTGGCATGCACACTTGTAGTTTAGTTTCTATGCCAAACGAAATCATACTTTCGTTGTATTGTGTATATCCTTTAAATATATTTCCTATTTATTTGTTTAATATTATGCCCCCTCCGGATATTTTAGTTTATTTTCTTCCATTCTTGTATGAATTATTCTGTAGTCACCACTCCAGAAATCTCCTGAAATTTGCCTTGACGTCGATGTTCATTCCTTCTCAAGTTTTAGCTAATGTAGCTTCTTACCATGGTATAAAGATATTTCATTCCATGTTGCCGCGCCGTGGCCGAGTGGTTAGACCACTGCCTCTCACCTAGACGGCCCGGGCTTGATCCCTAGCGACCTCATGTGAGGTTTGTGGTGGACAATGCGGCGCAGGGGCGGGTTTTCTCCGGGTTCTCCGGCTTACCCCGCCATCGCATTCCATCGGTGCTCCATCTTCATTTCATTAATCACCAGTGTCATCGCCTGCGGTGCCAAAAGTATTAAAAGCGGGCGTTAAACACTACAAAAAAAAATAAAAACTTGTTGCAATACGTTTAGTTGCTTCTCCTAGAGTTTAGAATGCGGGACTGTTTGAACTCCAGATAATTTAACAGGAGAGGTCATTATACAAGTTTCTTCACTGAATTTTGAAAATTATTATGTGGTGTTTTCAAATTGCCTTCCAAATCGCTATAGTCATTCTGACTATGCTAGTAAATATCCAGCCTCAGTTCAGCATAACAGCTAGTATTTTCTGCATTACTTCTATGCATATACCTACCGTTATTACCTTCTCTAGCACGTGTGTACAATGTAAATGGAAACTAGAGAAGGTATTATATTGCACCCAAAAATTCTATACCGAGACTTCACCGTAAATGTGTTTAGAGATCTCCTGTATCCAATAAGACACTTTTAGAAAAGGGTCTCTATGTGTGTCTTATTGTATGTATGTGTGTACAGCATTACTCATTAAACAAAATTCCCAAATGCTAAACTTGGTATTTATATTTAGCATCTCCCAAGGATACAACAGGCCGCACCGTGGCTGTGTGCTTGGACCACTTGACTCTCACTTAGGCGGCCCGAGTTTGATCCCAAGCGACCATATGTCGGATTTGTGGTGGACAAAGCAGCGCAGGGGCGGGTTTACTCAGGCTTCTCCAGTTTTCCCCACCTTCGCATTCCAGCGGCACTCTCTTCATTCCATGTTTCGTCAGTGTCATCGCCCGCGATGCCATTTGTAGTAAAAGTAAGCGTTAAACGATATAAAAAAAAAAGGATACGACACGAACCTTTTCAAGAAAATCCCCCTACCCCAAACTACCTCTCCATGTAGAAATGTTCGAAAATTTTAATTTTCTGAAAAGTGGCTTTAATAATTTTTGGTGAAGTATTGTATATTAATGATATGTACATGATAAATAAAATATATATCTTGCCTTTCCTAGGAATAGCGTCTGAAGTCCTCTTCATTCTGATTAGCTTTTGCATAACTTGTAAACCGTAAGAGATAGACAAAAAAATTAGATCTCGTCTGTTGTGGAACTAACCATTTCCGAGATATTCCTTGTTATTGGTTTCAATTTAAATATTTATACTCTTCCTAAGCAGTAAGGCTTCCACATTTTTTTTTATACCCTACTATGCAAAGAAGTGAATTTAAGGTACAGTCGTAAAGCGACAGCTTTTAAAAGATTTGACGATCGCTTCAGCATAATGTATTCCTTTCTGCTTATAGGGAAATAAGTTATAAGACCATTCTGCTAATACTTATCTCGAATAGCATAGAGTAGAAAGAAGACCAATATTTTGTAAGAAGTTTATAGAACAGGTAGAGAAAATTGGGAAGTTTGCTTTATTTCTTATTTTTTTATTTTATTTATTTATTTATTCATTTGTAGTGTAACGTCCTTTAACCTGGTTGGTCATATCGGACGATGAATGAAATATGTGAAATGGTGCTTCAATTATCTTGAGGTCCGTGGAGCTTAGAGTCACTCAATGTTGGTGTTTTCAGAATAAAGAAAACCCCGAAGAAAACCTTTTGGGTGAGGGGCAGACACGAGACGATATTGTATTCCTCCCAAAAAGTCTGTCGAGATTTCGCTGGAAATATAAATGTGTTTTAGGTCCCCGGAATCCCCCCCAAAATATTTTTACTTTCTCTACATGTACTATGTACATAATGTATAGTGGAAGTATTGCATTTCATTCAAAAAATTGATACTGAGATTCACCGGAAATACATGTTTTGGGACCCCGTGAATCCAAAAAAAGAATTTTTAGGAAATTGTCTGTGTATGCTTTTAATGTGTGTGTCTGTGGGCAGCAAAGTTCAAAAATGAAATATCCGTTGAATATTAATCTTAGTATTTAAGTTCATTAACTTCCAAGGATACGATACGATTTTCAAGAAAATCGCCGTCCCCAACTATCCTTTGCATGGAAACATTATCGAAAATGTTAATTTTCTCATAAAAGACTCTAATGATGTTATTAAAATGTCATTTATGAAATATATATTTACATAACAAATAAAACGTGTATTTTTCCGGGAGTAGCATTTGAAAACTGTTCATTCTGAATGACTTTTGCATAACTGGTAAACCAAAAGATATAGACAATAACTTACTACACAAAAAGTGCAGATCTGATTAAAACACTCCTTATGTCATATACATGTTTCTAGAGGAGTTGACCATTTCCGTGAAATTCCCTGTTATTTGTTACCTTTTAAAATACTTAAACTTGTATCATACGGGAACTTGTGAACTCCTGACCATGCAAAGAAAGGAATTTCAATCCCATAGGAACCAGATTTTAAAAGATATGTCTATCACTATAGCGTAGTGTATTCCCTTATTTTCCTACTACTTATAAGGAAGCAAGTAATAAGACCCTTTCTGTTAATGTTTTTCTCGATTGTCATGAAGTAGATAAAATAATAAGCTGTTTAAGAATAATTTGTTACAGAAATGTAGAAATGGTCATGTGAATTGAACACATTAGAGTTTTAGAAAATGTCTGTGTCTGTATGTGTTTCTGTGGACAGCATATCTCAACAATTAAAAGACCGATAAATTCCAGAATTGGCATTTATGTTGGTATCCTCCTAGGATGCGAACCGAAGATTTTCAAGAATATCCCTCAACCCTAAACTACCCTTTACGTGGAAGACATTTTGAAAATGCTGTTTTTCTCAAAGACGGCTCTAACGATTTTGATAAAGACACCTTATATTGAAGATATTTACATTACAAATAAAACGTATCTCTTGAATTTTCTGGGAATAGCTTCTGAAGATGTGTTCATTCAATAAAATTTTGCTGAATTTTACACAGGTAACTGGTAAATCATAAGAAATAGACAAATAATTACTTCTCAAAAAATATAGATCTCATTAAAATACAATTTGTGCCATATACATTTTTGTTGTAGAGTTGATGGTTCCGAGGTATTCCCTGTTCTTGGTTCAATTTTAAACTATATATATTCTCAAACGCGGTCATCTTTCGTATCATCTTTATTTTGTTTTATTGGCAATGCAAAGCGAATAGGAATTCAAATATTCACATATAGGTCAGCTTTTGTATGTATCTGAATATGGCTTTAGTCTATTGTAATCCTTAATTTGCTTTCTATTTAGAAGAAAGAAAGTAATCGCACAATTTCTGCTAGTGTTGATCTCGACTAGGGTGGTGTAGACAAATTAATAATCTTTTGTAGGTTTAGTTTGGTTGCAGATCAGGTAGAAAAAGTCATGCGAATGGAACGCACACACACACAATATGAAGGGTGCTAATGAACTATACCGAAATATTTTCACAAAATATTTAGAGTACTTAAGTAAGTAATTTGAGATAGGAGACTTATGGCCTGTTTATTGAAATGCCGAAGTAAAGGCTATAAGTTTCAGAAGGGCCAGTACGCCACTGGCTAATTTATCAACCATTCGAGAGTATTAGCGTAGTAGGTATGATACTGGCTTTCAAGTGAAAGATAGTTTCCGAGTTCGGGTCACGTTCACGTATCGCGGCACTTCGTCTGGAATGAAACAAATAATTATAAGAAACATTCACTCTATGACAGGAACCGAACTCATGACCTTTGGGATAGCAACTTCCCGCGTTTCACATTAACCCATCAGAGCAGTTGAAAAAACGCCTCGAGGGTAGGCTACATAACTCAAGAACGTAGTTAATGAATGCTCAGTATGGCACTGTCAAGTGATTAGTTCGAGATTTTAGAGATTTTTGCGACATTAAATCTTGACAACGCTAGTAACGAGCTGCTAAAAATCGATATTGCTATACTCGGGCGGAAGTTTCAAAGACATTCTAAGCCACTTTTTCAACCTGCTTTGGTTTAACACCGACTTATCAGCACTTGATACCCACACGTTTAACGCTATGTAGTTGCGTTATGTTTATCCGGGGACCATGCATCGCCTATCTCAAATTACTTATATCAGTCACGTGCACAATCTCGCATATTATTTCGGTGTAGTTCATTAACAGTATATATATACAGTATATATGTATATATATATACACTACTTCATTTTTTGTGAATAAAAGTTGAAACTAAGAAAAGTGAACAGAAAATAAAGAAAGAAGCATTAACATTGGCTTCAACTAACTAATCAATTATTCATAAGAAAAGCACATTCAATGCTGATTTGCTGTAGTCAGAGAAACGCTAATGCTCAGAGTTAAAAAGTTCACAATAAATGTCAGTTCCATGACAGACAATTATTGAAATTAATTTTTTGTCATACTTCAGCAGTTTAAAAATGTATACTAGAGAAAACAGCTTCTTTCTTTATTCTTGGCGACGCATAACGTTTAGAGTTGATCTCAAAAGCGAACTATGTCACTACCGTGCTGTTTTCGCTGCTGTTTATGGTAGTAACATATCTTCACGTATAACAAAAGTGTAGGTGATAAGTAATTTATGAATCTGGATAAACAGCTGATGTTAATGTGCTTAAATGAGATACAGTGAAAACAAGGTTAACGTTTATTATTTTTGCGTATAACAAAAAAGTGCCAAATCTTGAAACTGTAAGATATCTATGTGTGCAAATTATGTGCACTGAATTCGAAAATGCATTCTACTTTTTCATATCATGAAAGGCTTTTGTTCAAAGGTGCAACTCTGCTTCTTTCTAATACTCGCTGGGCCGTTACACTAGGCGCGATCTGACTGCATGTGCACATAAAATAATCTTGCAGATAGACGCTAATGGAAGTTCACATTTCCTGTTTACATTCTTTTCCAAATGTATATCCGTCTTCAACCGCTACTTGTAAAGAATAAAATTCAGACAGTATAGTGACTTGCTATTGCTGAGACCGGTTATACATTAAGTTTTGTGTTCGGATTTCATGCGAGTTCAGATATTAATTTTGTGGTTGTGAATAACAGTGCTTTTAACAGATAAAAGTGCGTTAAACAGACCTTCAGTTTATAAAACTCTTTTTACAGCAACAATGTCGCGTCAGTGTGTAAATTCTCCAAACGTATTTTGTTATGTGTGTGGTGTATTCACTACAAAACCTCAAAGAGAAAATATTAATCCTACGATTAAGAAAGCATATGAACTGTACTTTAACTCTAAAGTCGATAAGGACAAAAGCTTTTCTCCTAAATATTGTTGTAACAAATGTTCTTTAATTTGAGAGGCTGGTTAAATGGCACTCGCCCTTCTATGCAAACTGCTGTTCCTATGCTATGGACAGAAAAAAGGACCATCTTTTAGACTGTTACCTCTCTTTAACCTAAATTTCGGGTTTCTCCTCAAAAAACATAGTATTGTATATCCAAATTTTCCCTCCGCGCAAAGACCTATTAAGTAAAGCGATTCATTTCCTATTCCAACGCCACCTGGATCGAGTTCTTCCCCTGAGGCTTGCCCCACTACTTCTGTCACTCTCGACTCTGGTTCTGAATCCGTGGAACCCCACCAAAAAACACCATCTAATTTCACAGACAATGCCAGATGATCCTGTAAGGGATTTAAACCACACACAAGCCCAGTCTGAACTGTTAGCATCTAGACTACAGAAATGGAATATTTTACAACCGGTACCAAAATATCAATTTAGCCTCAACATAGCTTATCGATATATTTTTCTAAAAAGGATGATCTTGTTTATTGTAATACTGTGAGGGAACTTATGCATCAGCTAGGCAGAGAACATAGTCCTGGTGAGTGGCGTTTATTTATCGACTCTTCAAAGTCAAATCTAAAAGGTATATTGCCACACAATGGTAATACTTCCCCTTGGCACCTGTGGATTATGGCGTATATATGAGAGAAACATAAGAAAATATGGATATCCACCCAAAAGCTAAAAGTTATAATGCTAGGAATGGAAAATATGAGGACCCCTAAAAGTTATTGGTGTATTAACCGGGTTCCAACCGGGATGTACCAGATACTTTTTTTTTTTTTTTTTTTTTGAGTGGAACTCTCGGGACAGAGATAATCATTACAGAGTGAAGGAGTGGTCTTTGAGACAAAGTTTAGTACCAGGAGAGAAAAATGTGAAGTTTCACCCACTCGTAGGTTCTCAGAAAATGTTATTAGCACCGCTCCATATAAAGCTGGGCTTAATGAAGAATTTCGTTAAAGTAATGGACAAAAAAGGGAATGGTCTTTAGCATTTAAGAGACACATTTCTCAGGTTAAGTGAAGGAGAATTAAAAGAGGGCATTTTCATTGGTCCACAAATCCGGAAAGTCCAGCAGGATCCTATATTCGAGAAAAAATTCACCAAAACAGAAAAAGTAGCGTGGTGTGCGTTCAAAGACATATCTTCAAAATTCCTGGGAAATTACAGAGCAGATAGCTACAACGAAATTGCGGAAAATTTTTTAAGGACATATAAAGTAATGGGGTGCAATTTGCAATAAAATTCACTTCCTACACTCCCATTTTAGTTTCTTTCCACCGGACCTGGGAATGGTGAGGGACGAGCATGGAGAAAGATTCCATCAGCAAATATCCCAAATGGAAAGGCGATATGCAGGAATATTGTCTCCTAACATACTTGCTGATTACTGTTGGTTTCTTGTCTCTGAGTGCTCGGACTCAGGCATAAAAGAAAGTCTTCCAGAAGAATATTCTAAAATTGTATGTTTTTAATTTTTTTAAACTTATTTGTATGTACCTTTTTTAAAACGATTTGACATTTTATCAATAATCACAGCATTATTTGCAATAAAATTGGTACTTTTGAAGGCTGAATACAGTAAAATTTTGAGTTTGTAACGACATTTATCGAAACATATTAAATTTTAACCAAAATATTAAATATGGTTGCCAAAGAAAACTGTACGTGATAGGGAATTTCTGATTTCAAATTCGAATTGGAGACCCGAATTAGTAAAAGTTAGATATTTTCATTTCATCGCATGAAAAAGGTTAAACTTTTGTTGTCAATTATTGTTGTTAATGTTATTATATTGTTGTTGTTGCTATTATTATCATTTTCCTTTCTGTGCTTCTGTTGTTTTCATAGTTGTTTTTTCCATTTTTCTGGCACATATGTACATAGTCCAAACACTCTGCCACGGCGCAGCCGGAGCTATTGTAAAATGTGTATAAATATACATGCTTATAATTTGTTGTGCTACAAGGGGTATAGATTTCAAAATCATATATTCATAGATATAGAATTTAGATATTTCACCTAGGGGTATCCTTAAGTGAACGTGGGCAGGGGTCGTCCTTGCGTTCCTCAAGGCATGGCATAGGTATCTCTGTGGATACGTATTCGTATGTATATGTGGGTATGCCAGAATACATTAATTTGAAAAGAGAGCACGAAGAGAGTATCAGTGGAGAAAAACCGGCCCCGGTAGCTGTAGTTTTCTGCCTCAAAAGGGTCGCAGGTTTGAATCCTGTTACGGGTATGGATGTTTAGTATTGTGTGTTTCTTTGTTTGTGTACTATCTAACACATTCTGTCCCTCTGATGGCTAAGTAAGTTACGCCTATAGGCAAATTATATGTGCAAAAAATCAGTGGAGGAAAAAAAAAAACGATTTGATACATTCACATTACGCTCTCTACTCTTTATCATTTTATAGTGGCTCACATTACACATAAAGATATTGGAAAGAGCGATACTTAAATGCTTAAAAACTGGACCTTATACACTGGCGTTAAAATTTCATATGCTTTCCATGGTATACTGAGAAACAACTGAAAATCCAGAGGATTTTAAAACAATGACAAGTATTCAATGACTCGAATCATCAGACTCTAAAATAATGGAAATGACAAAACAAAGAATATTTGGAATAAATAATTCTACATTTTTTTCACCTAACGTATGTACCTATTATAGCCAATTGTACAAAATTCCTTCCAAATGAAGTGCGCTTTACAAGTTATTTCCTAAAATTCAAGATATGTTTACCGTTTAGTTTTCAAGTAAAGATGTTTAATACATGGCATTTTAATCAAAATAATTTCAACCACTTTTCATAAAATAAAAAAATAAAAAAATAAAAAAATCTTACACCTAAAGAGTAATTAGGGTGGTTATTTTCATATTTTTCTTCCATCTTTGGAAAATACTAAACATAAGTAACAAGTTTGGTATTTATCCGGCTTTTCGTTTTTGAGTTATGGTGCTCACTTACACTGATGCACGTGGACCTTCTCTAAAATGCTCCTTTTAATTGGGTTCTTCAAAAATATATTTCCAGGGGAATATCGGTGTCCAACTCTTGGGTGGAGTTCAATATTTCCTATACCTACTGTGTACATGGCAGAGAAAGTAAAAATGTATTGCCAAACTAGGATCCTAAGCCTAAGTTGTGTAGGGATAAAATTGCAAAATATATTTTGAGTTTTTCGTGCAGCTTTGTAATGTTGCGTTTCCTCTCTAAGCTGACATAAATTATTGTTGTGCTTATTTTGCTTGTAAGTTAATAAACGAGTCTGCATCTGCCATTTTGCGCTCTGAATTCTGTAATACTTGAGAGGGAATAACTCCTACACTCTCTGCTGTAATAAGGCAAGTCCTTTTTCTTGTTCCATTTATACGCCGCCGCCCACGGTCGTATCGACGGCATTCACCTTTCAAACACGTGTACTTTTGTCGCTGGGTTTCCTTTTTCTTCATTAGATCACACACAAATACATTCAATCTCTCCTTCATTCTTCGAATTCTGGGAAGAATAGGGAAATTTCTTTGCTAGAGACAAATTCCCAAACAAACCCAAAAATTCCTCTCACGGCAGGCAAGTGTTCTACCAGCTGAGCTACTGGGTCAGCCACAAATCACATTTTAGGGAGAATTTTCACCGTACAAAATGGTGCCCATGTGAAGTATAACAGCTTCCGCTGTTACGGGTTATGTGGTGTCTTTGTTTCTTCAAATGTATGTGCATTTGTTTCTAAATTTTACTTTAAACAGAGTTTTCTCAAATTACCATTTTATAATATAAATGAGCCGTTTTCTCAGAAGCTACTGAGAAAAACTGAGTGAAATTTTGGGATAATTAAAACAATATCTTGATGTTTTTACAAAACAACGTACATGCTTTATTTTAACTGTATGGTCTTAGTGGCGGCATTTCACTTAGGAACATAGTGCCTATCAGCAACGGTATTAATTGCGTACTGATGTCGTTTATTTTCTATTTATCTGTAATTTTTATCATTAGATCACACATACAATCTTACATTCATAATTCCAGACTATGGGGAGTACTCTAGAATAGAGAAAAATCCCTATCCCCAGTGGGAAACGAACCAGAACCCCTCACGGATGCTCTATCGACTGAACTACAATATGTAGTTCGTAAGATGGGTGAACTTACAATGTATTAATTGCTGGAAAATTACCAAAACAAATTCCTCAAGACAAAAAGTTAGATCTCTCTTAGTAAAAACATTAGAGCATGATTTTAGTTCAGTAAACTTAATTATAAAACCTTCGGTTTAGCCCTTTCAAAGAGCGCGACCCGTCCGCTGTCTGCGCTGTAAAGCGAAGCTTGCTCACGCCAATTCTCCACTGGCAAGTTTTAACTTGAAATAGCCACGTTGAGCCCTACAACTGTTTTAACACACGAAGAGGTATCTTCACGCTTCAAGTGCGGGCAGTTGGGCCCCTATCACATATAGAGACCAGGTACCGCGGCACACAGTATGGTTACGACCACATAACAAACACTCGGAATGAATGGCGTGTTATTTATGGACGCTCTTTAACTGCTGTGGTTCTCAGCGTCCCATTCTAAATTGGGCGTGAAAGACTGCTTAATTTTGCTCTCAGGCTTGAGGTTCTTTTACTTCCCTTCCGAAGGATTTTACACCCGAAAAAATCCATCGTCCTCCGCCGGGTTTGAACCCGCGACCTTGGGTATATGAAGTCAGCACGGTAACCATTACAAACACATGGAACAGACACAACTTTGTATACTGTGAACCCATTACTTAAGTTTTAAATTTTATTGACATCGCAAAGAACAATTTAATTGCAAGTTTTCAGAGCGTGATATTTCGCTTTGGAAAAAACGGGAACATATAGAGAAATAGTCAGAAAGATAGGACAAAGGGAGAGGAAGTGAGAAGAAACATGAATGGCAGGTAGAAAGAGTGTGAAAGAGAGAATTTGATCCAGTTAACACAATAACGCGAAGTGAGCGCTCCATCATTTCTGCCAGCCACTACTACTACTACTACTACTACTACTACTACTACTACTACTACTACTAATGATAATAATAATAATAATAATAATAAGCGTTGATTTAAGAGTTTTTTTCACACAAGCCGTGAGTGGGGTAGGAGTTGCATAGGTTGAGTCAGACTGAAAAATTCAATGACATTGCCGGGATTTGAACCATGGATTCCCTTGTCTCTAGCCGGTTGCTCTACCACTGAGCTACCGTGGCAACGTGCCGGCATATCACTGAATTTATCAACTGACTCGCATGTTTCCCGGTAAACCATAAGGTAATCTCAAATTATTGTGAGATGACAACCCCAATGGCGACTTACAATGTTGTAAGTACTTTAAACCCCAAGATTCATAGTATAGCCAACTATTATGGTAAATTGTTATTGATTTAATTGTTTTTTCACACAAGCCATGTGTAGGACAGGGGGTGAATAGGTAGAGTCAGGCTGAAAAATTCAATTCCATAGCCGGGATCTGAACCACTGATCTCCCTATCCAATAATAATAATAATAATAATCTCTAAATTAGCGTAAATTATTCTTATATTGTTGGGAAACTCGAAAACAAGAAAATTTTATATATAAAAAACAAATGGGAGATGAATTCACTGTTACCTTAATATTCATAGATGAAACTTTAGGATTTACAGTTAAAAACACCATCAAACGTAATGTAGGCTTTATTATGCAGATATTGAAATTAAACAGTAGCACGTGAGTATCGTGTTGACATGATTTTAATTGTTATGTTTAGGTAGTGGCCGATGGTGCTATACGTGCACGTCGAAGAGGGATCCTAGATGTGCAGACCCCTTCCACGCCAACAACTCTTCCATGCAGCATCAGTGCACAGAAGACAGCTCACATTCGATGCATATGCATCATCATATGCATCACATGAAACCCGTGTGCAAGAAATCAGTTCGTATGGGTAAGTGCTGCATTCTTCTATACCTAAAAACAGTAGTTTCATGCCTGACTATCAACACAGGTAGCTGATGTCATTAAGACACGGACTCATGAACGGGAGATCTGCGGTTCAATCTCCCCTGGATCGCCTTCCCTGACAAATTTTTCCATTTTGACAGTGTTTAACGCCCGCTTTTACTACATATTGTACAGTTCTCATTACTAGCAAATGTCGGGGAGGCACTTTAAAATTACACCTGAACATTTTCCCTCCAAATATCATTTATGTTATGCACCAACAATGGGTGAGGCCGTATGTAGGAAGAGCGGGCGTTAAACACTGTTATAAATGAGCATAATGCAAAATACAAGCTATACACAGTATATTAGTTTTATTTCTACCTATTAACCGTTTAATAGCAGCCAACTCTATAATGTGAGGGAAGTATTACAGCAGTCTATCTTGAGTGAGTGATGAGATCACATTTTTTGGCTCCTAAATTACATCTTCATTAAAACCCTAAAGCGATGAATAAATACAAGTGGACTTCGAATAAAATGATTTTAGTGATTCAGACATGTTATGTTTTACTGCCTTCATTATTCAGACCGATTTAGTTCTTAATCTTTGCGTTTAAACGGCTAGGCATACAATTGTGAATGGGATAGATATATTCCATTGTAAATACAGAGTGGAAAGTAACTTCTTATATTCCTTCTAATACATACTTCTTAAAGGTATTACAAACCAAAACGTATAACTGCATTTTCTTTAGTGAGTATCTGTTAATTTTTTTTTCAAACTATATGGTTTAATACCACAAGAATGTATGAATGTAAAAAATGTTCTTTGTAAGATGGGTAGTACCCATTTCCGCCACATTTTTAGTAGTAACCACATGGCATTTTACAGGACTTTGAAGTAATTAATCATCTTTTGAACAATGTTTTGCACAAGTGATGGAGCCATATGCAACGGTACTAGGTCAAGGCAGGTCAGAGAGAAAAGCGACTTTCTGATGTAAACAAAACTGAAAACGTAACTGGAAGGTGGGGAAATTAGTGGCTTTGTTTTCCACATAACTTTTAATTTAACGACAAACGAAAGTGAAACCTGTTAACATGCTGATGTAAGTCTGGTTTTGAAAGAGAGAGTGCTCCCCATGGTTCCTAGCCACAGGACATTTGCCAGTGCAACATTACCGGCATGTGCTGTTTTTGTTCTCGAAAAACCACAGACAATGGTCATAGAAATGAGTGAAAGACACTAAATATGTTGTCAATAATGACATCTGTAATTGATTTAAATTAAAGTACTGACTTCCCTTCCACCTGGTATATTGTTCCAGAAGGCAGCTTTCACCACATTCTTAAACATTTCTTTCCCTTTACATATAAGTTATTCACGGTTATAAAAGTGCAAAAAGTGGTTCTAGGTTACCCAATAAAGGAAGTGCTGCAACGTACTCTTATATCGAAACTACATTTACTTAGATGTTGTGTAACACTCCATCCTTTATACATTGGCTTTCTTCAATCTGAAAATTGAACTTATTCTTTACGTTATGTATCTTAAAAGGAAACTTACTAGCTAAAGCATTACAGAGCGAATAGCGTAACAGCTGAATACTTTCAAGTTTATTGACCAAATTTCGGCAATCTCTATGCCGTTGATCGTATAACAATTCTCTCAGTTGTGCAAAAATGTAAAATATTTATGCTGAATTTCTCAATTTCCGTTCCGCAGAACATACTACTAATAACATTATAAATAGCTAACTGAACACCCGGGTAAAAGAAAAACACTCAGCTGAATGGTAGAAAGCTTTCATCATCATTTTTAATACCTAGATTCCTGGTAAACTTTGTTAATTTGACTTTCATTCAGTGCAATTCTTGGCAAGAAAAAAGAACTTGAAAAACACGAGCTCATACACAATCGCTCACTCGATTCTGAAATAAAAACGTTAAGTTTAATTTAGTTCAACTTTCAGATTGGGGGCTTCTTGTGCAGATTGAGTTGTGTAGCTACACGGAATATTTCATCGGTAGGATAAGGATTAGATAAGGACGTGCTCCCCAGACACTGGAGCACAGTGCCAGACCCCCTTGCTTTCCACGTGATGAGGGGAGAGACCCGAAGGGCGACCAAAATCGAATGACGACGGGCCAGGCATGGTCAGGGTTCCTAATGGTTACAGATGGAACGACACCGGTCCCGTCCATGAGTCTCAAACCTACGGCGGTCCCTGAGGAGTCCCGAGTCCGGAAGGCCCGAAGGCGGGACGCGATTGATCGTACCGCGACAACACCAGTAAACTCTATAGTGTGGCAAGCTGCCATCCAGCCCCAACCTGCCGAACAACGTCGCCTGATCCTTCAATCCTTAAATAGATGACAAGGAAATGATAGACAGGAAAATTTAGGGGATTTAACGAAGCTATCTAGCATTCGCCTAGTGACCCGCTGAAACCCCCAAAAACACCCATTGGTCAGGCAGGCCAGTCACGGAATTCAACTCACGACCTCCCGAAGGCGAGTTGCACATGTTATCGAGGCGCCATCCCGCTTCATTCTCAACAGTAAGAGTAGTGTTTTCTCATTGTACTGGCATGTAATGTTTGTCAAGTTGGTGTACTATTTGTAGCAGCGGTACAATCTCATTCTGCAAGCATCTACTATACGTTGTGTTGATGTGCCATGGAATATCATCTGTAGCAGCAGTACATTCTCATTCTGCAAGCATCTGCTATACGTTGTGTTGGTGTACCATGGAATATCATCTGTAGCAGCGGTACATTCTCATTCTGCAAGCATCTGCTATACGTTGTGTTGGTGTACCATGGAATTTCATCTGTAGCAGTGGTACATTCTCATTCTGCAAGCATCTGCTATACGTTGTGTTGGTGTACCATGGAATATCATCTGTAGCAGCAGTACATTCTCATTCTGCAAGCATCTGCTATACGTTGTGTTGGTGTACCATGGAATATCATCTGTAGCAGCGGTACATTCTCATTCTGCAAGCATCTGCTATACGTTGTGTTGGTGTACCATGGAATTTCATCTGTAGCAGTGGTACATTCTCATTCTGCAAGCATCTGCTATACGTTGTGTTGGTGTACCATGGAATATCATCTGTAGCAGCGGTACATTATCATTCTGCAAGAATCTGCTATACGTTGTGTTGGTGTACCATGGAATTTCATCTGTAGCAGTGGTACATTCTCATTCTGCAAGCATCTGCTATACGTTGTGTTGGTGTACCATGGAATATCATCTGTAGCAGCGGTACATTATCATTCTGAAAGAATATGCTATACGTTGTGTTGGTGTACCATGAAATATCATCTGTAGCAGTGGTACATTCTCTTTCTGCAAACATCTGCTATACGTTGTCTTGTTGCACCATGGAATGTTATCTGTGGCAGCGGTACATTCTCATTCTGCAAGCATCTGCTATACGTTGTGTTGGTGTACCATGGAATATCATCTGTAGCAGTGGTACATTCTCTTTCTGCAAACATCTGCTATACGTTGTCTTGTTGCACCATGGAATGTTATCTGTGGCAGCGGTACATTCTCATTCTGCAAGCATCTGTTATACGTTGTGTTGGTGTACCATGGAATATCATCTGTAGCAGCGGTACATTATCATTCTGCAAGAATCTGCTATACGTTGTGTTGGTTTACCATGGAATTACATCTGTAGCAGTGGTACATTCTCTTTCTGCAAGCATCTGCTATACGTTGTGTTGGTGTACCATGGAATATCATCTGTAGCAGCGGTACATTATCATTCTCCAAGAATCTGCTATACGTTGTGTTGGTGTACCATGGAATATCATCTGTAGCAGCGGTACATTATCATTCTGCAAGCATCTGCTATACGTTGTGTTGGTGTACCATGGAATATCATCTGTAGCAGCGGTACATTATCATTCTGCAAGAATCTGCTATACGTTGTGTTGGTGGACCACGGAATTTCATCTGTAGCAGTGGTACATTCTCATTCTGCAAGCATCTGCTATACGTTGTGTTGGTGTACCATGGAATATCATCTGAGCAGTGGTACATTCTCATTCTGCAAGCATCTGCTATACGTTGTGTTGGTGTACCATGGAATATCATCTGTAGCAGCGGTACATTCTCATTCTGCAAGCATCTGCTATACGTTGTGTTGGTGTACCATGGAATTTCATCTGTAGCAGTGGTACATTCTCATTCTGCAAGCATCTGCTATACGTTGTGTTGGTGTACCATGGAATATCATCTGTAGCAGCGGTACATTATCATTCTGCAAGCATCTGCTATACGTTGTGTTGGTGTACCATGGAATAGCATCTGAGCAGTGGTACATTCTCATTCTGCAAGCATCTGCTATACGTTGTCTTGTTGCACCATGGAATGTTATCTGTGGCAGCGGTACATTCTATTCCGCAAGTATCTCCTATATGTTGTATTAGTGTACTATAAAATGTCGTTTATTTGTTTAGTATATAAACTTTTGCTACGAATCCGAGGAGGAATGGTCTTGGAAGTTAAAAGCTATCAGTAAAACATAATAATTATTCCTCGAAAGTGGAATGCGAGAATTTTCTCTCCTAACTGCAGGCACCGAGCGAGGTGCACCGCAATAACGCTGGCGACTCGCATCGGGAGTTCCCGGGTTCAATCCGCGGCGACTGTCCACTCTGACTCATGATTTTTTCGTGGTTCCCCTGGATCGGAGGGCGAATGCTGGAGTGGTTCCTCTCCTACCACGACTTACCTTCCCATCATTTTCTGTATCCATCACTTCCTTTTCATCTATTTTGTGGTTGTAAGACCACGCGACATTATTCGGCGACCTGCAGATCGGCGGTTGATGTACACTTTGTAGAGGTTTCTTTCCTGACGTCGTTTCGGAGTTACTCAGTTAGGACCCACCTCTGATTCGGTGGCACTGCAGGGGGCGAGGAACTTGTGGGTAGGCCCGGGCAGTGTCGGATGTGTTCGAACTGGAAACTTTAGTGACCCTCGTCCGTGCTTGCGCTCGTCGTCCTCCGGATCTGTTCACCTTTCCCAGAGGTCACGGTGATAGCACAAGGGTCATGTAGCCTATATGTGGTGTTCTGCCAGTGAGTGTTCCTTCGGTATGTCGGTACCGATCTACAGGATAAAGAGTATCCCCTTTTAGGAAACTATTTTCTAGGAATCCATGAAAACAGAAGAAAATATACATCATACAATTGAATGTGCCGATTTAATTCTTTATCTGGTGTACAGAGATGATCTGATCCTTAGTTTATTCGATCATCTCAAAATAGTTTCTTTTACTATGCTGTTTTCCTATAAATGTGTAAATAAAAGCATACATTTGTGTTTGTTTCCATTACATGCTTAAAAATAAGTAAACTCTTTATTTTATTTATAGCTTTCTTTAATTTTATTCAGTTTAACACCATATGCCCATGGTTAAAATACTCACTTTTTAAGTTTATTCATTGATTAAAAGTTAAAAAAGTGACCGATTGTAGCCAAAATTGTACTCCAAATATTCCTTGAGGCTCCTATTGTGCAAAAGTTCGAAATTTATAAATAATAAATCTCATAGCTAATTTCCTGAAATATACTCTGACATTTCTTCTCGTTGAATGTGTTTAACAGAAGTTTCAGTGGAATAATCTTCCAAATATCTTTAGTACGTATGAAAACCGATATTTTTCAATTATATCTCTTATAGTGAGAGTCGGGTTGCTTGCAGAATTTGGACTACTATACTGCAATAAACTATGTGCGTGAGTGTGTGTATGTAGGGGTGTATATATGTGTGTATGTATATATAAACTACATTGTACTAAATGTTTAACTTTTATTTGTTACAGTCCATGGTGAGGAAATCATCCTAAGATCCTGTGAATGGGACAAGCAAACAGCGTGCCCATCGAATGTTGACAGTTCCTCAGAAGAAACCTTCTGCGCAACTTGTGAAACTGATGGGTGTAATGAAGCAAGTCCTGCTATACCGGATATTGGATTGCAATATTTCGTCCAGATGGTGTTCTGGTTGCTTTGTGTGAGTGCACTTTCCTAAATGGACACCAAAGCATACTCAATAGACCTCGGAATGTTGCGTCCTTAAAAATATTTTTTTAGACAACTAAAATGGGCTCTCAAGGTATAGCAATAAGTACTATAGGCAT
The DNA here is from genome assembly GCA_030762935.1 of Hymenopus coronatus. NCBI lineage: Eukaryota > Metazoa > Arthropoda > Insecta > Mantodea > Hymenopodidae > Hymenopus > Hymenopus coronatus. Next base: position 364,298,732 of record CM060900.1, read on the forward strand.
AGTTTTGGGTACCAAAATAAAGTTTCCATGAGGTAAGCATTTGATTTTGTATATTCGAAATGCATGGTACTGTGCAAAGGAAAAGAAACTAGCGCAGCACAACAAATATGAACATGTCAGCTTACAAACATTCAGTCCGGGACTCAATTCGGTTATAAAATATCGGTGTCTGAACCCTAATATATTACGTTTCGTAAGTCAAGGAAAATGAGGGACATAATGTCACTATCAATATATTCTAAACTTTTAGAAAATATCTCTACAAAAAAATTTGGGAATGACATCGACTGACATGAGAAACACATATCTACAAATTAATAGCAGAATGTTTACAGAGACTGAGTGTAATAACTAGCGGGATGATAAATCTGGGATTATATCCGCCCATAATGCCTCAAATCAATCGAAGTTAGACTAAGCATCCATAGTTTACGATTCAGCCAAGAGCCATCTTCTTAGCTCTTTAAACCCTGTTTATATCGTAGGCCTGCGTATTGCCATTGGAGCATACAGAACCTGTGTAGTTTTTAATATTCTTGCGGAAAGCAACCAAGAGCCATTGCATATTAGAAGAAGAAGGCTTACCTTTAATTATGCTGCTAAAATCTCACACATCTAAGAAAATCCTGTGTTTATAAATGTTTCTCCAGCGCATTTTTGATAGTAATTTATTTCTCTGCAATTTGTTGTTGAACTCTTATGTAGCTATGCCTAATTCGTAGAGCGTGTATCTGCTAATTGACCATTAAACATTGTTAATGTAAAAAAAACCAATTATTTTGGAAAGTTTAGTTTTCATATTCCAGAAAAATTCTATATGTTAAAAACTGTGTAATATGTGAATTGCAATTTCGGTGTAATCGATAGCGCAGCACCTCAAGGAACAAGGGGGCTGATATTTTAAATTCTTGTATTTCTGTATTGATTTTCTGAAAATGTTATTATAATTGCATTACTGTTATGTTAATATGAAAGTTTAATTTCATTCAAATTTGATAATCACTTTGCAAGATATGCATTATTATGTAATTATATTAAATTGTCAAAAAGCTCCACGCATCAATTGAGAAAATTGGCTGGCGTTTACTGAGTTGGAGCATTTAACGGAATACAACAGCTGTGAGGGTGTGACGGGTGAAATTTCAGCCATTCTCAATAAAATATGATTTTTTTTCTTTTTTCCACAGAAAAATACTGGAGACATTAAACTGCATTATTCAAAGTTTCACAGATTTATGATGACTACAAGTTGCCTTAATTACATTTTGCCATTGTATAATGTTAAAAAACTTTTTTTTTTCCAAATAGCATTGCGGAGCATTATAAGACCAGGCCGCTCGTTTTAAGGTATGGCATGTGAGAATTGACCATGTTGGGATCGCCAGTGTTTGCACTCCAAGGGCTAATTTTTTTTTTCCTTTTTGTATCACCTCCTCCGTTATTGAGTATCTTTGAATGGTTTAAACATTTTTTTAAGACTTTAACATTAAGTAGCGCTCCAGGTTATGAGGACCAAATTAACCGGCCGGGAGGGATTCGAGGCGCTGACCACGTCTCACTCTCCATTACTGCGCCCCATCCACGACGTCTGTCATGGGCCGCGATGGGGGACGCAGCGGTAGGCCAAGTGAGTTTCGTGCCATGGATTTAAGTTACAATCCCTTAAAACGTTGAAATTTCAATAACTTGTATTACTGAACTACTATATTTTTAAAAGATGTTAGAAGTTTTATCTAAAATTAATCATTTTTCTTAAAAATATGCCTTTTGCAAAACTACTATTGGGTTTAGGATAATTTTATCCTTGGTAATATTACAACATTATTACAATTATATTACATTTTTGAAAATTTTAGGCGCCCAAAGGTTCCAATCACTTTTTGCTATAAAAAGAAATTTTCGATTTCTTTAATCAATTGTAGTCAATCCCAGTATCCATAAAGGCTCTTATTATGCATAAATTTGGAATTTGTATATAAAGAAAGAAAGAAGTACTTAATGATTTGTGTACTATAACTTGCCGTTATTGAGATCGCACATAAATTAAGGATAATGCCTGTTCAGAAACTAGGTTGTTCTGACGTAGGATAAATATCCAGTTAGTAACATTTGTACGTATTAAGTAAAATGTTCACCAGGGATTGGTTTTTTCCCCTATATCAATTTAATTTCACATTTATATTATATTGTTCAGACAACAATGGAATATTTAACTCTTGTATTCTACTTATTTGTGTTTCCTATTTATCATTGTATTGGCTCGAATCGTCATATATGTATATTTATTTTTCCCATTTTCAGCAGTGTTGCTGTTTAAATCAAAGAAACTGAGAACAGTTTTAAAAATCCGACAATTTGATGTAATAGACACCTTTTAGTGGCTTGCCTATGGGTTGCTCTTTATAAAGTGTATTACTTTATTTATCAGAAATTGATTCTCAACTCAGACATGTATAGGTACACTTTTCCATTTTCAGGAGAGCTATTTTAGTCAAAGATCGTGAAAGAGCTTTAGAAAAATCCAATGCTATATTGTAACAGACACCGCTTTTAGTTTTTTTTTTTTTTTTTTTTTTTTTTGCCTGTGGGTTTCACTTTTTACAAATTATCGTTTTAATCAAAAAATGTATCACCCCCCGCCGTGTTTGAATCCGCGACCTTGGGAACTAGAGGCTAGCGCATTATTGCTCCTGGACCACAGAGGACACCAGGTTACAACGCATCCCTTGTCTGTGCCAATACAACGTTTTAATAAATCAAGCTTATTCTAGCGTGTACTTGTTGTCATGTGCTAGTTTTATATATTTGACGCATTTTTCACAGCAAATGCGCTACAACTGATGTCGAGAATTAAAAAATCGGCATTTTGTACTACCTAGTAGTACAATTCTAACTTGTGTACCTTTGTTTAGTTCTGCGCCATAATTTAGTGGGTTGAGGCATTGTACTCCAGTTCCCAGCCACGTAATTTGTTTAGATACGAACCCACTCATATGGTTGCGGATTTTCGGGCTTTGTATAGGAACGCTGTACTCACAGCATCATGAGACACTTTAGGAGCTACTATAGGTAACGATCTGCAGATAACGAAAGACAATGCTCCGATTTGGCGGAAACATGGTGCTGAACACATCGTCACATCGGCTAGATGATAGGGGTGGGCGTTAGGTCGACACTCAGGTTGGCAGGTCAAAGCCTACAAGGGCTGTAGTGCCAACTATTTAACTTTAACTTTTATAGCTTGCTTGGAATAGTGTATAAGATAGTGTTCAATTCAACATGCAACTGCCTCCTGCAAGAAACTGAGTGGCCTAAATATCTACTGGAGGACATCAACAGGCAGACCTCACAATTAACAGAACACGACCACAAGTGTTAGGCAACAGGGGGCGTTGCGCCAGTGACGCCTTTCGAAGTACTGCGATTTTACCAAGTGTCAAGCAACTGTTTATTTTTTTCATTTCTCTGTATATGAAATGTAAAATCTTACTGTTTATTTCTTCATGTTTCTGTATATAAAATGTAAAATCCTACATTATTTTTGTAATATTGAAAACCTTATAAAAGTTGTCCCTTATTGTAATCTTATAAAATATGAGTTTCAAGGTTTCAATGCTAAAATGTGGTTTTAACAAAGACTAAAACTAGTTTTGAATTACCCTAATAGCATATTATCCAGCACAGATAATTTATTCATCAATACAACCATGTCAATCCAAAAATGTGTGATTGTGAAATGAGAGAGAGAGCATCACAAGACAAAAAAAAGTTCCTGGGGTATTTATCAAACTTTCATTGAAATATCACCATCCCTTGTGATATAAACTGCAGGTGTTGATTTTGTATCGTACATGTAATGAAATTGGTAGTGTATTACTGGCTAATTCGAAAAGAATTCTAGACAAAATATATCTATGCTGATTGAGTATGTCGATAGAGGAGTGGAACGTTTACTCATATAGAGTGTATGAGTACGCAGCTTTTGCGCATGGGAGATTGAATTATGACGAATAATAACTTCCAATACAATTGCATCCATTTTCAAAGGACACGGAGATAATTGGACGTTATTAAATCTATTATCTTCACAGCCTGGCAACAGAGTAGAGCATAAAGAGTCGAGAGTTTTGTTTTAGTTTGTTGTCAGTCTAGTGTTTTGTTTTGAACCGTGCTTGAAATTTGGTTCTCCACGTGCCTGCGTGCTTTTTATCAACTACTGCCACTAACGAGGGTTGAGGGGGGGGGGATTTCTTTCAAGCTCAGATCGTATACACAACATTACTGTTAGCATTCCTGAACTTCCGCTCTACACACAACACCCGTTGTAGCATACATAGTTGTTAAGCGTATGACCATGACTTTATTCCAGTAGACAGCCTGGAATCCGATTCTTTAACACCAATTTGTGGCTAAACGGATCATTTTAGCAGCAAATGGTAAAAACACAAATAACTCATTTTTGTGCTTCTACCTCGCTATTTTAATCAGGGGGTGATGAAATATTCCTAACCAAATATTTTACCAATTTTATTTCATTTATGCATCCATGCAATTTAGAGGTAAATTGTAAAATCCGTTCCATATGTGACGTCCCTACTGCTTCACAGGGCATTTTACCAACCATCTCGGCCGGCGCGTACATAGCAGGGAGGGGTGTGTGGAACGTTATCTCATTGTTGTTCGATCAAGCAGTGATGTGAGTTAACGGTAGCACACTCACGCGATGTATGCAAATATTTTGAAGGTGCATCGGGGAAGAATTATCAGTATGTGGGAAGCCAATTTGCCATTTGAGGACATTACTAGGGCAATACATGCAGCATTCGCACTTAAATGATTCAGTGTCAAGGCGGTTAAATCAGGCACTGGACAGGAATGGAGATTGAGAGGATTACTAAAATAATGTTCAGTAAATATGTCCTGTTTGAGAATCTGATTTACTTCAGTTTGACATTATGTTGCTATAAAAACAATCGCTGGTGGAGAAAGTGCGCAAAATAGTGTTTTAGTCAGTTAAGTAATTAAAAATGGTTATTATAAGTAGAGCTCGGTTTTGGGTTCTGAAGCACACACTGTTACGAACACACAGAGCAGTCAGCGGTATAAAGAGAGCGTAGTGGGGATTGGGCTTGTAGCGTAAACATGCGCACGTAGCGGTATAATCTGTTCCAAAAGTATCTCATTACATGAAAGTTGACATGTGCATCGTTCTAATTCATAAAGTAACACAACAAAACAATTATTTCATTATATGATCAGTAAATAAAAATGCCTTGCACGTTTACAAATAAAAGTATAACACATAATACAAAAAAAAAAAATCAGGATAATCATGTACAACGCTTTGAAAAGACAATGAACATAAATCAACGAAAGTCACTCAAAATTCCTAACAGTGAATTACAAGATGCATTTGTACCGTATCGAAAGAAAGGGCTCTCCTCCTCTCACTTAAAACATGTTTGAATCATCCAAAAGTTTGTTTAGTGTCGAGCACCTATTTTCGTATTTTTGACATTTTTCAATCTGCACTTTCTTTCATTGTTTATTGGTTTATCTACTAGCAGGAACTGAATGAGGCCAGGTAGTGAGCAATCCTAGATAGTGCAACACGTTTCGAAACGGGTTGAAGAGACTACGCCTATTTCATCACGTCATAGTTACACTCTGTTTGCACCGTACCTCAATCCGACAATTTCGTGACCCCGGACCGAACTCTTAATTATAAGCGACGACCAGTAAAGCTATTGCTCAGTTACATATGCATATGTGAGTAATCTATAATTGTGCAGGTAAAACAGAACGCCATTGCATGCGTTAAAGCGTAAAGAGATACACGCTCCTCCTTCTTGCTATGTACATATACACACTGTGAAGTCCAGTAGAATGTCTCCCAAAGCTGCGGTGACAGCATCAATGGAAGCGAGAGTACATTATCACAATCATTTCTTTTTTATTTTTGTCAGTACATGTTTCCGGTGAAATAATAATAATAATAATAATAATAATGATAATAATAATAATAATAATGGTGGTGCTGGTGGTGGTTATAACAGTAACAACCTAACAAATGCACATGCTTAGGCCTTACTCACGTAAAATATCTTCTTAAAGGAAATTGTCGACTGGGTCAGAGCGAAAGATCAGCAGAAGTCGAGCATGCCCTTCTTTTTTTTTTTAAAAAAAAAAAATAAAAAATACAGTTCCGGAGGCTTGTCAGGACTCCGGCGCTGTATTCCTTTTTTCTCCATTTTTTCCAGTTTCCTACATTTCCTTAGTAGACCTTATTATTCTTAACGTTTTCCTTTTACATTTACAAACACAGAAATACCTATGCCCAAGGCGAGGACTTCAACCCACGATCCTGTGCACCACGAAGCGCCAAAGCGAGACGCTTTAGCGAGCGCGGCCACCGGGATCGGCTATTTTTCCTTCTAAAGGGCCACGACAGAAAGTACTTGACAGTAAGGTCCATTACCACACTAGAATTTAGCGGCAAGTCATTGAGATGTATAATCATACAAATAACTTCAACAGAAAAGAAGAAACAGCACATGCACACAAAGCATTCACATGCCCTTGGCATAAAATATTAAAACCATATAACTCCGATAGGCAAATCGGCTGACATCAGCCTCAGCCATGCAGAGATTGCCAGACCAATAGCACCTATAAATATGACTGGGGCTTCAATATCCGTTACTTAGGCAGCAGCATCCATTAGTCACAGTTCCTCTGAAGATGCCCAAGGAAGGTACTGACGAAACGTTAGGTGAAGTTTCATCAACTTGATCAAGGCCAAAAGTGGCGGATACTGAATTATACGGAATAACTTAACTAGATTTACTATACTATAACAGTTTTTTAAATATTTATTTTTTTTTAGCTAGGACTCTGAAATTAATATCACACATTGTAGAAATGCCTTCGTTGTAAAGATAATAGAAATTCCTGCAACCAGTGGATAATCTTAATGATTATAGCAGAGTGAATGTCATATTAAGAATATCCACGGGTTGGATACAGCGTTTTATGCAATCTTAGCATTGTAAACTGTAGTAAAGAAACCATTAATATTTCGGCATCCATTGCTAACATGTGGGAATATCTTCATATGTTCGTATCCATTAGTTGCATATGTATTTCCTGCATTACATCTATTATTATCTGACTTATTTAACCGCTAAACAAGATAACATTGCGAGCATTCTCTTCCTGGGAGAGAAGTGAGTAGGTATTACTTACTGATTAACCTTTGTCAGCACAAATTGGTAAGTAATTATACATTCAGATCCTCATTATTCTATATTCAATAATGTACTGAGAATTTTAGCATCTTCATGGCACAGAGGAAATAGTATCCGATAACTTGGAATACCAATATTACGTCATTGCTACATTATTATTGATAAGCCTTTTATAATGAGACACTACAATAACAATCCATTTTAATGGTAGGATTGCATAAAGTGTTTTTACATCTTGAAGCGTGTCGCTTTATGAAACATATAGAAGGTATTAACGTTCAGTACTGGAATTTCAAAACATTGATTGTGAATGTTTCTCAGTATATATCATAAAAATATTTTAAAATGGCACTACAAAAGTTAGTAACAGAAGGTAAGTTACACGGTTATATTTTTGCTTTCATAATGCTCTTTGCTTTCAAAGATAGCAGAGCTAATAAGTTACATTTCACGGAATTTTTCTATTCTCAGAAAATTAGTAATCAAATACTACTGCAATCCTTTGTATTTCCACACTCATATTTATTTTAATGTCATTTTAATAATTTATCCTTTTACTAGCAGGAGAATGACATCGGCCAGATTTGTTACACACACAGTTCACTATGTAGGTATCCAAACCAAGAATAACCGCCACATATGGTTTTAAAACATCTTTGTTTTCATTTGTACAGACTCCTACTAATAATCGTCAACTGCGTTTTGTCTTTTACTTACAAATTCATTAAGAACCCTTTATAGTTTTCTATCAAGGTGTGGGAAAACACACAAATACACAAATAGCACCTGCAATGTATTTGATAATAACCGATTACCCTTATCTTAAAATACCGTGGAAATGATAGTATTATCAAGCCATTAAATATTTGTTTTGTATCATAAAAAATTAATTTTAGTAAAACATTTGTAACTTGGGAATTCAAGTTAACGGAAACATCTTGTATAAGGGAAAGAATAATGTTCAGTTATTTTATTTTTATTTACCAGAAGAATGACTAACCGCTGGAATTCTTCCTATTACACATACTGACTTCAAAATGGTACTGTAAATAGCATTGATGTGTCGTGTGAACAATTGTGGTGTTAAACTGTCATATTGAGAATTGAAAACATGTAGGTAAACAGGCAATATTTGGTCACATTTACCACACAACACCTAAACTGATATTTAACGGAAAATATAAAATGTACTAGACTGTGCTTTTAAAGACATATTAAATACCGTTAAATTAATGAATTCTATGACCTCCATTATCTTATTTTAATTATCTTAGATGTTATACCTAAATATATTGATATTTTATGAATAATAAGTAAATGCAATATATACGATGAAGCTTCACCAAAATTATAAATGATATTCAACTTCAGCATACTGAAGTAAACTTGCTTACTTAAACAAATACTATAAGCTAGGAAAATATACTATTTTTCAATTCAAATTTTATTACGTTTCTTTCAAAACATATTTTTCTTAAAGTAGAAAACTTATATTTGCATATATGAACTTTCTACTTCTTTAAAATAAGTATGAGCTTAAGATTCTTTAACAATTTTAAGACTTTAAGTCTGCTCTTTTGATAAGCATGTTCCTAAACATAAAAAGATGAGTTAGCGTAAAATACAATACCAACATAGCATTCATTATATTTATAAAATCTAAAACAATTTAAATAAGATAAGAAAACCCAAACAAAACATTTCAGTGATCAGTATTTAAAATATCTGCAAAGCATAGTTTGATATATTTCATAATGCCTGTCAAATATGACTGTATATAATACTTCTCAGTTTGAGCAATCACTGCCTTTTTGACGTACATGTTGCCATAAACATATTAGTATTTGATTTCAAGGTTGCCAAAAAGTTGACAGGAAATAAATGGAAATATTGCCTGGAGTTGTTACTCATTAATCTATGTAGTTACTTTATGTTTTGTGACTTTAAGGGGACACCGAAGTAGTAGAAGTCATTTTCCAAAGTATTAAAGCTTTGATTTTTTGCACAGGAATTACCAGCAACAAAAATTATCTATACCACATTTCAGCACAATATGTAACGCCATTCTAGATCTATTAATTAATTTACATCAATTTTATTAGCAAAATCCAAAATCTATCTTCTCCGATAGATATCGTACCCAAGGTGACATTCTTTAAAATTACATTCCTTTACCCCTTTGTAATAAAATGTTTGATTGGAAGTTTCCCATATTTGATAGGTTTTTCTATTTAAAAATATTTGTACCACAAAGTGAAAAAACTGAGAAAAAGCAGAGCAAAATTCTGTTAATTATTTTTAAAACTAAAGCATACATAATTTTATTGCACACATTCTGAAGTACGACAGGAAGGTTTTTCAGTGCGGCAGCCACATTTTCATGAGAGAAAATAGATTTTGAATGTGAGGGAAATAGCGTAAAAACTGAACTTGAGAAAAATGGCTTTCAATTTGACATAGCCAAAGTCACCAGCTCAACGCTTTGAAATGGCGACCAAAGCATGTGTTACATCAGTCTAAGGAATTAAGCATTGCAAGTATATACTTTACGGTATGTGAGTTTTTTTGTTCCAAAATTAAAAAAATCAACATTTTGACCAACATCACTAAAAATGACATTTTTTGGCCCCTTAAGCAGTTTTTGTCAGCCTACATGATTAATTGAGCTTAGTAACCAACGTAATTGTGAAAACCGTATACTATTTAGACATATGTGCATAATCTCTTAACCCTTCCGTGGAGGCATGGTAGGAAACTGACTTTTAATCCTTTGTTAAATTATACCCTGAACATGCAGCTAAACAGCTGAAACTTGTGTGTAAGTTCTGACTTTCTGTAATTTCTGCATATATTTAATGTGTTTTAATTGCGCTTTAATGCCTATGGACTGAAAAAGTTAAGCTTATCTAATTTAAAACAACCGAATTATAAAGCTTATACGAATAAATGACTTATACAATATTTCAGAATATAGTTTTTCCAGCTGAAATATGTTAAAATTCAAGCCATATTTGTACGTGTTCCAAAACATGAATAAAACTGCGTTTTCCACATATCGTTAAATTGGCTCTATATCACACCTACAGACTTTAACGGAATACCCTAAATGGACGGTTTTTCCATACCTAGACAGGGCTATACAGGTTTACCTACATTCTTGAGCAGTAGGTATTTCGAGTGTTCTCTTGGTCACCTTCGTCATGCGCTTCTCCTTCAGTAAATATCGGAACAGGTTACTCTACGCCATAGTTTCTAATTGAAATAGAAATTTGAGTTTCTTGATTCCAAAAGACGATAACAACTTGTCTTTATTGTTGTTTAATGAGGACCGATTGTGTGTTAGATTTAGGGAATCATACGGGTAGACAGAAATCGCGTCCTTATTGGAGTTGCAGCCTTGTTCATGTGCCTTATTGCCTTCCTCGGAAGCATTGTTGTCCTCGGGTGTTATGTAGATGTTTTCATAGCTGGAAAATGCCATTCATTATGCAGTTTATTAAACAAATATCTGACTGTTTCTTCGAAGTTCATTTCGATATCCCTGACTGATTTTGACATGTGACAACTATGCGCTAACATCTGGTTTCAGTCTCATAGACGTTTGATATCTGAACATAATCTGTTAGATTATTAGGCTATTACTTCTGAACGTCTATACTGGATCCGTTCTAAGAAACATACTTTTGTGTTAGAATAGAACACTGACAGAGGATACCAAATCAATACAGGTTATTATTATACTTTTACCCTAAGCGGGTGGGGGCGCCCTCGGGATGTAGGAATGATTTCAGGGGATACACCGGGCGCTGAAATCAGGAACAACGGCACAATAGTGGCAATATCCCTTCAGTTTCCAGATTGAAGCGTCCTGACAGTCCGATAGGCACCGGATATCCCGGTCCACAAAGGATTCAACGCCCCCGCCATGGGCAGTTCTCATCCCGGCAACCAACCGTAGACGCTGCGCCGAGTACCATCGCCGACACTTCCAAAGTGGATGAATGAAATAACAATGAAAACCACAAAGAGGAACAGGAAATTCGGGGGATGGAAAAATGCTACCCAGCATTCGCCTGGTGATTTGAAAAAAACTACGAAAAAAAGAACATGGGTCAGACAAGCCGGTCACAGGGATTGAACCCGCGACTTCCGAAAGTGGGTCAAAGACGTATCCGACGAGCTATCCTATTCGGTACACTTTTTTGTATTGCTCCGCACAACAACACAACATATGCAATCGTTATGGAATAAGCGCTCAGCTTTAGTAAATTTAATGCTCTTTTTGTTTCCAGATAATAGTAAGGCATAGCGTATTGCAATGAAAGCATTGAATGTATCCATTATGGTAATGACTTACAAGTTTGGGTAGAAGACCTATAACAAAATGTTCTTCACAGCCACCTAACTGCGACTACTTCATTTAAGCTAACTAGGCCTTCCAAATATATATCATCCCATAAGCTGTTTGCATAGGATAACTTTCCAGAGACAATCATTCCCAAATATAATAGAAGCTTCTTGATTCAAACGCGAAGTATAAACTGCTCTAACTTAAATCGAATTATTTAATTAGTGTCAGATAAGTAACGGGATGTAAAATACAACACTAGTCCATGCATTATGACCTCGGTGCCTGTGTCAGAACCCTTAAAATAAACTAAGAGTATTTAAATATTTTACAATAGTTATGCTTGTAGGTCACGATTAGAAATAATGCGAATCGTTAACTTCATTATTCTTCCGCATAGCCTTCAGTAATTTAGCTGAAGTGGGACGTGTAGCTGTCGGATAGAATTATGTATGTAGTGTAGTTGTGGCTGATTAGAAAGCTTGAGATTTTAGCGGTCTCCATGTGCCATGGTGAATATTTTCTTAAATATATTTTTCCTGTTTGGAGAAGTTACGAAACCTAATGTTTCTTTAGGAGCTATATTTCACGCTAGTTAAAACTGCATTATGCTTTTTTAAGGAAGATGTTCATTTTTATCCCTCGTAGGTTATCGAGTGGGGATTTGCTGCTCAGAAATCGAAAGCAGTCCTGTTTTTTGTATTTTCCATTTGCTGAGTTCCTAACGTTCTATTTTTAAAAGTAATTTCGCAATTTTAATCTCTGGTACTGACTGGTTACATAGAATGGAAGGGTTCAGAATATGCTCCTTTCAGGAAATATTATGAGAGATAATTTGAACAAACGGCCCATTACTATTTTGATCTAAAGATGTCTGCATGCCCATAAATCAAAATGTAATTTTCATGTATTTTTGATACTCTAAAAATGTGAAGTAATATGTCATGGCTTGATATCTATGTTATGCTAGGATGTTCCTAATAAATAACTTAGTTTCCTCATTTCCCCAATAATTCTGTGAAAGAAATGGATATTCGAAATAGGGTAAAAATTTAGACTTTAGACATTTTATATTTTTGATACACTTAGATCTTATAATTTTAATACACACTATTGTTTTTCTAATGTTGTGGACTTAAACATCCAAAGGAACTTTTATGTCTATGCTGTTCAAGATAAATTTCCCCAGATTTTTTTCAGCATTGCTCAACTTGAAAAATGCTCTACTTAACACAATCTGTAATTTACCTTCTTGAAATTTTAAGGGGAGCTTCGGGTATTAGTGCACTAAAATTATTATGCAAGTATTACAATATATGATGCACCTCATTTAAAATTAAAATACTTGCGCATGTCACATTAATAACATTGGTATATTCAATAATACAATACAAATACACACTACACTTCGTTATAGTAAAGTAGTGGCATTAATTCTGGACACAATTTTTAGTTAAATTAACTTTCAAATTTAATTTTGGAATCAACTCTTTCAGGATCATTCTTATTTGTTAAATTATAACTTTTGAATGTTACTATGATATAGTATTGAACCTATTACCATAAACAGTAGCTGATTTCGATCATAACGGGTTATCTAACTCTACTTTGGAAAATATATAATTTATTACATATACATATATTTTTATTTGATATGGTATGCAATGTGAAAATTGAATTTATTGCTCTCATATTACATAGAGGAGCTCAAAATTTGAAGACATCTATTAATTTTGGGATTGTGACGATTCAACAGCATGGACTCCACAATCTTAAAATAACATATGTTCCCCAATTTTGGGCTCCTTATTATATTCGGGTGATAATTCATTAAATTGCATTTGGATATAGTATAAAATAGAAAGTTTAATACCCAAAAATACTTTTAAACTTATTGTGCATCTAATATGATATATAATACGTTTTTACTCTCATATAACAGGGGGGCTCAACATTGGGGAAATGCGGTATTTTTTAGATTATGGTGTTCGTGGTGTTTATGCTCATGATATTGAAATATCATAATCGTAAAATTACTAGATTTTCCAAATGTTTTAGCTCCTCTATATTATATAGACCAATAACTCCAGTTTTCACATTGAATACAGCATAAAATAAAATGTATGTTTATATTTATGAAATGATATATTTTCAAAGCTGGGTCAAAGTAACCCATTAAAAGCCAAATTATTTCCTGTTTATGGTAGAAGGTTCAATATTGTATTATGGTAACACTTCCTGGCTATAGTTTATCATATAAGAATGATCCTGAATGATAGTTGAATGCAATATTCAAATTTGAAAGATAATTTAATAGAAAAATGCCCAGAACTAATACCAGTACTTTACATTGATTCAAATTGGTAAATTGCAAAATATGTATTCTTGTTAAAAGATACATGTATAATACTGTTATAGTCAATCGCTTAAAATAAGCAGCATTCCAGTTGTCATAACAAAGGTGTGAGTGAGTGTGTGCGTGTGGGTTTTGTGTGTGCGTATGGGTTTATGGTAGGTTAAAAATTGAAATCAACGAAAAACCGTAGTGTTTACTTTTAAAGACACATCGCCCTAATAAGCCAATGAATTTCGGCGTGCTGCAGTGACGCTGCAGGCTGTGTCTGGCGAATCGTCACGCACACAAAATGTATTGTGTGGCAGGGGGGAGGTATCGCTCCGGCTCCTTGTTATCTATATTTATCTTATATCGTCATCATTATTTAAAATTATTATTTACATTTGCTCCGGCTTGCTGGGTTCTTAGGTTGAGCAAGCATCTCTTAGGCAGGGAGTGATCGCTAAAAGGAATTATTTCATAGATAACACATTAGTAAATTTTAGTTTGAGTGTTTGTTTCAAACCATAACCTAGCTGAAACTGTCCTCACTCATACCTACATGTTGGCTAACAAGTGAAGCTTGAGATTTCGCGTATCACATTTCTTTTTCTGTCATTAATGTAAAGAACAACTGAAGAACAGGTGTGTAGAAGTGGCTTGTTTCTTGGCTCCTTGAATATATACCAAACAGCCCCGTTCTGTCTAAGCATTAAAACTAAGCTCTGATTGGCTTATCTTGGCGTATTTTGTGGTGCCTGTATTCATGAGCCAATCACTACCGTTTTAACATTTACCTAAGGTGTTGGTTAACTCGAGAGTAACGTTCACATTCCTACTATATTGTCATCTCCAACGCTTGCTTTCTATCTTTTCGGCTCAAGGCCATTCTTTTGTATTTTTCACTCAGCTCTACATAACTGTTGTACAGAAAACTCTGCTATTCCCCTTCCCCCCAGACAATTTCAACTTTTTCTAATTCATCTCTAGTATAAACTTAGCTTATCCTAACGTAATCTGATGATATAATCCATCCTATATGTTATAGCTATGTATTTGCATCATGTTAGTATATTAATTGCTTACAGCTTCTTGCAGACACAATACTGTCTCATGTGTTATGAGGGTTGTTTCATGATTCCAAAATATGGAACACATAATAAAATTAATATGCTTTTTGTTCATCTTGTTAAATTTTCTATCCTCCTAGATACATATTCTAAACATCTATATCCCCTATGTTCTCTACAAAGAGAAACGTTTATGCCATTTTGTAAACGGTTATTCCTTGATGTACTCTTTTGTGTTATAATTTGGCACTTTTAGGAATGTTTTAATGCTCCAATAAACTCTTCCCTATTAACTCCTCTGCATTGGACAAGCATTTTATTATAGTTTTCGACACAGTCGTACGGGAGTTTCATGCTCAGATTCAGACATGTTTCCAGGTCTTATGCACAGTCCATAACTAACCACAAAACTTAGCAAACTTATATGAGAAGCAAGGATATTGTTAATAGTTTGTGAAATTCAAAGGGAAGAACAAGGAATTTCTGGTCAATTTACTTGATTAAAATGTGACTTGTGTAATTACCTTTACTTTCGCTATCACGTAATCACTATATATAGTAGGCAGAGAAGTTATTGTATTCCACCTAAACCCACACAGTGATTTCACAGGAGATACATATTTTGAGGACCCCTGAGTACAAGGATAATTTTCAGAAATAGATCAATGCGTGTGTCTGTCTATTTACGTGCGTGTGTGTGTGTGCCTGTGTGTCTCAAAAACCAAAGGTTGCTTAAGTTCAGTATCTTTGAACGATGCAACACGAATATTTTCAGGAAAATTCCCCACACAAAACTAACCTTTACATGGAACATTTTTCAAAATTTTCAATTTTCTAAAAAATAGTTATAAAAATTTTGATTTAAATGCCGTATATGAAAGATGTTTACAGGGCAAATAAAATGTAGATCCCGAATTTCTTGGGAATAGCCGCTGAATTCCTTTTCTATTTGAGTGACTTTGTTTGGCTGGTAACCACAAGAAGTACACAAAATCTTACAGCACAAAGAATGTAGATCTCGTTAAATCTTACAATTTATGTCATATACAGTTATTGTTTTCACAGATATTTGCTACCATTGCTTTCAATTTTAAAATACTTAAAACTTTTCTCAAACGGGAAGCACTCGTCCGTTTCTTCTCTCTTCATTTTACTCCAGGTCATTAAAAACAATGAGCATCAATAACAATCGCATAGCGACAGCTTTAGAAATATTTAACTTTCCCTTTAGTCTACTTTATTACCCTTCTACTTATAAAAATAAGTAATAGGAACATTTTTGGTAGGAATGGTTTGTTTGTAGAACAGATATAGAATGCCATATGAATGGAACACATCAGATTTGTCTTGTTCGTAACGTAGTCGGAGGAATGATATGTTCTTAGCACTTTTTTATGCTAACGCTAAATTATTATTGGCTTTGTGTTGATTCAGACTTGACCTCAGGAAATGAGTCCCTTAACGTATACTAAAGTTGTGTTTTTGGCTTTGTACATAGCATCCTGTTCTAAATTTCAGTAGTTTTGCAATGAATGCCACGAATTTCTTGTGTTGTCCTGTTCAAATACCAACGACTGTACCGCATCTGGCCTGGTTCCAAAGCAGCCTGGCAGTCAAGCCACTTATCACATTAAAACTCATCAAAGCTTTGGGCACGGAGGCCGAGCTGAAGCTTTGTGCAGTGTAGCTATGTCACACCTGATGTGATCCACACGCGCTACAAAATGAACAATACTCGTTTTTCTGAAAATGGCAGTGTTTGGAAAACTCAAAAGAGGAAGCGTGCAGCTACAGCAAGCTGCCATCAAAGCAAGCGGTGAGTTAAGAAATATCCTTCAGTATTGTGCGTATAGTGGTTTTAAAGTACCTGAGAGTGGTCATATCCGCACTCCGTTATAATATGTGTTTACATTAACATTCAAATCATGCATGTTTGCTTTAGCAAATGTTTTACGTTGTGCACATAACATCATATAAGCTGTTGTGTGTTTAAGGGAAACGGAATTGTTAAAACTAAACGCCTTAGTAGCGTTTTCCATGCTATTTGAAAGCGCCTTAAGCCCCAAGAAAGGAAAATAATTCTTGTTTTGAGTACTTTTGCGTTACCAAAACTTTTTCTATTGATCGAATCATTATTGAAGCTATTATTTTGGAAATTAAATTGTAAATACACTCAAAATTTGGTGTAATTTTTGTATTTTGCTGAGTGCAGCGAACACTTTTGTTGCTTTGTTTGTGAAACATTTATCAATATGGATCTATTTTTGAAATGTCATATATTTGCCATTATTTTCCTGTTAGCTACAGAACTGCAGTCTTCAATATACCACCTTTCCCAAAATGTCTAATTTTTTTTTCTGTCACAACAGCTGCTAATAAATATCCATAATAAACATGCATAGAGCATACTAATAATGCCTGCACAGTAAAAATTATATACCTACATTGGATTTGTTTCTCGAGCAACTGAATATTTATTGTGGTAATGTCTGAAATATTTCATATTACAACTGAAAGGAATATATTGAATGAATGAATGAATGAATGAATAAGTGTATTTATTGACATAGCAATATCATACATAGAATTTCAACAGTCGCACGGGTCCACAGACGGTACGTGCTTTTGAAATACACATTACAAGCAATATTAAAACAACAGCAACAAAGAATTAAAAGAGTAAACACGAAAATAAAAAGACACAGGAAATATACAGTCAAAAGCAATATTAAACAGCAATAAAGAATTAAGAGTGAATCCGAAAATAAAAATACAAAGATATTCAAATATAGCAATTTAAATTTACAGCACAGAGTACACCTTCATAAATGCACCCTCTTATAATAGATAATTACACTTAAAATACATATATACACATAATATATACACCATATATAAAACCATAGCACAACAGTGACCTAAGTATGACATAATATATATGTATGTAGAACAATGTAGTCACTTTTGTTTAGTTGATCTTATCCCCCCCCCCCTTCTCTATTGGCAGCCTCCTCAGATCTCAGCTGTCTTGCCTTACGTATAAATTTACCTAGCCTGTCCATGTTTTCCGTGCCTGCCAGTAGCGTCCAACATGCTTCTAGCCCTACATTCGCAATGGAAAAAAATCGCGGCAAATATTTTTCCCGCCATTCCCCCGTACCCCTACATCTTGCCAAGGTGTGAGTCCACGACTCTTCCTCCTCGCAAATTGGAAACATTCTCGTACCATTCTCGTCAGAAATTTTCGTGCTCCTCCATGCTCCTAGTCTAATCCACGCGAGCCCCACTCCGATTTCAGCCCAGACTGTACTTCTAATGACACCTTCTCTGTGCATTGCGCAATTATTTGCTGTCTGTCAATATCACAGAGACGTTTCTTAATTTTTCTCCAAATACTTCGCCTGTTTTCCTGCCCCGCCATCCAAATGTCTTCCATCCCAATGGTTTCCAACCCTTTCTTTAATTTTGATGCCCACGTCGAATTACCTTCCATTCGCAACTGTTCACGGTAGCAGACTGCCCTAATTAGAGATTGGTTTGCGTGAACGATTCTCATCCAATATTTAACTGCTCTGATTTTGCACTCCATCGTTTCACTATGTGCCCCGAATTCCCTCATTATTCCGTAGTTTTCCGTACCCCTCCCTACACCCAGAATTCCTTTCAAAAACTGGGTCCTCACTTGATCCAGATTCCCTGTTTGTTCCCACCCCCATATTTCTCCTCCGTATGTCATCGTGGATCTAACTGTCGCTCCGTATACAGTTTCCATTAAGGTTATGGATATATTCGGTATTCTGTAGCGTATCCGGAGAGCTTCCGCCGCTTTCACCCTTGCCTTGTGTTTCGTAATGTCAATGTGTTTTGTCCATTTTCCGTTCATTGTAAATGTGAGTCCTAAGTACACAAAAGATTTAACATTGTCCAGTATCTGTCCTGCATATGTCCAAGTCTCCTCCCTGCTATAAACACAACCCTTTTTGAAAGTCATTGCCTTAGTCTTATTCATGTTAACTGTAAGTAACCATTCATCGCAATAATTCTTAAGTTTGTCCAGTCCTCGTTGCAATCCGTTTACTGTCGTAGAGCACAATACTAAATCTTCTGCGTATAGAAGTGTTGGGATCTGCAAATCCGCTACTACTGGTGCTTGAATATTCTCTGCTATCATAGTATCAGTAATATCACCCACAAAGAGATTAAATAGCAAGGGAGATAAAGTACAACCCTGCCTCACTCCCCTATAGGCGGTACATATACTAAAATTGGAACGATACAGAGAAGATTAGCATGGCCCCTGCGCAAGGATGACACGCAAAATCGAAAGGAATATATTATTCACAGACTTCAAATTACTTTAAAAATCGGACGTGTTCCATTCACATGAGTTCCTATATATGTTCTGCAAACACATTATTCGTACAAAACAGTATTATTTTATCTACATCATCCTAATCGAGATAACATTTAATAGAACAGGTCTTACTATTTACTTTCTTATAAGTAGAAGGGAAATAACGGAATACACTAGGCTAAAGTGATTAACAAATCTTTTTAAAGCTGTCGCTGCGCAAATGACATTGAGATGCGCTTGCCTTTGTAGTAAAAAAATCACTTCCTGTTTGAGAAAAGAATAAGTATTTTAAAATAGAAACCAATAACAAAGATTATCACGGAAATGGTTAGCTCTATAACAAAAATGTATATGACATAATATGCGTGTTTGGGTGAGATTTACATTTTTGTGTAGTAAGCTTTGGTCTATCCTTTACCATTTATGCAAATGTCATTCAAAATGAAGAGGTGCTCAGAGGCTGTTGCCGGTTAATTCTAGACACACATTTTATTTACCATGTAAAGCTATTTAATATACGGCATATTAATCAAAATCGTTATAGCCGTTTTTGGGAATATCAAAGTATTCGAAAAAACTTCCATGTAAAGGGTAGTTTGGGGCGGGGGTCTTTCTTGGAAATCTTCGTGACGCATTTTTGGGAGATACTAAACTTAAATTCCAAGTTTGGTATTTAAGGGAATTCTCGTTTTTGAGTAATGCTGCTCTAGATACACACACACACACACACATATATATACACACATGGACCTTTTTCTTAAGACACTTTTATAGATTAAGGGAACCTGAAGGTATTTCCGGTGAAACCTCGGTATCGAATTTTTTATTTGGAATGAAAAACCTTCTCTATCTACAATGTGCATTGTGCATACGTGCTAGAGAAAGCAAAAATGAACGCTCTCACTAATACTAATACACTCTGCCATTTGTTGTGAATTACGACAGCTAAGTACGGACCGGGAGGACAAGGTCGTTGGGACATGGAATCGTGAGCGCGTGGTCTGTGGTTCAAATCCCGCCAGTATTGTTTTCCCTTATTGAGCTTTTTCTAAGTGCCCATTGGTCCTCATAATTAACAAACACGAGGGAAATGGAAATAGAGTTTTATTTATGGACACTATTTAACTGTTGTGGTTCTCAGCGTGGCATTCTCTACTGGGCGTGTAAGACCGCTTAATTTTGTTCAGAGGCAAATTTTATGAGGCTTGAGGTTTTTTACGTGCCGTAAATCTACGACACGGGACCAACAGCTTTACTTCCCTCCGAAGCAAGCCATACTAAAGGATTCTACACCCGAAAAAACCAATCGTCCTCCGCCGGGTTTGAACCCGCGATCTTGGGTATATGGCAACCATTACAACACAGAGCAGGAACGTTAGGCCTGGAACGTTTCCTTCCCAAATTTCTTTCGCATTCATTATTTCATTTTATACACCATCAGCACCCATCGTATGTGGTAAGAATGGATTTCAAACACTACTAAATAAAAAAGGAACCGCTAAGTATGAAATTATGTTGAAAATATAAGAGAAATTAAAATTACACGTAACTTAAATAAGAAAGAATATGTTTCATCATGGTAGTATTGGTTAACGGAATTGTAAAACATATTGGAAAAGAATCAGGATCTGTCTCTGTAGTCGAGTGGCCAGAACTCAGCTCAGAGGTCCCGGATTGAATTCATTTGTATATGTGTAGTGTATCAAAATAAGTCGGTCCACACAACAATAGTCATTATGTATTGGTAGATTAAGTGAACACCAGGACTTGGAGATTGATAGAATGTCATATTTTTTCTGAGACATCACAGAAAATACCGGATTAAAAATTATATTGAGTTTTATTTATGGAAGCTGTGGTTCTCGGCGTCCCATTCTATCCTGGGCAAGAAAGAGATCTTAATTTTGCTCAGAGGACTCTTTATCAGGCTTAAGGTTCGTCCACGTACCATAAACTTATGACATGGAACCAATGGCTTCACCTCGCTTCCGAATAAAGCCATGATAAAGTTTTTTACACCCGAAAAAATCAATTTCCCCCGCAAAATTTGAACCCGCGACGTGAGGAACTAGAGGATAGCTTGTGGTATAAATTTGTTTCGTCTCAAGTTGAGCAAATGACTTAAGAATATGTTGCGTTTTTTCATTCTTCGGCACTTTTTGTGTTGATGATCTTTTAGGTAATTTTCTTTCTTTAGTTACATTTTTCCTCCTTCTCCTTCAGAATAGACTTTTCCAAATTTGAAGGCACAACGAACTCGTGATTCCTTAACTACGAGGTGACGTAATACGTCATGTGATGCCTCCTCTGGTCCGTTACATTATCCTTCAATTATAATGCAGCAAAATAAGCTATCGATATTTTTGATAGCAAAAGTGCTGTTGCAATAGCATTAGTCTGGACTCATTGGTTGATTCCTATTTGGAAAGTTTGGTATGTATCTAGTCTAACAATAGTGACAACTTGGCTATAAAACAGATGAGGGGATGTGCTCAGTTTTAGAGTAGATACAAAGCGTCGCCCAGCATTTGGGACAATGCATAAGAAAAATTGGTCCAGATATTAACAACAAAATTAAAAAATTACTGCAGGAACTTTGGTTAAAAATGTCTAAAATCTATCACATTCTGAGTTGAAGAATTCGTTTTTGAGATACCTATTTTTAAAGGAGACATTGTCTATTTAAGCTAACCAGCCATGAAATCAGCTGAATTTGAAATCACCTTTTGGATGTACAGAAGAATTCTTCAAGAGAAGGGACTGATCCTGCCAGTTCCAGTCTCTATGAGCGTTTAAGTGCTTTATTACAATGCTGAATAAACAACGTCAGCAGTCTTAAGTAATTCTTTTTCTTTCTTTCTTTCTCCTTTTTTATAGTGTTTAATGCCCACTTTTACTACTTGTGGCACCGCAGGCAATGACACCGATAATACATGAATGAAGACGGAGCACCGGTGGAGTGCGATGGCGGGGTAAACTGGAGAACCCTGAGAAAACCCGCCCCTACGCCGCTTTGTCCACCTCAAATCTCACATGCGGTCACATGTAATCGAACCTGCGCCATCTAGGTGAGAGGCGAGTGGTCTCCTTTTTTTACAGTTTCATGTAATATTTTTTATAAATTTCGCGTCGTTATATGCGTAATTTTCAGTAATTTTAGATCAACAGCTCCCGACCCGTTCTGATGACCATTTGTAAACCATTTCTCAAGAGTGTAGAGGCTGTTGAACGCTCTCGGCTGATTACTTCCTGTGGAGTGCAGGAATGGAGTGCCATAATTTTAGAGTACTGCTTGCCTAACGCACATCACTCGCTTGAGGAATTCTTTGATTTTTGGAAGCAATATGAAACTTTAGAAAATCACAATCACATTATAGTTGCTGGTCTGAGTGAAAAGGTTAAGTTCTGTTAAATGGGAGAAGGCAATTGAAATACTATAGCTAATAAGACATGGTTAGAAGGTCACAATCAGACCGTATATGCATAATTTCTGCTTTCAAGTGCAATGTAAATGGAGATACTGTAAGTTACGCCCCGAAATTACATTATGATAGTCAAGTCTGGGCGTAGCCGTCAGTGCTTATTTCTAGTTTAATATGCACTCTTTAAGCCATTAATAGAACATTTGGTTTTATAGCCATATACGTTTACATTAGTATAGCAGTAATACGTATATTAAATATTATGTATACATAGACAGACCACTAAAACTAACAAGTAAGTTGTGGGCTTCTACATTTTTCCCAATGTCTTGTAATTTATGTAATGAAACAAAGTGCAGCAATTCTTCTATTCCCTATTTAAGAGTGGTATATGTATATCAGTGAAATTGCTGTATTATCTGCATAGGAGTGCATTCCTAGCAAGAATGGGAGTATATTTTGTCACGTCTGGATTATACTCGTAGGTTATGTTTATTTTGCCAAAAGTCTATTATACAACCATGGTATACATATCAGTGTTAGTGTGCAACTCGCAATCGCGAGTTCTTGGGTCCGCATCAATCTAACTCCTGGGTTTTCGTTGTTTTCCCGGGTTGAAATGTGAATCCTGGGGTTGTTTCCCTTCTACCACACATTTCCTGACCTTCATTTCCTTTACCAATACTTTCCTTCATTGTCATCTGTTTAGGATTGTAGGACCAGGCGATGGTGTTCGGTGTGTTGCGGTTGAGAGGTAGAGTTGCGCTTTGAAGAGGTTTCTTCCCTAGCATCGATCTGGACTGTCTTGTAAGGACCCGCCTCTAGGGGTTAAACTGGGTTGGGTGCGATCAAACTGGAAACATTAGGGACCTCGTCCATGCTTTTACATATCGTCTTCGGGCCTTCCGTCACATCCCCTTTTTCCCAGGTGTCAGGGTAGAAGCCCAAAAGTGCATGTGTCTTATGTGCGGTGCTCAGTCCCGGTTGCGGGGCAGACTCAACGGAGGGGTATTCCAATCCGCACCATAGGCTTATTGTACGCCAGACCCCTGGATGAAGGATGAGGTGAGTGTACTTTCAGAGGGTGACCGACAGAGGGAGAGAGCCGTCGTGGAGGATCCCTAGCAGTTCACAAGCAGTTCTTCATCTCAACGCGGGGAGCGCCAGCAGTCCATAGCTCAGTTCCGTATAGACCACCTGAGTTCGCAGACAACCACTAACGTCATTCCGCCGCCGAGAGCTGTATTTCCAGAACGTAGTCACCTCCACGAAATGGCGTCTCTGCCGCAGTCTCCTTCGGCACTTACAACCCTGGAAGAGATCTGTTAGGATTAAATAAGGGGACAGAAATTTCGAAAGAATGAATAAACCTTCCTAACCACCTAGTCACCCGGAAACCCCCCGAAAACCCATGGTCAGAGAGGTCCGTCGCAGGGAACCCATCCCATGACCTCCTGATTTCCAGTCCCAGACGAAATGCTTGCCTCCCAGGTATTTTCTCGTCAGAGGCTCTCAGTACAGTTACCTTTACCCTCAGATACAAGAAAGTGTTGCAGTTGATATACATCGGGCAGAAAATTTTAATATTATAAGTCGAGATCGGATGCTAATTGGCTGAGCCATGAGTACACGTAACAGAATGTAGCGATGTGTTTCGTGAACAGCGGTTGAAGAACAGGAATTGAAAATGCGTCAACAAAGAGCTGCGCTCTACTGTCACTTAAACGATAGAAATAGATACTTCAACAATCAAGATGGGGAGACTATAGTTAGATTACACTGTGCAACAAATTTAAACTTTTTTCTGTCCTTTAGATGAAACTATATGATTTTAACTAATTGAGATGAGCTGAATTCACTTTTCTATCACGAACCAGTTTTTCTAAATGCTGATATCCAACATTTTCTATTACCAACCAATTTTTAGTGACACGTGTCCAGATAGTCCAGAAAATGTAGTTTCGACATATTGCATCCCATAACATGAAAGTTATGTAATAATTCATTTACAATAACTTGGTGACCAGCTTATTTTTTATTCCCAAGGAAGTTCGTGCATAGTGATTTAAATGCCAGCCAAGCCATTTTCTCCGCTTCCAACATTTTATTTTCAAAATTTTCATCCTGAAAGACTGCTCTTATTTGTGGACAAATAAGCACTCACTCCTTGGGAATTTGTTTTTGAGATGCATGAAAGCATATACTTCTCTATCTAGTGCCTTTGCGAATACTTTGAACAGTCCGATCTTGATGTGTAAAGCTGGTAGGAAGACATCTGGAATGTTCACAAGTGGTTCATGGGAAAATTTTTGACTCCAGGAATGTAGACTTTTCTTGCTGGCCATTCTTTACGAATGTAGTGGTTTGCCTTGTCGCAGCTATCCCACTTGCACAAAAACAACAGTATTTAGTATACCCTTGTTGCATACCTATTAAGAGTCCAATAACTTTCAAGTCACCACATACATGCCATTTGTATGAAGAAACAAACCTTAGTATTACATTCATAACCTCAAACGTTTCCTTCGCATGAATGGCGTATGCGATAGGAACACATGGGAAAATATTGCCAATATGAATAAGTACTGCCTTTAGACTTAGTTTGGAGGAATCAATAAATAAACACCAGTGTTCTGGATAATGCCTGAAGTAAGTCATTCACATTGTTGCAAAAAATTATTCCTTTATTCTCAGAAAAATATTCAATAAAATGAGTTTGCCGTTTTCTAAATAAGTTAGTTTAACACGTATATCTAAAAGATTCCGTTCCTTCAGTATAGGGCCCAGCAATTCTGCTTGACATTTGGAAAAGTTTAAGTCCCTCTCAAGAGCATTGAGGGCGCTTTGTGAGCACCACTGATGATTACGAAGTAAAGATGATGTAAATGCTTAAAGCTCTGGATCTCCAGTAGGACTACTACTACATCCTGAGACGTTGGGTGTGTCTTCTTCTGAAACGGTGTAATGCTATGGAGGCTTAGGCACAGAAAGTATTCATTATGAGCAACTGGTCGGATGGGTGAAGGTAAATTAAGGTACTGAATCTGCCCTTTGGATTTTGAAGTATATTCTTTTATATCTACTAAAGAAGAAGGAATTTGTAACATGGTTCCGAGATTCTCACCAAACCATAGGTACACCAAATTTCATTGCGTTACGTTTACTTTGTAGCCAATTTTCCAAATTTCTACAGCACAAATTGCAGCATAGGTCAGGTGCAAATGACTTATCTTGGTTTCCCACACGACATCCAAAATAGAGCTCATATGCGTTTTGAACTAGAGGTGTAATTTTACACTTTTGGCTCTTGAAGGTTAGTTCTCGACATTCATAACAAAAGAAATTAGAATGAATTTTACACTGACGTGGCATTATAGTATATTGCTATCCTTCAAACTATTCTGAAGCAGCATTATAAAATACTCGCTCACTCCTTGAACACCAATAGGAAAACAAAAACAAACTGAAAATAAATGAAGTATCATTAGTTGTAAAACTGCAGCACAGGATGGGATGCTAATATATTGGTTGTAACAATTATCACCAGATGTCGACCCCTTCCTAAGGAAAAAAAAAAAACATGAAATTGAACTGCTATGTGGAAAGCGGGAGATTCAACTACTATGATATATATATATATATATGTTAAAATGACGTTCGTAAAGATCTTTTTTTTTTTTTTTTTTTTTAAGTTTTTGAAAAAACGGTATGTTTTAGGCAAAATCTAGTTACGTTTCAATTTTACGAATCGTTTTTACCATTAAACAGTGCACCTAATACAGCTATGTTCATAAAAAGATCAAATTTCGTGTTGCACAGTGTTATCAGTGTATCTGTAATGTGTTAAAATGTTTTATTAATTTCTTGTAAAATTGGAACAAAAGAAGTACATTACATGAATTTTTCTACGCACTGTACAATTTTGCGTAGGGTCACAATTTCCACATGTTTCAACTTGCGCTCTATTGTTGCCAGCCGTGCAATGATATACAACATGTATCCTGAATTTTTCTAGTGAAAAATCCCCTTCTTTTGCGAGCTAGAATACACCAATAACTACAAAATCTAATGTGTTCCATTCAAATGCCTTTCTCTGGCTATGCAACAGATTACACTTTCAAACGCTATTTTTCTCTTACTTCGTGATAATCGAGATAAACAGAAGATAGTAAAAAGCGGTTATTAGTCCCTTATAAGCAGATGGGAAATAAGGGAATTGACGATGCTAAAGCGACTACACTAGCTTCAAATATTTAAAAAGCTGCTGCAATTTTTCTTTCATAGTCAGGAGTAAAATAAAGGAGATATGACGAGGATGGGGAGTTCCCATTTAAGAAAGGTTTAAATACTTTAAAACTAAAGCCAATAACAAGGAATACCTCGGAAACCGTTAGCTCAATATATGACATAAATTGTGTGTTTTAACGAGTTCCATATATATATATATATATATATATATTTTTTTTTTTTTTTTTTTTTTTTTTTTTGTAGGTTTCTATCGATCTGTTACGATTTACCAGTTGTGCAAAGTACTCAGAATGAAGAAGACTTCAGGGGCTATTCTCAAGAAATTCAGGATATTCATTTTATTTGCCATGTAAATACCTGTAATATACGGCATTTTAATAAAAATCCTTAGAATAGTTATATCCATCCTTTAGAAAGTGGAACATTTTGAAAAATGTTTCATATAAAGGATAGATTGGGGTGCGGGCATTTTCCTGAAAATCTTCGTGTCACACCTTGGAAGATAATCAACTTAAATACAAAGTTTTGTATTCGACCCTCCTTTCGTTTTGAGCTTTCCTGTCCAGAAACTCACACGCACCTTTTTCTACAGAGGTTTTTATTAAGGGGTCCTTAAAACATGAATTTTCTGTAACCAAATGTTTGGTAGAATACATTGCACGTGCATACGTGCTAGAGGAAGTAAAAATGCTGCGTTCTCTATCACACAATCAGGGAGAATACAATAACATTATTTCTGGATACTTTAAGGTGATTCTGAAATCTTTCATTACAACATTTGTGCTTGATTGATAAAAGCGAGCCTAGCTTTTGCTTTACTTCTTCTGTAATCGGTGCAGATGGTACATTATGAAGTGTGCTTGTTAATTCATCGGGTTTTTTCAAATTTATGTGTGATTTTTTATGAATTTCAGCGTTTTCGCTAACTGATTTGATAACAGGGATGCTATTTTTGCTTTACCAAATATCATTTCATTTATCATCAATGTTCACTTCCTGTAACAAAGAATGTAGTAAGAACGGGTGTTAAACACTGGCAAAATTTAAAAAAAAAAAAAAAAAAGACACAGAGCATGACCTAAAATACCCAGTCTTCAACAATATTTATACAAAAGGCTTGTTCTTCTATCCACTTTAATTAAGATAAGCATCAAGTCAATGCTAACCAAGATAAACATCAATTAAAATATTTAGCTTTATTACATACTTTCTTATAGTTTCAGGGG
This sequence comes from Hymenopus coronatus, assembly GCA_030762935.1. Classification (NCBI taxonomy): domain Eukaryota; kingdom Metazoa; phylum Arthropoda; class Insecta; order Mantodea; family Hymenopodidae; genus Hymenopus; species Hymenopus coronatus. The sequence continues at coordinate 364,326,982 of CM060900.1, forward strand.
AAAAAGAGAATACCTTCTCTGGAATAAAGCGATAGCACTGTTTTAAGAGCTGGTCGTTATGTAATGGCTTAAAATTACCAAAATGAAAATAAAAATAGAAACAAATTAGGAATTCTCATTTTAGAAATGTATAAGTATTGAGGAATTTAAACCAAAACAGAGAATATTCCAGAAATACTCAACTGAACAAAAAAATATGTATTTTATATAAATTGAGTGTTTTAACGAGATCTACGTTTGTTGTGTAGTAAGATTCTGTCTATTCTTTACAGTTAACGTAATGAAAAAGTCATGTTCAATGAAGAGGACTTTACAGTTTATTCCTAGAAAATCCAATATTTTAAGAAAGAACAGTTTGGTGTGGGGAGATTTTCTTGAAAATACTTGTATCGCATCCTTGGCAGATAGCGAACTCAAAACACCGTATCTGGAATTTAACCGAATTTTCGTTTTTGAGTCGTGCGTTCACAACACACGGACGTTTTTCTAAAAATAATTGCTTATCAGTGGACCTCAAAACATGTATTTCCGGTGAAATCTAGGTATCAAATTGTTTAGTAGAATGCAATATCTTCTCTACCTATGCACATTTAACATGGTAGAAAAAACAAAAAACCTGATGCGTTACATTCGCGTCTTCTTCCCTAACTGCTCTGCAAGAAACCATTCCTACGAAAGTTTTCACGTCATATACTTTATGATAATTAATAAACGTTAGCAAATGTGCTTTTATTACATATTCTATACGTTTAAGGAGAATAAAGAAAAAGGATAGGCGGTAGTCAAATATTTTAAAAGCTGGTCGTTATATAATGACCTTGAAATTCTTTACCGTTTGCCTGACCAACACGAAAAAGAGAGTAAGGAATGACGATTTCTAATTTAAGAAAAATATAAGTATTGGAAAATTTAAACCAAAACCAAGACATAGCTCGAAAATGGTTAACTATGGAAAATGTATTTTACATAGAGTGTGTGCCTTAACAAGATCTACATTTTTTGCGCAATATGATTATTGTCTCTCTTGCAGTTTGTCAGTTATCCAAAAGCCATTCAGAAGAATAGAACTTCAGAGGTTGATATAAATATATTTAATTGGTGATATTTTACTAAAATTCGTTATCCAGTTTCTTATAAAAGTGACAATTTCGAAAAATATTCCATGTAAAGTGCAGTTTGAGTAGGGACATTTTACTGAAAATCTGGGGGTTAGGTGCTTGAAAGATACTGAACTTAAGCGCCAAGTTTGGTACTTAACTGCCTTTTCGTTTTCGAATTATACTTTTACAGACACAAACAGAGTTTAACTTTTTTTTTGTTAAAATTCTGAAGTACTCAAAGCATCTATTTTTGGTGAAATCTTGGTATTGAATTTTTGGGTGGAATGTAATACCTTAATTAATTACTGTATAATGTACGTGGCAGCGAAATTAAAAGTTAGCTAGCACAAAGGAAACAAAACCTACTGGCTTAGCCTCCCCGTATGGAAGACATATATCCTCTAGGACTTACACGTGGGTCCTAGGGTCATCAGCCTTCGAGGAGCCAACAACATTTAATCATAGAATGAAGGTTCTAGATTAAGGGCTCGGCCATTGGCCACACATCAGGATGAGGAAGTAGATAATGTTAAACGGTGGCAAAATGGATGAAAGTAAATGTGATAATACAGCAATTGATGGCATGAACGTCTGGGGGACGGGGAATCGGAAAACCCGGAGAAAACCCGCCCGTACGCCGCTTTGTCCGCCACAAATGTCACATGCGGCCACCTGCTATTGAACGCTCTATGCACTCGGTCACGTCGCCACCCACAAACCAAATACGACGATTAATAGGGAAACACGTCCTAGCGAAAGAAACACGAGCTAACCACGCACTTCGCCCACTCTGTAATCATCAGTTATCTGTTTGGCCTTGAAATTGTCGCGATCTTCAGGTTCTTTAGGTATTAACAGGTAATATTTCTGTGAACATTCAATGTTTCCTTAAAGCATTATAAAATTCTAATCTACTTTTAGTATAATCGTAATTTATACCCGAGTTTATTGGATGTAAATGTCATTACTAACTTTACTGCTCTTGTTATGACTATTATTATGTTTTAGCTCTGAAAAAGGAAGAATACAATCTATTCGGATGTTATTTAGAACTAAAACATTTAACCCTGCTGGTTATAACATTTTAAATAATGGAAGGAAATTAAGTAAATAGTTTGTAAATAGCAATGAAAGTGAGATGGTAAAAGAATTCAATTATTTAAGAGTCAACTTGATTTTTTTTCTTCATATATTGGCCTTCAGGCGTAATCTGCTTGGCCATGAAGAGGATAGAACAGCTTAGATAGTACAGAAACACAGCACTAATTAGTATCCATGTATTTCGCGGGAGAACTCAATGCCAAACGCGCCAAAGACCACGTCAACTGGCTCAAGTTCATTTATGATACAGGTCAAACAGGGGGAACAAAAGATAAATTGACTTGGCAACTGTGAGTAAAGGTTTATACTCAGCACCTACTATGTCTACCGCATAGCATGAAAGTATACAAGTATTTTGCTGTAATGGAATCAAAATGGGCGAACGGAATGAATGAATTATGGGGAACCAGTAATGGCTGGATAAGAGGTAACCCAAGAATCACAATGTTTCCAAACCATTTTAGGGGTTTCACAGAATACCACAAACTTAGAAAGAATGTAGTAGTTAGGAAAAATAAAACGTAAGGGGACTAGTGATTGAAAGAATATTAAAATATATCTGTAGAATTCAGCAGTTATTAAACAGCTCTATTAATTGCGAGTATGAATTTTCAACAAAAGAGAAGAGAAACATACTAGATCATGGTTTGGAAACACCTAAGAACTGCAAATTATAAAAGCTTACGGGATATGTGGGTCTCAGGATACAGATTAATACAGGTAGTTTGGAAAAATAGCGGGAGAAAGACTACAAAATTTGGATAGGCAAACATTATTTGGCTAAGTCAGGGACATAAGTCGCTAAATGTTTACAGTGAATGGAAATCTGAAATAGGAAGGAAGTAATTGATGTGTGCAGATATCCATCGGTGCGTTAAAAGAGTTGCTGAAATAGACAGGTCTATTTCGATTTAAAACCCGCCAGTGGAGAACTGGCGAGAATGACCCTCAACCTTCTCATGACTAATTCGGTGAGGAGTTGGAAGGTGGCTGGCGGTTGTAGAGCTCAAAGGACATAATCGTAAATCGCCAAAGCCCTGGGTCTGTCGAGAATAGTGTCTTCTCTTTGTCTCTGGGATATAGGGACCCTTGACAGTAACCCGGTTTTAAGTCGAAAGTAGAGAATCACTGAACACCAGCACATTGTGTCGTCAGTACTGGTAACGGAAAACAATCCTCTCTGGAGACACCATTCAGCTTCCGGTAGTTCACGCTGAAGCATTGCTCTCCGTTCTTCTTTTTCGCCAAGCCTACAGGGGAGCACCAATGACTGTCGGTCCCTTCAATGATTCCCCTAAATCTCATATCTCCATCAGCATGTCCCTACTTCCGCCTCTTTCGTTAGTCTAGAGGAACACGTCTTGGATGTTGCCGGATAGGTCGCACGTCTCCGGTGTCGATGTGATGAAGTACTCGATCACTGCGAGCGTAATTGCCGTTCGCTTGGCTGAAGACAGACTGGTGTCGGCTAAGTAGATGCCAGATTCTCCTCAGCTGTGATGCGGTCAGATGGTAGGCCGCCTTCTTCATCAAGTCTTTCAGCCGGTGCCCCAGACCCTGTTTTGGCAATTGGAGGGGTTTAATTGAAAATAACTTTTCTCGGGCTATCAGCCAGGTGAATTCTGGAATAATTTCCAAGCTTTCAAGAGCTTAGTCGCTCTCATCTTCAGGGAATGATGTAGAGACTCCGGGTATGCCTTATATATAGTAGTCCGGTGGGGGGGGGAACGGCCAGATGTCGCTCTGTGATTGGCCCGGGTCCGGCATGGGAGGAGTTGACTAGGAACCAATGGTCTCCGTTGCCGGGACGGACTGCTCTGATTGGCCCGTTGCCAGATGTGAGCCTGTATTAAAACTAGGGCTAGCTTTTGGCAGTTTCACAAATCTTTGCGAGTGTTTGCTGAGCACCGAACTCCAAATGCCATTCACCTGCAAGCCGCTGTCTCTGTTGATGTTATTTTCTTCGTATTTAATAGCTATAGCTTCTTTGATGGAGCGGTCCCAATAGCTTGAAGACTTAAACATGGTGGTTGTGTCGCCCAGTCTCGGTCTGTGTCCTTCTTGGATGCAGTGCTCCGCAAGACCAGATAAGGCGTATCCGGAGTCTCTACATCATTCCCTGAAGATGAGAGCGACGTTAGCTCTTGAAAGCTTGGAAATTATTCCAGAATTCACCTGGCTGATAGCCCGAGAAAAGTTATTTTCATACCGCCGCCAGGAAAGCTTCAAGTCATGGTTCAGGGGTTTAATTGTTTTCAGGATTATCTTGTCTGGTAGGTATCGATAGCTAGCTGTATGCTTCTCTGAATTTACAAACATTTTAGATGTGATTTCTGGCATTTGTGTATTTTTATTTTCGGGTTTGGGTGAGTGCCCTTTATGACAATTTATACCTAATTGCTAATAGTTTCAGCGTATATACAGAAATCCTCTAGTCTTCTTCCTCCATTGTCAAAGTGAAGGTTTCTTTTTAGACAAACCTTGTCATCGATAACAATATTCACTTGAATGAGACCATTTTAAAAATTTTCTTTGCGTCGTAAGCACTTATTTTGATAATGTTTAAGGATTTCTAGAAGTTTTATATTGCCGGTTATTGTTACGAAGGGTCATCTCTGGCGCGCTTCAATGTACAAGAGATGTTTTAAAATTAGGGTTCCTTAGGCAGTTAAGTAAGAACTGCCTGAGGTATTGCATCAGTAACACTTGGAAAATCCACAGTAGATAAGATATTGTAGCGTACCGCCCTGACTATAGGAAAGCATATATCGCAAGAAGCACGAAGTCCTATTATTGAGTCTTGGTTATCTGGGTAAGTGTCAAAATGTGACGCTGGGAAGTTTTTGAGGCCAATTTATGGGACGAAAGAACCGATTTCTCCATGAAATGCTTTATAAAATGGCTGACGACCTATTTTTTGCTCTCTGACTCTTACACTTTTTTGGCTCTTGTACTCCGATGATGCCGATGGTAGGAAACGTCACATGATTTATGACGACATTCAATATTAATTTAACTTGTTTAACAGACATCAAACCATCATGTAGACAAGGTAAGCCGGTATGCTAAGGACCTTTGCTTAAGTAGCTGATATTTCTTAATCACCCAATAAAATATAGTTTGTAAACGCTATACTACTTCTTTGATTGCACACCCTCGAAACATGTCCCAAACCTCTCCAGGGGGTGGTCTATCTCCTCGTCCGCTCACATGCCTAAATCCTCTGAGATTCGTCCCTCCCAAGAATTACCGATTGGGGTGAGAGGGGTGAGTAAACCAAGTATCCTACAATATCTTGTTTGAAATTTAAAGCAGTTATTACAATCGTTGTGCCATATTTCAAAACTCTAGCTTGCATAGGCATATTTCTTAATTATCTAAATTCATTGTCTTAGTGGAAATTCTACATAAAATACATTTTTAAAAACATTCAGATGAAATTTCAAGTTTTACAGTAAGCAAATTTATAATTAGATCCATCCTATTAGATTTTTAATATTAACCACTGATTAATTGTTGCAAAAATTATTATTTTTCGTGCACTCCGAAATTTTGGCGCATTTATTGAAGAAGTATTTTTTTTGCTGTACTTTTAAGAGGCAGAATTTTAAAACAAAGTAGCAAACATCTGCATTAATGGAGCATTTTGAGTATGGGAAAATGTTGAAAAAAGTTTTGGGAAAAACTAGGTTTAAATTTCTACGTAACTATTAATAAGAACGCATCTCCCGTTTATAGCTTCAGTTAATTGTTAGTTTAAATGCGCCAAGAAGAATTGCTATATAGTTTATTAATATTTTGATTTTTTTTATTTAATGTCCTATAACCTAGCTAGGCTAAGCCTGAAGATGAATAACATCGGTGAAATGGTGCTCAAATGAGTTTGGGTCCATGGACTTAAAGTTACTCGACACTCGTCTTGTCAAGATTTGGGAAATCTTCCCCAAAAACCTTATTCGACTAACTCAACGCAACCGAGAATCAAACTCGGACCTCTTTAATATGAAGCAGCCGGGCACGCTATCCTCACACTACAGAGGCGGGCTCACGTTATCTGATTATGAAAAAAAAAATTCAATTTTTCACAATGTTTGGTCAAATTTCAAAGAGGCATTAATTAAATGTTTGGGGAAATCATTTAATTCTAAATAATGTACGCCTTCTTTCTGTATAGATTTTACAAGCATTTTAATTTTAATCGTCGTCTGGAATGTGTTGTAATGGGTCCTTCTCATAGAAATACATTTGTACAAATGAGTTGTAATGCTTCCGGTACGTTCCTCTGTTTCTGAGATCTCAAGGCAGGAGAAAGTGATTGATTTCAGGGGATTAAAACTGATGGTCGTAAGTCCGATCTTCATCACATCGCAGATGAAAGAAAACAAGTTATTTACTGTTAAACTGGTGTCTCCCAAAGCAGGTGTCTCAAGAGTTCTTTCAAGGAACTTTGCTGTATGCGTAACGTATGTTCTTTAAGACAGCTCATTTTCAATACAGAAGAACTTAGGCGTAGAAAAATGGCATAAAATGTCATACTTGTAAAGACAAGTTGCGGCTTTTTAATTTTATTCACATTTTGTGGTTTGGCAAAAATTACTCAATGCAATACTTTCCGGAATACCAAAAGTATTTTCAATCACCGCCTCGGTAATTATACATCTTTCTTTTCAGGTGAGTATGTGAAGCTTTTGAAAAAGGCCTTATAAAAGTATCTTTAAGTGAAAAAGCCTCGTCACCTACGAAACAGTAAGGTACAGGAGTCTGATTGAACCCGGAGGGCTAGTTGAGGCAAAAGAAGTAGGTTATTCGTCAACCTATAACTAAACTCTATACTTGAAAATCCCACCATTACTTTCTGATCCATAGCATAGTCTCTTATAACCACGTTTGTGAACGAGTACTGTGGGTCACACACAACCATTAATACTATACTGTTAGTCTTGTTATGATTAAGTAACTCTGCTCTCGAGTTACTAGGTGTTTGTGTCACAGCAATTGTCTCGTCTATTGCACCAACACAACTATACACCTACATTCCACACTGCACAGAATCTGTAAGCAGGAGAGTAGTATAAGTATCATGGGGAGAATCCCAGATAGCTTGACAACGTGCATAAGTCCATACCAGAAGAGGGAATGAGTCACGGTTAGCTAGAAATCTGTGAGCAAAGAACAATTATGTAATAATAATAATAATAATAATAATAATAATAATAATAATAATCCCACAACTATGTAAGTACGTTCAAATTATAGGAGTATTTATTTGGCCCACCTTAATGTGACACTGAGGCGCAGGCCTGCAGGCAGGGGCGTCCGATTAATATTCTTGTTTAAGTGCTGTGCTAGAAGTAAAATGACCACTCGCCTTTCACCTAGACCGTCCGGGTTCGATCACAAGCGACCGCATTTGAGATTTGTGGTGAACAAAGGTGAGCAGGGACGGGTTTTCTCTGGGTTCTCCGGTTTCCGCTGCGATCGCATTCCACTGGTGCTCCATCTTCATTCCATGCATCACAGTGTCATTCCTGCTGTGCCACAAGTAGTAAAAGCGGGCGTTAAACACTAACAAAGAAAAAAGAGAGAAGTAAAATAATACCAAATTGATCAGAATTCATTCTCATGCACTTTCGGAATCACAATGGATCATGTTCTCTCATTTCACGTTGTACTTTACGGAAGTTCCCCTGCTTAATTCTTCTTTGATTTAGCTTATGAACCCAACATCGTCTTCGCCGATATGCTATTCCAAGTAATTTATTCTACTGTTTACTTTCGCCTCAATGCTATTGCTGTATTTTCAGAAGCAGCCATTTTAGCTTAGTTGTGAGACTGAGACCCTCCTTTGGCCTCTTTTCTTGATTGGCGAAGGCTTGCGTTATCTTTTTCCTTGTGAATGTCTACAAAACATTAAGTTTACATGTTAAGTCTTACATTAATATGCTTACGTCTATGTTTCCATTGTGAATCGCCCCTTAGCCTTGGCGAAACTTGTTCTCGCCGAATTCCACATAAAAGCTTTGGATGATTTTCTTTTCACATTTCCTTGCTATTTACCACATGACTGATTGTGTTTCTCAACAGCTTTAGACGCAATGAAGGTATGGTATAATTTTAGACGCAGTTCCGCTTCTAAAGAACGTCTTATTATTACACAGAGTATAATTTTTGGTAGACTAGGAGGTACACCTACTTAATACGATAAAATATGTTAGATCGTAAATTATAATATCTTAGGTTTAATATTGTAATTTCTCTTTCTGTCCCACCCTTCCCCTCTCTCTAAGCAACCTGAAAAAAATGTGAAAAAGCGAAGTTATAAGAGAATAGTAATGTTATTTCCAAATTCTGACATATTCTTAACCACATATATAAATGTATACAATGCTTGTTGTTATGGTAATGAGGTTCAACTTAGAAAGTAACCTACCATCTATGTTCTAAACAGTTAAGTAGTCTGCATTTCAACCTATGGTTTACTGTTTCAGACGAATAGACTACATGTTTAATGGTATGTTCTTGGGAAGTCATGCAGGTGAACTTTGGGTCAACGGTCACCTGGCTGCCTTGACGAGAACATACACATAAATAATAGCCAACGCTGGGAGGCCTTCAAGTCTCTGATCTACTGTTTTGTTTTGAATAAATTACCTTTCATTCGAAACAATACTTAGCATTGTTGTAATATTCTGTGCTGAGTAAATGTGGTTGTTTCCACAGGGAGGATAGCAGCACGACATTTGATGGTTGGAATGGTGGTGCTAGGTTTGGTGTTATCCGGGCTGGTGGAACGCATTGCAACCGTCGCTCTTCTAGCATCTAGCGACCCTCTGTCTTCTGCCGACTTTGCAGAATATGTAGCAAATACCAGTTACGTAACGCGTTACTGTCTTAATTACACTGATTATGAGGATATTACAGAAGATGATGTAGCCGAGGCAGTGATGGAAGCGGACATAACAGATGATGACTATGAGGACGATGAGGATGAGGACGATGAAGTGTTGATAGGTAACGAAACTTCTCATGGAGCACATGGTCGACACATTGTGGCTGAACCGCAACTTAAGGTGAATATGTCTATAGTTAATATTCAAAAAGTAAATTTCCGCTCATCTAATGAACTCGCAATGTAAATTTTTATCAGTATTAAGTGATACATTTTCTGTTTAAGGCATGAGCTTATCTTTTTTCCAGTCACTTATTCTGCTTACAGAGGGTTAGTGATTCCGATTTATCCAGAGTCTTCCTTGTCAAAAGTCTCCCAAAGGTTTCCATTTCCAGCCACTCTCCTTTTCTTGACATAGGGTAGGGTTCATTACATCTATAATCCTCCTTGTCGAAAGATAAAACTTTCCCAACCGATTTCTTTTTCTAACCACTTAACTCTCCTCACGTATCAATTTTATCTTGATTGCCCCTTACTCAAAGGTGGAACTTGCTCAAAAGGGTTTCATTTCTAGCCATTCTATATTTCTTGACAGAGCGTAGTGTATCAATTTCATCGATTACACTTTTCCATCATATTTCCTTTTCCAACCACTCACTCTGTTGACAGCCTAGTGCATTCGCTGTCCTTCTCCAAAGTTACATTTCGAACAGACGTCCATTTGCATCCACACACTCCATTGACAGTAGCATAGGGTATCCACTTATTCTATCGTCCTCTTTGATTAAAGGTCGAACTTTTCCAACACATTTCCTTCAGCAGTCACATACTATTTGGCAGTAGTATAGGCATACTTTTCATTCATTATCACTTTCGATCTAAGGTTGATCTTTGATCTAAGTGAACTTAACCTTCAGTCACTCAACGTTGCCAGTAGCGCAAATTGTGTTTTGCTTTAAAATAATACAGGTTAAATGGCCGCTAGATGTACCGTGGATACGTCAACATGGAAACGTATACAGTTTCCTGAGATGTATTTTGACTGTTCTTAGAAGACCTTCTGCTTCTCTTTGTCATTTTATACTTGACGCCTATAGAATATCCGGCGGCCCTGGTTGATCACTTAATTGCATCGCCAGAGTTAATATATTTAAAATTAATTAAACACACACATCGTTAATCTGTTTTTGTTACACCTTACCTCGCATATAAGGGGCATCTCTAACTTAACTGCATCCCTTATTAAGTTTATGATCATTTATGGCTTAAGAACACAAGCATTACAGCAGTTGTTCGAGAAACACTAAAGATGCGTAGCACCTCGCTGTTGCCGTTTCTACAGGATTGCTGAATGCTCCGTCGTGAAAGGCCAGATATGCTAGGTTACGTCAGGCTGTTCCAGCTTGACTGCGCTCCAAAAAGCAGCGAGTTACTCACTTACTCACAAGGGTATGCCTGCAGAATTAAATACGCCTAATCACTGAGGGCAACGTATCGTCACAGTTGAGCGAAGTGTTGTAATACAATGCAAGCATTGTACTATGACCCTCTCTCAGTGACGTATTGGCTATCATATGGGTAGAGTTAGAACAACCTGGGTTATAGGACTTCGTTTTCTTTAAAATATTCTTTCAAATATATCGTAATATTCTTTATACTGAACCTCGATGTACAACCCATAAAAAGAAATTAAAATAAAATCCGCCAGCCAAATTCTCTGTGTCGCAGTGATCAAAGTTTCAGGAAATGTGAGATAAAATATTCCCTGTAGCCAGTGATGGAAAATATCAGAACCAAGCCATATTTAATACTGAATATGAACCCTACATATCCTATGTATAAATCGTGTTCTTTAACAGTTGACTTATTGTATAATATATGTAAGTAACTCCAAAATATTGTACCCACAGCTAAAGTTAGTAATTCAACAAAGTTTGCTTAACTAATTGAAAAATGTTTTAGTCATTCTTCCATCCGAGTCTTTTGAGACACCAAAGGGCAAACTTAGGAAACCGATTACTTAGGAAACAGATGGGTTACGTTTGTCAGGATGTTGTGTAGTTACCGTGCAGCGACGTGACGTCCATTATCTCTTCACCTTCCAGTGTCTCAAAATATTCTGACCGAACAATATTATACCATGTGCGTACCTTTTGTTGAGCGCCAGTTTTCGGGGAAGCAAAGGCAGGGGAGAAGAAAATAAAACTCGCCTGCCTCTCTTTCCACAGTGTTGTAAGGCAAAGAAAAGGTTTTTGGACCCTCGGCCCTAATGGTGAATAAGCTTTCGTAATTCACCGTGATCTAGCTGAATTATTAAATGAAACATAGCGTACGCACACGTGCATGAACTCTGGAATCTACAGACAGAATGAAACCTTAGCATTAAAGCCACTAGATAATAGGGCGTATAGCCTACTTCATGTCCCAATGTTTCACTTTGCTCTGCTTCCGAAATTGCGCGAAACCTACAGGACGAAGTCTAGAGGAGCCAAGTGCCCAAGAAAAGTTGCGCGCATAATAGCCATCCAATAGTGACAAAAATCCTTTATAGAATGATTTATTCACAATTGTAAATTAAATTTTTAGAATGAAACTGACCGAGCGTGAATGTTCAGACGTTTCATCTGTGGCCCGCATTGGGGAGGTGCCGGGTCCGTTCCCCGTGTCTGGCCTACGTGGTCATTATTTCTTTCGGGGGGTTCCCTGGATCGCCTGACGAATGCTGGATAGGCTCATTAAAATCCATGAAATTTTCCGTTCCAGCAGTTCCTGAGTATCTCTCTTTTAGGGCTGAAGGACCAGGTGGCGATGTTCGGCAGGTTGCGGCTGAATAATGAGCTGCGCATTCTAAACAGGTTATCCTGGGGCGTCATCATCGGGAACGTTCGATCGGGACCCACTTTCGGGTTTGGGGATCCCTCCCTGAGATGGTCCATCGGGAGACTCGGGGTCCATGAGCAGAGACTAGGGCGGCATCGAAGGCGGTCAAATTGTAACCGTTATGGGGCCCGTCCTTGCTTGCGCCGGTTTTCATCCAATCGTCACCCTTCGGTTCTCTCCGCTTATCCCTCCCTCTCTCCCTCCCTCCTTGTGGTCACATAAGAGGTAAAGGGCCAAAAGGGTCTACTCATGGTGCTCTGTTCCACTGCCCTGGGGACCCCGTCTTTGAGTAATCCTAATTTTATGCTGAAAGTGTCAACAGCAAATTAATAGAGAGAGAAAAAATAAATGACAAAATACATGTGCAATGAGCGGAAGAGAGAGGGAGAGAGTATGAGAGAGAGGGGGAGGGAGAGAGAGAGATAGAGAGAAACTCTTTTAGAGCCATACTGTTTGTGTGTGAAACTTTCTATAGATAATTTCATCTATTGTCAACTTGACCAATTGCAACGTTTCTTTAGTATTTTCCAGGTACACATACTCTTGTTAGTGGCTTAATGTGTCTAGTTCAGCTGTCATCTTCCATGATAAAAAATATGGCTTCTTCTAGCAAGTTCAGCTTCCAATAACAACAAAATTGGCAGTTGCAATTTATCCCTTCTCATCTACTCTTTAACTTCAGCAAATGTAGGAGCTTGACAATTAATCTCATCTTATCTTAGCTCTGAAACCTCGAACAGTTTTGGGACTCGGCGTATGCATTTTAAAGCAGAAAACTGTAGGAGCACATACCACATGCTCACAAATTATATAAAAAGAGAACATGTACATAATGTTATTAGCTGATAGAAAGCCAGGGAAAATAATTGTAATTATTCCAGAGTAGAAATATGCATAAATACAAACTGTAATTGAAGGAATTAAATGAGGTGGGCTAGCTTAATTCCAGGTATAAGTTCATCAAAAACCACCTGCTAATGAGCACAGGGTTTGGCTGAAAGGTGCATGATAGAAAAGAACAGACATATAAATAAGTGAGACAGGAATAGTGACTTGTCTTTCAAGCAGCATAGGGAGTGGGAAAAATAGACAAAGATAACATAATGTTAAAGTGAGAAAGAACCACTGAGTATTTCCAAACGAGTCATGTGCACGCTATGACGTCAGAATTTGGCACAATTTATTCTCATAACTTGTGAGGTGATGCTAACTCAGAACCAATAAGAGATGCTGTTACATTTTATGGCGCGAAAGTTGGCGTCACCCAGGTTTACTATTTAAGGCGAGGCAGATCTCTTAAATGCTTACTCTCACTCTGAATTACTTACTCTTACACTGAAAGTGATATTGAGTTCATGTCACATTGGGAGGTGTGCACGTGGTGGGGGAGCGATGTGCAGAGGCTTAGATTAGGCTCCTCATTAATAATTATGTGGTGGCATTGTATTTACTGATAATACATTTTAAGTAACAAGCTAGCCACCCATTTAAATATATAATATAAACAAATTCATGTCGTAAGGGATTATGCAGTGTTTTTAATGTATTAGCCTTACCAACAACCCCCTGAGATAAAGTGTAATTAGGAAATTAGGAGTGGAACCTACATCAACGTTGGAGCTGAGGACACTGCAAGTACGAGACGCCGATCCCACGATAAAACAAATTTTAAATACCATGCTCTTAGGATTTTTGTTCAAGTGATTTATTGTAAACAGGATGTATTCGTCCTTCCTTTTCACTACATTTGGAGATAATAAAATATTATTTCGCAGTGCATATCAGAATGAAAAAGTGATCAGATTTGCACATAGTTTTGGGATTTTGGTATTAATCGAATAAAAATTGAGATCCATCTCCTAAGACTTCTTAGTTTTGCTAGTGTTAGCAATTTTTTTTGTATTACTTACTGTCAGTTTTTAAATCAGGTGTGTGTGTGTATTATTTTATCAGATACATGTGTACATGTATATATGGAAGAGCAATAAACAAGGTTAATCCCTTGGCAAGACTGAGCTAGTTACACTGTACATATAGCGGGAAAATTGTTGCCGTTCATTTATTAAATGTAAAGAGAAAAATTGAAATATTGCGTATTTGTTAACAGGTCCCATTCTCGGAGGAGGAAGACTTGGATTTTCGCTTGCGGGAAGTGTTCCTGTGGGGAACATTTTTCTCTCCGCTTCCTGGCAGCTGGGTGGCTAATAAGATGGGACCAGTAAGACTTTTTGGAATAACAATGCTAGGAGGAGGAACATTGGCTATTCTAGTGCCAATTGGTACATGGTTCTCCAACTTCCACATTGCCATTCGTTTCGTCCAAGGATTATTCATTGTGAGTAATGTAAATTATTTATAAACATCACTTAAATATTTTATGATAGGTTACTCTAAGTAGCAAACAATATTGGTGGCTTATTCGCTTTGAGGAAAGTCTCCTTACAATTAAGGAGTCATAAATCTTAATAGGATGATGATGGCAATGGCGATGATGATTAGGATTAGGGGCAACCAGCAATCTGAGGTAGAGCACCGGATGTAAGCCCTTGTGATTCATTGCAACCACAGCGAGGGAAAAAGGGAGGGACCTGAAGGGCGACCAGATTTGGGTGACGACGGGCGCAAGCACGGTTGGAGTCTCTATCAGTTACCTTTATGGCTTGTGACAGCGACTTAGGCCATGATCACGACCGCAAAGGGAGCCGTGAAATCGGAATGCGGGTTCTGTGCGAGAGTTCCCACTGACGACTCCATGATATTCTTTTGTAATGCCCAAATTACCATCCAGCCGCAACACCCCGAACACCGTCCACCGGTCCTTCAGCACTGAAAGAATTAGTTACGACATTATAGGAACAGGAAGTGGTGGACCGGAAAATTCGGGGATTGTATTGTAATTTGTCTACAGCATTCGCCTGGCGTTCCGGAGAAACCCTGAAAAACCCATAGATATAGAAGGCCGGCCACGGGGATCAAACCCACGACCTCCTGAATGTGGGTTATGGGCAAAACTGCCCAAGCTATCCCGCTCGGTGATGATAATTATAATGGTGATGATAAAAAATTAAAATAATATTTAATAATAATCATCATAATATCAATAATAATAATACTAATAATAATAATAATAATAATAATAGTAATAATACTCATCATATGGTGATGCCTACGAACACGATGATGGATGATGTAGATGATGATGAGCAGCTTGAATTGAAAGTATCTGACACTACAGAGCATAATGTCTTCGTATTAAATGGTGATATTACCTTAAGACATAGGGTAACATTGATACAGAGAACCTCATAATATCCTGGGGAATACATTTCAAATAAGTATGATAAATAATTGCTCGAATGAATAGGAAATAATTTTCATTTCTTTGGATCAAACTAATTTAGCAACTCGTTTAAAACTTCCATTTTAGGTATCCGTTCACCGCATGCGCTGGTTATTGGAAACAGTAGAGTTTGTTTGGTAGCTATTGACTTTTAAGGCATAAAGTGTAATGATGGTCGTCCTCCAGTCAATACATCTTCCAGTACATTATGATGATTACGAATATTTAAGCCATTCCCATTTTTATTCTTGTTAATCATTGCAGATTACTTTGTAGGCCCCTTAATTTGGATGAGCTATACAGCCCTCTGTCAAATCTTAATGCAAACAGAACTATATAACCTTTTCCTATTTAATTTAATTTGGAGGTTACACTGTTGCAAATGCGAAACCTGTAATATTTGTATTCATCAACATATGTGCTCAGTTTTTCAGACAGACACGCTTACACGCTAGACACAGAAACTGAACTAAATGTCATACAATATTCCTTATGTATTTGTCCTTTTTCGCTCTTATTCTTTTATATGTGTGGAGCAGCAAATATGTTGGAATTAAGGATGAATTATATCTGTTATTAGAACTTTTACACGTTGTTCTTTATATATTAAAATAAATCGCTCAGCATTTTGTATTCTCTTTATTTCCTGTCCCCTTAGGCATGGGGTAGTTTTGTTTTGTTCTGTTTTTATTCAGGTACTACCCTCCATCTCTACAAGACCGTTGTTATTTATTCAAAATGCTTCCACCAACGAATTCTAGCGCTGAATTCCAGCTTGTTTACTTAGTAACCTCAACGCGAAACATTTATTCGTGTCAGTAAGCATGCTGTGGAAGGAAAAGATTTACACTGAGCCCAATAAAAATTGCCACTTACTATCATAGAACTCAAACATGAAACTACTACTCACTTCTTGTCAGAGAACGTATTTTAACATATCTCATAGTAACATTGGAATGCAAAATTTAAACATTTATTTTATTAGACACAAGTATAATTGCGTTAGTTCGTTCACTCAATTGAATGGTATGACAAGACAGGAATTTCTAAGCATTAAAGAAATGGCGAAACTAACTGATGCTGTACCGTTACTGGAATTTATGTAGTGGCGTCGCAGTTAAAACCACCCCATCCCTGGTATAAGTTGTTGACGTTTTCAGAAAGCACTTGGTAGACTGTGTTAACCTGTCCGTCAGTGGCGCATGGTTGCTATTGTTTACATTCTTTTTATTAACAATAATGTGGATAACTGGAAGTCAAATGCATAAGAATACTTATGGATAATGACACACAAAATAGCTTATTTGCATACTGAATATCCCCTTAAAATATAAGAAAATGTTCACTCAGTTCATAATAATAGATATTCTTATATCTGGACCGTTTAAGTTGAGACTGTCCAATAACTCACTGTGCTCTTCGCACACAGAATTTTCGATGTTATTTACGTTTCCGTTGCTTAAGAGAAATTGCAAAGTGCTGTAATCAAATGTTTAATTAGAGTGAATTAATTGTTTCTTTCACACCGTGGCTGAAGTCAGACTGAATACTTTATTCCCATACCGGAATTAGAACAACGCATCTCCTAGTTTTGGTCCAGTTCCTCTGACCACCTAGCTACCATGGCAACATGCCGGCACGGCACTAAATTCTCCAAATTATTCGCGTTTTCCCGGTAAACCTCAAGGAGATCTCAAATTATTTTAAAACTGACCTAATAGTTCGTTTACTATAAAGCCCTGGGCTTAACTACTTATTCAGGTGTGAGTATATGAGTGTGTGTACGTTACGGAGGGGATTTCCACACAGCAGCCGTGGGTTTATTGCACATCAGACCCCTGGAGGAAGGACGAGATGAGTGTAATTTTAGAGGGCGGTCGACATCCGGACAGGAAGAGAGCTGCCGTGGAGGGTCCTTAAGAGTTCACAAGCAGTTCTTTATCTCGACGCGGGGAGCACCAGCAGCCCGCAATACGTTCCCGGATAGACCACCTGAGTCCGCTGATTACCACTAACTTCGTTCCGCCGCGAGAGCTGTATTTATAGAGCGCAGTCACCTTCACAAAATGGCGCCTCTCCTGCAGTCCTCGTCGACCCTTGCAATCCTGAAAGAGGCTGATTGGAAGGAAATGAAGATGAAAATGAAGGAACAGGAAGTTCGGAGAGTGAAGAATCTTTCCCCAGCATTCGCCTAGTGACCCGAGACCCCCCCCCCCTCCCGAAAAAACCCTGGGTCAGAGAGGTCGGCTGCGGGGAACCAATCGCAGGATCTCCCGAATGCCAGTCCCAGACGAAATGGCTGAGCAACCTGGCTGAGTCCATTGAGGTTATGATATATCAAAATAATTTGAGATCTGGTTGTGGTCTACCCGGAAAAAATGCAAATTAGTTGGGGAATGTTGTCCGATGCCGGCATGTTGACGTAGTAGCTCAGTGGTAAGAGCAACTGGACAGGAACCAGGAGATCCAGTGTTCAAATCCCGGCTATGGCAATGAATTTATCAGTCTGTTTCTACCTCTCCAAATGATTAGTTTTTTATGAGTGAGAAAAAACATAAATGTCTGATGTGTTTCATTCACGTGACTTTCGTTACCTGTTATTACTAAAGATTATTATTTTATCTACCTCATGCTAATCGAGACTAACATTAGCAGAAATTCTATTAGTTCCTTATAAGTTGAAGGGAAAATACACTAAGATAAAGTAATACGCAAATGCTTTAAAAGTTGTCGCTATGCAATTTTCATAGAAATTCTCCTCTTTGCATGATCAGGAGTAAAACCAAAGAAACACGAGCATCTTCCTGTTAGAAAAAAGTATAAGCATTTAAAAATGGAAACCAATAAGATAGTAAAACAGCATAAGAAATAAATTGAGTTTTAAAAAGCTATACACTTTTTATGTAGTAAGCTTTTGACTATCTCTTACCGTTTACTAGTTGTACAAAAGTCATTCAGAATGAAGAGGACCTCCGGGGTTATTCTCAAAATATTCAAGATACATTTGAATTGCCTTGTCAATATTTTTAACATTCGGCATTTCAGTCAAAGGCGTTACAAATAGTTTTTAGAAAATCGAAATTATCAACAAATTTACCACGTAAAGGGTAGTTGGGGATGAGGGAATTTTTCTGATAATCTTCGTGTGGCATCCTTGGAAGATACTAAACTTAAAATACTAAGCTGGAATTTAGCCGACTTTTTGTTACTTTCTCTAACCCCGCTCTGTACAATGCACATAGGGATAGAGAAGGTATTGTATTCCACCCAAAAATTCGATACAGAGATTTCACCGGAAATACATGTTCTAGGTCCTCCTCATTCCAAAAAAAAATCATTTTTAGGAAAAGGTCCGTTTGTGTGTGTATGTGTGTGTGAGTGTGTGTCTGTGTGTCTGTGGACAGCATAGCTCAAAAACGAAAAGGCCGCTAAATACCAAACTTGGTATATAACTTTGGTATATTCCTAGGATGCGACACGAAGATTTGCAAGAAAATCCTCCCACCCCCAACTACGCTTTACATGGACCTTTTTTTTCGAAAATTTTGATTTTCTCAAAAATGGCTCTAAGGATTTTGATTAAAATATTGTATATCAAATATATTTACCTCACAATTAAAATGTATATTTTGAATTTTCTGGGAATAGCCTCTAAAGACTACTTTATTCTAGATGAAGTTTACGGAATTTTGCATAACTGCTAAACCGCAAGAGATGGACAAAGACTTACAACACCTAAAATGTAGATCAGGATACAACACACATTTTTTCGTGAAGTTGAAGGTTTTTTAGATATTCCTTGTTATTGATTTCAGCTTTGAAAAATTTATAATTTTCTCATACAGGAATTTGTGAACTCCTGTTCATACCAACAAAGGAACTTCAGTCAAAAAGCAACCAACTTTTGACAATCAGTTTAACCCATGGTACTCCCTTATTTCGGTTCTACTAACCAGGAAGGAACTTCTACTATATCTGCTAATTTTTTCTCGATTAGCAGGAAATAAATGGAAGAATAAGCTTACTAATAATAATTTGTTACAGAGATATAGAGAAGGTCCTGTGAATGCAACACATCAGATTTTTTACTTTCTCTAGCCCCGTATGTACAATGTAGATAGCGATAGAGAAGTATTGTATTTCACCGAAAATACATGCTTTAGGACCCCTTGAATCCAAAAAACGCATTTTCAGTAACAGATCCATATATGTGTGTGTCTGTGGACAGCATAGCTCAAAAATGGAAATACGGTTAAATATCAAACTTGGTATTTAAGTTTTGTATCTTCCAAGGATACGACACGAAGATTTATAAAAAAAATCCCCCCACCTCTAACTACCCTTTACATGGAAACATTTTCGAAAATTTTGTTTTCCTTAAAAATGGCTCTAACGACTTTGATTAAAATACCCCAATATAAAGCCATTTCTATCACAAATAAAATGTATATCTTGAATTTTCTGGGAATTTGCTTCAAAAGACCTGTTTATTCTGGACAAATTTTGCTTAATTTGAAATAACTAGTAAACCGTAAGATATAGACAAACACTTACTTTACAAAAAATGTAGATATTGTTAAAATACACAAGTTATGCCATATACATTTTTTTCGTGGAGCTTACCGTTTTTGAGTTATTCCTTGTTATTAGTTTCAATTTGTGAAGTAATTGTACTTTTCTCAGACGGAAGTGTCCGTTTTTCTTTTGTTCTACTCCTGGCCAAGCAAAGAAGCGATTTGTAATGACAATCGCAGAACGACAGTTTCAAAACATTTGACAACACTTTAGCATGGCGCATTCTTTTAGTTCCCTTCTATTTATAAGGAACTAAGTAATAAGAACATTCTGCTGGTGTTTATTTTCATTAGCATGGTGTAGAAAGAAGAATAATCTTTTGTGAGAAGTTTGTTAGTTGAGCAGCTAGAGAAAGTCATATGAGTGTAACACATCAGATTTTTTTTATGTTGTGATGTCTAAGGACACACACACACGCATGCCCACAGAGACAAACAGACAGCCACATACGCTGAGCTTTTATAAAAAAAAATATTCGGGGTTTCTCAAAACATGCATTTCCGGGGAAATCTGGTTATGAAATTGTTGGGCGTGATACATACTTATTCTTCCTACTGTGTATGTTGTACATACATGCTAGAGAAATTAAATAGTCATATTCCTACTTTAAAAAATTAAATTGACCCTAAAATGACCGTCGCAATGTCCTCCAAATAAAATAGCGCTAATTGCATTTACTTCCCTCCATAACATCAGGCAACTTCTATTAATGACATTTCTTTCTGCAACGCTCAGTTTTGGAGATCTTAATAGTCTCAACTTAAATAAGCTACCCTGTGTATTTACATCCCCCCTCTCTTTGTCCTTTCTGTCTCTTTCATATTCATTATTTGAAAATATGAACATTGTCTTAAATAAGTGGGTATTTCAGTTAGTTTTAAGAAATATATGAAACACGCACATTACCTGAATTGATGTAAGATTTACAATATATATATTGTAAAGTTAGGTTTTAATTTTTACACGCTGATACACAATAACATTACTTCCAGATTTACACAATCGTGACATTTTAAGATGTTGCCAATCGCAACTAAGAGCAACATTCTCACCTGCCACTCCATTGCTATATTTTGCTTCTGATATCCTGTATATTTAAAGACAGATGATGCAGAATCTGCAGGATAAACGTTAACCCACTGGGCTTTTGTGACAGGGATATAGCTGGTTCAAACTTTTGATTTTGCTCTTCCGCTGATTTTCATTTGTATGCTGAAATCACTTTTGGTTTTGGTATAGAATATCATGTGTGACATTAGGAGCATTTATATCAGTATTAATATTCTTTTTCGTAGTCGGCTTACCCTCCCGGTATTTAGGACTGACACCCCCCTAGGACTTACAAGGGATGCCTAGTTGCCAGAAGCCTGTCCGGGAGCCAACGGCATAGTATGAAGCACCTGAATCGAGTGGTCGACTCGTAGCCAGGCATGAAAGCAAATGGATGATGGGAAAGTTGATGATGGAGCATTTGGTAGATCGAATGGTTGGTGAAACCGGAGGACCCTAAGAAAAACCGCACAGGCGCCGTTTCGTCCCCCACAAATCCCACATGCAGGTTTTTAAGATCGAACTCGGGCCACCTAGGTGGGGGTTAGTGGTCTTACCACTCAGCCATGGCGCCGCCCTTAGTATTAACACACCCTTAAAAATTACACAGTTCAAATATCATGTAAATATGCTTCTATATACAGGGGTTCTATTAGTGGTATAACTGCAGTTATTTTTATTGTAATTGAGGACAGTCTAATTAACATTACATAAATATTTGCTTCAGTTACGAGCTAACAAAGTTACCTATTAGGAGTAGTATATTTTAAAGTATTTGGGACCTCCAAGGGGCGTGGTACCCTCATGCCTTACGTGCCTTATTTTCCTCAAGAGAGCGGTGCCGAAGGCGTAACTTTGAGTGCCCAGGCTTCACAGTAACGAATGTTGTATCGGAACTGAATTCGAATGCTTTCTGCAATGACAATGATCCCACACTACCTAGGCCAGCAGGTCACGTACTGAGATATGAAAATGTGGAAGCAAAACATATACTATATACTGACAGGCGTACATTTCGCGGCTCAGTCATGCAAAAACATCAGACAGTAAATTATATGAATAGTTTTGGGGATAATTGTTAGGCGAAGAGAAAATACAGCTATCACACCGAAGTGAATGCATATTAAGATACCATTTATCAAAATATATATTAATGTTCCTAACATTCTGTATACTATTCTGAAGGAAACATTTGCATCAATATTTCTCGCTTGTAGTTTGGATATGAGTTTAAGCTAATATATAAGCAGTAACTATAGAGTAAAGCGGCTTCTAGTTTTTTAGAGTAAAGCTGGCATTTTTCTAGTGGGCAAAGCGTAAGAGACCGCTGCTACATGAATGAGAACCTTTAAATACCTCAAACAAGCATAAGAAAAAGAAGAGGAAGAAGACGAAGCAGGAAGAACGGTTATCCTTCACTTCTCTGTCTTGGAAGTTAAATGTGTGGGCGACCGCCCCCTCGTTTTCTTGTTATTACGTCATTCCCCCACCGCTCCCTCTCTCATCCCTCATCAAGAGGATATTCCGGTGTGCCACTCTGTTCCTCAGCATTAGCGGCACTAATTCCTCCTGCTTTTATTAGTGCAATGACTGTAGTCATTACACTAATTGCATCAGATTGATAAAACGGTGGCATCGCACTACTTTCTGTACGTAAAGGGAAGATTAAAGCTTCATTTCTATTAAGCCGTCGAATTTAGGTTAACAAATAGTAGTGGTATATTTGTAAGAAATCTCATGTGTTCCATTCACATGAGTTTCTCTAGCTGTTCCACAAACAACATTTCCATTCGAAAGATTATTCCTTTATCTACGTCATACTAATAAGATAAACATTATTACTTGCTTCTTTGTAAGTAAAAGGGCAATAAGGGACTACACTAGGCTAAAGCGATAATCAAATATTTTAAAAGCTATTGCTATGCATAACAATTGAAATGCGGTTCTCTTTTGTATTCTCAGGAATAAAACAAAAGAGATGAAACGAAGGCTACTTCCCGTTTGAGAAAAGTTTAAGTAATCTAAAATTTAAACCAATAACAAGGAATATCTCGGTAAACATTTTCTACATTCTTTGTATAGTAGGTTTTTGTCTATCTGTGACGGTTTACAAGTTATACACAAACCATCCAGAATGAAGAGGTCCTCAGTGCTATTCCCTGAAAATTTAAGATATACATTTCGTT
Source organism: Hymenopus coronatus (assembly GCA_030762935.1). NCBI lineage: Eukaryota > Metazoa > Arthropoda > Insecta > Mantodea > Hymenopodidae > Hymenopus > Hymenopus coronatus. The sequence continues at coordinate 364,350,103 of CM060900.1, forward strand.
TGTCATGAAAATATCTTAAACATGTTAGAGTCATTTTTGAGAAAACCAAACTTTCGAAAAATGTTCCATGTAAAGGGTAGTTGGGGATAGAGGAATTTTCTTAGAAGTGTGCGTGTCATATCCTTGGAAGCAAGTGAGCTCAAATACCAAGTTTGGTATTTAACCGACTTTTCGTTTTTGAGTTATGCTGCCCAGAGGTACACACATAGAAACACGGACATTTTTCTAGAAAATCCTTTTTATTCCGGTATCTCAAAACATATATTTCCGATGAGACTCCGGTATCGTTTTTGGATTGGAATACAATACCTATTTTTATATTCTATGCATAATATATATATATATATGCTAAAGAGTAAAAACGATTTAATTAATTTGTTTTAGATGCATATGTCATCGTTAACCCAAAGTACTATTATGTATTTTGAGGTCAAAGTACGACACCCGGAAGTTTGATTAATAAAGATATGGTTGGCCTCGGTCAACCTTTGCACCCACTTAGTGGATAAATCATATGTGATGTGTACCTTGGCAGCATTATTGTACCAAAAGCATAGTTTTACGTACATCACTGGACAGACTATTTCCGAGCTATTGGAGTAGATTAGTTGCTGATGATGTTTGTTTGCTCTCTCAAAGTTGTGATGATATACAAAATAAAGCCAATGCATTATCAGAAGTAATAAAAGGGACTTGTATGAAAATAGATGTAAAGAAATCAAAAGAAATGATATTAAATAGAAAAAACAACATAAAATCACAATAAATACCAACAATATCGGTACTGTTCATGACCTTAATTATTTGAGTAGCATTACTGATAAGGATAGTGGAGTGTTTGAGGATGTTAACCCTTAACTGCATGACTTATTTTGCTATATATGCCGTTATTCCTCTTATTCGCCAACCGGTATTTATATCCGTTCACCGGCACGACGACTGAAGCTACTTGAATAGCGGTGATCGTTAGTGCTTTAGGCCCCAAGTAAAATAACCGCTGTGACGGCACACTTGGAAGCTGACGTGATTACCTTTGACTTCAGTTGCATGGATTTTACTCTTGATTATTAAAGAAACACAGGATAGTTTTACTGCAAAAATATTAATAATTTTACAATATAAAGCAGCTATAATGAGCATCATTTTAGTGCTGAAAATTAGTGTAATATAAAATTAGAAACAGTCTACTGAAAATTCTAAAACTTTTGATTAATCATCCTTGTTGCATATGTGCAACATCATGCAATTAAGGGTTAAAAACCGACTAAAGAAAGCAAATAACACATTTGTCCAGAAATACCCAATCTGTAAATCTTATGTCATATCTAGACATAGTAAAATTAAAACATTTAACAGTAATGTGAAATTAATTTTACAAGCAAAACTAAACAAAATAAACTGCAGATATTAGTTAATATATGTCTAAAAAGCGTTTGAAAATTAGATGGCCAGATGTAATCTTTAACTCAGAACTATGGACGATAATTGACCAAAAATAAGTTACAATAGAAATCAAAAGATGAAAGTGAATTTGGATAGGGCATATATTAAGAAAACATAATGGGACAGTAGATAGATTGGAATCCTCAGAGTAGTAGAGCAAGAAGAAGGCCCAATAGTGTATGGAAGACGTTGAAATAAAGGGAAAACATGGAATGAAGTGAACATATTGGCTACAAATAGGGTCCAATAGATGACACTTTGTGAATACCCTGTGCTCCTCATTAGAAGATACAGGAGATTGATTAATTGATTGATTGTAGTGCACTATCTACGCTACAATAATCAAACCGAACACAATTAAGTTACATCTTACCCAGCATGGAAATTAAATTGAGTTGCATACATTTCTAAACTTACACAAGAGTTTTTTTCTGAAGTACCTAATCAGGATATTGCGGATAAAGAATATTATCTCAAATTTTGATGATTAAATGATATAAAAATAATAAGATTAAATCCACATTCAAAGGGTGAATTTTTTTCGCAATTTTCAGTAATGTTGGTTATCAGTATGATTGGGCATAGAGCTCTAGCTAACCACGTATATTCTGAAATCAGCCAAACTGTTATCAGAGGCGTGCACACCCTAAAATAACTGGCAATTTGGTCAAAGTTACAAGTCCAATAATTTTAAATATCATAATGATTGTGCACCAATACTGCATTCCTTCGACTCTGTCATACCAATGAAGAATTTTGAATGAATATAAGACTCAAACGTCCACATTCTTTTAATTTTCGGTCATTGATGTGTGGTCCGGAAAGCATGCATAACTTCGTTATTTGGCTAAGGGGGCAATGGTTTTCCTGTCTCAAACTCTAGGATCCCTTTACAATCCTCCCAATTTGTGTATTCGAATTCTGGGAAAGCCTGTATATGGACATAACATCAAGAGACGGTCTAAATTAGTTGACGTCATATTCTCAAATTGAATTTCTTTGGTTTTTCAAAACTGTGACAACGATGCATTACTTTCGTTACTTTTGTTTTAACACTCTCCTTAACAAGCTCCTAGCAGTAGTCGCCCATCATCGAAGAGTTCCAGTAAGTTTGATATCGGTGTTACATCGTACGGATGTCTTTGGTGAAAGGGTTCTCAAATTTCCGAAAAGAAATTAAAGTGGGAATATAAAGTATGAATTTTCAGCGATATTCTTCACCCCATACCATTGTACGTTTCTGTCTAACAGATCATTCACAATGGAAATATAGTTATCATCTCTTCTGATGTCCAAAACAATTGTTGTGATGATAAATCAAGCAGACAATTCGATATTTGTGAGTTTGGTATCAAAGGTTGGATCTTTCATCACTTATCTTACATGTGGCCCAACTTTGCTTCATTCAATTTAGCAAACTTTTCTCTCATATAGTTAACAGTCCGACCATTGAGATGAGTATTTCAATATGCACTAGATCATGAAGCTCTTTTCGCAATATGAACTATGTTGCCGTCCAGTGGCAATTTGTGGATCTTCTACCAGCCCTGTACCAAACAAGACATATAACAGCCCAAAAATTAAGTAACTGGACATTTTAACAGAAGCACAGAATAGAGCAAAATCTGGAAAATAAGAAATAAATATCTTTAAAAACTATAACGCATTATTGACTAGAACATCTTGGAGGTTAGAGTCGAATTTTATACACCAAACTACATACTAATTAATATATACCTTGCCAGATGCAAAATTATGTTGGCTAGTATTGTCGATGAAGTACTGTTTGCAATTTCTGCAATATTTAAATAATCTTTAAAACAAAAACATTATTAATACTTCAAAAATCTTTAAAATAGCGGAAATTTACATTTGCGCTTATTTCAATGAAATTAGAGTAAAGAATCACAAGATTATATTATTTGAGAGTGGAGTAAAAATTATCTATTTAACTTGTGTTTTGGACGGGATATAAATTGAAAACAATTACGTGAAACCGCCTACAGTTTTTGTTAACAGTATCTAGAGAGGAGCTTACACCGAAAATAGTGTGTTCAAAGGCAAAAAATGTCCTCAGAGTGTATGGCTGAAGCATGAATAGACTGGTGGGACCACCACCACCACCACCACCACCACCACATATTGTAGATAAATGTGAAAAAATATGCGAGCTTGGCTGTTTATTTAGGATGTCTTTGTCATTACAAGGTTCATTTGATGAGCAAAACAGTGAATGAAATTAGCATATGGATGCTTGTCACGAAGTATTTTCTGTACGCCACTGATGTTACCGCTCATAACTGATGCATCGTCGTAACTTTGTGCAACTAATTTCTTCAAATTTTTATCTTCTATGGTATTTCATTGTTTAAGAATGTTTTGAGAAAATGAACGTGCATCATGACTGTCCGATATTAGAAATTTCCAGAATCTTTCTACAGGCCCTCATTCAGCAATGTACCGCAATACCAATACAAATTGGGACTGACATGACGCATCTGATGTTTCGTCGGCGATAATGGCAATGAAATGAACTAAATATATCTCTTGAATGACCTCCCACGATGTACTTGGAGCATGCAATCTAAAAGCTCATTCCGGATTATTTGGGATGTTTCATTAAACTCACTGGAAGATGATAAGTGTATATTTAGTTCCTTATCTGTTCAGCACTAAACTGGAGTAATTCGTGAGGAACACGCCTTTATTGTCCGAATCCTCTGACTCATCGTGTCCACGTAACGCAAGTTCTAACTTTCCACAGAAACGGATGCAATTAATTATTAAATTTAGCACTACCTGTTTCTGTTTACCTGTTGATTGCGTTTAACAATGGCTTGTTGATACTGGAAATTTAGTTGAGTGTGTATATTTGTCCTGCCTAATACCGCTAAGCTCATTACATTGTTCATATGCTGCTTTGACTTCTCGTGCACTTTGATTCTTTTCATACACGTGAACTAAATCCACCACACCTTTCTTTGTCCAGTTGTTGACACCACCAAAAACACACACGGAAAACAGAATAACGCAATTTTGACCCCACATCCACTTGTGTTTCTTATAAATATCCTTTTAAATTTTCTAATACGCTGACCATCTTTTTTCCACTTTATATTTTTGCAGATTTGGACTCGGTCTTCCTAAACTTTTAACCTGCACCTTATCGGTTAGTGACAGAGCAGAAAACTGATTACCGTGTAAAAATTGTATATTATTCATTTCTGATTTGGTGATTGCTTACAATCGCAAACGAAACATCTACACTTTCTCTACAGACTTCAACAAAAAACTGAAAGGCAGGCGGCAGCTGCATATAAACTATTATTTTCCTTCTCTAACTTCACCGTATAACACGGGGATTTACAATGTAGGTAGCAATCTATTATTGCCAACATTACGGATGCTATTAGATGTTATCAGAAAACATCTCTTTCGGCCGACTGCCCTTGCTGTATGCTGCTGGCAGTGCAGGGAGCTTATTAGAAAACAAATGTTAGCTTAATTTTAAGTTGGAACTATGCGCCATGGAACATTAATGACAAATGTATTATAACAATACACGATTTTCTGCCGACGTATTAATTTAGGTTCCGTGCTCGAAAATGGAACTATTCTGGCCCATCTCCCATCATTTATTTCATTCGCTTCTCTTGGCTCTCCACCCCTTCAGATGCCTAAAACAGAGTTTTTTCGGGGCCTGTCACTAACTTTCTAGGGTGTGTTCAAGAATATTAAAATAATGGTGTGTTAACTGGAAACTTGCTTTTGCTCGCCTCCTTGGTTTCTATCCCGATGGTAAGTGATTTTCTGTTGGCATGTGTACCATTTACCTTGCAAACAAAGTGTATCTTGACCGCATTCTTAAAATAATCAACGAGTATGCAAACAATTATTTAAAAAAACACGTTTCTTGTTTTCACTTTGGCAGTGTCATGGTTCGGTGGCTTAACCTCTAGAGCCACCCCTGGCGTCTGCTGCTCGCTTTTGAGCTTCAGAACTTTTTAGCGAACAAAACATGTTGAACATTTAAAGAGAAATAAACAGGTAAAAGCGCAAACTAATCTGTATACAAGATGTTAGGGTACATATATATTACAAGTGGTACTTTAATATGTATTCATTGTGTTACTTGTGCTTTCTCGTCCAACAGCTTTTTCCACAGATAAATCACATAATTTACTATGTTTTTTTTTTTTTTTTTTTTGCATGACCTTAACTGACCGGCAAAATGAACAACGCATGTCAGTATAGATATCAGCTTTGTTTCCAGTTTTCATACCTTAATATGTGACCTGTTGGGCTAAGTAGTGTGAGATCATTGGCCTTGCAGAAAGCATTCGAACTGAGTTGCGATAGAGCATTCGTTACCGCACTGCCTGAGCACTCAAAGAGACGCCTTCAGCCCCACGCTCTTAGGGAAAATAAACGCGTATGGTTTGTGAGTGCCACGTCCACTTGGAGGTGCTGGTAAACCTGAAAATATACTACTCTTAATGAGTAAAATTATTGTTACTTTACAAATGAAGTAAATATTGCTGTAATGCTGTTCACAGCACAATGCTCAATTACTAATGCAAATATCTGCAATTATACACTTAACATCCTGTATGATACGTTTACTGGGCTGGATTTGTAGCTCAGTCGATAGAGCATCTGCCTGGTGTGCGATAAGTTCCGAATTCAATTCCCGGTAGTGACTGGGAATCGTTCTCTAGGCAAGATTAATCCTTGACCTACCCATAGTTTGGGTATAAACGAGAATGTGAATATGTGATGCAATGTATAAAAACCCAAAGAAAAACAAATCTAGTGTCAATTTAGTTCAAACGAGTTAACACCAATATGTTCCAGCGAAGGCCGCCGACATGACCGCTGTAGTTAAAGACGCAAATGTAACGTTTAGAAAACAAAATCTGTTCGGAATATACTATTGTATCAATATTCAGAAGCTGGTACTTAGTTATGGACGGTACATTTCAACGACAATACTATAATCGAAACATACATTTTAATGCTTAAATATACAGGCTGTTAGGGGCATAAATGCAGATATTTGCATTTATTATTATGAACAATGTAATTAACAACATTACATCAATATTTGCTTCATTTTACTTATTAAGAATAGTGCGTTTTCAGGTTGATTAGAATCTCCAGTAGGCGTGGCACGCACAAGATATGCACTGTTGTTTTCCCTGAAGAAGGCGTAAACCTGAGTGAGCAGGATTCTTTATAACGAATGTTATATCGTAACTAGGTTTGATTGCCTTCTGCAAGGCCAAAGACCCCGCAATCACGTGTGAAAACTGGAAGCAAAACGGCTAGTCTATTCTGACAGGTGTTATTTATTTCGCTGCGCAGTTAAGAACATGCAAAACACATCAGGGAGTAAAATATGCGATTGGTTTGTGCGAAAATTGTTAGACAAAGAGAAAAAACAACTACGACGACCAAGATGGACACAAATGAATGAACAATTTATCAGCGTATCTATATCTACATCGCTATCACCGTGTGAATAATATAAGAATTGTGAACAAATTCTTAAGCCTCATGCCCGAAGGTTACGCTCCCCGACGCTCTTCGTAACCGAGCCAAATGGCTCAGACACCAACTGCTTTGACACGTGCTCAGAAGATCTAGGATTCCGCACCGCTCCGTTGGCTACATGAGGTTCAAAAATGGGTAATGGAATGTTGAGGTGGATTATTAGGCGTATCTTTATTTGATTATCCTTATTTTAAATTCCCAGGACCAGGCAACAAGAGTTGATGCACTGCGATGAGGCGGTGGAAACGCTTTCTCCCTGGTTTTCGGGCAGTTGAAGCTCCTAGTACAGGCGCCAACCAACTCACTTGATTTGTGTCTCAGCAAATAGCCTTGTTTCGTGCATGCAGAGGATAGACACATGACAGCAGGTATTCCTTGCATTGTGTGTCGTGTATCAGTTTGTACTGCCAAGAACAGAAAGCAATCCAAAATGCAAGCCATTGATGCCTACGTGTATGGCTACTTAGGAGGAATCTTCCTTATTTATAGAAAGTGGAGGAAGAGGTGTTTAGTTTTTGGAAAAATTCTGCACTCATAAACATTCAAGTTGCTGCGTCCCATGCAAGTGAGTGCGACAGTTACTAAGCAGAAGACGTTTCTTTCAAGTTGTGTTCGATATCAAGGTGCCAGTTCATATTCACTGCTATAAATGGGAAAGCTTAATGTTACAAATTAATTCTCATATTAGCGATACAGTGCGGCAACAATAATATTAACCAAGTAATGTATATTAACATGTGAAAGGTGGATAATGTATTTTAAACGCAAAATGTTGTATGCTGTCGCAACGCTGAAGCGATTATCTATTCCTGCTTTCTGCGCAATTGGTCACGCAGTGCACAGTAGACGATTCGTTGGAGCTTCGAGCAAATTTTCTCTCTTTGTTTTACTAAAAAGGACACCAGTTGCTGATCCCTGGACTAGCACGTGCTCTTTAAGAGATGCCTCCCCATGGTGAGTTAGCGTCGAGGTTAAAAGACGCACAATCTAAAATCTTAGCGACACCGCTTCGTTTAGCGCGAGCTAATTCTTGGATCTGCTCTTTCTTTGGTTCCTCTTCATTGCTCCTTTCCGGAGGTCGCTGTAACAGTTAATAATTCCCTAAGATCTGTTGTGGTATATTGCCTAGGAGCCTGCGTGTGCCCCTTGGTTAAATCTAGGGGGTAGTGTAGGTCAGATGAGGGAACGCCGTCGGTACACGGGGGTGAAAAGTGCTAGGTCTATGCAGACGGAAGTATCAGCAGTGCCGCAAATGACTTAAATTCTACCACGAGAATTAACTCCCTTTACTAATTTATTATAAAAATATATCGAGTTTAAGAGCTCCCAGAGGGCTTCCAAGGATTTATAAACACTCATAAATCTTGTCGTCCTTCGGATCTAGCGGTACCATTCTAGCCTCTGGTTACCTAGGTCGCGGGTTCAAACTCAGCGGAGGGCGATGGAATTTTTCGGGCGTAAAACCTCTTAGCATGGCTTCATTCGGAAGGGAAGTAAAGTCAGTGGTCCCGTGTCTCAGAATTGCGGTACGTAATGGAACGCAAAATTAAGCGGTCTTTCACGCCCAATATATAATGGAACGCTGAGAATCATGACAGTTAAGGAGCGTCCATAAACAACCCTCAAAACTCACACATTTTACTTATATAGCATTGGCTGGCCTTCTAAGCACTTTTATAATAGTACTTTATGCCCATTCAGATTCTGGTCTGTGTCCAGACAGCATGTTGATCAGAACAGTTTTGTGCGGCCATGTTCCACTTTATCTTTACATTTTTTTTTCCAGCTTTTGTAGTTTAATATTCTTTAACCTGATTGGTCGGACGATGAATGGAAATAGTGAAATACTGCTCAAGTGATCTCGGGTCAATTAAGCTTAAAGCTACTCGACATCCGTCTTCTCAGGATAAGGTAAAACCCCGAACAAATCCTTTCCCGGTTAACTCACCCTAAGCGAGATTCGAACTCGCGACTTGTTGAATGTGAGGCAGACACGCTACCACCACACTACCCAGGTGGGCTACATGTTCTTTATGTCACTTTTTCAGCGTGTCTTTGATTCCAATACGTCAAGTGGACCTATTTCAGTATAAAATGAAACTTGGTGTAATCTTCAGGTTGGGTTCGAAACTAACTTCATAACGTTAGAGCTACTCATTGCAATAAGCTCATATGTGTTATACTTTCAAAGGGGTGCACAAATTATTATTTTCTTGCCTACTGAACAGAATAGGGGGCCCATCGTTCGGAGAATATAATAATTTAATAAAGTTACTGCACCTTCTGAAATGAAATCACGTCTGTATCAACAACATGGATTCATATACCTTTCTAAGGTAATATAAGACTGAAAATAATTGCATTGCAAACAATTTTGAAACAGTCAAATGTTTGGAGATTAAGATATTCGAAGCGTCAGAAAATGTTAAGAGATCTCAACTTCAGGTATGTAGAGTTGGGTTCCACGTGTTACGTTAGAGGAATTAACGTTACCTCTGATTCTCGCTACCACGTGGGTTAAAGTCTGAGTAAAATACTTCTAAACGTGACCGACTAATTCAAAGAGTACCTAGGGTTCGGATTGATCACGGACTGTGCCCCAAAGACACTGGGGCATAGCACCGGAAGCAGGTCTCTGTAGCCCGTTGCCTTTTACACGACTTCATACAGTAAGGATAAGGGGAGTAGCTCGAAAGGCGACCAGATCCGGATGACGACAGGCGCTAGCATGAATGGGGTTCCTAATGCTACAGTTGGAAGGACTGCGACGCCACCCTAGACCCAGTTCACCGGTTCTGAGTCTCCCGACAGATCCCCAAAAGGAACTCTAAACCCGAAGGCGAGTCCCGACCGACTGTTCTCAACGACGCCACCAGGGTTAACCTTTTAAAATGAGCAATCCACCATCCAGTCGCAACCCGTTGAACAGTATCTTCTGGTGCTTCACCCTGATAGAGAGATGATTAGAAAATGATGGGAACAAGGAAAGGTGATCGGAAAATTCGGTAGAAGTAATGAATCTGCCCAGCATTCACCTCGTGGTCCGGAGAAACCCCGAAAAACCTATGGGTCAGGTAGGCCACGACTTCAAGAATGGGAGACACATACGAAACCGCCAGAGACATCCCACTACTTACTTTCGTACCAGTTTGGTATGTTCTAATTCTAATGCCGTTTTAGGGTGTCATTTTATGAGGAAAACTTAATTTCATATAAAATTAGACAATTCTATCCATTACATGGCGCTCTCCAAACCCGGCCGTTCAACTTTAAATCTTATCCCATAACATTGCCTCTCTGCTTCTTTAACAGAACTACGCAATCCTTTGAATTTGGATAGCTTCTTTACCCTTAGTTGCCTGCATTAGTATACTACATATGCCGTTTTTCCTTTAATTCAAATTTAAAGCTGGAGTTCTAGTAAAAATATATGCGAATAAGCTATAAAAGTATAATATAAAATAATAGAGAAAATAGAAATGAAAATGAGTGTAGATACTTTATTATTCTTTTTCTTCCCAATTAAAACTTTAACCTCTTATAAACCAGTTTTCATAATCCTGCCAAAGGCAGTTCCAAAAACGTGGTTCAAAAGGCCATGAGCGTTAGGTGATAGGTAATCGACTGGCCATTCATTAAAAACCAAATGTTGCAAGTTCAAAGGCCATTGTCTGTGGTAAAGGACGGGGAGAGCCCAAGTAAAATAATCGGTGTGATGCTTGAAAACGAATGAGGTTACACTTCACTGTAGTTATGTGGGTTTTACTCTTTTTTATTTAAAAAAATCACTGTAATTTTAGGGAAAACATTGTATACATTTTTACAATATTAAAGTCTTGATTACTTGTCGTTTATGGTTGAAGATTAGTATAACATGAAATTAATCCTAGAGTACAACCCTATTTGTATACTTACGTTTAAAGCAATCGGAACTTATAGGTACCGACAGGCAACAAAGGGTTAAGTTCATCTGGAGATCCGCAGCGAGTCGCTCATTCGCACTCTGCTGTTTTTTCTGGTGGCATGTAGATGCAGTTAGATTTCTATATTCACATTTGTGTTTCAAGTCCATCTATAAACATTTTTTTTTGTAGCAAAGTGCACAATTTTCTAAGATAGAGCCAGGAGCCAGGAGCAGGAACTAGTCGCCCGAGTGTACTCGGGCGGGGGCAAATCACCACGGTAACTATCCGCTTTTCTCGCGGATTTACCCGTGTTCTAAGATAGAGTGTACACATTGATTATTTATAGCACTGACTCTGTAAAAAATCTGCTTTATTTTATACGTTTGTGCCCCATTAAGATGTATAATATCTACCTTAAGAAAAAAAATCTGATGTGTTACTCTCACAGAACTTTCTCTAACTCTTCTACAAACAGACTTCTTACAAAATATTATTATTCTTTCTACGTCATGCTATTCGGAATAACTATTAACAGAATGTACTTATTACTTAGTACCTTATAAGTAGAAGGGAACTAAAAGGATGTGCTATACTAAAGTCACAGTCAAATGTTGTAAAAGTTATCGTTATGTCATTGTCATTGAAATTGGCTTCTTTGCTTGGCCAAGAGTAGAACAAAAGAAAAACGTCCTCCTGCCTGAGAAAAGTATAGGTATGCATTTTAAAGTTGAAACCAATAACAAGGAATATCTTGGAAACGGTCTACTATACAACAAATAAGCATATGACATAAATTGTGTGTTTAGCAACAACTACAGTTTTGTATAGTAAGTCATTGTCTATCTCTTTCGGTTTAACCATTATGCAAAATTCTGCAAAAATCAACCAGAATAAAGTGCTCTTAAGAGACTATTCCCAGAAAATTCAAAATATACATTTTATTTGCGTTGTGAATAATTTTATTATACGGTATTTTAAACAAAATCGTTAGAGGCACTTTTGAAAAAAAAAACAACATTTTCAGAAATGTTTCTATGTAGAGGGTAGTTTGGGATGGGTGAATTTTTTTTAAAAATCTTCGAGTTGCATTATAGGAACATAATATACTTAAATACCAGGCTTGGTACTTAACGGTATTTTAATTTTTGAGCTACACTATCCACAGAAAAACATATGCATCTTTTTCTAAAAGTGTTCTTTTTTTGATTCTGGGTGTCTTAAAAAACACATATTTCCTCTGAAATCTCGATATAGAATTTTTGGGTACAATACAAAACCTTCTTTATACACTGTGTACATAGTAGTGTAGAGAAAGCAAAAACTAATTAAAACGTGCGAATGCATATCAAAATAGAGAAACGTAGGCGGAATGTTTGCTAATTTATACTGAAATTGAGCCGTGACTCAGCATTGAGAAATTAAGACAATTTTTTGCATGTTTTGAAGCACGAAATATTAAAATTATTCGCTACATGTAAAATTAGTATACAATAGAGCATGCTTTTAGCAGGTATTTCTTGTAATATAGGCACTTTAAGATGGTCATGTGCTATATAAAAAATTAGTTTGCAATGACTCGTATATGTAGGATAAAAGTGCTCGTTAAAAATCAGGGAAACATATTCTTATATAGTGTTACGATGTTTTTTGGTCCTAACGGCAAATACAGGTTGAACAGCGTTCATAGCGTAATTTATAAAATTTTATCTCGAGAAAACAACTGATCATTATTTGTTGCTTTATCGCTAGAATAACAGTTAAAGAATTCCAGATATGATGACCACGGACAAATGATGGTCTCGCTTCACCACACAGCTCTAACCGCCGCGCCACACACTATTATTATTCATGAAATAAGTTTTAAACTCCAAAACACAATGCTCAGCGATCCACCTGTCCATATTGACCACAAAAACAAAATGGCATGACAGTAACAATCGAACGACGATCGCAGGCTTATCGTTGATGCACTATGTCTAGGTACTAGGCAGTAAAATAGGTTATGAAAGCTGCAACGGGACTATCTACACACTATATTTTCTGGATGCTATGTAGTACAGCTAATATTGTGATCGGTTTTGTTTCCCTGAATATATTTGACAGTATCAATGTGCCATAAATGAGTTGTAATTTTAACTCCTACGTCATTTGGATAGGGAGATAGCACCACCACCACCACCACTATTATTATTATTAATATTATTATTATTATTATTATAGTAAATTTTTAAAGCAAGCTTGTCACCGGATATAAAAGCACACCTTACCCTTTCAAGATTAGCTCTCATTACAAAAAATTACGTAGCTACCCGTTGTTAAACACTGTTAAGTATGGTTAATTCAATATAATTTATAGATTTGAGTATAGATGTTAAAGATCAGAGTAAACCGTCAAATGACCTGAAATCCAGCTTTGGGGCTCGAAACTTTCCTAGCTGGTGCTTGTAGGTGTACCATCTTGTGCCAAACTAAGGTTACTCTCTGTTATGTTTCTGTCGTGGTTGCCGTACTAGTTTCAATTATGGCTAGCCCACATAACAAAATTGCTCTTGTTGTTGCCTTGCATCTAACAGGTTTTTTTATAGTGTTTAACGCCCACTTTACTACATGTGACACCGCCAGCATTGACACTGATGAACACAGAATGAAGATGGAGCACCGGTGTAAAGCGATGTAGGGGGAAACCGGAGAACCTGGAGAATACTCGCCCCTGCGCCGTTTTGTTCACCACCAATCTCACATGCGGTCGCTTGGGATCAAACCCGGGCCATCTAGATGAGAGGAGAGTGGTCTAACCACTCGACCACGGTGCGGCCCATTGGTGGTTCTTGAAGCTCTAGAGTTATGGTTGATTAAAAGGCCTTCGGCTAGAAACTTTATATAGGATTAATGCCCAATGCAAGCGGGATGATTCAGTCAGTTTCATCGTGGCCCGCTTTCGGGAGGTCACGGGTACAATCCTTGTTGCCGGTCTACCTGTCACATGTTTTTAGGGGGTTTTCCCGGGTTGCCAGGCAAATGCTGGGTAGGTCCATCACATCCCCCGCATTTTTCGATCCACATTTCCTGTTCCTCTCATTTCCTAATCATCTCCTTCATGGTTGAAGAAACATGGGACGGTTTTCGGCGGATTGGGACTAGACGGTGGCTTGGGCATTTTAAAAGATTCCCTGACGACGTCATCGGAAATACTCGGTCGAGACCCAGCTTCCGGTTTCAGCCTAGAGGCTCGCCGGGTAGCTCAGGGTCCGTGAGCGGTGCCTAGGGCGGCATCGGAAGCATTCCAGCTGTAGCTGATGGATCCCATCCATACTTGTGCACGTCGTCATCCGAGTCTAGTCGCCCTTCGGGTGCCCCCCGCATCCCAGCCCCTTGGAGTCACATAACGAGCAAAGGGCCACAATAAGCTATATTCAGTGCTCTGCCCCAGAGCGTTAAGGGCCCGTCCGATTCCGAAACCAAACCTAAAGCCCGATGTAACATCCCTGTTCAGAGAATACCACGGTAAAGCACGTAATTTCAGACCAACGTGATATTTCTGTTGCATCAAACTCTGTTTCGGTTTCACCGTCATTTTATCATGGTAGTATGCTTACCGCTGCCTAAGGAGCGGTTTTCAACTAAAATCTGTTAGAAACTCAAAATGGTGCCAAATCATTACATTTGTCTTCAATGTTATCATTTGTTTGAACGCAATGAAGAGTAAAATCATAAAGAGAGATTTTTTTGAAAAATGGAATGACGTTTCGTTCCGAAGAACACTGAGAAAGGAGGCGGTAACTGCAGTTTTACATGCAATCGGCTAACAGAGTCAGGTCCCTACTTAAGAAAACCAATCAATATGGCCTAGAAAGCCTCCTCTTGTAGGGCTGCTGTTTTACGAGATGTGACTGAACCATTTCAAGAAATAGTACGTGATATGGATCACTGAACAGAAAACTAATAGAAGTGCAACGCTAGTTTAAACAGTGGAAGCATGAACCAATAGCAATGAAGTGTAGCTTCCGGGGATTGAACTAAATAATGAAAAATCGAGCTTCCGTCACAGGTATTTACTAGAGTCGTATTTGTTATAGCTGTCTGGCACAGTTGATCACAAAAAAAGTTAATTACGTGAACTTCGGTAGTCGTGATAGCATTTCAGTCATTCAAATTGCTTTTCCAGGGACTGATGCGAAGCTCCCGTAATTTAACTCGACACCGCCATCTGTAGCAATGCAGTATTATCAGCTGAGCACCTGACAGCTAGGCAGGTATGCAAAGCGCCCATTATTTTTGCATAATTCTTTTATATAAAGGGTCCTAATAGTTGGTGCGTAAATTGCTTTCATGTTACAATAAGGAGTTCTTTAAAGGTTGCTGTTTCTGGTTTGTTTTAGGAATGGTTTATGCATGGCTATATAATTATATCATATTTAATTTTAAATTTTGAGAACGAAGAAACGCTTAAGCACCTGGAAATACTTTTTACTGCATGTTTCATAGGAACAACAGAAGAAGGTGGAATTTGACATGAAACTGGGAAAAGTAGCACATGTTTTCACGCTTGTTATTTATTCTACTGTCTGAAAGGCACACCGGTTATTTGTTCTACTGTATGAAAGGCACACCGGTTATTTGTTCTACTGTCTGAAAGGCACACCGGTTATTTGAAGTCCTACATCCAGTATCCTCACAATTGCAGCATTACTTGAACTCTAACTTAACATTGCGTATATCCTAGAAATGAATGCGTATCCCACTCTGTCTTGATACGCATGTGACTGAAAATTAACTAAAACGTAAGACATTTAACACTAACAATAACCTATTAAGAGTGTCTAACGTCGTCTGCCTAACTGTTATATATTTTAATGTAATTAATTAAATGAAAATACCATTATTACCCAAAAAATGAGAAATATGGCCATATAATTACCGTCTCTGCTCTGTTTCCCACCAAAATCCAGCGGAAGAAAGCATTATTGTTATCAGAATCCAAAATGGTTCTTGTTGCCAGCCATTGAAGTTCTTTGCACTACTTCCATATTCCACTTTCACAACCTATTCTTCATTCCTGCGAGGCCGCGCCGTGGCCGAGTGGCTAGACCATTTGCCTCTTACCTAGACGGCCCGGGTTCGATCCCAAGCGACCACATATGAGATTTGTGATGGGGCGGGTTTTCTCCGGATACTCCGGTTTCCCCCTCCATCGCATTCCACCGGTGCTCCATCATCATTCATGTATCATCAGGGTCACCGCCTGCGGTGCCATAAGTAGTTAAAGCGGGCGTTAAACACTACCAAAAAATTCATTCCTGAGATGACAATGTTTGTAAACGAACTGCGTCGTGTCACATAAGCACGGTTTTTCAGAACTTATCACATCGGTACTTAACATTGTCGCCCTCCGTGGTCTAGAGCTAACATGCTATCTCTGATTGCAAGGTCACAGCTTCAAACCCAGTTGAGGGCGATGAATCTTTTCCTGGCGTAAAATTCCTTAGTATATTTTTTTTTCTTCGGAAGGGTAGTGCTCAGTGTCTTAGATTTATTACATGTAAAATAGTTTAATTATTTGGGATTCAACTATTATACTGTGAAAAGAATGATATATAAGTAAATATATTTAACAATAACTTCGGTTCAATAAGACGAACACTAAAAAACAAAATCTTGAAAACATCACAGTTGATTTCTCTTCAAATCAATGGTGGTACCCACAATAACAAACATTTGCTGAAACTGAACACAACAGATCAGATAAACGAAGAATAGAGTCCACTGAAATGGAGTTCTTACATACAATAGCAGGATACACATTACTAGACAAAATATAAAATGAGGAAATAAGAAGAGAGCTAAGCATTTATAAATCGTTAGAAAGAACTCAAAACCTAAGATCTAACTGGCTGCAGTACATAAAAAGAATGCACTCAACAGGCTTTCGCAGATTTTACCTCAATACTAACGCAAAGGTGAAAGAAATTTTGGTCGACCAATAACAAGATGGAAAGATATAACCTCTTGATGTGGTAACAGGTCTAACACCTCACTCCACGAGGGAGACGACGACGTAAAAGAACCTCAAGCCTGATAAAGAGACCTCTTAACAAAATTAAGTGGTCTTTCACGCTCGATATAGAATGGACGCTGAGAACCACAGCAGTTAAAGAGCGTCTATAAAAAAAGGTGAGGGGTTTTATTGAATTGCTGGATTATCTGGTGAATTTGGTGCGTTCAACAACACTTATGGGAGAAAATAGACGAGGGAAATTGATGAGTTACTTGGGAGTAGAAATTTGAAAAATCCACACTACGTAGGAGATCTTATTGAAATTTATATCAGTAATAATAGTGGCATTTCTGCCACGTATAGACATTCCAGTTTGCTTGTTTCTTTAGATAATAGTTTTTTTATTCTTTAAGTTCATTTTTTCTAATAAAAATTAGTCATATGATGCACTTTTAAAAATATTCGCATTAAAATCCAGTTTAATGAGAATGAGCTTCCAAATGGAACTATCACATATTTTATATTAGTTTCAATTAGTGTGGAAAAACTTAAAATCTCTTGATTTTTCAAAATTTAATAATTTAGTTCTCAAAATTGGAGCATTACTTGCAAAACGTATATAAGCATTTTCTTTAATGTTCTTTTGAGAGATAGCTAACATTTTGAAACGAATTAATGAAAAATTTCTCCATGTTTGATGATTTTGAGTATGGAATAGTGTTGCAAAAAAGTTTGCGAGAAAGTAAGGTTTAAAGTTAAGAGTGTCTAATGAATTGAATTGATTTTTTTTTCCACTTAATGATACTATAAGTTTGTGTAATGCTATTTTACAATCACTTGACCATACACAGATAATGCAGCAACATTAAATACAAATGACTCCTCCCGAGTCACCGTGTAAACAAGTGGCCCGAACAGTTTCAACATTGCTGTTATTCAACTATTAGACCAACTTACATCTAGAGATGACTTCCATCTCTATTTCTTTTAATTATGTTTTTAGCCGGTCTAGTTCACCAGTTTTGTTTATTTTCTTTAACTTTCCTCTTTTAACTTTGCCTAAGAAATCCCCAAATTCTAAGATTTCGTGCCTAGCTTTCATATTCACCTTATTTCTATTGGTGAATTAGCTCACTTCTCTATCCTAAGATATGCTCACATGTCTTTAGTTTCTTAACATTCTAAAATTGCATGTCAATAGTCGTCTTACACCCTACAATTTGGACCTTCCTCTATATTTAAACCTAATCTTGATCCTTAGGGCTCATATAGATCCTTCCCTCGTGCATTTGTCACCTTTATTTACATAATGTTTTCTATTCCATATTTTCTTCTAATATCTTCTGAAATTTCATATCATCAATTCTTTGTTTAAATTCTTTCCAAAATCCCTTATTTCTCTCTATCACGCGTTTCGTTTTCCCTCATTTCTTGTATAATCTCTGAGCTGTCCTATATAATGTTTTTCCTGCCATTTATCCTTGTGCTTCCTGTATTCTCAAGGCTGATAGAGAGGCCTCTGAGTAAAATTAACCGCCATTTCCATTTTTCAATTGCTGATATTCTCTCTCCATTCTTTCATCTTTCCTCCATGAGGGATTTATATTTTCGCCGTACTACCATGAAATTCCATCATTGCAGCTGTTCGCTTGTTTGTCACCATTTTCTCAACTGTCTTTCTACCCTCCTTTTACCAATTCTACATTCGCTAACATACCAGCTCCCTTGTGCCTTATTAACCCTTACTCTCAGTCTCATCTTATTACTTACTTGTTTAAGAGGATTGACAGTTTCTATTCTTGTTTAAAAGTGGTATAATTTTAACTCTGTGACCTTTTTAAACATCTCCGTGGTCACTAAAACATTAGGGTGTACAGTATTTGTAATTATGAGCGCCTCCTATTTGTTTCTTAAAACTAAGTTTTTCTTCCCTGGTGGAGAAATTTTGAGAATATTGTTATGAAATTTAAAATATAAGTTGTTTAAAATCTTTGTTTTAGGATTTGGTCCTAGTTTTGATGAGAATTAGTTAGTTGAGCATTTATGTGGCAGAAATGCTAAGAAGATATAATTTTAAAAAATTAACATTGAGGATACAAAAATATCTTAAGCTTTACTTCCATATACAGAAAAATCCAAACCAAATTTTATTTGTATGCACATTAAGAACATGCTTACCAAATATTATACATGGAACATGAATATTGTTCAATAAGGAGCATTTTATAGCAAAGAATTAAATTCTCAATGAAAAAATTAACATAGCGGAAACTATATGGAATTGGTATATGGATGAATTTTTTGTATAGAGACTCCCACAAGCAAGAGTAAGATATATACAAAATTTGAAAGCCGTATCTTAAAAAAATTGCAAATTTTGGATTTCCACTTGACTGTGTCCTTAACCACCCTCCCTAAGGGTGCCCATTAATAAGCATGCGCCTACCCATTTATAGCTCCAATTAATCGTGTTATCGGCCAAGTTAACCACCTTACCTGACAAAATATGGTGTATCTCTGAAATCAGATTCTAGTGAAAGCATCAACTCTCGAAACTGTTTGTGATTTAATCCTGTAGGTGATATTATGGCATTTACAGACCTAACAACGTTCATAACCTCGTTAAATTGCACAGCCTTGGCACAGAGTGCCTCTTAACCAATCACACAATGTACTGACAATGAGTGAAATTTCTGTTCTAGGGTCAATTTGGTTTGTAGGAGTCTCACAAACCCCTCGTTACAGACTAACAATTATCATATTTGATGCGCCATCAGTGGAGACCCAAAGAAAGTTATTCCAGGGCAAATTTACACAATTAATAGCATGTTCAACAGCATGAAATAAATCTTCGCTAGTACTTATGATATAGATATCTATATTCACTCCTCAGACGAAAGTACCCGGTTGCGCTGTATCAACAATGTCGGTATTTTCATCAAGGCACAAGGAATATGTAATTAATTGTCTTCTCAATGTGAGTGGTCGTTCAACATCTCCATTTAGATGTTCTATACGACGTGCAATTGTATGACGAGAGAGACAAATTGAATTAAATTGGGTTTAATTACAAGGCATACGGATTCACTGGCGATTTCCAGATATTTTTTCATAAATGGGCAACGCCGAAGGGTCGAAAAACCCAAACAATTACATAAGTGAGTAGTTTCAAAGCTCCCCCGCACCACACCGGCGTCTGTATCTTCAAATTCCCAGAAATAAAATTGTCGGATAAATAAAACTATATAATAGATTCAAACAATATTAATAGTCGATATCTCTATATTAAGGTAATCATTACCAGCGGTTTCTTTAATTTATGCAATTATTCTTTTTTTTTTTTTTTTGTAGTGTTTAACGCCCGCTTTAACTACATACGGTACGGCAGGCGGTGACGCTGATGATACATGAATGAAGATGGAGCATCGGTGGAATGCGATGGTGGGGGAAACCGGAGAATCCGGAGAAAACCCGCCCCAGCGCCGCTTTGTCCACCACAAGTCTCACATGTGGTCGCTTGGGATCGAACCCGGACCGTCTAGGTGAGAGGCGAATGGTCTAACCACTTGGCCACGGCGCGGTCATTCTTTCTGAACATTATTATACATGTTAGCATGTTTTGAATTGTAGTGTAGCGCAACACTATACGTTTTTGCTATAAAAGAATGTCTACATAATAAACACGTTCTCTGATTTGTACAAAGAGTCACTGTCCTTTCCATTTGGGATTCTTCTCGCACGTTACTTGTCTCTTTTCCGCCGAATGCACATTCATGACTAAGTCGTCACTGCACCGAGACAGGTTTGTTTACGCAGCAAAGAATGACAACATTCAACTATTCCGTCCGTCCGTGCACTGCACTGGGTGTCCACTGCTCGGCGTCAGCAAACTTGGTTTAATGATTTCCAAAACTTTTTTTTTTTTAATTCTGATGCCCATATCAAATTCCGTTCCATTATTTGTTCGCTGATCTCAGTAGTAGAGTGTCCTAATTATAGTTTAGTTTTCATGAACAATTCTCAATTCAGATTTTACACTCCATTGTCTCACTATGTGCTCCGAATTCACTCTTTATTCGGCAGTTGACTACCCCTCTCTACGTTCAGAATTCCTTTCAAAAATTGGACCCTCGCTTGGTCCAGATTCCCTGTTGTGTGACCACTTACTCCAGCACCCTTTCCGTACGATGAACTGAGATTCATCCTATTAAGCGAGGCGTTTAATAATCCTGTATAAATAATTAATATTTTATCTTATGAAAACGCAGTTTTCAATTTTTTGCATGGCCTATTAATGTATTACTCAATAATGTAATAAGTATTATTATAAATACAGAATTAGCACCAGGTAATTTCCTTCTCAAATGTTTGTTAAAATTTAAGTTTATTTCGAAAGCAAATACTTATTTGAAGTATGTCTGTTTGTAGGACTAATTAGCGAAAGTCTTCAGAAAACATTTCCAACGTTGCTTAGTATATTGCCTACAACGAATTTGAAAATAAGTATCTTAGACAAAACTGTTTATTAATTGTTTTGGTGGGAAGTGTTTTATAGATTTAGGGGCATATTTACGCCAAAATTACTGTATTCACTTATTCAGGATTTCCAACAGCAATTCTATCTGTATTCTTATTCCTGCCATTTTTACTTTACTTTACTTTACAATATGTTAACTTAGGTAACTTAGGTAAAGTTTGCATTATTTATAGGGATCAATATGGCCTGCACTACATATGCTTGCTGCCTCTTGGTTTCCTCCTCTTCAGAGAAGTTCCTTCATAGCATGTTATTCAGGTAAGATCTTATTTAGCAGTTTGTCACATTTGTTGGTTTTTAAAATGCAATAATCCATTTGGTGAATTTAACTTGGTCTCACACCACGTCAAAAGATATTCAGAATATTTGAAAGGATTATTTGGCTGTTTCTGATGGAATTATCGCATCTAGGCCCGCTTTATAGCTACGGGGATTCGCTATGGATGTATGTACACAACAATATTTCATTTCCGCATGGTTTTTCACATTTCTTTAAATGTATTCGAAGAATCCGAAGATCTAGCACCATTGTATTTTTAAGGAGAAACACTTCAGATTGGACTATCCATTAGCTTAGAGCAGCTTTCACAGTTTGAAATGCACGAATGGCACTAATGATACTACGAGGGCGATTCAATCAATACCCGGGTTAGGAATGAAGATACCATCTTTTCCAAGCATAACCGATTTACTTTTATACATAGTCCCTTTTAGGAACATTATTTCTCCCAACGCTTCTGGCATTTTAAACCCCTCCAAAAATGGAAATTTCAAGCTCCGTAATACGCCTGTGCCTCGACAATGACCTCCATATTTGACCTAAATAGTGTTCTCGTGATGCACTTCTTCATACTTGGGAACAGGAATAAATCCCAGGGAACTTCATGTGGGATTTGTGCTGGACGGAGCGGCGGATTCTCTGGTTTCCCCCACCATTCATTCCCCCATTGTCCCACAATCACCTTTCCTGTCATCCATTTCGCTATCGTCTACTTCCTTACTCTCATGCATGGCTACGAGCCGATCCTTCGTTCTGAGCTCTTCATTCTATGAACTTCATTTGTTGACTCCTCCACACGCTTCTGGCCCTAGACACCTAAGTTTAAGTCTTCCGTACGGGCAGGGAAAGCTAAGTTAAGTTATTGGAAAACCGCACTCAAAAATAAGAAACACTATTCTCAAAAGACCACTCGATGGTTAAGTTTAAACTAAATATGTTTGTGGTGCATTTCTGAAGCAAGTTTTCTTTAAGTGCTTCCTGCAAATGTGTGGTCTATTGATGGCATATTGAGAATTACGGTGGAAAGAGGTAGAGAAAGCTGTAAACGATAAAGAATTTTTGTGAAGTTCAGTTGTGCAGCAACATTGCTTCAAACAGAACAACGTTGAAGGTTGTAGTAATGGTTATGCTAAGTTGTTAAAACATATGGAATTTATTATAAACTGTAAGAATCTCAGAAGGTTAACCTTTGTGTAATGAACAAAAATTAACTGTAAGGAAAGCTATTTGGAGGCTGCGGTTGCTGATTTGTCTTTGATAGGTGAAGAAGTTAACGCTTATGTTGGAGTTAAAGCGTTTTGCACCGTACACATTTTTAAAGAGTTTAAAGTGTAAAGTGCAGTGAGTGAATGAATGTGTGAGTGAATTAGTCTGTCAGTCAGTCAATCAGTCAGTCTGTCAGTCAGTAACTGTGAATTCACATCAATAATTAACCTATTAGTGATATTAGCTCCCTTCAAAAGGCAAACGATGTGGTAACACATTTTCGTGTTCCCTTCTCTGGGATATATAAAACTGGCTATGCTCCGATTTCCACTGATGTTTACTATGTATTAGAGTGGCTAACAAAGAACTGGTGACAATAAGGACACTCATACCTATCGAAACTTTTGTTCTAATTGATCACTGTACACAAATAGATTCCTTTTCTGTGTACAATTAGGCTATAGCTACTCTCGCATTACTATCGATGATTTTGAATGAACAACTCAACACTCCCTTGTCTCCGCTCAGACGATGTCACCTGTCTCTGTTAGAAATCAACCGTTATGAACTAACTGTCGTTACTTCCCTTATATACTATGGATATCCTTGGATGCCTTTGAGGAGGTAAGAGCTACCGTCATCCGTTTCAGTATCTTATTTTTTTTTTTTTAGTAGTGTTTAACGCCCGCTTTAACTACTAATGGCACCGCAGGCGGTGACACTGATGATACATGAATGATGATGGAGCACCGGTGGAATGCGATGGCGGGGGAAACCGGAGTACCCGGAGAAAACCCGCCCCAGCGCCGTTTTGTCCACCACAAATCTCACATGCAGTCGCTTGGGATCGAACCCCGGCCGTCTAGGTGAGAGTCGAGTGGTCTAACCACTCGGCCACGGCGCGGCCCTCAGTATCTTATGATTATGTTTATCAATCAGAAAGCGGAGGAGGGTTTCGGCACTTAACGTACATGAAGTCCTCATCCTTCTGGATTCAGCAGCATGGCCCTTTAGTTCTTCAGATATTACATTGACAATGGCAGGTGCCCCGCCGCCCTACTCTCTCAGCAGAAATGTCTCTCTGAGAGCCTGTCACACACCCAACACCAAGGCAGGCAGTTCCTCGAAGCAAATTCTAGCTCCACAGGCATCGCCCATGATCACTCAGCTAATCCTTCGACCCTAAAACATACTAAGGACATAAAATGATGGCAAAGGGAAAATCGCAACATCACACCCAAGTTCACAGCAGCCAGTCCAACGGGAATTGAACCCAGGATCTCCTGAAAGCAAGCTTCACACGTTTCAGCGGAATCATATCGCTCAGCATTTCAGGACGCAGGTGGACTTTCCAGAGACATCTAATGTAACCAGAAATTTAAATACCTCTGTAATGTAACCTCTAAATCAGAGCCTCTAAGAGTGCAGTGCACGACGATGGGTGCACAATACAAACTTGGCTTGGTTGATGACAGTGCTCTTCTTTTTCTTTCTTTGCTCTGGTCACGATAGCTGCCTAACTCTCTCTTTCCTCGCCTATCCTCTGATCATTCTCTTTGCAAATCGTCCCGAGGCGAGCCGAATGAGAGCGATACACGGTGCACAGAAGTTCTGCGCCTCGGTTTGTACATATGCTGTTTTAGGCACTTGAGAGGACCTGCTCTAAATGAAAAAGGAGCAAGAAGTTAAATAGCATGATGAGAAGATAGTCTGTAAGCAATCTCTATGGTGGTTTATAGAACCGTTTACTCATTTTTAGATAGTGTTTAACGCCCGCTTTTACTACAATTGTTACCTCAGGCAAGCATCCCTTTCCTTTCTTCTCTAACTTCAGATCAAATTTTTATTTGCTTCCCTGAGTTATATCCAATTCACATTGCAGCTATGTTGGCGGCGTAACATCAGCGATATGAGACACGATGTTGCTTCTCAAAATCAAGTGTTCAGAATGAGGAAACACAATTTTTCAGTTGCTATGCGAAGTTCGGGAGAAAACACACACTTTTCTTTGTATTTTTGTATTCATTTGAATTCAATTCATATAACTCCTGGTAGATTAATATTTCTTCCGAATGTATTTCTGGAGGCTGATGCTATCTTAGCAAGCAGAAAAACGTACTCTATGAATACCGCCGTGTAATAAATGTCGCTTAGGTCTTACGTATTCATGCTGAATTCCTATTGGTCAGTCGCCTTGTTGCTCATAATGCTTCACCAAATTTTCTCCATTGTAAATTAATAACATAACTCACATATTGTAATAGTCAGTCAAAACACTAGGTTTTTTTACCATACTAGATTATCAAATGATTCATAGCAACGGACGAATAAAGGAGAGCAGCATTAAAATATGAAAGTTTGAAGGTAGGTCTTTAATTTTATGCGAAGAGCTCTGAACTCCTCTTTTTTCTGAATGACTTTTATAAATTGGTAGACCTTAAGAAGTTGACAAGGCCTTACTACATACACATATATACCTGTTTAAATTAATTTTTATGTCCGGTGCTAAGCCGCTATTTGTTTTTCTCGTGGTAATGCAAATAGCATAGCAATTTAAAGCCGGAATATAGCGTTTCGCCTTTTAAAAATCTGACTATCGCGTTAGCCAAGTAAGGCTGGTCCAGTTTGCCTGGGCGCCAAATAACAGCAAGTTAATCACTTACCCACAGGGGTATGTTCTGCAGTATACAACACGGCTCATCATTGAGGGCCACCTATCCTCACGGATGAATCAAGTGTTGGAATACAAGTACAAGTAATTTGTCTCTGTGACGTATTGGCTATGCGAGATTTGTATTTGAATACGTACGAGTATCCGACTCTGACGAGAAGAATTAAGCTAGCCTGACCTATTATGTTCTTTTAATACCTACATTGAAATGTGTAAATGTATAATGAAAGTTAATTAAATTAACAAAACCTATATAGAAAGATACTTTTTTTGTAAACATAGTTTGTAGAACAGTGTATATGTATGAATGCGTTGCATCGGTATGTTTGAGATGCATCTTAATTGATAGGACATTACCCAATTTAAAGAAAGCCTATGAAGGAATTGACATTAATCAGTCTTGATCTATAGGCCTTGGAGTACAATTGAAATAAAATCCAGCATACCGAGTAATATGTATTATAAGGTTCTTGGGTTTGTAATTGTAAAAGCTACCATCAATCAAATACATGTGTTTAACTGATGTATTTATTTCAGCGGTGTCTATTGGGCACGCAGTAGCAGGTCTGGTGGGAACCCCTCTGGTGTTGTCGTTGGGCCGTGACTCTGCCTGCTATCTACTGGCTGTCCTTTCACTGACGTGGGCCTTGGGCTGGTGGATCTTGGTGCGTGACACTCCTGCCGAGCATCCGCGGCTTTCCGCCGAACAACGACATCATCTTCAGCGTGCAATAGGTCCAGGGGTTGCCGCTAGAGATGTGGTTAGTATTACATATCGGGACATAGTACCACAGTTTCACAGCTTGATGCGAGTTCCGCCATCGTTTTTCTAATGTACAGTCGCAAGCAAAAAGTGTGCCGATACATGTTAAATTGGTAAGGATTAATTAGGCAGCAGATCTCACATTCATGTGTCCACCTGGTTCTAGTTAAATAAGTTGATTTACATATATTTTATTTTACTTTCTCTAGTACGTACGTACAAAGTACATAGCAGGTAGAGAGGTTATTGGATTTCACCCCAAAATTCTATACGAAAATTTCACCAGAAATACATGTTTTGAGGTTCCCTATACCCCCACCTCAAAGCCCTTTTAGAATAAGACCTGCGTATGTGTCTGTGTGTTTGGACAGAATACCTCAAAAACATAATATCGATTAAATACTAAAATTTCAGGAAAAATCCTCCACACCAATTATCCTTTGTATGGGGCATCTTTCGAAAATGTTAATTTGTTTAAAAATGGCTCTAATGATTTTGATTGAAATACCAAATATTTTAGATATTTTTATGAAAAATGAAGTGTATATCTGTATGTTCTGGAAATAGCCTCTGAAGACGTCTTTATTCTGGCTGAATTTTATAATTGGTAAACCGTAAGAGATAGGCGAAAGCTATAGGAGTAAAAATGTACATGTCTTTAAAACACACAATTTTTGTCATATGTATTTTTTGTAGAGTTAAATGTTTCCGATGATTTCAATTTCAAACTACTTCAGCTTTTCTCAAACGGGAAGACATCTTCGTTTTATGTTTCTTTTTGTTTTACTCCTGACCTTCAATTGTCTCACGTATAGACCAGCTTTTAACGGATTTGACTATCTCTTTAACCTTAGTTTCCTACTATTTACAAGAAAGGAAGCAATAAGAGTATTTCTGATAATGTTGATCTTGATTAGCGTGATTAAGGTAAAGCAGTAATTTTTTAAGAATAGGTGGTTTGTTAATGAAACAGATAGAGTAAGTCATTCATGTGTTTGAAACGTGTCTTCTTCTTTTTTTTTTTTTTTTTTTTGCGATGGCTGATGTACACAGAAGGCTAGGGCCCACGGCAGTTTATGATTAGTTGAGAAAACTAATCAGTTCAAACACATTAAGCATTTTTCCATAGGTATGAAAAGTAGAATGAGAATGTAAAGGATATCTAATTCGCCATTGGGTACTTTATCTCAGAGGAGTTGAGAATGCTTTGTTTTCTACTGGGAAAATTCAAGTCACATGGAACTTTTCATGATGTACTGACCTCAATCTCAAGTTCAGATGGCAAAGTAGTAGCCTGGGAAAACAAAGATATGTGGTTTGCGTCCCAAATATAGCAATGAATTTTTATGCTGATTGTACTTTTCCATAACTATTTCGATCTTAGATTATCTAAAGTAAGGTAACAGAGTTTTGCAAGAAACTGAATATAAAGAAGATTGCAAACCCATTGCAAAATTGTGATTTTTTAAAATGCTTTCATTTTTCGTGGTTTGTTTCTGTATGATTCTGTTCCTTATCAATGCCCTTCTGCATTTGTTTGTATTACCAAACTTATGATATTTGCTCCTCCAGTTTTGATTAACAAATAAAGGGCTACTTAGAGCTTCCCCT
Organism: Hymenopus coronatus; assembly: GCA_030762935.1. Lineage (NCBI taxonomy): Eukaryota > Metazoa > Arthropoda > Insecta > Mantodea > Hymenopodidae > Hymenopus > Hymenopus coronatus. The sequence continues at coordinate 364,378,067 of CM060900.1, forward strand.
ACATGACGGATTGCCATTAAAACAAAGCATAGTAGTAATGCAAAAAATTGTAAAAAGTTATAGTTATAAAAATAATAATAATTCAATAGAAAACATAACGATATGAATAAATGGGAAAAGGAAAAACAAAGACAAACAAAATGAACAAAAGAAAAACCTTTGTGGAATTTAACTATTACAAATGTTATTTTATTTTCCTTTTTCGGTTTATTGTCCATGTCGTTTGTTCCTTTCAAATCACACATATAGAGGGCATGGAAATTTCATCTAACTACTCCACATAATGCTTCTGTTACTCCCTCTACCTTTCCTTCGTTTCTGAATCACAAACACCCCTGTTCATTGTTTAGGTTTTCAGTGACAGAATTTTGAATTACAACCATTGGAAAACGGAAACATCTAGCGTGTGTCACACAGCCACTAAGATAAAATGTTTTGTATTCCAACCCTTTCTCCGTTCATTTTGTTCAATCCAATAAGCGGCCAGGTAGATATGCAAAACAACTGATAAGGGGATTCTACAAACATTAACTAAAGAAAAACATTATAGGGAACTAAAGTCATCGGCATATCATTCTACATAGCTCCTCTGCAGCGTATGTAACCAAAGACTATGCTGTAATGGTTTTGGTTAAGAAGAGTGTTATCATTATTCTTACAGCCGAAACGACCTCTGAACAATTTTGACGGCATTTGGTATTCTATAACTGTGCTGACTATTGAGGAGGGTGTCTTCCGCGGTGTTAAGCACCCGAAACGACTAATCGTAAATTTGTGCGCTTTGGATGTGTGTTTTGTTTGTCCACCATTCTCGATGCGCTTAGCAAACACAGAGGTTGTGATTACTGTGTTCCTGCTCTGTGTAGTTCAATATGGAACAAACACACGCGGTTAAAATCACTAAAGACCAGTATAAAACATACGTGAGTATGGCAGGAACAATCGTATTACGAATACTGGAAGGCCGACTATACAGCATTATTACTTAGTTAAACATATATTTCTATAATAGCATCCAACCGTCCTGTAATGATGCATCCGCAGTTTGCACTTACTACATTTAGCTTCAAGTACATTACTATGCCTAAATTTCGGCGGTTCAATGCCAGAAAATAAAGACTGTATTACAGCACATCTGGGAAATGGTCAGAAATAGCAATTGGAAAGTAAGCAAATAGGAATAATGTTTACTATTGGCATGTAAATACTAATTTTCACTATTACGAAAGTAAAATAATTCCTCAAAGGTTTTGTAAGGAAACTCTTCACGTATTTCTCGCGCAGCCATGCACGCCCCTAGGACGTTATTTTCACACCTAACATATATTAGTTTCACATTGCGGGTATTATACAAAAAGAAACAGTTATAATCTTTGTTGTTTTATCAGACATTATGTTTAAGTGGTTTGTGGCAAAGCAATGCAAATAAGGCTTTCTTCGAAACAACAACAAATATTATAAGTTCCTTGCATTTTCTTGTATTAATCTCTAACCACTACTGAATGAAGTATGAGTTCTTCTGTATTCTAAATATGCTGTGTATACACTTAAATCTTCTAACGTTTATTTCAAAAGGAGACATTTTGCGCGAATCTTGGTAATTGTTTATTTTGGCATCAACATTCTTTAACTGCTGTGATTCTCAGCGTTCAATTCTATACTGGGCATAGACTACCGCTTAATTTTGCTCATACGCCTCTTTATCAGGCTTTGAGGTTCTTTTATGTGCTATAAATCTACGACACAGGACCAACGGTTTTACTTCAGGTATAGGAGTACGAAATTTATAGGTTATAAGACATTCTAAGTGTGAGGGTTTGAATGGCAGACAGTTAAATGTGAAAGTTGGATTACAGAATTAATTCTGTGTACAAGATGAATAAAACAATGCCAAACATTTCTTCAGGATACAACTTGAAAGACTAGTTCTGTGTGTAACAGGTGGTGTCCTTGTGTGCGATACTTCTGCGATACGAGAGTAAATAAATACGGCTATTGTTGTGTTGTACGAATACAGTGTTTCTTGTTACGAAACAAAAAAGAAAAATACTGGTTAAAAGTTAAACTAGGAATCTCCTTCGGTATTTATGGCGCAAGCAACTCCTAGATTGCTGCTTTACACTTTTCATATCTATGGTTTTATTTCATGGCGTATGAAATAACGTATTTGTTTTGGTTACCGACATACTGCGATGTTTTTCATTGTTTTGAGGCTGCAGGTCAAGATTAAGTAAGAATACATCAATGTTTCAGCCAATAATAGTAGAATTGATAGTGCTAACATAAGTGCCTGGGCTCTGGTTATCGTTACCTATTATTTCCTTCCTTACAGCAAGGTGTTTACGGTGTTACAGAATACCAAACCGCGCGTTGCTTTAATAAGTTGTTAAACTTTAACCAGAAATTACAGAATAGATGTGATTCTTGTGGCTCTAGCTACACTAACTTTCTTTATCAAATTGAAATGTCCTCGCTTCATTTGACAAAATGGGGAAATTTTTCTTAGCAACACTGTAGTAGAGCCATGGAGAATGGGGGTATGATTGCGTGTTCACGTCATCCAGGCCCTCTGCGGAGCGTCTTATTCATAGTTTATGCAATTTGCATTCAGTGGCTTAGATGCCATAGGACGTCTTATTCTGCGGTGGACTGTGAAAGGAGAACTTAGGGCTTTCCATTTCCTCCATCCCATTGTTTCTAGTTTCGTACCGCTTTTATAACAGAGATAAGTTTAATTCAATTCTGCCTTACAAAACGTGTTTATTTGAAAGCATATTCAATGAAACGCCTAGCATTAAAGGCAAGTTTTGTCGCCTTTTTTATCTCCTGGAAGTGAAATACTTTAACTAACAAAACATGAAATGTCAGAGCTTTGAAAAAATGTGAAGTCCCTGTTATCCTTCATTAAGTAAAGGACTATGCAAGAGCAGCTCATGGAAATTTCCATTAGGCAGCAAAAATATCTCAAATATAGGTGTTCTTTTGGAAGTAAGTAGTCATTTAGAAACAGAATATTTCTGTTTATCTATGGGGCCACAGTGCTGCTCTTTCACCACTCCTCTGTCGTCCTCCGTGGTCTAGAGTAAACATGCGTCTAATTCCTAAGGTGGCGGTTCAAACCCAGCGGAAGGCGATGGATTCTTTCGGGCGTAGCATGGTTTCCTTTAGAAGGGAAGTAAAAGCATTTGTACTCTGTCGGAGATTTACGGCTTGCAAAAGAACCTCGAGCTTGATAGAGGCCTCTGAGCAAAATTAAGCGGTCTTTCACGCCCAATGAAACGATGAAAACCACAGCAGTTAAAGAGCATTCATAAATAAAACTCGATTATTTTAAATACCACTCCGGTGAGGCTCCTCAAAAATCTGGATACGAAATGGTGAATTGATGTAAGTATTTTTGTTATTGGTGCAACTGTGATGGTCATGTAACATGTAGCAAAAATGTTAAACGTGGACGAGATATGGAAATAGTTTTGGAAACTGTTTCTACATCCGCTGAAATGCCAAACTACATCGACAATTTCATTCGAGAAATTGGCAACGGTGGCCTGATGGTGTATCATGGTTTGTAAGCAATGTTTTCAATAAATGTTTCCAATTACTAAAACCAATCAGAACATTCCTTAAAGAAATGGACCAAACTTTCCCTCAACTCGACGACTCACAACGTAGTTAAATATGGAATGTCCAATGATTTCATTTAACATTTGCCCAAGTATTTTAATGCAAGCTCAAAATTATATTTTTGAAGATCTAGCATACACCTCGTTCAGCTTCCAAAGTAGAGTAAAACTCGTTCCCGAAATATATGCTCACTTCACTTCAATGAAGAAACAAACAAAGAAATAAAGAAAAAAGTGAAACAATGAATATATTTCTGAAGTTTAAAAGAGAAAATTGCATATATAAATGAAATACTATGGCACATTTAATAATTTTTAAGTCTTTAATCCTGTGATTGGTTTCCCCCGAAAATGCCTTTCTTGTTGGCCTAATATAAAATGTTTCAAAGTCAATTGTGGTTATCTGCAGCTACAGATTTGGAGCTACTGTAGAGTAAAGAGAATGACGGACGAAAATAGATGTGGGTGCTCATCCACCCAAGTACCTGCACAAAACTCCAAAACTATAAGAATGTGCTAAAGGACTTATCTCCATTTTGGGACAAACTATTCGTGTGAATCATTAAATTCATTATTAAATTCATTAGATATAAGCAGCAAACGGTTCTAAGTAATGATCATTTAACTGAACCGTTTCGACCCGCGTAATTAGTTAGAACTGTATTTGAAGCAGCTTTCAGATCAAATGAACACCCGAAAAAATGAATATAATTTTATTGTATAAAAATTTACTGCTATTCCTATTCAGGAATTATATTCTAGGACCTAAATGTTTGCTAATTGATGAAAAAGTATTATTGGGGTCCACTATGGCCTTTATTTAATTTGTGCCACTCGAAATTAAGCATGACTTCTTCAAAGCTCATCCTTTATATTGGGCTTGCAAATGTCACGCAGTTGGCCACCCCTGCTATAGGACAATGCCTACGTTGCATCATCTACCTTTTTGGACAGAGAATATGATGGGTAGGAAGTGGCATTCCAGAGATAATATATGATCAGGATTCCCACACCACCTTATCCAACTTTATGGAGTCACCACGTAGCAAGCCGATAGCTCCTCATTTGGTCCCGAGTGACCTAAAGGTGATAAATGCATTCTATTCGAAAATATCCCACATGAGACTATTCAATAGCTCCAAAACCACATTGAACCGGTCTCCTATGTATTGTAGAAAACTTTGAAACTGCAAAACATGTTGAAGCTTTGGTTTCATTGAAGTTGTTATGGAAGTTGGAGAGTTTTGTTTCGACTTCCAGCTGTGCCATTGACTTTTTAAAAAATAGCTCAGTGTTATAATTTGTGCCTACAGGTTGCCAGTTTGCAAGAACACTTTTCTAATTTTGTTTGCCGCTGAGTAAAACTTACCAGCCGAGGCTGTTTCCCAGGTCATAACAACAATATAGAAAACCTATAATGTTTAAAATATATATACTCTTGCCTACGAATCATTTAAATATGCTAATAAGTTAAAATTACATATTTTACATATACTATACTGCCTATATGATCTCAATTTTGCACACCATATCTTTTTTTAATCAAAGTATTCCTTTAGTTATTAGTTACTTGGCACTTCAGCAATAGTCCAGCTAATACATAAGACAAGACTGTGATGACAAAGTGGGACAATGCTGCTTAATATTGTAACATATAAAGTAACAACAAGACTAATAGCAAATAGAATGACAGACATCTTGGGAAACACAGTTGGGGAATACCAAGCCAAATTCATTAACGGGAGACCTACTGGTCATTAGATGTTCATCTCAAGGACTACCATCGAAACATGTTACAAGTTCAATATTGACATTCATATGCTACTTATTCATTAATAGCATACGATAGCACTAATAGAAAGGTCCTTACTGAAATATTGGTTCAATTCTTAGGAAACTGATTTGATTGATACAAATGATCTTACAGGTAATGCGGTTAAAGTATTATTTTAGGCATAAGTATCGAATAAATAAGATATTTAACGAGGAGTGAGACAAATGTGCCCTCAAAACTATTTTTAATATTGAATTAGAAAAAAACGGTTAGGAAAATGGAATTAAATTCAGGCGTTACAATCTGAAATTGGATGACATAAAATAAATATTGTCATATGCAGATGATATAATAATATTTAGCTGGCTAGTCTAGGAACTACAACTACGGATCTTGTATTAGAACAGGAAGGCGTTAGACTAGGGTGAAAACGAAGTGTAATAGCTGAAAACAGATGGCCAAACAATACTAGCATCTCCATTTAGAACTGTAATTTCGATAGAGTTTGAAGATTTGAATATTTGAATTCAGTAATCAGAAAAACAGTATAATAGGGGGAAGAAATAAAAGAAAGTTTACAAATGGGAAACGGATGTTATTGGGCCCTATTTCGTCTTTTGAAATCCAAGTAGCTTGCAAAAATGCTAAGATCAACTATATAAGAAAAAATAGTAATTAAATCTGTAGTGATTGCAGAAGGCTAGTGTATGCTGAGGTTTGATGAACTTAAAATCGCAGCATGGGAAAGAAGGATATTGTGAACAATTTCTGACTAAAACATGAAAATGAAGAGTGACAAATTGTAATTAATAAAGAGCTCTCTAAACTCTAAGGTGACGCACAAATTGTGAAATACATCAAGACTGCAAGACTTAAATGGGTAGGGCGCGTAGAAAGGACCGAGTAGGGGAAATGTTTATAACAAAGGATATAAAAGAGAAAGCCTAGAGGTAGAAGTTGTGTGCTAAGACTAATACTGAAATGGATGGAGAATATAAAGGAGGATATGAAGGAGCTGGGAGTAAGAAGATGAACAAGAAACGTTTAAGATAAAAGAGAAATAAATTGATAGTGATCTGGCTAACGTCATGATGTGACTTAGTGCATGAGAGCATGAGTGAGTGAGTGGGCACTTCAACAGCATATGTTTCACCTCGTTATTTTTCATATTTTTATATCAGGAGTATATCCCTTCAAAAATCTCTTCTTTCCCGGATTGCCCGGTACCTTTTTAGGACTTACAACCATAAGGAGTTACAAACCTCTGTAGAGGAGAAGCCTGTAGAGGAGTAAGCAAGCTCTGGGTCATTGCGTAACCAGTATGGGTGATTACTCCAGCGCCTGCTATGGTGGTGAAGAGGAAATTAACTTTAGTGGTGAAAGGAATGGACAATTTGCGGATAAGTTATTCAACCCAGCATTCTCCTAGATACTGAGAAAAACTGTGAAAAATGTTGGTCATATCAGCCGAACCCGGGGTTTAGACCAGGGATTTCTCGAATGTGCGCCACAGATGTTAACGCATGGATCATCCCGCTCGGTCCCGTCTGAAATCTCCCAATCTCAAATGTCCTAAACTAAACCAAAATTCCTTATTTCCGTTCTATTACATTTATCAATAAACTTACACCTCTGACAAAGCTTATATCTTCTTAAAAGAATATGTGACTGTCATTCTTCCGATAGAGCAACCATAGACAGTGCATCCGTATCTTTAGATAAAGGTCTCATTACCCTTCAGACGTTATTCCTTGATTGTTCTCTGCCCAGCTATATATCTCACATCACATTAGATACTTATCTTCTAACAGTTACACAATAAATCTCTTACAGTCAACTATATCATTTCTAACGGAATTTTGTAGTGAGATTTTTTACTGTTTTATAATACAGAATCTCCTAAGCAGAGCCAATGTTTCTTAAATAAGTATGTATGGTCTTATAATTTTTTTTTTTACATTTAACTCACTAATTCCTTTGTCATCGTTGATTTTACAGGTACCCAGCCCCCCTTGGCGGCATATAATTACGTCACTTCCTGTCTGGTCGTGTGCCATTGCCACCTTTGGAAGCCAATGGGGACAAGCAACACTCCAGCTGGCAGTCACCAAGTACCTCATGTTCGTCTATGGCTTCCCTCTCAGATACGTAAGGACACGATCCCCTTGTAGGGAGCGTTAACTCCAGAAACCTATGAGCTTCGAGAAATTGTTAAATTTTAAGTTATTGCCAAACCGGAGCTATCTTCCAATTTGTGATTATTTAGTCACATTTGTTCTACTATCACTATGTCAATGTAGCTTCCACCAAGGTCGCCAAGGCATGGACTCATGAACGGAATTTACAGTTCAAATCCCGCCAGGACCGTCCTCCTTAGCTCTGGTATTTCCAGGTTTTCCTCAATCGTCATTACTGGAGAATACCAAGAAGTTGCCTTAAACTTTTCTCTGAAACCTTTCTTTTCCAAATTTTCTTTCCTAATCATAATTTCATTTCACGTATCACCATGCTCGCTGCCTGTGATGATGTATGTAGTAAGAATAGGCAACAAACACTACACTCCACAAAATTCAGCTCCTGTAAGCTAGGTTTAATATAAGAATTTAAACTAGGCTATGTTTCGAATAACTGGAACTAACATACATCACACCCAGGTACATATCTAAAGAAATACTTTCTGCTATAAATTAATATATTATGCAACGAGTGTATAATGGTAGTAATTAAACTGCGAGTAAGTTTATGAAACTCGCTCCGCTGGTGTCATAATTTTCATACGAGCATCTTAATTCCTATTATAGTCAGCTTCATACAACTATTTATGCTCAACCGTGTGTCTAAGTTTAAAATATCTATAAATTACTTTTAATATTCACGCTTACCTGAGTCAATAAGTGTATTTACCTTACCTTACGCAGAGAAACAGCCAAGATGGTTGTGGTATGTTCGAAGCGCAAGAATATTGATTTTATTCTGATCTCGACCTTGACACCATGCTTGATGATACATATAGTATATATGCTATAACCTTAAAAAAGGTAGTCAGGGAAAAACGAGCAGAAAATTGTAATTTTTTTAGTATGTTATCTACAAGTAACACTAATTATGATTTAAACAGAAGTAGTTTTAATGAAATACATGTTGTTTATTGTAAGATTACTGAAATGAATTTTCGAGAATGTTGTTTGTGGAATACTGGAAGATAGACGCGAAAGCATTGACTGTTACATGAGGACGTCCATATTGGTGGAAACCCGCACTTTAATAAAGAGGTGCACTTTAATGAGATCCGTTAAAGTGTAACTTCCAGATGTATAATTACTGCATTTAGGCATACTCGTGCATAACTTGTGCTACAATACTGTTAGATAATTTAACCAATACGTACACATGAAACTCATAAATTCATACTCATAACATATTCCGTAGCCATTTTTCGAAATCATTTGTGTGGTTTAAGCAGAACGTAAAGTGTATTATGGTTTATAAATCGCTTTATTTTTGTAGCTTTCTTTCTCTTTTATTGTTATAATTTTTATTGTTGTTGCACATCTTTGTTACAATTTGTTCTCATAGCTTAATTTTGTATAACTATTATATCGTGTAGTAAAATATTTTTTTTGTAATAGTCACTTGTAACATTTTTTTTTTTTTACAAATCACTATGTATTTTAATCTGTGTCACTAGGAAAACTCATTTATGAGTCAGATTAATAAATAAAATAAAAAAAATATATACATAACATTAAAAAAATAAGACAACGAAACTGTATGCAGCAATACGTGTATAAGAAACAAATAATTCCAATTTGAAATGATAAGAATTGTCGAATCCAGACTACACATTTTAATAAAATCCTAATATCAATGTTTATTTCAGATTAAAGTTAAAATAAACTTAATTGACTATATTTTGCTACATTTTTGTAGAAATGCATATGCATTAACGTACTTTTGTTTAGTTTAAGCGTGATTCAGTTTATGAAATATTCAATCCAAAAGTCATAATATAGTTGTTAACAACACTCAAGAAGGAAGTTCAGGAGCCTTGTTCTGCATCTGGTATTATATTGTGGTGTCACATCTCCCTTTCGCGGCATTGTTGTCAATGTCTGACAGAGTGGATAAACAACCAATAAAACAAAACTGAATAAATCAAGCAAACCCTTCTTCTTTGGATTAAAGTTCAGCGCAGTTGGGTTGTCTCCGTGCTACTATATCTCACCTATCAAACCGTTGTGAAATGTGCTGCAAACGTAAATGTTTAATCCGGTGAACGCATTCGAAACCCTGCTCTTAGTGGGTAACAGAAAACATATTCACTGCTGGGAGAACTTTTATCGTGGGTAATGAATTGGAATGTTTAACGTCTCACATTTCATACTCTTGACTAAAAATAATAATAATAATAATAATAATAATAATAATAATAACAACAACTGGGTATCGAAATTTTTTTTCAATATATTATATATACTTATAAATTCAGAGAGTTGAGGTTGCATTCCTAACATGCACGATGATGGGAGTACTGCCTTAAGAAAAGTCAAATCCCTTCAGGTTAGTCCAAGATGGCAGCCAAAACTCTTAAATCATCACAGAGTTCCCTTCTTAGTGCTGTTGGTAGTCATGGCTGCCATCTTTGGCTTAGCCTAAGTGGATTTGACTTTTCTAAAGGCAGAACACCCACCATCATGGATGTTAATGATAAAACCTCCACACTCTGGAGTGCACATATATAATACTTTGAGAAAATCTTACAGACTTTTCTATAATCTATTCATTCATTGATTCTGTTCCAGATACTGTGTTTCAATTTACATTCGACAAAGAAATGTAGAGTGCTTTTACTGGATTTTAAAATGAAAATGCTATGTGGTGTTAATAGGAGAGCAATAGAAAGGTTTAGTTCAATACTATTTCCTGCCTTATGTTAATGAGGCTTTACCAGATAAACAAGTCTACATAACTGCAACCGAATATCTCAGGAGATAGCGTCTGTTGTCCGGCTTTAAATTACTTATGCGACAAATCCGTTTTTTTTTTTCTCCTTCAGTTTCCAAGTTAGATACCGGATTGGATGTTTAATACAGAGTTCTACCTTAAGTTTAAAACAGTGTTACAAACTAAATTGGTTGGTAATAGCGAATGCTCTGCCATTTATTCACGGTAATAAAAGCAGGTAGACTGGAAAGCACCCTGGCGCCATATTCCCGGTACGTGTAGTAGCAGATACAGCACTAAGTCTCTGCAGGCATGTGTCGAAACTGCCATCTTACCGCCGTATATAGAAGCAGAGGTACTAAGCGCGCACATTTTCTTAGGCACTAGTTTTATGGGGAAGCAAGGGCCGGGAGGAAGAAGAGAGAGGCTACCCAACTCTCGCGAACTAACTGAATTATTAAATGAGTCACAGTGCACATGCATGTACGTGAGCTCTGGGATCTACAGAGAGAATGAAACCTTAGCAATGAAGCCGCTGGATATCAGGGTGTATAACCTCACCTTGTAAGTCTCTATGATGTTACTCTGTTTAGCTTCCGAATTTGCGCGGTACCTACCGAACAAAGATGAGGGAGCCGAGAGCCCGAGAAAGCGTCCGCGCACAGTATGTTGCCTAGCACTGAGGCCTCTGTGAACGCGAAACGAATCAAGACGGTGTGATATACGGATGAGACCTGGAGATCCAACTATCCGTCACACTTCGACTCACGATGCATTTCCTAACATGTCGCAATATCACCATATAGTTAAAATAACACAAAATAAATAGCTAAAAAGTGTTTTGACATGCTTAACCCTATTATTATTATTATTATTATTATTATTATTATTATTATTATTATTATTATTATTATTATTATTATTATTGTTGTTGTTGTTGTTGTTGTTATTGTTGTTGTCATCAGCTTATTGCTTATTTTGTTCAAGGATCGCGTCCTATCAGTGCTGCCGTTTATAGGCCATTTCATGGCTTCCGTTATGTTTGGTATGGTAGTGGATCGTATACGAGGAGAGGGTTTCATGTCCTTCACCACTGCAAGAAAACTAATGGTGTACATCTGTAAGTATTAACATGCTTTTTATTTAAATAAGGCAATTGAAGTCAATATGACACCTTACGTGCTGAGATTTTGCCCTTGCACATTCTTGATATTTATAAAATAACCCTAATTGGTAGAGCAGCACCATCACCAGTTTTTGAGGTAATGTCAACTTCATTGCAACAGCTCACCCACACCAACAAAACACGACTTAGCTCTGTTGCTCTCCGTCTTACTCACCCAATAGGCCACTTTAGAATATCTAGAATATTTGTTCGGTGTTACCTATGCACGTAGTTAAGTATATCATAGAAGGAAGATGTAGCATAAATAATAAACATGGGAAATATTAAAACATGATCATAATTATACATGAATGGAAGTTGTATAAGAAATATGAAAACTTTTGCTATTTAACTGCATTCACGCAAACTATACTTCACTAACGCTAAATAGATATACAATGCCTTCGTTTTATGCCAAGGCCACAACCGCTGTATATGCGTATCGGCCGAGACGGCAGTTCTCTTTGTATTATGCTATTGCGCAGAAGCAGTGCAGAACGTGTTATGGGTTCGTTTATCATCTATGAACTGTCTCGTTACTTTGCCTTCATGTTGTGAAATGTTCCTGCAGCGTGTTTTTGTGTGATCTCCTTAGGACTGTAATTCTTTTAATAGTCCACCAAAATGCACGTGAATAAATTCACGTGTTAATAGCAAATTTTTATATACGATACATTCGTGAAAACTGAATCATGTAGACAGTTTCATGTACACGATTTCAACTGTAAGTTTCTGGTTATCTAGTTACGGATAGAAATTCTGAGATGTTTGTAAATAAATTTAGAACAACGCAGAACTTATGGGTGGGAATGATAATTTCATCCGAAGATGGCAAAAATGTATTTGCGCAGATGGGTACTACGTTCAACAAAACGTGTAACAATGTTAGTGCTCATCACACGTATATGTTACCAACACTCGTAAATAGCGCGGGCGTTATGGAAAGGAAAACCCTGTAGTGTAGTAGATTGTAAGCGGAGCAGTATTCGACCGATACGCGGCCGTGGCATAAGATGAAGGCACATTAGTTTAGAAAATAGCATTTGGTATTCTGTTGGTCTATAATCATTCAATGTTTGCTGAATTTCTGTAGCTCACTTTCTACCTGGGGCAGTGCTGTTTGTTGTGGGCTACAGTGGATGTGACCCTGCTACCCCTGCAGCACTATATACCGCAGCTGTAGTTGTGACTGGCGCAACTCCTGTTGGGGCTTATGCCAGTGCTGTTGACATTGCACCTAATTTCGCTGGTATGTAAAACTCTGTATGTTTTCATAAACTATGGATTATACTACTCGAATCTCATAGCAATTTAATGTTTAAAATGCCATAAATTACACAAATTAAAGAATAGAATTAATGGAATGACTCCAAAGTCTATTATCTTCTGACACCCTTATGCCCGGTTACAGAAAAGCGATTAAAATTGATCGATAATTATAACGACTTTGATTGGAGATCAATAACATTTCTGTTGCAGAAAGGCCAATCAGTGTTTGATCAAATATGATTCTCCGATCAGATTGTTATCAAGTGTTCGGGGATCAAAATGCTCAAAAACTAACTTATATATGCGAGTTTGCTAATGTGTATAACGTGGAATCACTGTTCAAGTAATATTAATCATAACTCTTCTACATATTGTGTTCTTCAACAGTATATATAGATAATCATTGTGATTGTAAAATATGTTGTTCAGCTTTTACGCTATAAAATTATTTTCAAGTGAGAAAATTTGAAAAATGTGATATTTTATTGTTAGGTAATTTGAAACCCTTCATAAGAATCTTTGTTTTAAGTTTTTATTGGTAAATACATAGCAAAATGAAAAAAATGAAAACAGAGGTATATATAACGTAGATAGACCTTCATTTAGTTTTCTTCTTTTTAATAGAGATATCTAATAATCAATATTAACTAAAAAAAAACTCCACTATATTAATACAGTCTCTAACTTTTGTGGAGAAATTAGGGCCACTAATAGATTTTGAACGATTCGTTTTGATCATTTGGTACTAAAATGAACTATTCTCCCGCTAACGACGCTTTAAACAAAGAAGTGAGCATCGTTTGCTGGCTATGGTTCCTAAAAGCAAAACCAGCAGGTTCCAGACAGCGTTGCTAAAGGGCACTGTTTCCAAAATCATTTCGGCAATCAGTGGATGAACACATTTACGCAAAGTAACGAAAAATAAAATTGATCAGAGATTAGCTGATTGGCAATCAATAGGTGTGATTTGATTTGTTTTCCTCCAACCTGTTTTGCAAGAAAAAAATCCTGTAAAGAAACCCTCAAGGATCAACACTGGACATATAACGTCACTTGTATTTCAAGCTATCTAACAAACAATCAAATATTTTGTAGCATATAGTAAAAATGGGTCGTTTCTAACTTTAAACGTTTATATTATATGTTTGAATATAAATGAATGACTCTTTTTTTCGTATTTTCTATCTGGTGACTAATTTTCTTCTCTTTAATTAGTGTTATTAGTAAATAGAAATAAATCATAGCTTTCTTAAAAATATAATATTTAATTATGTTTCTATTGAAATACTTAGATATTCAGGCACTGTTATAAAAGTGATTTTAAGTATAATTATGGAGAATTATGTCAGAACAAAAAAAAAAATAAGATTTCGTAGATAAGGATTTGCTTCTAATGTAGTAGTATAAACTTGTGTTTGAGTCAGTACACAGCAGATAGCCATACTGTGTTTGTTTTTGTAGTTATAACTTAACTTAGTCAGCTTACTTCTCCGTAACGTGAGGTATTTAAACCCCCTAGGACTTACACGTAGTTGCCTAGGATCAGAAATTCTCAAGGAGCCAACAACATTTAATCATTAAATGAAGAACCTAGAACGAGGGATCAGCATGAGTGAGAGGGAGAAGATGATATGTAGAAGGCGAAATTGATGATACGCTCGGTAATGATGGAGCAACTTGTGAAATAAATGGTGGGATAAACCAGAGAGCCGGAGAAAATATGTCCAGACGCCGCTTTGTGCACCTCTATTCTCACATGTGGTCTCTTGGGATTGAACCCGAGCCATCTTGGTGAGAGGCAAGCGGTCCAACCACACGGCCACAGTTTTTCATGTGCTTCATTCATATAACTTTCCCTATTAACTCCTTTACAAACAATTCTTATAAATTATATCTGCTCTTCAATATACTGTTTTTAAATTGAGATAAACCTTCATTGAACATTTTGTAGTAGGCAGAAGAAGGAGATAGAATGCTAAAGAGATTGTCGTTTTAAAAAAAGCGGATGCCCATGAATTGGCTTTGATGTTCCATGATATTTACATAGCTACGAAAAAAACAACTAACAATGACTTTGCAGTTGAGATTAGCATACATATCGGAACATTGAAATCCGTATCGTATGATATCTTGGAAAGGTTCATGTTACAAAAAGTATTTTTGTATATAAACTGTGTATTTTGAAGAGAGTAGCATTGGTTTTCTTTGTCCTTTCCTTCCTGTTTTGTTTCTTTTTTTCTTTCCTTCTTCTTTTTTTGTGTCTTTTTCTCTCTTTTTGTTTATTTATTTGGTATTTATTTCTTCTATGTGCGTGTTTTTCGTGTGTAATAAGATTTTGCTCATCTCCTGCTGTTTGCATAGAGACGGCTTCACTGGCTATTCCCAGAAAATTCAAAGTATACGTTTTGTTTGTTACGTAAGTATTTTAATCAAAACCTTTGGAGCCGGTTTTACGAATACGAACATTTAAAAATTTGTCCATATAATGGGTAAATTTGGGGGACAATTTTGTAAATCCTCGTATCGCATTATTGGAAGAGTTGAATCTTCATACCTAGTTTGAAATGTAACCTTGTTACACTTTTTTTTTTTTTGAGATATTCTGATCAAAGGTGCAGACAGACAGACACATATAAAAACACACCGGTTTTCTAAAAATGTTTTCACTAAACAAGCAGTCTCAAGAAGTGTATTGCTGGTGAAACCTCATAAGAAATTGTTGAGTTGAATTCGAAGGCGTTTCAATAAATACCCATGTTTCAAAAATTGAGGGTGTTGCCAAGGCAAGTTTGTTTTACCATGATGTACTGGCATTCTTACGGTTACCAAAGCAAATTTTGGTAATCACTCATAAGTAAGTTTGGATTTGTCTGGCATTTCAGTTAGTCGTTAATTTTTTTTTTTCTAAAATGGGAAAACTGCAATATCATTCAGTGATTCGCTTTTAACTTTTGGGTGGTAGAACATGACAGGACATAAAGGCTAAATAGGATGATGTTTATGGGGACGAGTTTTCATGTATAACAACGGTTAGATATTGGTTCACGCCTTTAAACGTGGTCAAATATCCGTTTTTGATGGAGCGCCCAGGACTCCCGGCAGACGTCGTTACCAAGGAAAGCATTAAAAAAAGTCCACGATATGATTTTCGCTGATTGTCGAATGAAAGTTTGCGAAGTAGCAGAGACCAAAATATGTCAATGGGAACGGCAATTTATATTTTGTATGACAAGTTGGAGATGAAAAAATTAGTCGGCTCCGGTAGGTGCTGCGATTGCTCACGACTCGCAAGTGGGTCGGCTTTCAATTTCGAAGCTGTCTGCGTTGGCAATTATTTAAGCGAAATCCAAAATACATTTTGTAGTTAATTGTCATCGTCAATGAAACCTGGATTCATTCATTATACTCCAGAAACCATTCATTCATTCCAATGAGTATCTTCCTATGAATACTCCAAAGAAGGCAAATACGAGCCCATCGGGCGGAAAAGTGATGCAAATGACATTTTTGGGAATTTGAAGATTGCCGCACCCATTGACCTTTTTTTTTATAGTGTTTAACACCCGCTTTTACTACTTGTGGCACCGCAGGCAATTGATATTTGTAAGAAAGGAAAAATGAGGACTCAACAATACCACAGCGAGTTATTGGACCGATTGAATAAGAAATTGAAGGAGACATGGCCGCATTTGGCGAAGAAGAAAGTACGTTTCGCCACGACAACGCACTAGCACATTCATCCTGAGTTGTTCGATATCAAACTGCATTAACTGCGCAATGAATTGCTGCCGCACCCCCTCCCCATATTATCCAGACTTGGCTCCCTGTATTTCTTCTTGTTCCCAAACATGAAGAAATTGTTCGCGGGAACGAAATTTAGATCAAATGAGAGGTTCGTATTCGAGACAGAAACGTATTTTGTAGAATGTAACATTTTTTTTTTTTTTTTGGCGGGGTTCTAAAATGGCGAGAACGTTGAGAGAAGTGTATATTAATAAAAGCGGGCTATGTTGAGAATGTTGACGCTTTGCTTTGTTTCTGTAATTGCGCGAAACCTACCGAATGAAGATATGAGGGAGCCGAGCGCCCAAGAAAGCCGGTCCCCATGGCCGCGCTCGCCAAGGCGTCCCGCTTTGGTACTTCGTAGCGCTGGGAATCGTGGGTTCGAGTCCCGCCTTGGGCATGGGTGTTACATGTAAGAAAACAGCAATCCAGTAATAATACAGAAAAACAAGGTAAAAAAAAGTAGGTAAATAAAAACAGGGTATACAGTGCCGGAGTCCTGATCAGACTCCGGTACCGTATTTAAAAAAAAAAAAAAAAAGATAGGTGTGTGCATAATATAGATAATACAATGTAAATGAAACAAACAAAGAATGCACACTTTAGAAATGTAATGCGTTCCATTTACAGACTTTCTCTAGCTATTCTGCAACATATTATTCTTACAAAAGGTTCTCTTCTGTCTACTCCATGCTAATCAAGATAAACATCATATTCTCATTACTTACTTCCTTGTAGATAGAAGATAAGGTAATACACTAAGCTAAAATGATAGTCAAATCTTTGGATCGCTGACCGCTTATGTTTTTCATGCTCTGGAAAAAATGACGACTTGCCTTATGAGAAAAGAAAATTCGAAAATGTAAACTAATAACAAGTACTATTTCGGAAATGGTTAACTCCACAAAAACTGTATGGACATGAATTGTGTATTTTAACGAGATCAACATTTTTTGTAGTAACTTTTGTCTGTCTCTTATGGATTTCCAGTTTTGCAAAAGTCCTCCAGCTTGAAGAGGGCTATTCCCATAAAATTCCAGACGTGAATTTTATTTGTGATATATATATATCTTTAATATGTGGTAGTTTAATCAAAATCGTTGCAGCCATTGTTGAAGAAATCCAAAATTTCGAAAAGGGTAGCTTGGGACGGGAGATTTGTTTAAAAGCTTCGTGTCGCATGATTTTTATTCAGGGGTCATCAAAGCATGTATTTTGTGTGAAATACCGGTATGGACTTTTATGGAATACAATACCTTCTCTATCTTTTGTACATTGTACGCAGTAGGAAAAGCAAAAGTGGAAACAAACCATGATCGCTCCTGCGAACCAAATAGATTCTGGCACAGCTTTCATGGGCTACTTGGTTAACGTGCGGCGTGTTGCATGTGCCACTCGATAAGTAACAAATCGACGGCGCTGTGGCCGAGTCGTTAGACCGCTCGCTTCTCACTTAGATGGCCTGTGTTCGAACCCAGGGGACCGCGTGAGATTTGTGGTGGCTGAAGCAGCGTCTGGGCTCTCCAATTTTCTCTGCCATTCATTACACCAATTGCTCGTTACTCGCCTTTCCTTTCATCCCTTTCACTGTCAGTTCTTATCACTTCACTTCACCACTTTCATACCAGGCATTGGGCTGATCACCTATCCTGGCTTTCTCTTATTTAGAGCCTCTTCTCTTCAACCAGTGTCTGACACCAGGTGCTGGCTTTTAAGCCCTGAGGGGTATAGGTCATACATACGAGGAGGGTAAGAAGAGGAAGAAGAACAAAATCATTTTCACTCCTGGACTAAGTAGTGCTATTTTTAGGTATAATTTAGGCTATACTGTTCCACACAAATCACCGACTTTTAGTACCGATGTAAAGTTGAAATAGCTTTATTCGCTCTATTTTGGAAACGGACAATTTCTTATTTCATGGATGATTCTTTTTATATTGATTTCGACGGAGTGTTCGATAAGATGCTAACACAATAAGAGTCAAGTAGTACAGTATTGATCATTCTATCATTTGTGGTTTAATAGGCTGCACTTATTCCAAAGAAGTAAAAAGTGTCTGATTCCATTTGTGTAATATCAGTATGGTGCATACCAGGTGACACAACTGCCCCGTAATTGATATGTGCCGATATCCCTTGGTGCGTTAAAAGAGTTGCAGAACGCAACGGGACTATTCCAAGTTTAAAAGTGTCAGTGAGGAACTGGGCCTCTCAATGAGCGCGACTCGCTCACCGTCTCCACTGATAAACGAAGGTTGGTCATCCTGTTCCCCACTGACCGATTTTATCTGTAAATATCCCCGTTGAGTTCTGCCAATCTTTTAACGTACAAGGTATGTCAGAAAACGTAAAATACGGGGCTGTTGGACCGCCTGAAATAAGTAAAATAAATAGTAAAATTTCATGTATGTGCCTCTAAATATTCTCCAATAATAATGCAATAGTGTTTAATTCGATGTGTTTGTTGATTCCCCATTAACCATTCCCTTAATCACCTTTATTAATCAGTTGGTCTGTTTGGTTTTCAGGTACAGTATTTGGCCTAAGCCAAACATTTGGTGCGGCAGGGAACCTCATTTCAAGCTATATTGTCACAGAAGGTCTTCATGGTTCGGTGAGTGTTGGTAAAACCAATACCGCTTATTAATCAACAAGATTGTCTGCCACGCTAGTCGGAATATGCCTTCAGTTAAATTACTCTTATTTATTATATATTTATTCCCTTGTTTCTTTTTTCTGAGTTTACTGAAGATTCTTCTCAGTTTCCTAAAGGAGCAGCGGTTTGATGGGCTTTGGTGGGTTGAAACTCACAAAAACTAGCTATGCCCACCAATGAAACCGAATTACAAACACATTACGAACTTTTAATTCAGAAACTGTAGTAGTTCTCACATGCACGCCATTTTAGCGTTACATTTGCGATTATAAAATGGGAATATCTTTAGCTGTCAAAATGTTATGTTTAAAAGTTTTTCTATTGTTCTATGAAATGGAGCTGACTTGAAGCGTTAGGTCATGTTTTCTATACTCTTTATTCATATACAGAACTATAGGGTGACAAATGCACTGATTTTTCTGTGAGCATTTTAACTTAAAATACTTTTAAAGGTATGTACATATCCACGTACACTTGGTGAAAACTACGTAAATGTTAAAAAGTGGCACATTTAAGATCTTTGTATTGGCAATCTTAGTCATAAATCAATTTTTATATCTGTAAAGTACCTGGTTTTTATACTCTGCATTCACATATCAAAACCTGTAAACTTTGGAATGATAGTTTAAGAAGTTTTGGGATATATGCATGAGACATTAAATAGAGTAGTTTTAAAGTGCTTGGTACAAAAATTTTGATCATCAATAATATCTTCAATTTTCACTTCAAAAATGTTGAATATATTGCTTGCATTCACATTACCAGACTAGAAAAACGAAAAGGGTGGCAGATTCAGACTGAAAAATTTAATGCCATAGCCGGGTATCGAACCACGGATTTGCTGTTCTCCGTCCAGTTGCTCTCACCATTGATCTACCTTGCCATCTCAAAACAATTTGATATTTCCTAGTGTGCTTTACCGGGAAAAACGCGCGTCAGATGGGGAACTTAATGCGGCATGTAGCCGCTAGCTTAGTTGTTAGAGCAACTGGACAGAGACTAGAAGATCCGTGGTTCAAATCCAGGCTATGGCACTGAATTTTTCAGTCTGACTCTAACTTTGCAACTCCTGTCATACACGTCAGACAATGTGAAAGAAACAACTATTTCACAACGGAAAATGTTCTTTACTGGAGGTATGTCATTTTTCAATTAAAGGTGATATGGGTCACTCATTTTGGCTGGGAAAAATTATAGTTGCCATTTGAGAAGACC
This sequence comes from Hymenopus coronatus, assembly GCA_030762935.1. Lineage (NCBI taxonomy): Eukaryota > Metazoa > Arthropoda > Insecta > Mantodea > Hymenopodidae > Hymenopus > Hymenopus coronatus. The sequence continues at coordinate 364,398,496 of CM060900.1, forward strand.
ACATTTTTAGTATGTGTTTTGAATTGAAAATCTGCATTTTTCAACAGACTTGCTCAAGTAATGTATACTGTTTTTAATTTCTAATTGTAATTTGTAATTCTAGTTGCCAGGATCTTGGCGGCTTGTGTTTGGAATGGGGTCAGTTGTTCTCATGGTATCGGCATCATTTTTCTTGCTATGGGGAAGTGGCACTGTGCAGCCATGGAACAACCCAAAGATGTCGGTAACTACAAGAGATCAGCATGATGACTTTACAGCAGAGGAGAGAGACAACGAGATTGTTGCTAGAAGTCCTACTGCCACAACACTAACAGAGGTTACAACTATATCATCAGAACTGGACATGATGATGTCTGCCACTCAGTTAGATGATTCCCTGGAAGGAGTAATCACAACTAATGAAAACAAACCCGGTTATAGTACCACCACCTCTGTATTGTTGTAACTACAATGTTACTTCCAATAAAACTTTGATAGCTATCTCATTGTTTATAAATCATTGTTTTTACTTATTTACTCGTTAAATTGTTGTCACGCTTACATAGCAGACCACCAGTGACTTCATTTCTTATTAAAAGTTGACCAAAAGATTATCTGTAACTACCTACATAGTAGTAGTGGTGGTGTTGGCGGTGGCGGTAGCGTAGAGGTAGTGGTATTAGATTCCCTAAATCTCCTAGGTGGAGCAAAGGGCATCATTACAATGTTTCCATGATCGGATTTGAATTTCTAGTTCGTCAGTTCGCCACTATGCGCCATGGTGACGAGGGATCAGTTTGTCACCCACAGTTGACACTGTAGGACGAAATCACGACTCTCAGACGCGAAATGACCGAAAATGTTGCCGAGGAACTTTCTTCTTTCGAGGTAAGAGGTTCTTTTACGTGCAAATAAACATTACACGGTAGCATTTACATCCGAAAAATCCATCACCCTTTGCCAGAGGCTAGAATGGTAACCACTATACCACGAATTTGACATATTCCGCTTTATTTTTAATGTAGTTTTTGAAGCAAAACGTAAACAATCAATTTATGCTCCTGTATTATGCTACAGACGTATTTAAATGAAGCGATGGAATGTACTAATGCAGTATCCATTGAGAGAAACAACAAAACCTGTATTTTTAAGTTTTGCGAAGGAAATATTGTTTGCTGCGCTCATAAGGAAGCATAGTGTACAATTAAGGTGGTGCATCTGTGAAATCTGACAGAACGTTGTGAAAAATTGAATATATTTTTACCATAATAAAATAAAATGAATTCTAAACTTTTAAGAACAAGTATTGTTTTCCCATTTAGCGCAATTTAACTAGCAATTAATTGAAGCTATAAATGGACAGGTGCATGCTTAAGGCGCGCACAAATGAAAATCTTGTTTTCTCGCAAACTATTTCCAACACTTTTCCATACTCAGAAAATTCCACACAATGCAACTTTTTACTAAGTTTTTCAAACTTTTTAAAGCATCTCAAAAGTACATAAATTAAGTGGTCATATTACGTATTCCAAATAAAGCTTCAATTCTGAGGAATAAATGTATATTTTTTAAAAAATCATCTTTCACCTACCTGTTATGAAGGACGCCTATGCGATTTGGCCAAATGATGACCGATTTCGTCTAATGATTCTTCTTTTAGGTTTCCTAGACTGAACCTTACTGTGGCCTGCAATTTATTTTAAAGTTTTATGGACTGTTGTACGGCCTGGAACTTTTACATCCAGAAATCTTTCTGAAAATCCTACTTTTATTTGGTGCGCTGGCAGAGTTAAGATCACAGTGTATATACCATTGTTGTTTGCTTCAATGATTGTTAACGATTTGTTATTTTCATGTTGCTTCTAGTAATGTTGCAATCTAATCTAGAAATAAATAGAAAACCCACACACACGCATTATAATACACGCTAATTTCATGGACGCCGTCAAACAAAGTTCTGTATAAGCTCTGTGTCTAATTTATATTAATAATATATAAAAATTTATGTGTAGATATACTGTACTTTACATATTTGTGTACAGGTGTGTGTGTGCGTATGTGTGAGTGTCCCAGTATGTGTTTGTGTGTATACCTCTCTTTTCTGTGTGTTTGAATGTGTGTGTCTGTATTTATCTACTTATATGCCCGTTTATATGTGCATTTGTGTCTCTGTTGTGTGCGTCTATAAGTGTTTGTGTGGTCTCGGTATACCTTTGGGTATCTGTGTGTTTGTGTTTATACGCGCGCGTATGTATGTGTCGCCAAATTAATCAAAACTTCTATGCCAATTTCTTTGTTTCTTTGTCAATTTTTAATAGCTGGCAGATACCGTTTATTTTATTTATCATTATTATTATTATTATTATTATTATTTTTAATTTTACCTGTCGGATGTATTGATTCACATTCAGGGATACTAAAATTTTAAAACTGCTTTTGAATACCGAAAATTTGTAATTTATTTCAGGAGTGGAGATTGGAAAAGGGAGTGTTTTCAATAATGGCAACTGGTGTTTCGTGACTTGCACCTCTTAAAGTCAGTCAAAACTATAGAGAGAAGTTTATCCAGACTAGTAGCCAAACTATATTCGAACTGCAAGTATTAGTAAACAATTATTAGTTAGGATAAGATATTAGCAATGCAAATACTCCGAAAGGAAACCGAAATTCAAAAGAAAGATACAGAAAAGAAAGAAAGAAAAAAAAAAAAAACCAAACAAAATCTGCAGTGCAATTCTCTGCTTTTAAAAGGGTACTCCACATGTGAGTTAGGAAGTGGAATTGAGGATATATAGGATATATTATTCTGTACTTCGTTATTTCAGCTGTTTTATTAATATTACTTTGAGTAATGTATACATTTCAGCGTTTCTGCATTTGCGTTAACTATGGTAGTACAGTCTTATTTCTCCATATTCTTGACTATGCACATGGTAACACTGACACTACTCGAAATACTTTTTTATCATAACAGCTATTTTACATTGAAATAACTTGACATATAAATGCAAACATGCAAACACATGCAATCTTAAGAAACTAAAAGCTATGTAATAATAAAATATTCAGATATTGTGGTTAAGAATGCATTTAGAGATTCTCTTTCATCTACCCTTCTTCCAACTTTCTTCTCTCTTTTTCTGGCTGGCAACCCATTTATACATTTATCTAAATTTCAGGTTTTATACAGAATATATATAATTATGGGCTACAGTGTCGATATATCATTCTAATATTAAAATTAAACATACTACGAACAATTAATATAGAGAGTAATTATATTTGTATATATTCATTTTGCAAGTGACTTTTTAATGCAAATAAATACATATATCTTTTTCTCCCTTAATTATGTGGTTACATTGTAATATACCTATACGTATACGAAAAAAGCTGATCAAGGCTGTACAGTTTTTTTTTTTTTTTTCCATATTTCTAAAGGACCATATTGCCAGGTTATTTGATGCAGAGTGAAGAAATCTACACTGATGTAAATTTTTACACTAAAGAGGTAGAATTCTAAATGCTCAAACATAATAACATATACATGGCTAAGAAATTCACACTTGCATGTGGGAAGATCAAGCTTTATTCTCGCTTTCATACGATAAGTCTTTAACAAATGACGTATTTGGGGTTGGTTCACTCCAGTGTAACATATTATACGAGTCCATGTACAGCTGCATGTATGTGCATGTGTGTATGCGCATGCGTGTATCTCTAGATATTTGTGCATGCACACCATGCGTGTACCTCTTCTTGGCGCTATTTTACGGGTAAGCGTGGGCCGCGGGAAAGAAAAGAGACGTTGCTGCCTGTCTTTCCGCAGTGTCGTTAACCAAAGGGAGCTTCTTTTTTGGAGCCCCTCAGTCATTATGGTGAATAGGTTATATAATTTACCGCAAACTAGCTGAATCATTAAACGGAATTTAGTACACATGCATATGCGTGAACTCTGGGATCTACAGACAGAACTAGCATTGAAGCTACAATAGATTCAATTTAATTCAATTTATTTACATCCTTTTGAGTACATTTAAAGGACATGTCTGTATAACCTTTTTACATATATACGTTATATGTAAAGGTTTTACATAGCTTTTGCATACTTAAATTTTTCTATACTATAAAATGCATTTTGAGGCAACTACTTTTTATAGTTTTCATAATTTTGTTCCTTGGCTTATGTTGTTTATTCCATTTGGTAATTTTTATAACTTCCTTCTTACAATTTCTATTGATCGATTATTCAACGTTCTCCTTAATGTTGTTCTGAAGTAACCGCCATTATTTCTCAAACCCTAAAAATGCATATTACAGATTTTTTGATACCTTTTATGTACAATTTATGTATATACCTCCGTGTATATATGCACGGAGCAGTTAGCATTTTTAGGTGCTTAAACAAGCTACTACAATTTTGTTTATCATTTATCTTACATATTATTCTGATGCCTTTTTTCAATTTAAATTTTTTTCCATTTTTTCTTTGTGTAATACTTCCCCAAAGCGTAATGTCATAATTGACGTGCGAGTATATAAGTACATAATATACCTGTGTAATTTTATTGCTATTGATTGTCTTACTGATCTGTCTCACTAGACACCCCCCCCCTTTTAATGTGTGCTGCATTGGATTTTCAGTTTAAATTTTTGTCAATGGTCATTCCGAGAAAGTCTGTATTATTTATTTCACCTACGCTTTCAACATCAATTTTATGCTATTTGAACTGCTTTTTGCTAATTCGAAATTTATATATGTTGTCTTTCTTTTTACACTTATTTCATTATTCAGGTTGGAGTAATATTCCTTTGTGATATATAAAATTGAGTTTACCGAATTTTCTGCCCCTTGAACTGTCTGTCATCAGCGTAACCAACTGTTATGTCTTCCCTTGTACCAGGATGTGTAGCGACAACATTGAGATACGCTTGCTACGTACCTTCACATCTAGTGGCCTCATTGCTAAGGTTTCATTCTGTTTGCAGATTCCAGAGTTCATGCACGTGCACGTGCGCTGTCTTCCGTTCAATAATTCAGCTTGGTCGCAGTAAAATGGATGACTTAATGACTCAAAGCTTCAAAGAAAGAAACTTTCTTTGGTTGACAACACTATGAAAAATAACCGGGCAGGTTTTCTTTTCTTCCACCGACCTTCGTTTACCGGCAAATTCAGCACCCCAGGTAACGTGTCCGCATAGTTTGTATGGTGTGCGTGCGAGTATGTGAGGCTGTGTGCTTGAATTGAGGTTTGTGCGGATGTGTGCTTGCATGTGTGAGCGTATTCGTGTTTGCAGTTTTGTATATTGGTACCTGTATGCGTTTGCTCGCGTGATTTGCGGATTTGATTCGCTCTGTCTGTCCATGGATACTTGAGCGGGCGTGTGCATGCATTTATTGCTGCGCACGTGCGTCTGGTGGATGAGTGTGTGTGTGTGTGTGTGTGTGTAAGTGTGTGTGTGTGCGTGCGCTTGTGTGTGACCATCAGAAACACTGTTAGTTCGTTTACTTCCAATGCCTGACAGAATGAAGTAAAATACTAATTTAGTTATCAAGATTTGTATCCAATTTTGATGATTGTGTTATATCTAATCCGAGATTGTCTACTAGTAGAAGGGTTACTAACTGTGAGAGATAAAGTGACAATGTAAAAGTTTTATTTTGAAAGTGCTTTCGTTTCTTCACTGATTATTTATAACGGTAAAACAATGCAACTGTTTAATGTTGGCATTGATGTTCAAATATACTTTACAGCATGGGAAACATTAACAGTTTCCTATGTTGTAAAGCAAAATAATTATAATCATTATATAAGTCTTCACAGATAATTTTGATTAAAGCCTACAGCTCATCTAGTACCTCACAGAAGGGTTTCTTTTAATAGCACATATAAATAAGTGAATGTATTTTACACAGTACTTAAAAAGCAGGATTTTATACTTTTTACCTTAGGTTTTACTATAATGCTTATATAAAATGCTGATATTTTCATCTTATAAGATAACGTTTTAAGGAATATTGTTGTAGACAGAGCAAAAAGAAACAGCTGATAGAGAGCACAATGACTTTCAGCAGAAAATTGTTCATATAAAGCACTAAATGCACAGATTGGAATATGTTAACTGTGACAACAGAATGCAATTGAACAGCAATGTGGTGGAACTATACAAAACGAAACATTTTAATGTTTTATTTGAAACAAACAATTACGTATCAGCAGTTTATTATTTACATATTTATCTATTACCTTTTATTATTAGTCAATGCTTTTAAAAACAATTAATTTAATTTCTTGTCCGATACCGTGTTCCATCTTAGTATTTTCTGAAACTCTTGTGGATTATACTTAATAATTTTGTCTTTACAATTATATTTCATTCATTTTATTTATAAAGATGAAGTTTGCACATGTCTAGGTAACAAGAATGCGTGTCTACCACCCAGTTGTCAACCAGCATTTTATTTCAGCAAACATTAGAAAGGTCAAGTGTATAACTTTGGGAGACGCAACAGAACCCCTAGAGATCGATGCCTTACTTGTTTAAATACGAGGGCTGGAAAGAAATAAGGAACAATAATTTTTTATCTTAGGGAAGGGAGTTTGCTTGAGCTGCAGCACGTTCGTTGACAACACATGGGTGGAACTAAACAACTCGGGTGGTGTCGCTAGATTTGGTGCAGCGGTGATAGGAGTGGCATGTGTTGAATGTAGGTTGTCAAATAACAGGGCTCTAAAGCGAATATTTTTTGATTCAGAACAACTTGCATGAATAAAGATCGAAGAGGTCCATAGAAAAAACGCTAGGGAATGTCACTCTGGACTACGTGAAGCATGCGGGAATGAGGCATTGCCGTATCGAACTGTGGTACATTGGCTCAGGACATGGTGAAGTGCATCAGGCACCAGGTGGAAGTCGAAAACAGAGTCATTGAATTGATTCAACCTTTGCTACATGTAGGCTCCCAGGGAGTTGGCTAACGAGGTAGGAAACGATCCAACTTTCGAGTTAGGGATTCACACATTGTTTTGCAGGAAGACGTCCGTTTTTACAACGCAGTTGCTGTGCGGGATGGGAGAGTGAGGTTCTAGGGCACCCACCCTATTCCCCAGATATGAGTCCGTGTGACTTTTATCTGTTCCCTAAGATGAAAGAACCACTGCAAGGGTTGCGTTTCTGCACCAGAGAGAGACTTCGAGGCATAGAACGTTCTGATGCAAGTATCGACAAAGAGGGCACCGCTGCTAGTATCCTGCGACTTCTTCACATCTGGCAACGAGGGCAACATGCTGAAGGGAAAATACCCATATGTTTCCATTTATTTCCTTCCAGCCCTCATATTATGATCTGTTTTGTTAGTTCTACAGTTACTTAAGTACACAGTTTCCCCCATCAATTCTGCAATATACACTTGAGCTATGAGGAGGTTAATTGAAGAAGTGTATGTCAAAATTAGGACACCGTATGTATACATTAGGAACATATATTTTTCACTTCACTCTGAAATTACTTTGAAACAAATTGTGTCCACTTACAAGATATCCTTTGTATGATTACAGGAGTACATAAGATGTACTGCGGCATAAAATTACAAACATCGAAATTATTCTTTTAAATGAAAGGTTTGTGTGTATTTTCTATGTATGACATTTACATTTCTAACAGTGTTAAATAAAAATGTAACTTTGTTGGCGCAAAGTGTTACCTGCAGACTGTTTAGAATGAGTGTGTGGTTATTCTTAAGCATCAGAGCCCTGTTTGTATTATATGAAATTCTAAATTTGATAGCTGAATTTCATTTTAATTCTTTTTTATTATTTTGTGTGTGTGCATGCTTATTTTTTTTTGTCAATTCTTTATTGTTATTCTGCAATAATTAATGTATATATTTACTATTTTACAAACATCTTACTGTAAATATCCAAGAACAGTAAAAGCATGTACGGCCATGAGCTCCATGCCATTGTTATATATTTCCAAGTGTATACTAAAAATATTTGGCAATAAAGGTCCTAATACTACTAATTAAGATCTTATCTATTTTTTTCCATCAATGAAGAAATTCCAGTGCACTTCATTGAGCTCATGATTAAATGAACAAGGTGATAACAGAACTTTGACGATAAGAGGAACTAAATATTATGTGTAGATTTTAAATATCGTTAATAATCTAAACAGATATAATAGTTGGCAACTACAAATGTCAAGTTCCCCTCGGAAGAGAGAGACTGATATCACAATAGTGACCAAAAATAGCGGGCATAAATAAAAGAAATTGCCCTCTTATATTGCAAAGGTTGCAAATTTGCTTCAATTTGTGATTCTTGTTTTCTATAGTTAGCTACCTTGTTTTCCCATAGTGCATTTTTTTCTGTTATAATGGCAATGTGATATTAACCGCTTTTTCATTGTAAGCGGGTTCACTTAATGCACATTCAGTCTCTTAACTTGGTGTATAGAGTCTCTCAAAAGTCACTTAAAACTTTAAACGTTATAAATATAATATTTTAGATTAGATGAAACAAAATAAATCACACACTGCACAATCAATGGGGTTTGGTTTTCTCTTTTCTTTTTATTTTCAATTAATCGTTACCATGGGTACAGTTTGGTTGAATAAAACATTAGTCATTTCATTCACGTTGCTATAAGAATTTGTGCGTTACAAATCATGGTTTTATCAGTAAATAAGAAGGGCTTCATGATTTAAAATTCACTGTAAGGTGTGGCTCCAATTCATAATTCAACATTGACCCTTATTTCTTTGAAGAAGTCAAGAATGGAATAAGTCAGACTGTTTGTAAATGGTGTGCGCTACTATGGCAACCTAAAAAAAATCGTCATGCCTAGACCGAGGAATCACAATAAGAAAACCACTATTTTCATGAAAGATTGCGCTCCGCTCCTCATCTACACCCCCGCAAAATAATTAATTACCCAGATACTTGGCGATTGTGTCATCAGTAGACATTATTCAACAAAGTAGCCGCCGCGATATCCAGATCTAAATCCGACGGAGTTGTGGGGTTACCTTAAACAACGAGATTCCCTGACACATCCTCAACAGGACAGTAACTGCAAGATATCTCGCAAGAAATTGCTTTCAAGACACCATCTGCAGAATGCCATGCATGGAGCCGCAGAAAGAATGCTGTACGTTGAACAAGAGAATGGAGGAAATCTTCTCAATGGTTTTTAAAACCCCCATTATTTGCTCAGTGTGCCATTTCTTTTGTTTTTCTTTCCTACCTCACATATTATAACATTTATAACGGTACAAAGTTTGAAATTACTTTTAAAAGACGCTATACGTAACAAATCACTGACATAAAAGCAGGTGCTGAAAGCAGTTTGGACTTACAATTGTGGGGCTGCACCAGACTATTGTGCTGTCCCTGTATCTCTACCTCTATGTTTCGCGAAGGTAAAGATCGGAATGGCCACGTTTAGCAATACCAGCACTATACATTTCCACAGTAAAGTAAGTATTCTGATTCCTTTCAGAAGATAAACCGGCATTTTAATTTGATTTCCTATAACGTTTTAACAAATACAGCTAACTGCTGTTGCTTAGAGCTTTACTATGCGTAAAACACAACGCGAAAGAAAAGAAATGAAAATCAAGGAAGGTTTGCAGCGCTGAGTTGACCTACAAAGCAAAGGGTGGAAGTTGTAATGTACGACCAATTGCATGCTTCCTCCCCACGTTCGCCTATGTTGCCAAATTGTCTTGTGAGCGGAGCACGTGTCGCCAATAATTGTTTGCATTAGTCCAGGTGAAGTTGGTATTTTGAGCGAGTAAGATTTACTATTTAATTCTTCATATAGTTATTCTTATTGTTGTATAGTTAAGATTACAACTTTCATTGTTTACATCTTATGGAGAGAAAGAGAATTTATACACATTAGTGGCAAGAGCTGGCAACACTGCCTCCCTCGGTTGCGGAAAATGTCAAAGCCGGAGATACGGTGGCAATACTATAAATAACAAGCATAAAAACGTTCCAAAATAAAGACTTAAGAACAATATTTAACGCACTATGGTAAGTGCATAGTGACCATATTCATAATTATCTCAAAATTGGTGTAGTCAAAGAGCAAACAAGAATAATGGAAATAAAATTGGGAAAGAGTCTTACATCATGAGAACATAGAAACATTGAACGTACTAAAAAGTGTGAATTTTGAGAACTGAAAATAACTAAGCCATTAGGTTTGATAGAGCATGTGGCCGCAAGAAACTAGTGTGTAAAGATTTGTGAATTTTCATTGGGAGACCTGCCTATAACAGTGAAATGATTTCTGAAAAGAACATCACAGATAAGCTAATACTCAATTATAATTTTGTTGTCATTATTATTATTATTATTATTATTATCATCATCATCATCATCATTAGTATTATTGTTATTATTATGGTTATTATTATTATTTTTTTTCTTTAAAGCTGTTTCACTTGTTTGTATATACCTAAAAGCTGTTTCAAAATGTCACAATTATCATTAAATACTATTTTACTTCACTTGGATTGAGTTACAATCTTTCAAGTTTTAAGCTCTGTATACAAGAAATTTGCGCTCGTCTAGGTAGTGTGGTGGTAGCGTGTCAACTTCACATTCAACAGGTCGCGAGTTCGAATCTCGCTTAGAGTGAGTAACACGAGTAAGCTTTTTTCGGTGTTTTCCCTTATCCCGAAAAAACGAATATCCAGTAACTTTAAGCTGCATGGACTCCGAGTCATTTTAGCATAATTTCATCAGTATCATTCATCGTCCAATATAACCAAACAGGTTAATGGGCGTTAAGCCATACAAAAAAAAAAAAAAAATGAAAAAGGTTTGCTCGTCTAGGAATTTTAATGCTAAAAGGTAGGTCTGCAGTACAATTATTATTGCAGAATCTTATTAGCATTAGAGGTGATATTGTTCTACCAGGTTATTGAATGCTAACAGCGCCTCTAGTGACACAGACACTTGACAAACACTGGGATACACAACGTGCAATCTCATCACGGATAAGGGCATACGACACTGTATAACAAATACAAGCAAAGTCTAAAAATGTATATTTAAATTTTTAATTTGTTACATTTTACTTGTACTAAATTCTAAAATGTTAACGGGAAGCGTCCTCCAGCGTCCCCTCATAGAAGAAAGAGCCCTCACATAATGCATTTTAATACACAGCTGCAGCTAAAGGGATTTACTTACGTTCATTGAGAGGTTATTTTATAATTTTATTGAAGATGTGTCAAGTTTCTTGCTACTGAATTGCAACTATACCAAGATACTTTGGTTTTATCTTTAGTGTAATTGCCAGATTTCTTATGAAAAGTGGAAATAAGACCGTTGTTATTTCTGTTATTCTATAACGGTGGAAGCTTTCATCAAACTTAAAAACTTCGCAAAATTAAATAAAATAACCCTTGTTTGTAGCGCCACTTTAAACACAATAAATGAAACGCAAATTAGTCGTGTGCAAGAGCTTTCTTAATATAAACCACACTTTGAAACAGTTGCCTCAGACATGGTCATATACAAAGCAATGCGTTCAACTTAGGAACTATTTTGATTTTCAGATTGAAAATATCTGAGCGCCGAGTAACAAAATAATATATTCGATTTTTTAAAATAATTTAAATATATAACTAGAAAATATTTGCTACAAACTTTTCACAAATAAAGGTCATATCTATAATCCTAAGAGAGGAATGCCTAAATATATTTTAAATTTTTTGGCACGAAAGCACGGTTATTCGCTTTGAAAACCTCTCTTCTCAACTTATAATAGGTGGCCCAACTGTCCTGTATTTGACATGTGCAGATATCCCTTCGTGCGTTAAAAGAGTAGCAAAACGCAACGGAGCTATTTCAAGTTAAAGCTCTTCAGTGGAGAGCTGGCATGAGTGACTTTTTACACCTCTCAATAAGCGCGACGCGCTCATCGTCTCCGCTGATAAACAAAGAAGGATAAAGCAAAGGACGCTCCATTAGCCCCTTTGAGTTCTGCAACAATTTTAACGCAAGAAGGGATATCTGAACACGTCAAATACGGGGTAGTTAGACCACTCCTCATATGTGGTGTTTTCTTGCCTCTGTGCTGTACATTACAATATAAACACTCATTCATGTCATTCGAGCTATTAACGCTAATCCCAAATGGAAATTCCAGAAAGAGGGCTTCACAATTTTATTGATACCCGAGTAAAAAGAGAAGTTGAGTTAGAGGGTTCTAGGAGAGCTTAAACATGTTATTAACTAAAGAAATTGCAATCAAATGAAAGCGGAACCACACAAAGAAAACCGAGACATGCCGACAGAGTCAACAGCGGAAAAAGAAGAAAAAAAAAAGAAAGTGGAGAAGGCACAACAGTAATGAAAAAGAAGGACGGAAACGACAAGAAATGGTACAGTTTGCTTGTACTCACAAGAATGAGGGATTTCGATAGCATAGATAAAGTTCAGAACCGTAACTTTTAATGGAATGTCATTGGCAGGATAAAGATCCTATAAAAGTGAAGAAAGACACATTCATTAGTCTCAGCATAATTACGGTAAATGCAACCCATTCCAGGCAAGTAGAGCAATCTTGTGGACGCCTACCAAACCCGTTCATATAAATGATTACAATTTTGGCACAATGAGATGGTCGATTTTGCCATTAATGCTTAGCTACTGTAATCCAAATGTGTTGTCTCCAGCAGGAAAAATGCGAAGGCCAGTAAACTGGAACCAAGCACGTCACCAATCGCTGTCAGGTAAGGGATGGCACAAGTGTCTGGATCAACATTCCTCCTCCACATGAGATGGATAATTAAATGTGCAACGTAAAGCAGCAGTGATACCTGCACACAAAAATAACCATGTAATACATCAACTGCGAGATTTCGTTATCCAATATAAGATTTGGCACTAGCAAAGAACAGGATTCATGCTTGACATACTGTGATGTTGGTTTAGTTCATATTATATTACACCCACAAGAACACTCACACACACACACACTCACTCTCTCTCTCTCTCCCTCCCCTTCTCTTCCTTTGTTTTCAGCTGTCTAAATCTTACCAAGTGTACGAATAATGCGGCTTAATGACGTTAACATTATTTCTCTTAAACATATTACCATAACTTAAGTCAGGATGGTTTATTACTAAGTTATTACAGGAAGTATTTTTAGCTTCAAACAGACGGAGGACAGCATGCTGGGACTTGACTCTAAACAGCCAAACTGGCCAAGCTCGGGCACATACTTAATGTAAGTACGTTTACTAAGAGATAAGATATTTGTGTAAATAATATATAGACATATTTTATATAGGTGTGTGTGTGTGTGTGTGTGTGTGTGTGTGTGTGTGTGTGTGAATATGCGGCTATAGCTATGAGTGCGAATGTGTGTATGTTCAGCGTGTCAGTTCTTTTGTTGGTTTATCTTTGTGTTGTTGCAGCGCGTGTATGTGTGTGTGTGTGTGTGTGTTTCCAGTGTTGTAAAGGTATGTAAAATAGGGGTAGGTAATATTTTAAATTCAAGTATTCTTAGAGATCATGTACGGTCACCCGACCCATCCGACTGTGTGAAGCAATTACTGTATTATTATGCACTTAATAAATACTACTACTAGCACATTCAAGGTGACAGTCTTACTTTTGAATTAAAATTGCAAAAAAGCCAATGAAACCAGTAGAAAGCTTTTGTAGTCCATATATTGCGAGGTGCGTTGGCTACTGACGGAAGATTCAACTTGAGAAAACAATGATCACATCCAAAAATTATAATATTCACTGTCATCTTAAAAGCCAACCAAACATATGAAACAATAATATATCATATTATATTAAGCGAATAAAACTTTTAGTACTAAATTTATTTTTATAAAATGTATGTAAATTAAAACATAATTGTTCACGGGCATCCCAAGAGATCTGCGGAAATAGGGGGGGGGGGGACTCACAAAAATGTCCAATTAAGATTATCAGATGTATCCTTATCTGTGGAAGAAATATTCATCATGCACTTGCATATATGTTTGCAACTTAAATTTGTTGAAGGCGATAGAATGTAAATATGAATGTGAATATGAAAATATGTACATACTGAGTTTCTCCAAAGTGACAGTCTCTAATACTTTATTAAGAAACAACATTAGTATATACATATTACACTGTAAAATAACATTAAGATGATATTCAATATTTATTAAGGTAAGAATTTTTTCAGCGGAAATACTTTGTTGTAAAATTAAGTTTTCAACATGGTTCACTCACATATAAAAATTAATTTAATTCCAAGTTGATGGGCCTGTATCAACTTCCAAACAGTAGAGTAAATTGAGGTAAACCTCTTATTCTATCCTTTTCTGCCGCTACAGATAGTAAACTTTCTAGCGCTGTATCTACTCTGTTGCAAAGTGCCACTGCTATTGTAGTAACTATATAAAATGTTTGTCTTAAAACCTCAGAAAGCACTGCATTCACTGATCCATCGCAGCTTTTTTGTGGTAAGGTCGTAATAAACGTGTAATTGTTTTATTAACTAGATTAATATTTTCTAAATCTGATTATACTACATTTACTACTATTGAGCCCTTGATCTATCGCGCAGGTACACACAATTCAGCGTAATGAAAAGTTTCCAAATGCCTCGGCTAAATGGAAGTGAACCCAAAAATTAGCCCAATTTACGTTTCTGCTGTACTATTTGTCCGCTTTTATGGACGATATTAGCATTTTAAACTGCTTTTTTAATTTAGTGCAGAAAATTGATGACGTGAAACATTTCCTGTGGAAAATGCCAAGAATGTATGCTACAAAATAACAACACACATTTGGACAAATGCATTGTAAAGTCCATTTTTTGAAATGTGGAATATCCACAGCTAAGGAGATATATTGCTGAAATGTATGCCATGTATGACAAATAACAACAACGCTTTTTCAGCGTTTTAAAATCCTTACATGTATGGTTGTTTGAATAATGTTTTTACTATATAAATGCATTGTTCTAATATAAATGCTCCACACTATGCATTCCTAAAATTATTCATATGAAAAATTCAGATTTCAAGTAAATAAATACTCCAAACCACACATTATGTCATATTTGTTATATCAGTTCATAATTATTGTAGAAAATAATTACTTTTTGTATTCCCCAGAATGCTTAGGTTTTTAACACATGGACATTTGTTTCTCAGAATTGTTGCGTTATTTTAAAATGTAACTGTTCATTTTCTGTTATGTATATTGAGCAGCAGTGTATACATTTGGAAAAAAAAATAGTAAAAAATTGCATCATATGGAGCATTTTATGTATGAAAATATGCAGAAAAAAAATATGATGTTCATCTGCAATCATATGATTATCTCTATCCTGTATCGTTTATAAATGGGCATACAGACTATATTTACGAATATTTATTTTTCTAGATACTTCACTTTGATTCACTTGAATTTTGTATCGTAACAAAATATGTAATGCAACTAGTTCTACAAAGGGTACAGCAATAGTGAAATGTTTAAGAACTGGTCGCTTTATGTCGGCTTTAAAGTTATACGCTATGCGCGCACATTTTCTTAGGAGCTGGTTTAACGAGAAAGCGATTGATGGGGGGAAAAAAGACAGATTTGGTCCGCCTGTCTTTCCGCAGTGTTGTCAAACAAAGAGGGTTTCTTTCTTTGAGACCTTCAATTATTACAGTGAATAGGTATTCTAATTTAGCGCAAACTAGCAGCATTATTAAACAAATCTCAGCACATATGCATGGGCGTGAATCCTGGGATCCACAGACAGAATGAAACTTTAGCATTAGAGCCACTAGATGTCAGGCTGTGTAGCGGACTTCATATCTCAATGTGGCCGCTTTGCTTTTCTTCAGAAATCTCGCGAAACCTACCGAATAAAGACTAGGAAGCCGAGCGCCCAAGAAAACGTACGTGCACAGTAATGGTTTCACGCATTCGCGAAAAACAGCTGAAAATCGACATTACTTAAATGAGTGACATAAATATTTAACAAATTGAACCATTAATAACGGATATCTCGTAAAGGGCATAAGCCAAAAATGTTATTTGAAAGAAAATGTGTTTTAAAAATTTACATGCCTCTCCCCCCCCCCGTCTCTCCCTCTCTCTCTCTCTCTCTCTCTCTCTCTCTATGTAATAGGCTTTCGTGTACCACTTACAGGCTGTTACTATAAAATTCAAGATATATATTTTGTTTGTTTTGTAAATATGTTTAACGTGCGGTATTTTAATTGAAATCGTTATAGCTATTTTTGAGAAAATAAAACATTTAAAAAATGCTGCATATAAGGGCTAGTTGAGGTCCGGGGATTTATTTAAAAAATCCTCCTGTGGCATCTGTGGAAGATACTGAACTGGTACCCCCCACCGAATTTGTTTAGTTATGCACTGGCCTTTTCAATGTTTTCAGTAGTTTTCTGAACATATATTTTGAGCGAAATCTCAGTGTCGAATTTTTAGTGGAATGCAATACCTTTTCTATTTGATGTAAGCAAAGAAAGTAAAAATGTTTGCGAGGAAAATGATCTGAAGTTCGATGTGCCTATAATAAGCATGCACTTGTCAATTTATACCTTCAGTAACTGTTACTTAAAAAGCGACAAGTGTTAGTGTTATGATACCTTTAATTTAGAAATTCATACTTTATTATAAAAATCCAAATGCTTAAGTGTTTACAAATGTTGGTCAAATTTGACAAAAGTATTACATTAAGATTATTAAACGTATGTACCAAGACATCGCCGCGCTTTCCCCGAAGCTTGTTAACGCATGGTTATTATTATGATTATCTTCATGACTCAAAAGACCTGTTAAAGAACTAACACATACCTTCTGATGAGCCCGCTTCATGCCAATGTGAGTATACTTAAGCATTTCTATATTACGTTCTTAAGGATATTTTGCAAAAACTGGAATTCAGAGCTATATTATTACTCTAGAACCAATATTTATACATTGTGAAGAAAAGCTGTGCATTATATTAAAACTGTATTATGGCGCAGGCGTAACTGACATTTGTATTAGAGAATAACTATTTTTAAAAACATTTCGTCACTTTGGCGCACTTTGGTATTCATTTTCTATCTGCCTTCATGTTTTACAACTTACAAAATAAAAGTGTTTACTATCCACTTACCAGTACGACTCGTGCATGTTTATTACTGTGATAAAGTGCTTCTCTGCGGCTATAGTTCTATATTGTACTACTTGACCCCATTAGCAGCTAAGCTTTTTAGGTCTGTAATGACGTTCAACAGCTTATATTGCATACATGGGCTCTTCATTTACAACAATTAATGTTCGAGAATGCCACTCCAAAGTGAGAGGCTTCCGTTTTGAGGTTGAAGGATTACTGAGGAGCGATCAGCTTTGAGGTTGAGCAATTACTATGAGAGTCACTTTACCCTGTAATGTTACGGAATTAGAAAACATAATCCTAATTATTCAAAAGGTTCCGAAACTCGTTTGAACTAATAACTTCCTTATAACCCTTTTAAATCAGCCAGCATTACTTCCAAGGAAACGATGCACACCGTACAAGAACTGAAAGGAGAGATGAGAAGCGTGATCACTAGGCTTAGCAATTTTTTATTCGTTGACTTCAGTAGCTAGAATCGACACAAAGAAATGAAACAGCAGCGACCTGGAGTCACTGATGGCACATAAAACTCGGTCTGGCGAATAACTCAGTGCCGTCAACATACGCTATCACACTGTACGAGAGATAGGGGTGGTTTGCTATCTGTGACGTCACTACACAAATCCAGTAAAAGCTCAACCCAAATTCCTTTCATCCTGGTTTTTATGCTTAGAGATTCCCATGCCTGCTGATTAATATCACATTTTGAAGAATAAGAAGGCGTGGGCTGATAAACATCCACACGGTGAAAGAGAGAAGTGTTCATCGTTTAGCGAGCGAGAGAGAGAGAGAGATGCGAAAAATTCTGTCACAATCTGTAGAACAGGATAGGCCTGAAGAGAGACGGGGAGAGATATACAATTGAGGAAAAATCAGCCCCTTCCTACAGAGGGCGAGAGGGAAACGGAGAGAGGCAGAAGATGGGGAGAAGTCTGTCCCATCCACAACACATAGAACATGAGAGGTGTGCCCCCCAATGCCATACGTACAAAGACCACAAGTAACAGAAAATTGAGTTGCATTTATGGACGTTCTTTAATTGCTGAGGTTCTTAGCACCACATTCTATATTAGGCGTGAAAGAACACTTAATTTTTCTCAGAGGTCTTCTTATAAGGCCTGAGTATGTTATACGTGCCATAAATCTACGTCTGGGGAGCAACGGCTTTACTTCCCTTCGAAAGGAAGCCAAGCTAAGGATTTTTACGCCCTCCACCACGTTTGAACCCGCGACCATGAGAACTAGAGGCTAAGAGAGAGGGAGAGAGAGGGAGAGCGAGAGAGAGAGAGAGAGAGAAATGAGAAATTCTATTTAAGGCACACTTGTAGAACAGGAGAGGTATGAACTCGTACCATGCGTATAAAGAGAATGGGAGGGAAAGAGAGAAAGAGATGAGAAGTATATTCTAAGTCGTTAAATCTATTGGGTGTTCATTTTTATCCGTAATCTCCGGCGCAATAATTGTCATTATCTATGCCATCCTGATAAGGGGGTTTACCTACTCTCCCTCAGGTGCTAAAGGATCATACTATTGTGGTGCCAAGGATGGTGCGAGTTGAATGCTGTTCCTCTAGCGGTAATGATCCCACGAATCTGATAACATAATGATGAGGCTACCAGGGTCCGTAGATGGTAGCTCTATTAATGTTTCATTAAGAAGTGCTTATCCTGCCGTCTAGCGATCTTGGAGGCAATTTGAATGTCCCTCTAGCGACAGATGTTCATACTTAACGGTTCAGAGTAAGTGTCGTTTCTGTGCAGTCAAGGCCGGGGTTCGATCTCAGGTAAACGCATGTGGTATTTGTGGCGGACAAAGCGGTGCTAAATCTTCATTTCATGTATTATCATGTTATCACCTGCGGTGCCATATGTAGTAAAAGAGGTCATTAAACACTTTCAAAATATTCTAGACGTTCTCTGGCTTCAAGCCAGGTGTAGTGATGAAGAGTCATCGACGCTTCGGGAGCGTGCATCCCTCCCATCATCAGGATGATAAATGATCCTGATGATGGGAGGGATGCACGCTCCCGAAACGTCGATGACTCTTCATCACTACACCTGGCCTGAAGCCTGAGAATGTCTAAAAATATGTTCGTCGCCAGGAAAACTTCAGATAATATTTCACTATCAAGATATCTATGCAGTGAAATAGATCACATTTTTACGAACAGTAATAACACAACCGCACTCACAAGGTGTGTTGTGTTCATATTCAGCTTGTGAAAAAACACCAGAGCAAACTTTAAATGTTATTCATTACTGTGAGAGATGGAGCTTGGGAAGTATGGCTATATTAACAATGTAAGCACATCTAGAACGACGTGGTTAGCTTTCTCTTGGGAAAATCATCACCGCTCTTTCTAGGTAGAGGTCACTGTGATTGCTTTCTCTTCCGCAAATGGTAGACAGCACTGTGGCTGCAATGTACGTTCACCGATCAACCATTACACCATTCTTTCTTAAACGGCGCGCGGAACGTCACAAATGAAAAAGAACAACCAGTGAAATAGAAGACGTGTGACTGATACCATTCATACATGGAGGGGATAGAGAGAGCGAGAGAGAGAGGCAGAAGGTATGAAAATTCTGTCAATGTTGCAAATCATGGAATAGGAGGTACATGAGCTGGTACCATACATATGGAGAGGGAGAGAGACATATAAGGAGATATGACCTTATATATTGTCTCATACAACAACTGCCGGAATAGTATAGTTGTGAGTTGATAACATATGTGCGGAGAGTAACAGAGACAGAGAGAGAGAGAGAGAGAGAGAGAGAGAGAGATGAGAAGTCTATCCCATGTCGCTAAACATGAGGTGTGTGAGTGAGACCATAAGTATAAAGAGGAGAGAGAAAGAGACCTAGAGAGAAAGAGATGAGAAGTATGTTCTATGTAGTAACTCTAAAATAGGAGACCTTTGAGTGATAACATTAGTTCAAAGAAGACAGAAAGACAGTTGCAGAGAAAAAGCGAGTAAGCGCAAGGAGAGAGTTGAGAAGTCATCCCATATTCTAATTCTAAAATAGGAGAGGTGTGAGTGGCACAATACATTCAAAGAGTAGAGAGAGAGAGAGAGAGAAAAAGAGATGAGAATCTGTCCCATGCCGTAACTCCACAACGGAGAAGTATGAGTCATACCTTACGTTTAAAGAAAAGAGAAGACAGAGAGAGAGAGAGAGAGAGAGAGAGAGAGAGAGAGCGATATACAGAGAGTTGGGAAGTCTGTCTCATGCCATAACTCTACATTAGGAGGTGTGAATGATACCATATGTTCAAAGAGGAGAGAGGACGAGAGAGAGAGAGAGAAAGAGAGGGAGTTGAAAAGCCTGTCCCTCTAAAATAGGATATATGAGATGTATGAATGATACCATGTGTACAAAGAAGAGAGAGAAAGAGAAAGGTGAGAAGCCTACCCCAAGGATGGAGAGAGAGAGAGAGAGAGAGAGAGAGAGAGTTGAGAAGCATGCCCCATGTCCTAACTCTAAAGTAGGACAGATGTGAATGATACCGTATGTTCAAAGAGCAGAGCAGAGAGAGAGAGAGAGAGAGAGAGAGAAGGAAAGAGAGAGAGAGAGAGGTGAGAAGCCTGCCCCAAGTCCTAACTCTAAAATAGGAGGGTTGTGAATGATACCGCATGTTCAAAGCGGAGAGAGAGAGAGAGAGAGAGAGAGGAAAGATGAGAAGTCTATCCCATGTCGCTAAACATGAGATGTGTGAGTGAGGCCATAAGTTCAAAGAGGAGAGAGAAAGAGACCTAGTGAGAAAGAGATGAGAAGTATGTTCTATGTCGTAACTCTAAAATAGAAGACATTTGAGTGATAACATTCGTTCAAAGAGGACAGAAAGAGATATACAGAGAAAAAGCGAGTATGGGAAAGGAGAGAGTTCAGAGGTTTCCTCATATCCTAACCCTAAAATAGGAGAGTTGTGAAAGATACCACATGTGCGAAGAGGAGAGAGAGAGAGAGAGAGAGAGAGAGAGAGAGAGAGACGTGAGAAGCCTAACTCCAAAATAGGACAGGTGTGAATGATACCATATGCTCAAAGAGAAGAGAGGACGAGATATAGAGAGATGAGAAGTCTGTACCATGTCTGTATGAATGTACAAGGAGGAGAGAGAGAGACAGAGAGAGAGGGAGAGAGAGAGGTGAGAAGCCTGCCCTAGTCCTAACTCTAAAATAGTTCAATGAAACACAAGTTCAAAGAGGAGAGAGGGAGAGAGAGAGATGAGAAGCCTAGCTCTAAAATAGGAGAGGCGTGAATGATACCATATGCTCAAAGAGAAGAGAGGACGAGTTAGAGAGAGATGAGAAGTCTGTACCATGTAGTAGCTCTGAAATAGATGGATGAATGATACCATATGTACAAAGAGGAGAGAGAGAAATGTGAGTAGCCTGCCCCAAATCCTAACTCTAAAATAGGAGGGTTGTGAATGATATATGTTCAAAGGGGAGAGAGAGAGAGAGAGAGAGAGAGAGAGAGGTGACAAGCCTGCCCCATGTGCTAACTCTAAAATAGGAGAGGTGTGAATGATACTATATGCTCAAAGAGGAGAGAGGACCAGTTAGAGAGAGATGAGAAATCTGTACCATGCCGTAGCTCTAAATTAGATGTATGAATGATACCATGTGTACAAAGAGGAGAGAGAGAGAGAGAGAGATAGGTGAGAAGCCTAC
Organism: Hymenopus coronatus; assembly: GCA_030762935.1. Taxonomy (NCBI): domain Eukaryota; kingdom Metazoa; phylum Arthropoda; class Insecta; order Mantodea; family Hymenopodidae; genus Hymenopus; species Hymenopus coronatus. Next base: position 364,420,312 of record CM060900.1, read on the forward strand.
TTCTTGTCCCAACTCTAAAATAGGAAATGTATGAATAATACCAAATGTTCAAAGAGGAGACAGACAGAGAGAGAGAGATAGGTGTGATACATGAAGATGGAGCCCCGGTGGAATGTGATGGCGCTGGAAACCAGAAAATCTGGAGAAAACTCGCCCCTTCACCGCTTTGTCCACCACAGATCTCACAGTCGGTCGCTTGAGATCGAACAAGGGCCGTCTAGCTGAGAGGTGAGTGGTCTGGCCACTCGGTCACGGGGCGGCCCAGTTCAAAGAGGGGGAGATAGAGAGAGAGCTGACAAGCTTGCTTTAAATTCGAGAGGTCTGAATGATACATACGTTCAAAGAGGAGAGAGAGAGAAAGAGAGAGGTGAGAAGCCTGCCCCATGTCCCAACTCTAAAATAGGAGATGTTTGAATGATACCATATGTACAAAGAGGAGAACGAGAGAGAGAGAGATAGGTAAGAAACCTACCCCATGTCCCAATTCTAAAATAGGAAATGTATGAAAGATACCATAAGTTCAAAGAGGGGAGAGAGAGGTGACTAGCCTACCCCTTGCCCTAACTCTAAAGTAGGAGAGGTGTGAATGATACCATATGTTCAAAGAGGAGAGAAAGAAAGAGAGAGAGAATGACAGAGAGACAGGTGAGAAGCCTACCCCATGTCCCAAGTCTAAAGTAGGAGATGTAAGAATGATACAATACGTTCAAAGAGGGGAGAGAGAGGTGAATAGCCTACCCCTTGCCCTAACTCTAAAGTAGGAGAGGTGTGAATGATACCATATGTTCAAAGAGGAGAGAAAGAAAGAGAGAGAGAATGACAGAGAGACAGGTGAGAAGCCTACCCCATGTCCCAAGTCTAAAGTAGGAGATGTAAGAATGATACAATACGTTCAAAGAGGGGAGAGAGAGGTGAATAGCCTACCCCTTGCCCTAACTCTAAAATGGGAGGGGTTTGAATGATACCATATGTTCAAAGAGCACAGAGAGTGAGAGGGAGAGAGAGAGAGAGACGGAGAGGGAGAGAGAGATTGGTGTGATGCCTACCCAATGTCCCAACTGTAAATTAGGAAATGTGTGATTAATACCATACGTTCAAAGAGGGGAGAGAGAGGTGACAAGCCTGCCCCTTGTTCTAACTCTAAAATAGGAGAGGCGTGAATGATACCATATGTTCAAAGAGGAGAGAGAGAGATGGAGAGAGGTGTGAGGCTTGCTCCGTGTCCTAACTCTAAAATAGGAGAGGTGTAATGATAACATATGTTCAAAGGGGAGAAAGAGAGAGAGGGGAGAATCCAGCCCCATATCCTAACTCTAAAATAGGACAGGTGTGAATGAAACCATATGTTCAAATAGGAAAGAAAGAGAGAGGTGATAAGATTGCCCCTTGTACTAACTCTAAAATAGGAGAGGTGTGCGTGATACATACCTTCAAAGAGGAGCGAAAGAGAGAGAGGTGAGAAGCCTGCCCCATGTCCTAAATCTAAAATAGGAGAGATGTGAACGATACCATATGTTCAAATATGAGACAGAGAGAGAGGTGATAAGCCTTCCCCCTGTCCTAACTTTAAAATAGGAGAGATGTGAACGTTACCATATGTTCAAAGAGGAGAAAGAGAGAGTGTGTGCTGAGAACCCTGCCCCATGTCCCAACTCTAAAGTGGGAGAGGTGTTCATGATACCATAGGTTCAAAGAGGAGAGAGCGGTGAGAAGCCTACCACATGCTGGAGAGGTGTGAATGATACCATTTGTTCAAAGAGGGGAGAGAGAGGTGACAAGCCTGCCCCTTGTCCTAACTCTAAAATAGCAGGGGTTTGAATTATATCATATGTTCAAAGAAGATAGAGAGAGAAGGAGAGAGAAAGTGAGAGAAGGAGAGAGAGCGAGAGAGAGAGAGATTGATGAGAAGCCTACCCCAAGTCCAAACACTAAAATAAGAGAGATGTGAATGATAACAGATGTTCAAACAGGACAGAGAGGAGGAGGAGGAGAGAGAGAGAGAGAAGCAGAGAATGTTGTGAAACCTGTCCGATGTGTGAATGATACCATATTTTCAAAGAGGAGAGAGAGAGAGATTAGTGTGAAGCCTGCCCGATGTGTGAATGATACCATATGTTCAAAGAGGAGAGAGAGAGAAAGCGAGAGAGAGAGGGAGAGAGAGAGAAGTGAGAAGCCTGCCCCATGTCCAAACTCTAAAATAAGAGAGGTGTGAATGATACAATATGTTCAAACAGGAGAGAGACAGAGGGAGAGAGAGAGATAGAGAGAGAGAGAATGGTGTGAAGCATGCCCCTGTTCAAACTCTAAAGTAAGAGAGGTGTGAATTATACCATATGTTCAAAGGGGATAGAGAGAGAGAGAGTAGATAAGGCTGACCATGCCCTAACTCTAAAATAGGAGAGGTGAGAATGATAAGATATTTTCAAACAGGAGAGAGAGAGAGGTGAGAAGCCTGCCTTTTGTCCTAACCTTAAAATAGTAGAGATGTGAATGATACCATACGTTCAAAGAGGAGAAAGAGAGAGAGAGAGAGAGAGAGAGAGGTGAGAATCCTGCCCCGAGTTCTAACCCTAAAATAGGAGAAGTGTGAATCATCCCATATATTCAAAGAGGATAGAGAGAGAGAGGTGAGAAGCCTGCACTATGTCCTAACTCTAAAATAGGAGAGAGGTGAATGATACCATAAATTCAAAGAGGATAGAGAGAGAGAGGTGAGAAGCCTGCCCCATGTCCAAACTTTAAAATAGGAGAGACGTGAATGAAACAATATTTTGAAAGAGGAGAGAGAGAGAGAGAGAGAGAGAGAGAGAGAGAGGTGAGAATCCTGCCCCAAGTCCTAACTCTAAAATAGGAGAGATGTGAATAATACCATATGTTCAAAGAGGAGATAGGGAAAGAGTGGGAGGGGTGAGAATCCTGCCCCATGTCCAGCTCTGAAATAGGAGAGACGTGAATGATACCTTATGTTCAAAATAGAGAGAGAGAGAGTGAGAGGGAAACCTGAGAAGTGCGCCTCATGTCCTAACTCTAAAATAGGAAAGGTGAGAATGATAGCATATATTCAAAGAGGAGAGAAAGAAGGAAAGAGGGAGAGAGATGAGAAGCCTGCTCCACGCCCTAGCTCTAAAATAGGAAAGGTGTGAGTGATACCATATGTTCAAACAGGAGAGAGAGAGAGAAAGAGGGGGGGTGAGAAGCCTGCCCCATGACCTAACTCTAAAATAGGAGAGGTGTGAATGAAACAATATGTTGAAAGAGGAGAGAGAGAGTGAGAGAAAGGTGAGAAGCCTTCCCCAAGTCCTAACTCTAAAATAGGAAAGATATGAATAATACCAGATGTTCAAAGAAGAGAGAGAGAGAGAGAGAGAGGCAGAGAGGGAAATGTGAGAAGTGCGCCTCATATCCTAACTCTAAAATAGGAGAGGTGAGAATGATACCATATATTCAAAGAGGAGAGAAATAAAGAGAGAGGGAGAGAAGTGAGAAGCCTACCACATGACCTAACTCTAATATAGGAGAGGTGTGAATGATACCATGTGTTCAAACAGGAGAGAAAGAGAGAGAGATAGAAAGAGAGGTGAGAAGTCTCCCCCATGTCCTAACTCAGTCTGGCTGCAGCTAGCGGACCGACAGGTTGTTTGTCCGCTGTGTTGCCCGTAATCGAGCGGTGTTAATGAGCGTCAAATAGATTGTTCTGTGTGAGTCTACAAGGAAAGAATTTCTACTGATGGAGGCAATACGCCGGCAAAATACGCTGCAAATCTCATTTCGAGGAGCTGAACGTCGACCCAGCGCGATGGAAGTGCATGACTGGATTCACGACTACATGAAAATACCACCTGATCAGGTAGATACACTACAGTTTCATTCTAGAGAAAAATCAGTTTTTATAAAATTTATATCTGTAACACACTATGAAAGATATTTACTGCAATTTCAAGGGGCGGCAAAGTTTAGTTATGAAAATGGTGAAATACTAACGGTAAATATTGGGCCCGCTGACTGCCGCATTGTAAATGTCCGGGTTTTCAATTTAGTGCCTGAGATCACTCACACGTTTCTGGAACAGAAACTTTCACAATATGGGAAATTACTAGAGGTTCAAGAAGAACAATGGAACGCAGGTTATAAGTACCCCGTCAAGGCTGGTGTTCGTTCTGTACGAATGGAATTAAAAAAGGAAATTCCATCTACAGTAGTAGTGCGTGGGTTTCCTGTTGGTGTGACCTATCTAGGACAACCGCAAACTTGCTATGTGTGTGGGGAAGCTTCTCATTTTCGCTCACACTGTCCATACAAAAAGTCTGTACTGCCTGTCTCTGTCTCGCGCAGGGCTGTGTTACTCAGCGATGTAGTGAGAGGTCAAGTTAGCACTCGGGCCGAAGAGGAAGATAAGCAAACAGTAGGTGCGTCAAATGGGCCCGCTACTGAAGCTAGTGAAATACAGCCTGTTTGTAACGTCAAACCTACAGAGGAAGTCTACCCGAATACCAGCTGTATGCATGACGATGTGGCGGTGCAGGATACTTCTGTGTCCGCACCGGTAGCTGTCAATACTCCCTCAGAAGTAGCAGAAATGGGTGTCTCATCCCCTACACTATCTTCTGTTGTTGTGGTGCCTAATAGTGGTGACCAGAACATGGTTGGCCCCTGCGATACACCAGACACTGTAATAATTGAACACCAGAAATGGAGTGAGATGGATTCCGACGAACCTGTGCCGGTTAGGAGAGAACGCCCGCTGTCTGTTAGTGAGGAGGAGGGCACCGAAGAAACGGAGACTAACATCGCGTGGGAAACCGTGAGAGACCCTCGACTCAGGAAACACTTGCCTTCTCGGTCTGGAAGCCTACCGAAAAAGTTTCCACGGGTATCACGAACACATATTCATGCCGTTGAAAATGACTAGATACATCCTGGACGGTGATCTGCTCTGGTTTACTTCTGGCCTTGTCTTAATGGTTGTCTTACGTACCTTTGCCACTGTTAACATCAACTCCCTACGCTGCACTGCCAAACAGGCTCTTTTACGTGATTTTGTGCGGACTCATGATTTAGATATAGTTTTCCTCCAAGAAGTTAACATAACCGACTTTGGCTTTATGGGTCCACAGTACAGTTGTGTGGTGAATGTTGGAGAAAATATGCGTGGTACTGCTATTTTGTACAGAGCAGGTTTGACGTTTGCCGAGATAGAGATGCATCCTAGTGGTCGTGTTATAAGTGCTAGAATGGACAACATGCTGCTGCTTAACCTATACCTGCCTTCAGGGAGTGATAGGCGCCATGAACGAGAAGAATTTATAACAAACATTCTACCCTATTATTTTAGATGGAATTATGCCCTGCTTTTAGTAGGTGGCGACTTCAATTGCGTGCTACATGCTAAGGATCAGCGTCCTGGTTATAACAAGTATTTGGCATTGGATCAGCTGGTAACCGGGCTACGTCTTTGTGATGTTTGGGAACATATGAACGCTATGTCTGTAGAATTTACTTACTGTCGAGTGAACTGTGCCTCAAGGATAAATCGTTTCTATTTAAGCGCTCAGTTCAACTCTCTGATTCACACAGTGCAAGTTTTACCTGTTGCCTTTACTGACCACCATGCTGTCAAACTGCAATTAATCGCTGAGAGTCGCATTCCGCTATATGGCAGAGGTTATTGGAAATTAAACGAAGCTTTATTACATGACAACATTGTTGCTGCTGATTTTGCCAAGTTGTGGCAAAGTCTTCAGGGTAAAGCTCGACGCTCCCCGCTGTCAGTGGTGGAGAAATGGCGACGTATATTTAAGCCTGGTATTACGACCTTCTTCAAGATCAAAGGTCGTGAGAGGGCAATTGAACGACGGCACACCTTCGACTTTTACCAAGAAACATTAATGGGTCTTCTCTCTAGACAACAGAGTGGTCAAGACGTAACCATCGCCTTCGAGCTGTGAAGCGGAAGCTCGTGGACATACAGCAACATGTTTTGGCGGGAACTATGACCCGTTCGCGAACTCAAGACTCCGTCGTGGCGCAGGAGAAAGCTTCATTGTTTCATACCATTAAGGAGAAGTGTGCTGGTAGTGGTCGTTACATCCATGCTCTTCTGACACCGGTAGGCGCCAAGTTCACCTCTGTGCCTCAAATCCTACAGACTATCCATACACCTTATAGCACCATGTTTGACACCACTGACCTACGCAATGACGCCATGGAGGAGCTCTTCCAATATGTTGACACCGGTATAACTGTCTAGGAACAGCGTTCCTTGGAGCAGCGATATTCTGTCACCGAGATTCTGCAAACCATTAATTCCGCTAGCCTCCATTCCTGCCCAGGAGAAGATGGCCTGACATATTCCTTCTACAAGATCTTTTGGAGTGTAATCAAAGCAGAAGTTGTAGATTTGGTAAATGCGATCCTTATTGGATCGAACTGTTGTCCTGGATTCGCAGATGGCATCGTCATCTTAATCCCAAAGAAAAGGTCTCCAATGAGTGTCTGGGATTATAGACCCATAACACTTTTAAACACCGACTACAAAATTGTGATGAAAGTACTTGCATCCAGATTAAGGGCTATTCTACCTAAAATTATAACCTCCGGACAAACATGTGGCATCCCGGGCAGGACCATAATTGACAACCTTCTGGTCCTCCGAGATACAATTCTCCATTATGAACGGAATCCGTCGGAGGCTGCTGCGTTGGTCAGTCTGGATTTTGATAAAGCCTTTGATAGAGTTGGCCATGCTTATATGTTTAAAGTGCTTCAGAAATTCAAACTTCCACCGTTGCTAATATCTGCAATCAGAACCGTCTACAGTGGGATGTCTTCGAAGGTGCAAGTCAATGGATACTTCAGTAAGCCTATAAAGCTTACTAACTCTGTACGCCAGGGTTGTCCACTATCAATGATTCTCTTCTCCCTTTCTTTAGAACCCTTTCTTTGCTATCTTCAAGCTAAGTTGACTGGGACTGTCACTCCAGCTCGATTATTTTGTGCCAGAGCTTATGCTGATGACGTCACGCTGCTCATCCGTAGGCGTGAGGCCTTACCCTTGGTACATACCGCCATCACACTTTATGAGGAAGCTTCTAATGCCAAAATGAACACCGCGAAGTCGCAACTGCTCCCTCTTGGATCGTGGCCGACTGATCACACATTGCTCGATATCCCGATACAATATAGTGTCAAGATTCTCGGCATCTTCTTCTCCAAGCCGCTTACATCGATGATTGCTCGCAACTGGGATCACAAAATAAATTTGATTAGGCTGAATAGCACTGCACATCTTGGCCGAAACTTGAATCTTCTACAGAAAGTGTGGCACATCAATCAGTTTGTTTTGGCAAAATTATGGTATATGGCGCAGATACTACCAATGCCTGAAAAACACGTCTCCCGAATTGAGCGACTTATTGGATACTATTTATGGAGAGCACAGCCCTTTCGTATAGCTAAAACCCAATTGTGGCGAAAACGTAACGAAGGCGGCTTAGGTTTAATTGCAGTGGGACCTAAGAGTAAAGCGCTTCTTGTTAAATCTATTATACTTGCCACTAGGGGATATGGAGAGGAACAAGAAATAGCATTTTGGGAACCCTTCAAGAATTCTCTTGGAACTCCAGTTCGGGCTGCTCCTGCGGGTTTTAAGAGAGCACTCCATGTTTTGGATGGCATTGATGTCGATGTCCTACCTCAGCAACCTAGAGGACTATCAACTGAGCTATACAAGCTTTTCCTACAGCGGCTGCTTGCACCAATTCATGTGGAGGATAGGATGCCCAACAGACCCTGGTGTCAGGTATGGCGGAACATCCATTTGCGCAACTTATCTACGGAGTGGACTACATGCACATATTTGGTCATCAATGATGTTGTAGCTACAGAGGATAAAAAATTCCGATACAACATGGTGAGGACCCCCACATGCAACATTTGCGGTGTGCGGGATACTCTACGCCATCGTTTTGTTACCTGCACAACAGCACGACAGATTTGGCACTGGGTTGTTTCGCAATTGCACCGTCTTGCTCCTTCTCAAAATCCCAACGATTATGCTCGCACATTACTACACTAGAGACTCGAAGTACTACCGACCGCTTCGCACAGGTGTGGCTCGCACTTGGCTTTCAGCATTATATGCTGTCTGAAACGCATCCCAGCGTCGACGGTTTACGTTGTCATCTTAGAGCAGCAAGAGAAGATCTGCAAAAACATAAGCGTCTTTCACGGCAGTCGGCAACAGCTTTTGCCTTGCTCATTCTATAGCGATTACAAAACCTTCTTATTTGTTACCATCTTCCTGCACATGTTTAATTTAAACGCACAGACAACATTGTTCATAACCATATATATAAAAAATTGTGAACTGATATACTGTATTTATAATATAACTTATACCTTTTGTAATTAACAACATGAATAAATAAAAAAAAAAAAAAACTCTAAAATAGGGTGGGTGTGAATAGTACCATATGTTCAAAGAGGAGGGAGAGAGAGAGAGAGGTGAGAAGTCTGCCTCACGTCCTAACTCTAAAATAGGAGAAGCGTGAATGATTCCATATGCTCAAAAAGGAGAGAAAGAAAGAGAGAGATGTAGAGGTGAGAAGTCCGTGCCATGTTCTAACTGTAAAATAGGAGAGGTGTGAATGGTACCATATGTTCAAAGAGGAGAGAAAGAAAGAGAGACATAGAGGTGAGATGTCTGTCCCATGTCCTAACTCTAAAACAGGAGCGGTGTGAATGATACCATATGTTCAAAGAGGAGAGAAAGAGAGAGATAGAAAGAGAGAGAGAGAAAGAGAGAGAGAGAAAGAGAGAGAGAGAGAAGTGAGGTCTGAGGTCTGGCCCTTGTCCTGACTCCAAAATATGAAAGGTTTGATTGATACCATATGTTCAAAAATGAGACAGAGAAGGGTAAGAAGCCTGCTTCATGTCCAAAGTCTAAGCTAGGATAGGTTTGAATAATTCCATACGTTCAAAGTGGAGAGAGAGAGGGAGAAAAAGAGAAAATAGACAGGGAATGTGAGAAGTCCTAGCTCTAAAATAGAAGAGGTGTGAATGATAGAGAGAGAGAGGGAGGAAGGTGAGATGTGTGCCCCATGGTCTAACACTAAAGTAGAAGTTTGTTAGATTCCATACGTTCTAACAGGAGAGAGAAAGGTGGGAGGTCTCCCCGATGTCGTAACTTTAAAGTAGTAGAGGTGGGAGCGACACAATGTGTGCAAAGAGGAGAGAGAGAGAGAGGGGGGGGAGAGAGAGGTGAGAAATCTGATCCATGACGTAATTCTATAACAGAAGATGTGTGTATTTGTGATCCATACGTTCAAAAATGAGATTTAGGGATGGAGAGAATGAGAGAGAGACTTAAGCAGAAGGCTGAAGTCACTACGCTCTGTCATAACCTAGACAACTTCACGATACGGACCGGTTGAGATTAACCACATAGTTCACTTTCTCTAGCTCTCATAATAATGATTTGTATTGAATTTATATATTTCCATAAATTCTTGCTTAGGTTCCCCTTTCTTTTTAGAATGCCAGTACAGAATAATTTTTCACATTAAGTATAAAACTAATTAATTGATTTATACCAAATAGAACGGCACCAACCAAACCGTTAAATATTCGATCACGAAATATTCTGGAAGTGAGCGTAAATTATTCCAAAGTGTAAAAAACAAACATACAAAAGAAAGTACGTATCTATGTAATTGTCGCCAGGATTCATGTGCTAGTGTTTATTTATACTTATCGGTAACTTAAGTTTTTCATAGGAAAACACGATGGTTGGTCATGGTTAATATTCCACATGCAATGAATACATACTTAGCTACTCGATATTGTGGCAAATGTATGCAAGGTTGCAGTTGTTCCCTGAATAAGTGACTTAGAATATTCATTATTTAAATACATTCCTCTTAGTCAATATAACAGCAATTATCTCCAAGCTGGTTCTCGAGAAACTTGCTACATATGATCACTTTGTGCATTGTTTTTGGGTTCTCTATAACTTACCTGAAGCATGCAGACTGTTAAGTATGTCAAAACAAACGCTGCTGTAACTGTTAGTCTGTGCCAGTAAAAATAGTCAGCAGCAAACAGGAACATAATTTGTCCAACCAGATTCATACATAGTAAGATTCTTGCTGTAGATGCATGTGGTGCTGAAATCAATAACAAATGAACCAAGATAAGCACGAGCTAAGCAGATATAAACCTAAATATATAACTCTAATGTGGTATTTAGATTTAAAGGACATGAGTAAAATTTAAAAGTTCTCCATTTCTGTATAGATTTCTCTTAAAGTTGTACTGTGATTGCATTGTTTTTATGTTAATATGAATACTAAGCATCATTCAAATTGGATAAATACTTTGCAAACTATAAATCATTTCATTAACTATATTATGTATATATATTGCATAATCAAAATTTCAGAGAAGCGGTTTGCTTTTCCTGAACTGGAGCTTTGAACGACAAGTCATAGCTTTAAACGGGGTTATTTTAGTAACTTTTATTATTGAATTATTATAATTGTATGAATAGTTAGAAATTTTAATCTCTAAAATGAATCATTTTTCATAGAATATATATTTTGAAATTTTACTATTGGTGTTAGGATAATTTTGTCCTTTTTAATACTACAGTAGAAACTTCTGCACATTCTGGGACATTTTAGTTGTATTTAAACAAAGACTGAGACCCGTGGAACATTTTGAGTGTGAGAAAGATAGCTTTAAAAAAAATGCTCTTGTATAAAATAATGTGCTAGAAAAAAATGTATTGTACGAACTTAAAATTATTGTAGAGCCCGAGGCAAGAGGAGGAAAGCTAAATTTTGATTCTCTATAGATGCCCAAAGGTTTTAATAACCATTTTCTATTTATAAAAAAGGGCAATTTGCAATTTTTTGACCGATTGTGGTCAAAATTTCACTCCGAGGGACCCTTAAAGCTATAACATCAATGGAAGTTTAAATCCATAAAAATAGCCTGCAGGTGCTATATTCAAATATCTTTCACTACTTAATCTGCAACAAGCTATTCTTACAATAGCTTATTCTTCCATCTACATCATGCCAATCGTGATAAACATTGGCAGAAATGTTTTCGCAATTTTTCGTGTCAGTACAAGAGGATAAAGAAATACAACATTTTAAAGGGATGGTCAAATCTTTCCTTGCATGACCAAGATGCACAAAACAGAAAGAGAAACAGTTAAAACGAAAGGCAGAAAACGAAATGATTTTTTTCATTTGAGAAAAATATAAGTATCAAGAAATTTAAACAAAATCAAGAATATCTCGAAAATGGTAACTCCTCAAAAAATGTATTTGACATAGACAGTGTTTTAATCAGATGAGATATTTCGTATATCTCTTTTAGCGACATCACGTGGTCAAATATTGGTTCACTCGGAAATAATAGAGAGTGCTACATCGCTATTACGGAAGAGACTATAGCCATAAAACTAAAAACATATGTTTGGTCATGTAAATATCTTAAATAAATGGCATTTTGAACATAATCTTTAGAGCCATATTTGAGAAAATTGAAAATTCCGAAAAAGTCTTCAATCTAAGGGATAAGTTCAGGTGCGGGATTTTCCAGAAACTCTTTGTGACACATCCTTGGAAGATACTGAACTTCAACAGCAGGTTTATTGCTTAACTATTCGTTTTTAATTTAAGTAGTTCACAGATTTGCAGGCATACAGATAGACACTTGAAGGGACCTTTTTCCAATTTGTTGTTCAGATGCCTTCAAAACGTGTATTTCCCATGAAATCTCGGTATATGATTACTTTCCCTAGCACGTATGTACAATGTACATAGTAGGTAGAGAAGGTATTGTACTCCATCCAAAAATACCATAGCGAGATTTCACCAGAAATACATTCTTGAAGACCCATGAGTCCATAAAAGACAATTTCAGAAATAATTCCTCTGTGTGTTTATATATATATACATATATATATGTGTGTGTGTGTGTGTGTCTAGGCAGCATAGCTCATAAACGAAAACCTCGTTAAATACCAAACTTGGTGTTCAAGTCTCAAGATTGCGACACAAAGATTTACAATCAAATCTCCTTCCCAAACCTCTCTTAAATAGAAACATTTTTGGTAAATTGTTATTTTCTCAAAAATAGCTCTGAAGATTTTGATTAAAATACCGTACATTAAAATGTTCTTTATAAGCAAAATGTATATCTTGAATTTCCTAGCAATAGCTTCCGAATTCCTCTTCCTTCTGAATGACTTTTGCATAATTGGTAAATAGTAAGGGATATACAAAAACTTACTACACAAAAAAATTTAGGTTTCGTCAAAACACACAATATATGTCATATATTTGTATTGTCCAACTATTTCCGACATATTTCTTTTTGTTGGTTTCAATTTTGAAATACTTTCTTAAACAGGAAATCGTCCGTGTTTCTTTTGTTTTACTCCTGGTCATACAAAGAAGTGAATTTCAGTGACAATCGCATAGCGACAGCTTTTAAAATTTCTGACTATGGCCTTAGCCTAATATATTCCAATAATTACCCTCTAGTTATAAGGGACTAAATAAAAAGGCCTTTCTGGTAATGTTTATCTCATTTAACATGAAGCAGATAGAAGAAAAAGCTTTTATGAAAAGTAGGGTAGGCAGAAAAAAAGTGATATGAATAGGACACATCAAATACGTTTTTATCAACTTCATTGTAATCGAGATAAACCTTTGCAAAAATCATTATACATTTCGTTATAGAATATATAGAGAATAGCGATTGCCAAATATCTAAATGTAAGAACTGGTGAATTTAAAATGCAATGCTGTTTCCTAGCAATCGCGAGAAAGCTGAAAGTCAACAATATTCTAAAAATAATGACTAAGAATCGAAGAGTTCAAACAAATAACGGATAGCTCTGAAATAACTTATTTCACAAGAAATGTAAATAGAAATACATTGTGTGGTTCAGAGAGAGATACATTTGCTTATGTCTATGGCTTAACTTATACTAACTATAAGATTATCAAAGTCCTTCCTAATGAAGTAAAAACAACAAAAAATAGAATAAAATAAAAAATGAAGTGGGCTTCTCAAGTTGCTCCTAAAAATTGAAGACATACATCTTATTTTTCTTTAAAGTGAATGAATTAATGGTGCTTTTTTAACCAATTCGTTACACCCATTTTGAGAAAATAACAAAAAATCCGAAATATTTTCCATGCAAAGGAGAGTTGTGTGTAACGCATATTCTTTTAACAAAGAATATGCGTTACACACGTGTCACATTTTTGGGCGATACAAAATTTGGGTTCACCTGACATTTCATTTTAGAATTTATAGATATGCACACAGACATTGTTCCAATTTTCATCTAGAGGCCCTTAAAATGTGCATTTGGGATGAAATCTGGATATAAAATTTTTAGGTGGGATACATTACCTAAACTACCTGCAACGTACATTGTGCAGAAGGTAAAAATATTGTATTATATAATGAGTAAACGAGTTCAATTCTGTTTAGCTGAAGTACTTACTTTTGCCGTGGAATATAAATTGAGGTAATAATATGAAGTAGTGTACAGAGGCAAAACTTTATCCATTTCTTAAAATATTAAGCTCAGAATGGCTCTTTCACAGTATAAAACTTAAGTAAAACTGGGATGGAGATATATTGTAATATTTTATTAAAGATATTAAATTAAAACTAGAATTAAAGTCCTTACCACCCTTGATGAGTGCCGCCCATGGCGTAATGCATATTCTTGAATGTGGAGGTACGATGCCTGGTAAAGATGTCTGATGAAGCATTGTAGAGATTCTGCTTGCTTGTACCGAAACTAAGTTTCCACCAATCCCACTGATAATTGGTTGGAAAACCACGAAGCCTTTAAACTTATCCACGACGTTACCCAATACAACACCTCCTAGGCTGTAATAGAGAATAAAAACTAATTGCATATTGAAAAAATCCTATACTATATGCTACACATTATTACGTGGGAGAGATACACAAAATCGTGTCCTGTACACTGGTGTTAATGCTGCAACACAACACTGGATAGAAAATCCATAAAAATATGTGTAGGATCATGTCTTCTGTACAGCGGCTGCTAACACTGTAACACAACACTGGATAGAAAATCCATAAAAATATCTGTAGGATCATGTCTTCTGTACAGTGGTTTCTAACACTGTAACACAACACTGGATAGAAAATCCATAAAAATATGTGTAGGATCATGTCTTCTGTACAGCGGCTGCTAACCCTGTAACACAACACTAGATAGAAAATCCATAAAAATATCTGTAGGATCATGTCTTCTGTACAGTGGTTTCTAACACTGTAACACAACACTGGATAGAAAATCCATAAAAATATCTGTAGGATCCTATCTTCTGTACAGTGGTTTCTAACACGGCAACACAGTACTGGATAGAAAATCCATAAAAATATCTGTAGGATCATGTCTTCTGTACAGTGGTTTCTAACACGGCAACACAGCACTAGATAGAAAATCCATAAAAATATCTGTAGGATCCTATCTTCTGTACAGTGGTTTCTAACACGACAACACAGTACTGGATAGAAAATCCATAAAAATATCTGTAGGATCATGTCTTCTGTACAGTGGTTTCTAACACGGCAACACAGTACTGGATAGAAAATCCATGAAATAACTGTAGGGTTATGTCTTCTGTACAGTGGTTTCTAATACGGCAACATAGTACTGGATAGAAAATCCATAAAAATAACTGTAGGATTATATAATTTGGACAGTGGTTTCTAACACGACAACACAGCACTGGATAGAAAATCCATGAAATAGCTGTAGGGTTATGTCTTCTGTACAGTGGTTTCTAACACGGCAACAAAGTACTCGATAGAAAATCCATAAAAATAACTGTAGGATTATATAATTTGGACAGTGGTTTCTAACACGGCAACACAGCACTGGATAGAAAATCCATGAAATAGCTGTAGGGTTATGTCTTTTGGACAGTGGTTTCTAACACGACAACACAGCACTGGATAGAAAATCCATGAAATATCTGTAGGATTATGTCTTCTGTACAGTGGTTTAACAACTACAACACAGTATCCACTAAAATGGTCCTCGCCGTGGCCGAGTGGTTAGATCGCCTCTCACCTAGATCCCAAGCGACCGCTTGTGGATTTGTGGTGGACAAAGCGGCGAGGGGTGGGTTTTCTCCAGGTTCTCCGGTTTACCCCGCCATCACATTCCACCGGTGCTCCATCTTCATTCATATATCATCAGTGTCATTGCCTGCGTTACCACAAGTAGTAAAATTGGGCGTTAAACATTACCAAAAAAATCGAATAAAACAGACCAATCTACCATCATGATGTTTTGTACAGTTGTTCTTAACACTGGCGCACAATAATACCAGATATAGCACATGATATAATAGGATGTGTTTTGTGCAGTAGCGGTTATCACAGTGACATAATACCGAATATGGAGTTGAAGTGCACGAGGTGTTCCCCTCCGTTACAACATCCTAATCCCGATCCTGACAATACATGATAGAACAGTTGTCTGAATGATAATGCGTTTTGAGCAGTGGCTGTATATTCTGTAATTCAACAAAGGCGAACAGGACAAATTTCTGCACGATCATGGTTTTCCGTACAGCGGTCGTTCATACAGCAGTACAAAAATAATTGGACAGACATCTGCATGATGATGGTGAGTGGCTGTTATTAGAGCAGCACAAAATACACGTTTTGAAATCACCTAATCACAAAAAAGTTATATAAGGCTTTTTAGTGTATTATTCTGCGTTGTGTATGTGTGTACGATTCTCTCTCTCTCTCTCTCTCTCTCTCTCTCTGTGAATAGTTAATCTGAACATGTAATGTGAAATGATTATAGAATGTTATTTTTTACGAAATTCCGAGTTCAACTCGCCTAACATTAAACACTTCCTTAATTTTATTTTCTCAATAGCCCAATAATTAAAATTGTTTTAATTACTATATGTTTTTAAAGTATTTATATATATATAAAAATAATCAAATCCAGACAAACAATATTTAGGAATAGGAGTGCCGATCAGCAGACACAATTATATACACATGCGGGTGACCAGGTAGTAATTGCTAAAGCGTATCAATACATGGAGATTATGTTAAAAATTACCAAGAGAATAGGATAAATAGGGTCTGAAAATAATTTAGAACAAACAAGTTATATGGGATGTGAATAGAAATCAAAGATTTAATTTTGGAAGAACAGGAAGGCTGTATTGGAGGATGTGAAGAATTTGAGTATTTGGGGGTAAATAAACAAGATAAAGAGAAATATGGCATCAAGAACAGAAGCAATAAGGTAAAATAGTGAAACAGATATGCAGGTAAGAAGAATAAACTAAAAATATATAACGCAATTGTGGAAAATACTGTCACATTTACTGCTGAAACATGGACATTTAATAAAAACTTACACAATTAAAACATATGCCGATGAAAATAGATTGTTTAAGAAGGTCAATGAGTTGTTCAAAGTTGGAAAAGATAAGAAATACTATTATACGAGAAAAAATGAATATTAAGAACTCAATGTTAGATTATGTATGATATAAAACGCGGCGTTGGCAAGGACTTACGAGAAAAATGAATGAAGATAAGGTTACCAAGTTGGAATGGAGTCTACCTGGAAAAAGAGGAAAAGGAACATTTTGAAATTCATGGATGCTGGAAATGAGAACTGGAATGAGAGCAAGAGGCCTTGAAGATGTGGAATGGGTGGATAGAGATGAGTGAAGAAAGAAATCCTTTAGGCACAGAAATATGTAAACGTATTAAAATTCTGTAAATAAATATACCTATATTTAAATATTTTGGCCAAAAATAAAGTATTTATTCTGAGTTTTCTATGAATAGTCTGTGAAAGCGTCTTCATTGCTGCTGAATTCGGAGAATTTCATCTCAGTGGTGAACTATGAACAAACATAAAGAATTGACTAAGAAAATGAATCGATGTTTGTTTAAACCCTCTTTAGGTAGGTTTAGGCGTTTAGAAGCGATGTCTTTTGAGTTTTCCAATAAAGTATGTAGATTAAATGTTTCTTGTGAGGCCATTAAAATTTATATCAAGTTTGGCATATACGACCTACTTCTGAAACATTTCACTGTCTCCTTATAATTCTGTATTTCTGTTAAAAAAACGTATATTGAGGAATTTGTAATAAAGCATTTAAAATATTAATAGGCAGCAGGCAGGAAAAGAAGACCATTAAAGTAGATTGTAGTTGTTAGAGGAATTGTATCACTGTAAGAAGTTGTATTTTTCTGTAAAAGAACGCTTTAAGGGAAGAAATTGTTATAAAAATACACAACGCATAGTTTAATATGTATACCAACAAATCTTTAACGTTTATGGTCCTAGACCGAGATTTTCGTACAGTATTGATCTGTCACTCTAGTGGTTAAGCCTGTTCAGTTTAACGCCTTCTGCTGTGTGGTTGGAATTAATGCCTTGTTTCACATCTTCTACTTCGCAATAGTTTAGGTCAGAGCGATTCAACACGTGCCCCAATGACTATGGCCTTTAAACTCTCTACCGGCCAAGTCCGTATATCGGTTGAAGCTGTTTTGAGGATTTATCAAACACCATCGTCCGAATCATAGAGCAATTAGTTGTGTCCAAACATTGCCAAAAGTCGCATCGAAGGATCTTGATTCTTAAATACAAGATAAAGTAAATGAACCTTTGATCAAAATGATTGTACCTCAAAATATGATTTGCTTTGGAGTTTCGAAGCCATCTGTGAGATAGGCAGTGTTTCTATTAATCGAAGTTATGCATAGATACGTAATTGAATACACCACTGATACATTGAGCAACAAACCGTGTTCTACCCATCCGCTGTCGCCACTAAAACACACCAACTCTCTCTCTCTCTCTCTCTCTCTTTCTCTGTTTCTGTCTCTGTCTCTCTCTCTCTCTCTCTCTCTCTCTCTCGCACACCAACCCAGTGCGGAAGGCTTTAAACATAAAGACTGTCGCTGCAGCTGTAGAACTCGTTGGTTGATATATTTCCAGAACTACTTCGCTTGAAATGTTAACCATCTTCATTAAATGTTAAAAGCTAATTGTTATATAGATAACTTTACACCTCCCAAAATAATTGAAGCCTTGATTTCGGTTTAGAATGCTTGTCCTAAACAAATAAAATAACATTTAGGAGTAACGTACTTCCTGGAGAGAAATATCATTTAATTGGCAACATTTCAGCGGAAAAATTAAGCAAATTTGTTCAAAAGTTCACTGGTATGCATATAGAAAAACATATTTAAACTCCTACCTTTAGAAGGTCTTGTACTCCCCAAAATTCAGTCGCTAAGAACTTTTTCATTTAAATTCAGAAAGTAGCTTTTCCAATAGTATTTTGGAAACTCTGGGATTTTAAAAATAGTTGTTTAAAAATAAAAAAGTGAGTATCCTCCTCCATTATATAATGATATATTCAAAGATCCTTTAGGATTTTTGGATCGTTTAGAATTTCTAAATATAACAACCCTTCGATTTACTAATGAAGAATGCGACTGAGTTTCTTTTACCTAATAGACCTAACCCGCCTGTTACAGTTCAAGTCATCAATGATAGCTGCGAGCATGAGAGATTCGAGCAGTCGATAGTTGGCAAAGCATCGGAGAAAGCTTGACATTTCCTGTGGTGCCTTGGTAGTAAAAGCGGGCGTTAAATACTGTCAAAAAAAAAAAAAAGGAAGGCTTGAATGACGACTCTTCGAGAATGTTTACCACCAGTATGCTGGTGAATTCTGGAGTATTTCAATCATGTCGGAATGGGAGAGTCACACTGAAATAGTTCAAGCTGTGTCTACCGTTCCAACACCTATCCCACACAGGCTTGTGTGGAAGAAAAATGTAATGAACCTATCCAACATTCATATGGCGATCCGGGGAAAACCCCGAAAAAGCCAATGGATTACGTAGGCCGGCCGCGGGGATCAAATCCAGGATCTCCCAGATACGGGTCCGAGAAGAAACCACCTGAACCATCCCGCTTGATCGAGAGAAGATATGTGGTGCATTTATAAAGGAGTAGATACTACACCATTGGTGGTAATGGTCAAGCGCACTTATTTGAATTATTTTCTTAAACCACACGCTGAGAGCAGATCAGCAGAACAATCTAATGTAACGTTCTTCTGGCTTGACGAAGCTAAATGGAAAGTTCCAAAGCGGTTTGTGCATCTTGGGAAAAATCCTTGCGAGAAAATTAGGAAGAGCTATTAGAAAACATGCGGCTACCGATTTATAGCTTTAGTTAATTGGTTGTTTAAGTGCGTCAAGTGGGGAAAAGCGATTAATTTTCTTAAAGCTTAGATTACATATTGCATCTTATTACGAAAAAAATAGTTGTTTTAAAATTTTCACAATTTCGGTCAAATTTCACAGATCAACTTGTCTGTATCGTGGAGTTTAAACGAGAAGAGAAATCAGAATAATCAGTAATAGTAAATATAAGAATAATATTTATGTATTCCAGTGCATTTACTTCAAAACAACTCCCAATGAAGATACTAAGGGAATACATTAAAGAAAGTTTAACATGCTGAGTATCTGAACTCATAATTTGCAACCTTAATTGTCAGTAAGTTGTGTATTGCTAACAGAATATTCAAATATTTATACATTCATACTTAAATTATGTAATGTGTTTAGAGTTTACGGAATTACCACTCGGGTCGTTCAGTGATGTCAGCATTATATCAGCTGGCATTTAAAAGGGCTAGCTTTATCTCTGACATGTACACTTTTAACCTTGGAATATTATCAAACGAATCATAAAACTTTTGTTTTGGAAGAACCTATAACCTCATCATGTGGAGTGTACATGATCGTTTTCATTAAATTAAATGTTTAGACATCACCAATATTTTTTAAACATCATTCACCCATTTGAACAACCTGGTAATTGTTCTGAGTTTCCAAAGCAATAAGATATCTTACAAAATCTTATGTGTTCCATTCGCAGGACTTTCTCCACCCGTTCTACAAACAAACTTTTCTTTTAAAAGATTCTTTTATCTATATCATGCCATTGGAGAAAAACATTAGCAGAAATTGACCTATTACATGATTCCTTTTAAGCAGAAGGTCGGCCTCCGTGGTGTAGTGGCTACAGTTCTATCCTCTAACACCCAATATTGCAGGTTCAAAAGTGGCGGGTGGCGATGGTCACTTTGTGAACAAATGAAGTTTGCTTCTCTTTGTACGGCCAGGAGTAAGAAGAAAGAAATGTGAAACTAAAGGTGACCCCCGTTTGAGAAAAATGTAAGCAGTTTAACATTGAAACCAATAACAAGGAAATCTGGGAAACTGTTTACCCTTTAAATATGTATATGACAAAAATTGAGTATATTAACCACATTCACATTTTTGTGTAGTAAGTTTTCGTCTATCTCTTACGCTTTACCAGTTATTCAAAATGTATGCAGAGTGAAGACGTCTTCAGAGGCTATTTGCCCAAAAAATTGAAAAAATACATTTTAATTTCCATGTAAATATCTTCAATACACAGTACATATTTTTTAATCAAAATCGTTAGCGCATTTTATGAGAAAAACAAACTTATGAAAAAGCCTTCCATGTAAATGGTAGTGTGATTTTTGAAACTCTTCGTGTGGAAGATAGTACACTTAAATACAAAGTTTGGCACTTAACAGTCTTTTCATTCTTTGAGTTATGCGTTCGACAGCACAAACACAAACGCAGATATTTTTTTTTAATCCAAGGCACCTCAAAACATATTTCTAGTGAAATATCGACATCGAATTTTTGGATGGAGCACAATGTGTCTCTAACTAGTATATGTATTTTGCGTGGAGAGAAAGTAAAAATGTAATTGATACATTCAAATAACTTTATCAACTTTCTATTATTTATTAGTGGATTTACAAGCGATTCTTACGAAAATCAATGTTTTTATCTACTTCATTTTAATCGAGGTATACCTTTACAGAATCAGCTAAATTAAAATTTTCACATTTACACAAAGGGGATAGCGATAGTCAAATACTTCAGAACTATACAGAATATGCCGTAAACTTACCATAAAATCCAGGTAAACGACTGAAAAGGAATGGGACTTTAAAACTTTTTCTCCAACAACTGTTATTTCTTCCACAAAATAAGTACAATCAGAATCTGCTGACAAATAACTGACCTTGTAAGAATGCTACCAACGTTCACTGCGGCGACGATACAGCCCGCTACGAAATTCCGGTCTAATTCGCTTAAATGTTGCGCGCGATGCATTCCCAGTGAACACTGAACTCTGGACAGAGCTTCGTTGCTCTTGTTACACCTGATGGCCAAGTCATTGAAAACTTCTAGAAAGAATCGCTCGTACAAAACCCCGCATCTGACAAACTCTCTCAGGCTTAACAATACGCGGCCTAGACGTCAAAGAACTTATCGCAAAATCACTTGTCCACTCGTACAGGTGTAACAATTACAACTGTGATGTCAATAGAACTTGCCGCGGCACAGTTGTCCACTAATACAGTGTAACAGAAGATGTCAACAATCAGATGACTTACGAGGCAAGCCGTGCTCACACGTTCGGCAATTACGGCCGCAGGATTGGTCACAGTATTGATAAAGTTTAACAATTAATAGCGGGTATCTCGGAAACGGCTTATATAACAAACAGAAAGATGTCTATTTGAAATAATTTGCGTGTTTGAGAGGGAACTAATTTATTTGTGTAGTATACGTTTTTGTCTATTGTTTTAAGTTATATCATTGCACAAGATTATACAGAACTCCTTACGAATGAGGTGTATTTCACAGTCTATTTCCAGAAAACTCAAGATATACATTTCATTTCTGTTGTAAATGTCCTTAATATGGTATTTTAGTCAACATCGTTGCAACCATTTTTGAGAAAATTAACACGTTTTAAAAATATTACATTTAAAGGATATTGAGATGGATTTTCTTTCAAATCTTCGTGTCACATCCAAAAATAAATAGCAAGAATTATTTTAATAGGGCTCCTCGTTTTTGAGTTAAGTTGTCCACACACACAGGCCTTTTTCTAAAATGCGTTTCTGACTCAGGGGTCCTCAAAAATGTAATTCGGGTGATATATTGCTATCTAATGTTTGGCCACAAACTGTTTGGTGCTTGATCTGGAATCTCTCAAACAATTCCACAATACTCCTTCTTGTATACGTACTTTCTTTGAAACATTCATTTATGATACTCTTGGCCTATTTTCCCGTAATTCAGCCCTAAAAGTAACAAAAAATCACACTTTCAACTTTAGAAAAAGGGACTGTGGCTGTTTGTGGTGTATATGTGTAATTACTTAAGCGAGCATTATTGTTCCCGAATGGACTTGGAGGGTTATCGGTTAGTATTGCCTGGAAGTGCTCAACGCACGTTTTGGGGAGCTATGGAAGCCATATTTGGTTATTGGAACATTGCGTGCATAAACGTAATTGCTACTAAATTGAAATTGTCTATAACTTAATACAAACATATAAACGCACTAGCATTTCCAATGTTGGCCACAATATTACGTGTACTACCCACAGTTTTATCGTAGCAATATTATAGATAATGCACACGGAATGTGTACTCTTGTATAACCTTCCTGTTTGTATATTTCTCATTTAAATTTTTGTAAAATGTGTGATCATCATAAATCATCATTTCGCACAAGTCACTAAAAGTTATGACTGGTCATTAACTTCTGCGTCCGAAGTTCCTGCAGCACAAAACATCTCCAAATGTTCCATATGTGTTCTACTGTAACAACGTATTTTGTACCAGTGCGTTCAACAACTTTCAGCCCTAATTTACACGCCTTTCAAAATATATTTCAATTTATAATAGTGGTTCCCAACTTTTAATACAAATCTATAGCGTACATCATTGCAGGAGTCATTGTTTTGAAAGGCAACGTGCAAACGTGCATGCTAGCACACGAATAGTTGACATATTTAATATTGTTACAAAACTTTTCTTACATGAGTGAAACTTTTCAAATTTTGCACACAGGTAGTATGGTCCACGGCAATGCATTTCAATTCCCCTCGTGTTCAATATACAATTTGTTGCACCGGACAACTTTGCGCAGGCGCAACACAGTTGATTTGTAATGGGAAGATCACTGTGTAACACAGAAATTCCCATTTCTCTTTCTGCCAAGTTGTCTTGTTTGGACTTCGTTGCATGGCGACCCGTAGCGCTGTGATGTTTTTCGGAAAACGAACAATCGGTGCCATAGGCCGTTTCCCTTCCAACAAACTGCCTTCTTCTTCTACTCTTTTTCAAATGTTCTCATTAATTGGAGAATTGTGTTCCTTGTGTAGCCTAACGCGCGTGGAATATTGCCGTGACATTGCTGTGACATATTTCAATTCCGCATTAAGGAAAACTGCCTTAACACACTACTGAACAGATAAGAGACGCTAACTGCGATATTGCAGCAATACATTTCCATGAAACAAAGCACTTTGAAATACATTTTAAATGAAATATCACTGGAAGTATAATCTTTATTCAATGTTAAAGAGTGTCAACTATTCATGCGCCTCCCTATAAGAAAGAAATAAAGATTGTTATGAGAAACGGTTAAACTACACTATAAATTAAGGACTGAGACGAACTTAAATTCAAAACGTATTATATTTAAAGCATACGCTGAAGGTACAAATGAAGTGTAAATTAAGTAAGCAGTAATGCAAATAAAATTTGTTTTATACATATAAATCTATAATGTAGCTTTACAAAAACAGCTTACATAGTATTATACTCAGGCATAATGACGCTATAAGCTATTTCGTCTCTTGCTGTTGTAAATAAACAACTTTCGCAGAGGGAGCACCACACTCTACGTTTTTGAAGGACAACCCTCTTGTCTTGATTACGTCACAGCTAAACCATAAAAAATTACTCGATCAGGTGTACGTTCGAGAACAAAATCGCTCGCTCTAGTTATTAAATAAGGTAAGGACAATTTTTATTTATTCATGCATAAGCACAGGAGCGAATAAATATATTACAATGATCCCACCTGTAAAATAACTCATATTGGACGTAGTGGCAAACGAATCGAAGTTTACACCCAAGATTATAATCTGCGGGTTACACAGAGGATCTGAGAGCGGCTGATTTGCCTGGTATAGTTTGTATAAAAGCCGTCCCGACTCAGCTGTGGAACGATGTTTTGAACATTTTAGTTGTTTCACTATCAGGGTGAAAGTTAAGCTCGCCTTTAAAATGTATAAACTGGAGAAAGCCAATGCCAGTAAATGAATGTAATCAATATTGGACTTCTGTCAAAAGTTGTGGTGAAGTGGTATCGTTTTTGAAAAACTTCTGGTGTTTACGGATCAGGCTTCATACATAGAGAATGGATATTAACCAATTGAAATCTTTGTTCCCTAAGTTAAAAAATCTGACATACGTAGTCCGTACGCTTCATAGGGTTTGTGAATCCTTTGGAAATGAATACGACATCGCCAATGAATTCATCTGTGTCGTGAAGAAGATTTTACGGAAAGCTGTGAGTCGTGTCGTTGCCCACAAAAAAGTCACTGGCCTGCTGCTTCTAAATTTGCCAGTCGTTATTCATTGAAGATCGTGGATGCTGTTATGTTGTGTGAGAATTTTGAGAAGATTAAGGAGTTTCGGCTTTCATTGAAGTCAGCCGATGCAACTGGACGTAATTTGCAGACAGAACTATTTTGTGTTTGGTTACAAGCACCTGACTGCAGCTAATAAACAATTGGAAGAACAAGGTCTTGAAGAGTAAAATCAATGGGAGATTTTTACTTCAGTGAGGGACCAGTAAGACGGTTTTGCCAAGGACATCCTTGTGTTTACTCCTCAGATGAGTCCGTATGTTGAGGAGTTTACCACATCTGTTCAGCAGCCATTCTGAATGAATACGAAGTTTACCCCACTGATTTCAGTGGATGTCGAAGGAAGTCTTAGAATCTACAAAGACGTTCCATCTGCTAATAGGAACACACTTATTTTTAAAAATATAGAGATGCTCAATGTTTTAAAATACAAGAGCTTCCTGTATTTCTCTTTTTATGGTGAGTGATAATTTGATGTACTCGTTTGTAACTCAATAACCTAGATTATTAGAAGACACTTTTTAGTTGTTTGAATAAAATAGCAATTTATGTAAGCAATTCCCCTTTCGATGTGGGTTGCCTATTCGAACAAAATGCACGGCAACTCTATATCAGCCTGGTATTTGTTAGTCGCCTCCGTCTAGGCGTAACATTCTGGCCTCTGATTCCCAAGGTGCGGGTTCAAACGGAGGGTGATGGATTTTTTTCGGGCGTAAAAATCCTTAGCATGGTGTAGACTTATGGCACTAAGGAACCTCAAGCCTGAGGAAGAGGCCCTTGAGCAAAATTAAGCAATCGTTCACACCAAGTATAGAATGGGACCCCCAGAACTGCAGCAGATAAAGAACATCCATAAATAAACTGAACTTTTTTCGGTGTACAGTTGGATATCCGGGAGTAGATATAACAATAATCTTCTTTATTATGCATTTGGAGAAAAAACAATGATATAAAAAAACAATGATTGATAGAGAAAGTTCTGAGATTGTTCCATACGAATTTTCGCAACATAGGTAAACGAAATGAATTGTTATATCCATAAACCATGAGAAAAGGGAACATCTATAGGGAAGCTGCTAGCCTCTACGCAGTTAATAAGAATACGTATTTATGGCATTGAAGTATATCAATTCAGTTTTCCAAGTAGACAATTTCAGAAGGAAATAAAATAATATAAGCAGAGTGCTTCATTCCATGTGTTTCGTGAACAAATTTATATGCATTAATATATACAATATATATTAATGAAGTCATTGCTAACAACAAATTATTATGAATATTAAGTTTATACGCATCAGATCAAACAGTTCTATTTCTGAGCAAAGTGTCAGTGGCCAACCCTGCAAACCTCTCACACTTTTCAAGGGAATTGTCACCCCCTATTTTGAGTAATCCTGAGCGAGAGTTTCAATAACAATCACGTTAATAATTTTGTGAATACGTAATGCCCTCTCTTCCTTTAATAGCAGATTGTAAATTGTTTTTGATCATATATATCATTATTTTATTACTAGTTTCATTTAATTTCCATAACTCTATTTGTAACTAGTGGAAATATTTAGGAGGAATTTTATTCATAGAGAAGTTACGGACAGAAGGTGTACCTATTTAAATCTCCTAAGTAAGCATTCTCAGCGAACTTGCAAAAATGCAGAAAAATCTTTGAATACTGTGTTAAGAAGAAAGTGATAAGAACAATTTGTGGGGGGGGGGTTGCGTTTTATGATGCTATTGCTATGGTATACAAGGCAAGATTCTTAAAAAGTTGGTCACTGATCACATCAAGGTATAGTGTCTAAAAAAGTTAATTTCTTATGCTAAGCATTGAATTCTATAAGTAATACAATTTGGAAGGGATTAAAAAGATACCGAAAGTAGGTGGGTACTCCAGGGAATGAAGCTGCAGTGCTGTTAAGCAACATTCGTTTTTCATTCAGAGGTTTTTCTTTCTTTCGTAAACGACATTGCCTTCACCTATGCAGCTTATAAAATATCGGCCTATGTTAAATATGTGCAATGATATATTTCATTTTTAGCTTTATAATTTCGAAACTAACGAGATGCTAATTGTTTCTATGGTATTAATAAAACGGATTTTAAAATGTATAATACATCTGCTATGATGAAAGAGTGAGTATTTTGTAATACAATTTTTGTAAATACCTTCAAGAAGAAAGGTAGCTAAATTTGACAAAATTAATATGGGTATCCATCTTAGAAACGGCAATTGAATATTTTCACTGTGTGGTTATTGCAGTCTTACCTTATTCGCTTTGTTGTACTCTTAGCAGGTTTGTCAGATATTGATAATATAGTCCATTATATATAATATATATGTAAACTATTTAAAATCTTGATTGACAGCTTTGAATTTGATAAGTAAAACCATTTCTATTTTTCATCATTTAGAGGAACATTTTACCTTTTTCGATATTTTTGGTACACAATTTATTCCGGTGAAATTAATAGAATATGAGGTAAATGTAAGGCTCTTTTCACTTTTCTCAATGATAGATCCTTCTGTGGCCCACAAGACTTTATATGTCATTTCTACTTATTTTCTGGAGATAATTTAGTTCATCTGTGTTTCTCTGTGATTTATTTCAAGTGCGTTTTGTATGACAAGCTTTTTTATTATGAGCTACTGAATTCACAATCTGAATCACTGATGTAAGCATTCCAACCTTTATGCGGCAGGTCTAGTTTTTTCCTTTCACACGCTGGTTACACTTTTAAAGTATCCAATTTTATACTCATCTGCTCTGGGGGCTTAGCATTTTCAGGCAGACTGCCTTTCTTTCTCTTATGAACGAGGCAATGTCGTTATTCCGTCTGTAGATCACGTCCTTTTTCTTTTTTATTTCCAAATATTCGTTTTACTCCTACTTTTACTGTGACTTATTCCAATCTCACCACTCTGCTTTGATGTCACGAGTTATTGCTCGCTGATATTCTTACCACTTTGCTGTCCTTTTACTCCCTTCAACAGCTTTTCATCCCTCTATACTCTACTGAAGCTGTATGCAACCCTTGTTCCAAAAGCATTTTGGCTACCAAGAATTCGGTTTGGTAAGATCTAACCTACTTTATTTCTCTATGCTGTATGCTGCTATTGTTCCACCAGCAATTGGAACCAGGAATTTGCTTTCATCAGTTCTAATATGTTTTGCTGCTCTATACTCCGCTGAAGTTTTGTAGGCGACTATTATTCCAGAAGAAATTTGGAACCAGGAATTTGTTTTCACCCCTGCTAACTTATTTTACCTCTCTACACTCTACTGAAGCTGTATGCTACTATTATTTCAAAACAATTTGGCAACCAGCAATTTGCTTTCATCCCCCCAAAAACTGTTTCATTTTTCTACACTCTTCTGATACTTGATGCGACTCTGTTCTACAAATATTCTGCTTTTTGCTCAGCGCTGTATTTAGTGTTTACTTAAATACTTCTCGATAAAAATTGTACCATATGGTTTTTAATCTGATACGTTCAAATTCTTTCTTCTTCTATTATAAGCTACTGGAATTGCATTCAACTATTGTTCCAAAAATACTGTACCTAACGTAGTTTTACGTTTTGTTGCCTCTCTATATTCCACTGAAGCTGCATATATCTATTGCTCCCACAGAGGTGTGTCTAACACTGTAGGCGTATTGTAGCATCCCCATTTATACATTTCAGAAAAATCGTGTTATTTCTCCTTAAGGAGTACTTAAAGCCTTTAGAGTGTTGAAGGAAACATGAAATTCCTCGAATGTGTGTATGTGTTTGTCATAGGTTGTTACTGAAATCCTCCATTTCGGGAAAATATAGGCAGGTCATGAAACTCCGAAAATCTACCTTTTATTGTAACTTCATTCTAAACACCAACTGATGGAATTAAAAAAGCCGAAAAGTTGCATTACGTTAGCTTGGGTTACAGTTTGGTTAGAAGTTATGTTAGAATTATATTACATGCATTTTTTTCTTCAGAATACGCCAGGACCTTGGCTATATGACGGGTTTAATCAAAATTACGCGATATATATATGTATTGTATATAATACAAATAATTCAATTAAATCCTGGTGTTTATATTGAAATGCTTTATTAAACCACTGG
This sequence comes from Hymenopus coronatus, assembly GCA_030762935.1. Classification (NCBI taxonomy): domain Eukaryota; kingdom Metazoa; phylum Arthropoda; class Insecta; order Mantodea; family Hymenopodidae; genus Hymenopus; species Hymenopus coronatus. The sequence continues at coordinate 364,449,061 of CM060900.1, forward strand.
CGAACAAACTTCCAACAGCTTTTTCCGTAGCAGCCTCTCATTGGGTTTGATTTATACTCACACATAATTTATCATGATATATTTCTGACTTTTCTTTGTCCCTTAGTTCCAATACAGCATAAACATGATTAATATATATATATATATATATATATATATATATATATATATATAACTAATTCCTAATATAGTCATAGAATATGCGGCTGAGTCAAGCATTTAATAATGCATTTGTATTAATAATGGTTAGAGATTATTTTTGTTGAGCATGAAAATGAAACAAGATTAGAGTATTGAGGAAGGTAGTAAACATTTAGTGGCATAGTACTTACCCACTTATCAAGAGTGCTGTTAAAACAGGAATCCAGCCTGTAGCTAGAACTGCTGCAGTATATTTATTACGTAATGCAATATAAATCCACACCGGTAGCAGCAGTATATAAAACCCAACAATTACCATCAAAGCCCAGTTATACTGACCTGAAAATAAATTTAGGTTTCAGATTATACAAGAACCATAAAATGCATACTGCCTGCAAGCTAATAAACATCCATATCACATAGTATCATTTTACAGTAACTATACGCAAATAGTTCCAATTTAAAAACATATTAACTTCAAAAGGGTTATGTAAAAAGTACATTATTTTGTCATTTTTTTTACTTTGTTTCTATAAACAGTGCTATTCTTCTAAACGTGCATTTTAACAGGGTTTTGTTCAGACACATGCAATCTGCAAGTGCAATTCATTATGTTGATATAATACTACACTGATCCTCTTTGGGTGTAATTTTCATTAGATTTCCTGCATTATTTATTATAATAACCTTTATTGTTTCTTAAATAGAGTTTTTTGCTTTTAGTAACCGATAATAGGTAGAAAAATTACCAAATAAGTTAAATTATACGCTATTTTATTTACATTAAAATATGCTTTTCTTTTCTGTGTGATATTTACAAGTATATCTTGTAATTAATAACAAACCATATTACAAGATTAAGCCGAAAATTGTCCCCTAATGGGTTATAGAACATTCTAAGTCCTCCGGTAGCGAGCTATCTTCTCACCCAGATGTCCTGGGTTCGATTCCTGTATAGGATGGGGAACGTTTTTTTTTTTTAACTAAAATCATCCCCGATCCCTTATAGAGTCTGAAAGTATGTATGTGAGAGTTATTATGCGAATTTTTGAAGAAAAGTATATGACAAAAAACAGAAAAAAAACCTTAAGCAATTAACAGACAAGTTGTTTCTAAAGCAAAACCCCGATATGACCATAGATGTTAAAGGGAAATATGTAAAGGAAACAAAAAGAAAAGAAAGCATTTTAAGTGTTGCAAAGTACATTAATGTAGCTTTGCTTACAGTTTTTCTGAAACTTTATATTTTCTCGCACTGTCATTAAATTTGCCAATCAAATTCTTTCAACAAGAGGCTCTCTTTAATGTAAAAATTGATATTAATGTAAAAAGTAGAAATCAAGAGGAAATGTGTTTATACATTTTTACTCTCTTTTACCGTCCCCTCCTTCGTTTCTCTCGACCTAAGATATTTTAATCTTATCTAACGACAGTAAGAAAACGAGTTCAATTCCTAACTAACTGTCCCAAACACTCATGGACGCATTAAGAAAGTTTCGAAAGCTTATATTTCAGAGTTATTTCCCTTCATATTGCAATATATTGTGGCTGAACACAATACAGGATACGAGCATAGATTAGATAGAGCTTATGTACGAAAAACATTTAGTATTGTCGCTGTTGCACTCCAGTACTGTCCAGAGACGTACTTTAACTGTTGGGGCCAATCATAGCGTTATGTTTTGTTGTGGAATCGGGCCTACACTTTAATTCACATCCTTTACAACCTCTTTGTGAGTAACACAACTTTTAAAAAAAATTAAGAAAGTTCTATAAAGTGAAATAGGCAGAACACCTGTGAGCGATAGATTCGTCTATACTGTCAAAACAGGCACTAGATTATAACCCAATTGGTTGGCGTGATGTAGGACGCCGTAACACTAGATGGCAAGACGACTTCCGACTCCGGTCCCCGTGTCGCGCTCGCTAAAGTGCCTCGCTTTGGGGCTTCGTGGCGCAGGGAATCCGGGGTTCGAGTCGTGGGTGTTTTTGTGTTTGTAAATGTCCGGTAATCAAATAGAAACACAAAGGAATCGTTGGGAAAATGAAAAAAAAGGTGGACAAATTGAAAAAAGAAAAAAAAAAAAAAGAATACAGCGCCTAACTGCTAAAAAGGCTCCAGAACTGTTAAAAAAAAAGAAGAGCGAAATTGCCTTGCTAGTCGGCTCAACTGCCCTGAACATGTGTGCATATATTCGTCCATACTTTAAAAGAGTTGCAGAATTCAATGTATTTCAAGTTAAAGGAACTGGCTGAGCGAACTTCGTTTTACCCCTTACGTTTATTAGCGGAGACAGTGAGCGGGTCGCGCCCATTGAGAAGGTTGAAACGATGGTCGCTCTGGCGAGTTCTCTACTGACCATCTTTTACTTGAAACAGCCCCGTCAAGTTCTGCAACTCTCGAAGTTATATATCTCCATACGTCAATCACGGGGCAGTTGAGCCACCTGGTATAACCATGTAGCAGAAGAAGAAAGGTCTAGAAGGAGCACATTAAAATAAGGATTAATCTCCTTTAGAACGTTTTTTGCAGTATTGCGTATGTTCATAGCTTGTCGCTTCATTACTTGTGAACATTTGCTATTAAATTGGTCATTGCTGGAAGGGGCTAAATTAGAAAAATACCAAAATGAGTAGCTATCACTAGACTTAAATGCACATTCACATAGAGAAATGGAATAATTTTGCTCGCTATCAACGAATCCCATATAATTGTAACTTCAGCACCGCAGAACAAATATGGGTAGAATTAAAGAGCTCTGTAGCAAAAACGTTTACTTTGGGGGAAATAGTACGGCTCAAAAGGAGGCAGTATATGAACAGACACTAGAAAAGTGTCCAAATAGGTTGTGGGTTAATTAGCTAAAGAAGATGGCCATCACATCCCTGCATTTCCTTCCCTCCATTTCACTGCTTCTCATTTCACTTCATCCTTCCCTGGCATGCCTGTTTCGGGATTGTTAATGTCGATAGCGACCTCTCAGCTGCATGGCAGAGAAAAAGAATACCCTCTGATCACATTCGTCCTTAAGTGGTGTGTTCTGCGGGTCTTCCGTCTAAAGCCACAGGAGGAATGTAAGCCGGTTGCACACTCAAAGACATGAAAAATACGCCTGGAAATACTTCCCGTAAGACGGATTCTTTTCGCTAACTCTGCCCATGTCTTTCACTTGATTGCTATGTCATTAAAAGCGTATTGGACAGGACACGTTACCGAAGGAAAGGAGATGGGCATGAAACGTAAATTGCGACAAATGAAGTTCTGAGCTACGACTGGTAGTACCTAAAATTTTTGGTTGGACGATAGCTATCTCTCTCACCGGATGCTTTAGATTAGTCTTTTCTCTGTGCTACATTCTGAAGTTCTATTGCCAAAGTAATTCGCGCACGTGGTTGACAAAATTAACACACCGCTTATGTAAGTCAACCTGTTCTAAGGGAGAATCGAGCGGGTTGAGGGGTGAAGGGGTGGATTGCACAATCGGTTTTGCCTTTTCATACTCGCGTAGCATGTTGAATCAGAATGGTACCAATGAAAATCGTGGAAAGACACGAGACCCAGTCAAACGTTCACATTTACATCAAAACCATAGCGCCAGGCATATTTTTAGTGTATTTGGGTGTGCTAACCACCACCTGAGGAGTGACCCTGTCTTATGATCAGTCGTGACTTCTTGCATCAGTTGCCATCTGTCTCTTCTCGCCTTATCCTTCCTCCAGAGTTTGCCCTACATTGGCTATAGGTAAAACAGGTCTTCCAGTTCGAGGTACCGAATCCACTCGGCTAATTGTCATTTCTATCCTTGTGTCTTAATATCCTGATGAAGGGATAATCCCGAAATATTGAAACATTTCAGTACATAAACATCACTTCTTGAGTTATATTTATTCGTCAACCATACAAGCATGAAAGATTAAGTAGTGGTGGGGGAGTGACAATGCGGATAAACATTAATTATGTCTGAAAACGTGGCGGCAAGACTCATGGGGACGGCTCGGTCTACACATATGATAGAATGGTAGCTGATGATTTGAAAAGCTGCATCAAGCAACACCGTAAAACCCAGGATATGGCATACAACGAGGAACGGCCCATGTTTCGAGAGACGAGCCTTGGGTGGTTAGATAACGTTCAGGACGTTTAACATTCCTCAAAGTTGCAAAGCTCATTAATTCACGAATTCTGTGGTAACCGCGTATAGTACTGTCGCATTAGCAGCGTTCATTTATTACGTCACACTATTTGTATCCAGCTTTGAATCCATCTGCCTTACCGCCTATCACGGCCTATCACGTTCTACAGAACCCTGACCAATGACCATGCATCGCTTGCAGCCCATTTTGTTTTTCTGTTTCGTTTTTCATTAAAATGTGTATGTGATGTTTAAGTGTAATTCAACTATTAGCACATATTTTAAATAAAGCAATTTTACCTTCTCTGCCGAATACTATGTATGTGGGTACATAGTAGATAGAGAATGTGCTATGTTCCACTAAAAATTCTACACCGAGATGTCACCGGAAATGTATTTTTTGAGGTCCCTTGAGCAAAAATAACATTTTAGAAAGAGGTTCGTGTGTGTCTGTGGACAACGTAACTCAAAAACAAAAAGTCCGTTAGATATCAAACTTGGCATTTAAATGTAGTATTTTCAAAGGATACGACACGAAAATGTTTAAAAAACTTTCCACCCCAAACTACCGTTTAAATGCAACATTTTAAGTAAATTCTCATTTTCCCAACAATGAGTCTAACAAATTTACTTTTTTATATAAAAAAAATTACAGTTCCTGAGCGTTGTCAGGACTCCAGCGCTGTATGTGTTTTTCTTTTTCTTTTTTTCCCCTTTTTTTCCAGTTTCCTCTATTGACCTATAAGTTTGCCGTTTTCTGTTTACTTACAAATGCACATACACATTTACAAACACACAGACACCCATGCCCGAGGCAGGACATGAATACACGACCCGCTGCACCACAAAGCACCAAAGCTAGGCACTTTAGTGAGTGCGACCACAGGGAGCGGAAAATTTTAACAAACCGTATAGACATTTGCATGCCAATCAAATCGCGTATATTGAATTGCCTGGCAATAGCCTTTCAAGTCCTCTTTCATTCTGGATGACTGCTAAACGGTAAGAGACAGACAAGTACTTAATATACAGAAAATGTGATTCTCGTCAAAACACAACTTTATTTCCTGCACATTTTGGATTTGGAGCTAATCATTTCCGAGATATTCTTTGTTCTTGGTTTCAATTTTTCTCAAAGAGAAAATCGTTATCCGTGTATTTTTTTTTTTTTTACTCCTGGTACCTTGTTCGAACTTCACCAATCGCACAGCGAAAGCTTTTAAAGTATCTATCGCTTTAACTTACTTTCCCTTCTACTTACAGGAACTAAGTAATGCGACTATTTCTGTTAATGTTTAGTTCGAGTAGCACAAATTAGATAGAAGTTATCTTTTGTTAGAAATTGGTTTATAGAACAGACAGAGAAAGTCATGTGAATGTAACACATCAGATGTTTTGCTGTTATATTTCAACAGAATTGCAGATGTAACTACTTGATACAAGAGTATAAAGTAGAAGTGAGCCATGCAAAAGTTAGGAATGTTCATATTACTTCTTCATCATTGGATACAATAAACTGCTAAAACTACATATATCAGGATGAATAAATGGCCCCCTCCACTCCTGTAGTTAGCAACAAGCCTTGTAACGTGGCGCAGTGGGCTAGAGCGCGGTGCTCTGGCTCCAGCCACGGGAGAGTGGATTTTATGTCCCCGGCATAGGACCGGTGTCCACTCAGTATCGCTAAGAGAGTGAGGAGCTGCGATAGGCAGCCATCTCGGCATGATAGCCAACTTTCCATAGGGGGAAACGTAATGCTGGCCATATCATCTACCAGTATCGGCTAGATGATCACATATGGTGTGACGTCGACAGTCGGGTTGGATAGGATTCTACTTAGCAATGTTGACCGTCTGTTTTTCTTTATTTATTTATTTATTTTTGGAGTTAAAACCCCTTATCTCAAAGATAAAGAAGGAATTTAAAAGCTTTATTGAAAAGTCTTGACTTCTCTGTGGAATTACGGACACCAGGAGTGAAATTTTAAATGTCTATATTTCTTTATAGATTATTCTGAAAGCTTTGCTGTGTTTGTGTTAATACAATACCAAATTTAATTCACATTAGATAAATACTTTAAAAGATATAAATTATTTCATAAATTTTATTATGTAAATATGTTACATAATCAAACTGTCTCACGCGTCTCAAAATTTGAGAAAACTGGTTCGCGTCTTCTGAATTGGAGCTTTGAAACACACACAAAAACTTTTGGGACGGATAATTCGACAACTCCCTTTACTGAATTAATAAAATATTTTTAAAGAGTTAGAAAATTCAATCTCTAAAGTTATTCATTTTCAAACAAATAGACGTTTGCAAAAATTATTATTGGTGTTAGGATAGTTTTTCCCTTTGTAAAATTGAAATACTTCTGCAGATTCTAGGAAGTCTTAGTTGTACTTGAAACTGTGACGCGTAGAACTTTTTTAAAGTGTTAAAAGGGTTTGAGAAGCAATCTTGAACTGGCTGTACAGACCGGACCAATTGAAGAACAGCTAAATGTTGATTTCCTATGTGTGCCCAAAGCTTCCAACAAGTATTTGTAATTAGAAAGCAATTTTCGATTTTTTGTCCGATGTAGTCAAACTTTCACTCCTCCTGGTGTCCATTAACAAAGTTTCATACATAGAGGGATAATATCAGAGGGTCCATAAATCTGATTGGAGTGGCAGAACGCGGGATATAAGAATGTCATATTATGTGGTCGTTAGGAATTGTATGCAATTGTTATCGGAAGACTTAATTAATTGTATCAGCTTGAAAGTTAAGATTCTGTTGTAGAATGAAATTAACATTATTGACCTACATATGGTTGTGTTCTGTTGTGCGTACCAAGCAGCAACGTGTGCGACTCACATTTGGCAGAGTCCGTTTTCGATCCTCGGCGACCGTCCACTCTGATCCATGGTGTTATTTTTTTTTTTTTTTTTTTTTTGTGGTTATCCCGGGGTCGTGAGGGGAATGCTGCCATGGTTTCTTATCTGCCACAACTTCCTTTCCATCATTCCGTTTTCCTATCATCTTTCAGATGTGTTTCCGTGTTCGTGGTGTTTTACAGTGTGGGCAGATGGCGCAGATGCATGCTCATTAGAAAGATTACTCCCTGTAAACACTAGGTGGTTACGGGTCAACGGGGCCGTGTTTGGTGGGTTGTCTGCTTGCGACCTCTGGCTTCCTATGGTCATTAATCTTATTCCAATATATGTGCACAGGTCACAGTGCGCGAGGTTTTCCTCTCTGTTGTCTACCCTCTACACTTTCATATTTGACGCTACGTACATCATGATAAACCAAGGACATATGTATCGAATAAACACAAAACATATTTCAACTGGTTATTTTATACTACTAACCTTATGTATTTATTTCAAGGTAGATCGTTTTCAGGAATGTCACTTTACATTACGTACAACTTGAATGGTTATCTCGTTACGCATCTTGTAATTATACGACGAAATTTAAATTGAGTTTTATTTATCGGCACTTTTTAACTGTTTGCGGTTCTCTTATGCCCAATCTCTATTGGGCGTGAAAGACCGCTTAATTTTGCTCAGAGGCCTCTTCATCAGGCTTCAGCTTCTGTTACGTGCCGCAAATCTAAAACACGGAACCAATGGTGTTACTTCCCTTGCAAACTAAACCATGCTAAGAATTTTTACGCCCAAAAAGTATACTGCCCTCCGATGGGTTTCAACCCCAAATACTAGCATGCTACCCCTACACTACGGAGAACGACGTCATTGTAGAATGCAATTAATAACTACTTTTATTAAAATTTCCAATTTCACACAGTTTCGAAAACATTTCAGACGATTTATTTATGTGTTTTATATAGGTTATTTGCTGACATAATTGAGAGTGCAGAATTAATTTAACTAAAGCTAAATATGCTGCATAAAACAATAAATATTCAATAAAATATAACTAAAATGTACTTTATGGAGCAATTATTTCCACGTTACTAAGATCATAACAATGAAATAATAAACATAGGATATCAGAATGTCACTGACCCTGTTCGGCCAATATCACGCACTGCCATGTCAGAGCATTCCCTTCCCCTTTCCTCTTCCCCCCCCCCCACTGTGTACCCCTTTTCCCTAACATTTTCTGTGTTTGCTGTCAGATTACCGTTTTGCTGTTCCCACGCACATTTCGCAAACATATAAACACCCATGCCCAAGGCAGGACTCGAACCCACGACCCCCTGCACCACGATTTCCTTGAGCGTGATGTAGTAATGAACGCTCCCTAACGTAGTTGATGGCAGGAAGTCACACTGGACGTTGGGCTGAAATGGTATTAATACAGTTTTAAATAATGATTTAACTCTGCATATTGCCAGTTTTAAAAAAAATCTGATATGTTGTATTCACGTGACTTTCTCTAGTTGCTCTGCAAACAAGCTTCTAAAGATTATTTTTCTATGAGTAAAACAAGAGAAACAGGAACAACTTGCTGTTTTAGAAAACTGTCAACATTTTAAAATGTAAACCAATAATAAGGAATATCTCGGAAATGGTTAGCTCTACAAAACAGTTGTATGACGTAAATTGTGTGTTTTAACAAGATCTACGTTTTTGTATAGTAAGATTTTGTTTATTTCCTACGGTTTACCAGTTATTCAAAGGTCATTCAGAATGAAGAGGTCTTCAGGGGTAATTCGCAAGAAATTAGGGATATAGATTTTATTTGCCATTTAACATCTTTAATATATGGAGCTCTAATCAAAATCTCCGAGCCATTTTTAAGAAAATCGAAAATTTCGAAAAATCTTCCATATTAAAGGGTAATTGTGTGTAAGGGGGGGGGATTCTGAAAATCTTCGCGTCGTATTCTTGGAAGACATGTTCACCATGTTTGGTACTTATCCGAATTTTTGTTTTTGAATCATGCTGTCCAAACTCACACACACTGACCTTCTTCTAAAATGTTTCTTTTGTGGATTCAGGGGTGCTAAAAACATATATTTCCGTTGAAATATTGCCATGGAATTTTTGGTGGAATACAATACGTTCTCTACCTACTATGTACATTGTATTCCAGGTGGCTCAACTGTCCCGCATTTAGCGTAATCAGGGATTCCTTCGTGACTTAAAGTAGTTGCAGAATTCAACTGGAATATTTCAAGTTAAAACCGGTCAGTGGGGAAACAACGAGAGGAACCTTTTACCCCTCTCAATGAACGCAACCCGCCATACCATCTCCGCGATAAGCAAGATGACTACAAAGGAGGTCTCTCGGCCAGTTCCTCACTTACCAGTTTCAACTTGAAATAGCCCGTTGAGTTCTACAACTCTTTTAACTCACGGAGGAATATCCGTACACGCCAAATCCGGGGCAGTTGGGCCATCTGATTGACATACGTGCTGGAAAAGCATAACAATTGCGGATTACAAATGTGTAAATTGATTTCCATATTCAGTTTAGGGTAGAACCCAAAGTTCTCTTTAGGAATAATATTACATGTGTAGTATAAACATAGTGATGATTAGAGCTCGATCTGGGGTCAAAAAATTGCCGGATTGAGCTTCGGTGCACACAGAGCATAACTATGACGTGATGGAGTAGGCGTTGTTTCTAGAACCGGTTTCGAAACGTGTAGCACCATCTTGAATTGCGCAATGCCCGGCCTCGTTCAGCTATGTTTTTTAACCTGCTTTCCTCAATTTTTGTATTTATTACTACCTTTCTGTTGTTTTCCTATTTGTTTCCTTACCTTTACATACAGATAAAAAGGCATATACACATTTTCAAACGCGCATGCCCGAAATGGGACTCAAATCCGCGATTCCCTACATCACGAGGCACCACTTTAGCGAGCGCGGTCATGGGGACCGACAACTAGTAGATAAACCGGTCAACACTGAAAGAGAGCGAAGATTGAAAAATGTCGAAAATAATAAAGGATATGCGTTTGACGCCGAATAAGTCTGCGGATGATTCAATATATTTTGTGAGACAGGAGTACAGCCTTTTCTTTTGTTGCCGTAAGGATTCATCTTGTAGTTCACTGCAATGAGTTCTGGGTGAGTTTGGTTCTTTTATGTTCATTGTCTTTTCAAAATTCTGAACATTATTATCCTATTTTCTATCAAGGTTTATATTTTATTTGTAAAAGTACAAGGTGTTTTTGTTTACTAATCATATTATAAATGATTTATTGTAATACTTTATAAATTAAAATGATGCATATAATATCATACACATGCAATAAGCTGCTTTTGTAACATATCATACTTCAACGTGTGTATTTACGCTACAAACGCCTCCCCACTACCCTCTTTTTACACCGTTGACTGCTCTGTGTGTTCGTAACTGTGTGCTCTTTGGAACACAAATCCGAGCTCTAGTGATGATTCCCAAAAAGCACCGCATATTTTAATATATCTTGTCAGAAATACCGCTACTTAATTTCAACAAATATTTCTAAACTCAAAGAAGGTAAAACTATCCATGCATATAACAGGCATTGCTGAAGAAGTCACTTACCCTGAATTTTAAAAAATTCGGATGCAGCGAATGCCAAAAGCGAGATAGATAGTATGTCTCCAATGCTAGCTGCCACTGGTGTTGCCATATTATCTGGGTTCATGTTCTTGCGATGTGATAGTATAACTACACCCGCCATCACTATATCTGAAGAAAAGAAATCCATTCGTTAGAATGTCTCCTTTGAAATTGGAAGTGTCTACACATATACAGTATAGAGGAAAAAGTGGTGTGGGTGTGAAAATTAGCATAATTCCTGAGTACAATGCTGTAAAGAAGATTGTATGTTACACTACAAATTTTACTTAGTGTTCTTTGAGGCCTGCAGCCATTATGGTAACCACTTTACCACGAACTAGCTGAATTATTAAACGAAACACAGTGCACCTGTACGCGCGAGAATTCTGGGATCTATAGGCAACCTTAGAGTTGAAGCCATAATACCATTTTTCAGTCTGACTCTACGCATTCAACTCCTGTCCTACACACGGCATGCGTGGGAAAAAAACAACAATCAATCCAATACAATTGACCATAATAGTTGGCTACACTACGAATCCTGGGTCTAAATTACTTACAACATTTTAAGTCGCCATTGGGGTTATCTCAAAATAATTTGGGACCACCTTGTGGTTTACCGGGAAACATGCGAGTCAGTTGAGAAATTAAATGCTATGCAGGCATATTGCCATGTTAGCTCAGTGGCCGAGCAACCGGGTAGAGATTGGGAGATCCGTGGTGCAAATCCCGGCTACGGCATTGAATTTTTCAGTCTGATTCTATCTATCCACAATCATTATTCCTTTAATTCCACGTAGCGATCTGAAATCCCGTGGCTTCTAAATGTAAAAACAAAGGAGAAGCACTGAGTTGTAGTGAAATTTGACCAGAAACTGTAAAAAAAAAAAAAGAATAAAAAAAGCCACAAATTGTGTTTTGCATAATAAAGTAATTTGAATTTTAAGAAAATATGTTGTTTTTTCTACTAGGCGCACTATAGCTACCAATTAACTGAAGATTTAAATATACATTTACAGGTTGTCCTAACTTTAAACTTTGTATTCTCGCAAACATTTCCTTACATGTCTCCAAACTCAAGATGCCTCACACGATGTAACTTTTTTCTAATTGCTTTAAAAAATCGTATATTGCCTCTAAAAGATGTATTTCAAAGTAATCAGACAGCGTTTCGAAATACTGCTTCAATTTTGAGAAATAGATTATTACATTTTGAAAAATAAAGGCTTTTGGAGAGTACGAAAAGTAAAGTTTTTCTACTATAATTGTGGTTAGTATAAAAAATATGAAATGGCAGATCTATGACCTTTGACATGTACTCTTGACTAATTTTAGTGTGAGCTAGGAAGAAATGTGAAGTAAGGAGTTTTCTTGTTATGGCTTGCATATAGGTCAAATCCCATCAGCAATGTTCTCCTTGAATGTTTTTCCAGATTGTTCTTCATAATCAAAATACTTTGGAAGAATAATTATGCTAAAGCGGTAGTCAAATCTTCTAAAAACTGACGCTATGCGATGATGTGGATCTCCCTTTCTCTTTCCATGTCCAGGATTAAAACAAAATGAGATATGAAACAAATGACGACTTTCCGTTTAAGAAAAGAACAAGTATTATAAAACTGAAAACAACAACAGGGAATAACTCGAAAATAGCTAGTTCTACAAAGAGATTACCTATATGATATAAAGTGTGTGTTTTAATGAACCGTATAACTTTGGTATAGTAAGTTTTGTCTGTCTCTCAGGGTTTACCAGCTATGTCAGGGTCAATCAGATTGAGTAGGGCTTCAGAGGCTTTTAACGCTCTTGTTTGTTTGTTTTGTTTCAGGGGACTCAAAACATGTATTTCCGGTGAAGTATCGAAATCGAATTTCTGAGTGGAATACAACACTTTCTCTCTCTACTACACGTATGGTACGTGCAGAGAAAGTAAAAATATTTAATGCCCCTGACATGCAATATTCTATTACTTTACTCTATGTATCTTGCTCTTCAATGACGTCACTGCCGGATATAAAAATTAAAGTTAAGCCAGTTAACAGCAATAATCTTGGGTACAAGAGAAGTTACAGTACATAACAAACCTAAAATAAGGCAGGAGCTGGAAGCTGTGGTCAGACTGGAAGCACACAGAAGTAAAGCACCACGCAGTGTAAAGCCACCATTCAGTAGTGCAGACAGGCCTGAAGCGTATATTGCCACAATCAAAGCAGCAACGGTTGCCTGCACCTGCAAAAATTTACCTCACCTAGACATTGATCCAAAGCATCTCAAATGCTTAATATTATAAAATGTTTCACTTAGAGAAATAAGTTGCCATTGTGCTAATATTAAGTTAAATACTATATTTATTTTATGCTTAGCTAACCTTAAAGAAAACATTTTGACAGTTAGCGTTACCGTTAAAGGAAATTAGCTATTTGTGTCTAACCACTATTAGGAGCTGGATACAGTTTAAAACAAAATCTGATGTGCTCAATTCACATAACTTTTTCTACATCTCAACAAAAAAGTGTTGTTAAAAAGCTTGCTTCTATTTAGTTCATGCTAATCGAGAAAGATTTAGCAGAAATAGTCTTATTACTTGCTTCCTTGTAAGTATAAGGGAAATAAGGGAGTACCGTAGGTTAAAGTGATAGTCAAAAGCTGGCTGCCATGCTAAGTTACTTTGTTCGTATGGACAGGAGTTGACAAATTCCTGTATGAGAAAAGTATAAGTTTTTCAAAGCTGAAACTAAAAACAAGGAATAATTTAAAAACGATAAACTCCACGGCAAAAATGTATATAACATAAATTGTGTGTTTTAATGTGCTGTACTTTTTCTATGCATTAAGTTTTTGTCCCTCTCTTACGGTTTAGCAGCTATGCAAGAATCCGTTAAGTTCATCCAGAAAAAAGTAGTCTTCAGAGGCTATGCCCAGAAAATTCAACATATACATTTAATTTGTCAAGCAAATATTATAAATATACGAGGTTTTAATCAAAATTGTTAAAGCCATTTTTAAGAAAATCAAAATTTTCGAAACTTTTTCCATATAAAGGGTAGTTTGGGGTGGGAGGATTTTCTTGAAAATCTTCGTGTCGCATCCTTGAAATGATACCAAACTTAAATACCAAGTTTGGTTTTTAACGGTCTTTTAATTTTTGAGCTATGCTGCCCACAGACACACACAGATAGACAGACAGACAGACACTCACACACGGATATTTTTCTAAAAATGCTTTTTTTTTTGGTTGAGGGGGTCTCAAAACATATATTTCCGGTGAAATCTCGGTATCGAATTTTTGGGTTCAATACAATACATTCTCTATACACTATGTACTTAGTACGTATAGAGAAAGTAAAAAAATCTGATGTGTTTCATCCACATGGAAAATTATTAATTCCTCAAACAGCATTTGTAAATATCTTAATGCATATATTCGTATATATAGTAGTATTTGTAGCAAACATTATCAGCAATACATGTATTTGTAATACAATTATTTTCTTTTTCTGCTTAAAATCGTTATCAGCGATTATTTGAAAAGTGGGTTAAACGGTGTTCTAATGTATTAACTAAGGCTTTGAAGTGCTGGAGTCTACCTCCTTGTCTATAGTTATAGGCAAGAGTTTTTTTTAACGATAGATGACAAAGTTGTTGAATTAAACAAATACAATGCTTTTTATATGTTTGGTATAATTTTGAACTTATGTAAGAACTTATGTTTGTGCGAATTTTCAAGAATGTTTCATATTTTCGAGAATAATATATTTCTCAAAGGATAATTGAGAAATATCAATGTTTTATTGTGCATAACAGAACAGTTTTTCATGCTACAGAAACAAAACCTTAATTTAACATTTGCGTCTTCATACCATGCAGCTAGAAGTTGAGAAACAACCTCCTGAATTTCAAGAAAAACAGTTAGCAGGTACAATATTCAAAAGATACTAAAATAAAGTACCCATTAATAAATACTCTTGTTTCTAAAAATGGTAGGTTGGCAGCATCTCTAATATTACAATTTTATGAAAAAAAACTATAGCTCAACTGTTTTATCGCGAAATATTTTGGCTCAGAGCCAAAAGTGGTATATCAGAGTGTGGACATTTTGGAAGTAGAGTCAATGCATTTGCAGGGCGCATTATTCCTATATCTCCTGAGATCCATTAGAAAACGATATATAAGTTTGCTGCCGCATAACTGTCTAAATTGGGATCCATTATGGGGAAAGAAAGCGATGATAAGAGTAATAAATTATTTAGATTATTTCTTTGAGGCTTAAGGACACGTTACTGAATTAAGTATCGTTGGTTTAACCAATTAAATACACTTAAAACTAATTGTATTAATTCTGGTTCGTATTTTTGTTACAAAGAACTTGGTGCCATTGCTGAACAGCTAAGCCATGACGGCAACGGTAACAATTTAGAAGTGTGTGTGTGTGTGTGTGTGTGTGTTTGTGTGTGTGTGTGTGTGGGTGTGTTACGGAGGGATATTCCACACTGTAGCCTTGGGCGGTCAACATACGGAAAGGGAGAGAGCCATCGTTGAGGGTCCCTAAGAGTTAACAATCAGTTCCTCATCTCGACGCGGGGAGCGCCAAGAGCCCGTGGCTCAGTCCCGGATAGTCCATCTGAGCCCACCGACAACCACTAGCGCCATCCCGCCGCCGAGAGCAGTATTTCCAGAGCGCAGTTATCCCTACGAAATGGCTCCTCTGCTTCCTCTGCTACAGTCCTTGTCGACACTTACAACCATGAAAGAGGCCGATTGGGATGAAATGAAGGGATAGGAAATTCGGAGGAATAAAGTTTCCTCTGCAGCATGCGCCTAGTGACCCGGGAAAACACCCGAAAAAAACCAATGGGTCAGAGGTCGGCCGCGGGCGACCGAATCCATGACCTACCGAATACCAGTCTCAGACGAAACACCTGAGCCACCTATCTCAGTACAAACTATATGCAGCAGCAACACTCTTGACATTAAAAGTAAAAAGTGAGTCCTACCACATTTTCTGTGAAAATACCCTTCAATGTCTTTGGCTCCCGATATCAAATGCTGACGGCCAGAGATTTTTCTCTACGCTACTTATAACTTAGTTGTAACAGACTTATGAAAAACGAAAATGTCATAACTTGTTGTATGTGCAGTTTGTGATGTCTGATAGGTGATATTTGATTTTATTCATGATATTGATCTGAAATAAAGGTTCTTAATTTGAAAATAAGGGACTTTAATAGTAATATTTTAGTTATCTGTCAACTGGCACTTCAGTCATGCCATTACTCATTAATTCTGCCCAAAAATTAACAAGAAATGAATGCGAATTTATGTAACATATTCAACAGAAAACACCAATAATTAAAATTATTTGAGAATTTTTCAAATAGTTGTCAACACAAATTCTTGCCTCTCTTTATGTAGGTTTACCTACATGCAGGTAGTATTTTTAAAGTACATGAACATTTTCTCAAGTCGTTCAATGCAGAGGTTTCCTAAATTAACATATATCGGTGGACCAAAGAAACAGGCGGTTTAAACTTTTCATTATTTCCTATACGCTCATATCTATTCGACTATTTACATTACTATCATGTAGCATTTAGTCATTATGGAGATCTGGACTGGCGCTCAACGTGTGTTTGCAATTAAGGCTTATAGCAAAATTGGTAATAGTTTAGTCGCTGCACAGTGCTCGTTTTGGCAGCATTACAGTCTCTACCATAATGTTTTGGTGCCTTCTGTTCATGCTACAAAAACAGGCTTAAAGATTTTGAGAAGAAGGCATCTGCTCCAAAGAAAAAACCTTCAGGGAAAATGAGAAGTGTACTAACACCGGAGTACATCGTTGTTGTAAGGACCGCATTCGACCGTAGTCCTAAATGCTTAGGATGACGCGACTGTATCCCTAGGACTATCATATTCCATTGTTTGCAGAATTCTGCATAAGGATTTCTAGTTTCACCCTTACTTCATATGGTTAAGACATTGAAACACCATGAAGTGTCTCAAATTCCCATCAAAATATTGCACCGTGTGATGGGTGATTTCCGATCGAGATTCGAAGAGGTGTGCAGACAAATGGAGGCTATCTACTGAACGTCATTTTCAAAACCTGAATACTACGTCCTAAAATCAAACATTATCTGATTTGCTTTACTTTTTGTATCTAACAGTTGCTCAAACACATTTCTGTGGCTTATATCGATAAATCAAATGGTCCGCTAATTTCGTACATCCTATATATTTATTTCTTTTAAAATGAAAACTAACTGCAAACTACCAATTATTCATATGAAGACACCAAACGCAAGGTTTTTTTTGTTTTTGTTTTTTAAATATTATGAACTTAACTTCCTGCATACTTCCTCCTAATTGATGTCTCGTCTCCAGCAGCAAAACCTGGCTGATAATACTAATGCCTAATACACTGATAATGCCTTTGGTTTCGCACAGCTCATTGTTTAACTAAAGGTATTTTGGGTTTTGCTTAAACTAAAGTCGCGAAAGAAATTTAATGAGTGCAGATCGCCTCGTAGATATTTTTATTGTATATTTTCCCAATTGACAGTAAAAGCAAATATACAATGTAACTCAAACGTAGTCTGCATTTCAAATATTAGCTCAAGATTAAAATTATAGTTATACAATTAATTAAGTTAAGAAATTCAGAGTATTAAAATTGGATTACCTGAACAACTGCCACATTACCAAGGATCAATGATGCAATTTCGCGCCAAGATTCCATATTTCCCATGTGCGCCTGAGTCGACAATCGGGATGCTAAACACATATCCAAATTTCCTTTCAAACCCAGAAGCGAAGGTATTAGAACAAACAGTGCTGGATCTTGTTTAAAAACATCCTTATTCTGAAAAAGTAAAACAAAAACTTTAAACATATCGCCATTAAAATAACTCCACTTGTGTATTCTTCTAAAGCCAAATGCACTTCCTTTACTGTAAATACACAAACAAAGAGATAAGCTAAGCATGCTTAATGCACAAGGAGCAAAGCGAAACAACATAAATAATGATCAATTTAGCATTAAGACCATCTCTTAGAAATAATGTGATACTAACAATGTGTTATAAACGAATGTTGCTAACAGGGGTTAAGTTTTCCTTTCATATTCCAAGTGATCATAGATTTAATATCAAATTTTAGAAAATAATTTTTATTTGAGTTCTAAACACCTGCTCAGCGAGTGTTTTTATTCTGGTATTTGCTTTGCCAAACAGGAAGCTCCTAAAGCACTTAAACTGATTTGCGTCTAATAGCTTAGTTGAAATTTTGTATTCTAAGTATCCGCATTTTAAATATAGAGAGACGGGTTAGTGCAGCATCCTATAATATGTTTTAGGTGAACAAAATACAAGCTAGATTTGTTTCAACTGTTGCTTCGTTTTCAGCTCCTGTAAGTTCTATTCCAAGATACAGTAGACATATTTCTAAAAGGGAACAATAACTAGCAGGGTAACTAGTATATTTGGCATTTTAATAGTCTCTATAGGTATATAGAGAATCATTTACCACATGATGCAGTGTTTTGTTTGTCTAAGCTACTAACCGTGACAATACCCAGAGTGAGTCCAGCACCAATTGTTCCTAATCCAGCCAAAAAGAATGGAATAGCCACTTGTAATGTGGTGCTCCACCATCTTTCTTGCACTCTTGAAGACGATGTGGTTCTAGACTCCAAATCGGTAGATATAGACTCAATTGTTGCTAAACTCTCCACACTATTCAGTGTTCCATTGTTGTATTCTTTGTTGACGTGAATGGATGCTATAAATTCCTTTTCCATTTTTTGTGTCACAGCAAACTCACAGAGTTACGGCATTTCTGCAACAAAGATTCATTGTGTAATCAAGAATACAAAAGAGAAATGAACACATTTCATTTAGAACAGAACACACAACAAGCACGGAAAAGAGCTAAGCCCCTTCAAGCTTCAGAATCATTTTTATTATTATTTTTACTTTCTCTACATAGTGCATGATATGTAGATAGAGAAGATATTGCACTCCACCCAAAAATTCGATATCGAGATATTACCTGAAATACACGTTTTGGGGTCCATTGTATAAAAAAAATATTCTTAGACAAAGGTCCTGTGTGCGTGTGTCCGTATGTCAGTGTGTCTGTTTATCAGTATGTTCGTGTGGCTGTAAACACGATAACTGAAAAATGAAAAGTCGGTAAAATACCAAAATATGTATTTAAGTTTAGCATTTTTAAGCGACACGAGGATTTCTACATCAAAAACCACCCTTTACATGGAAAAATTGTCGAAGATTTTGATTTTCTCAAAAATAGCTCAAGCGGTTTTGATTAAAATATCGTATATTAAATATATTTAAATGAAAAATAAAGTGTATATTTTGGATTTTCTGGGAACTGCCTCTGAAGAGGTCTTCATTCTGAATGATTTTTGCTGAATTTTGCATAACTGAAAACCATAAGGGATAGAAAATAAACTTATTACACAAAAGGCGTAGATCTCGTTAAAACACAATTTATGACATAGTAATTTTTTTCATGGAGTTACTATTTTATCTTGTATTGTTGGTTTCAGTTCAAAAATGCTTAACAACTTTTCTCATAAGCGAATTTTTCAAGTCCTGGCCATGCAAAGAAACGGAATCCATTAAAAGATTTGAGTTAACACTCTAGTCTAGTGAATCCCCTAATTTCCCCTTCTACTTACAATAAAGCAAGTAATAAGGCTATTTCTGCTAATTTTTATCTTGGTTAATATGAAGTCGATAGAAGAATAAGCTTCATAACAACAATTTCTTATTGAGATGTAGAGAAAGTCATGTGAATGGGAAACATTAGATATTTTATAGTGTTTAACACCCATTTTATTACACATGGCACCGCAGGCGACGACACTGATGATATAGAGAATGAAGATGGAGCCCGGTGGAGGAAACCGGAGTACCCGAAGTACCTGCGCCGCTTAGTGCACCACAAATCCCACATGGGTCACCTGGAATCGAAGGGGGATCGCCTGGGTGAGAGGCGTGGGGTCTAGCCATTTGGCCACGGCGCGGTCCCGTTTATGAAACATTCATCCTCTCGTGGCCATAATGAAAAAGTCACTGTGCGCATCCATTTTATCGCTATAATAGTAATTCAAAACGGGAACACAAACATTTTCACTGTATTTGTAGTTGTACGCTTCGAATTTTAATCATTTAGCATCTAGATAAAGCAACTGAAGTTGCTTCTTTGCTGCTTAGTGTTCATTTCAGGAGATTTTTAGACAAGGAAGAAGCTTAAGTGCAAAGAGTATAGGTTAAACGCATGTTGTTTGTGAAACAACATTTTTTGTATCAACCATATACTTAAAACTCTAATATTTAACATTCACATGTCTTTTCCTACCTGTTCTGCCACACATCGCCATTTTGATAAAATCAGTGGATCATTTATAATTATGGTACAAATATGTTATAATTAGATAAAACAGACGGTATAACGTTTGAGGGATTATAAATTAACAGCGCTAAGGGACTGATGACGTCAGAAACAGGAAAAAGGGCCCGTATACTGACTGTCCGCTCCACACTGTCCTGTTTTTGCTTCCTTTTCAACTGATTATCAAACTACCAGAAATGTGTTTTGCCGAAATCTTCGCAGATGCGTCACTTGCAAATGAAGCCATCTACAGAAGAATTTAGATCGGAGTTCTTATCTAATGGCAGTGTTCAGAGATTCTGTTTTCTCAGTGTAAAAACTGTCTAACTGAATATCGAAAGAATTTCACCTCAAAATCCCTCAAAATGTGTGTAATTGCCCGTTCCATTAAATGTGACCATGATGAAAGAGACTAAAGAGGCACAACATAGGTTAATTTCTATGTCTACAAGCCACAAGTTTGCGTACAAATAAAGTAAATATGCATATGCAGCAATATGTATGTTATAGCGTACATGTGCAATACCACGCATATATAACTATAATATTTGCCGCGATTCTTTACCAATGCGAATGTAGGGCTAGAAGCATGTTGGACACTACTGGTAGGCACGGAAAACGTGGACGGGCTAGGTAACTTTATACTTAAGGCAAGACAGCTGAGATTTGATGAGGCTCCCAATAGAGAAGGGGGGGGGGAGGAATAAGATTAAATAAACAAAAGTGACTACAATTACAATGTTCCACATACGTATATATATATATATATATATATATATATATATATATATACATTTTATGTCATACTTAGGTCACTGTTGTGCTATGGTTTTATGTGTGGTGTATATATTATGTGTATATATTTCTTTTAAGTGGAATTATCTATTATAAGAGGGTGCATTTATGAAGGTGTACTCTGTGCTGTAAATTTAAATTGCTATATTTGAATATCTTTTTATTTTTGTTTTCGGGTTCTCTCTTAATTCTTTATTTTTGTTTTAATATTACTTCTGACTGTGTATTACCTTTGTCTTTTTATTTTCGTGTTTACTGTTTTAATTCTTTGTTGTTCTTCTTTTAATATTGTTTGTAATGTGTATTACAAAAGCACAAATGGTCTGAGGACCCGTGTGATTGTTGAAATTCTGTGTATGATATTGCTATGTCAATAAATACACTTATGTATTCATTCATTCATTCATATAACTATAAATAAACATTTACACAGAATTTCCATGATTTCGTGTAAATGCGTACCAGAATGTAAGTTGTAATCTTGAATCATTTCATTCTGTAAGACTAGACTGATCCTAACTGCCTTTGTTTTGTCTTCCTGCTCAAAAGCCGGTTCGTAGAGGACGTGTTGTATGTAAGGTAAATGTGCAGTGAACTTCATTCTTCGCACTACCTATATAGCTATAATGCGTGAAACTATAATATCATGACAATGCGTATTAAGTACAAGATGGGACGGAAAATAACGCTTGTAAGTTACTACTCGTATATATAAATATTTGCTTTTGTGACTTAATACACGGTTTATTTACTGTTACAGAACTTGATCTTTAAAAGCATATCTCATCACAAACCAGCAACGGACTTAGTGGCCGTTGGTTTCTATGTCTGGCGTTCCGTTGTGCAGGTGCAGATGTGGTGATGGAAAACGCATGGACCTCGAGGTCTACTGGCTCCAATGACGTTTAAGAATTGTCATTACAAACTGATATGCACAGGATCTGTGTTGGCTACTCACAGAAGTCCATCGATTTTCAGGACAAATACCAATGTTGAAATTGTGCAGTGTACGTTCAGCAGAATCCCCGAAGGTCAACACGACAAACCTCTCTTCTAAGTGGTCTTACACGCCACGCAGTTAGAAAAAGGAATTGAAACTTCAGGCGTGAAAGTTACACATTGTTAAGAGCTATATCCGGAAGATAGTAACTGTCGGATGAAATAAGGTGTGAACACGAATGGTTGGTATGAAGATTAGCCCACTTTCATCAAAAACATCATTTGGAGCGACGAACCATTTTTTATGTCGGAAAGTTTATTAATTGTCAAAACTGTCACTACTGGGCACAGAAGGTTCCAGGGTTCACAATTTAAAAACCACAAAACCATCCTAAGTTCATGTGTGGTGTGGTAAAAGTTTCATCCAGTTGTTGCTCCATTCTTTCATAGAGATACCACGAACTCAGAACCGTACCTAAGCATGCTGGGAAATGATGTTTGGCAAAATGTGTCTACCTGAAATCACATCAATAGTCTCATTTCCATGCAAGGCAGTGCTTCACTTCAATACACACGAAACACCTGAGGTTGGCTCGTCGATCAGTTTCCAGGATGTTGGTTGGCTCGCATTGGTCAGCTTGGAGTCCCGACCTCACCCCCACGCGGCTTCTTCCCGTGTGGTTGAGCAAAGGACAAAGTTTACTTCAGCAAACCAAGCACTTTGGACGTATTGAAGGATCGTATTCGCCTTGTACTCAGTAACATACCACAGGAGTTCCTCCGCAAGTAACTCGAAGCTATCCCCAAGAGGCTACAGATGCTTGTGCAAAACGCTGGTGCATTTCTGGTGTTTTAAGTTCTTTTAGCTATCACGTCACCAGAAAAGAACACTTATTTCACAGGATTTCTACCTATTCACACTCCACAACAAAACTTGTTGCACTGCAAGACACTAATTATTAATAACGTTATTGAAAGTGTAAACTAGGGAGTTAATTTCCGCCCACCGGGTATAAAGCGTAAGAATGTTATATAAAAGGGTAAAAGGTATTAACCAATTATCAAATATAATAAAATAAATGCTACGATACTCTGTGGAGATAGCAAGAAGTGACACAAATAATTTGATAGCAGAAATAGCCTACGTTTTGTGCTTCTAGCCTATGAGGCGTTTCTTTCTGGTTGCTTCCTCTAGTAGGCGAGTGCTCCCTCGCGTATGTAATATTCTCCACCAACAAAAGCCATGGTAGAAAGGTAAGCAACTTGCAAATTAAATGGTGCTACAAATCATCACTTTGAATCTAGGTTTTCTAAAATATTGTAAGATGTGAATAATTATATGCATTTACATCGACAAACGTGTTATCCATTAGAGCAGGGTCACCACCTGGTTGCCTTTGAGTAAAGCAGAGAGAGAGAGAGAGAGCAAATTTGCTTAATGTTCCTGCTGAATGCCTCCTATGCGTGGCCAGCTGCGAGGAAAGCAAAAACAGACAATTCCTTCACTGCTGTGGCAATATGCAACTTCTTGCGTTATAATATGTACTGCGCCTTTCATAGGTTAATACACCTATTCTAGGTTCATGATTAATTGACCAATTATTACTTTATTACTTCTCTTGCACTAATATTTATACTTCGGATATGGAAACATATATTACATTTTCATAGGTTTGTTGATATCTAGTAGTCGTAAATAAATAATTGCAAATTATAAGTATACTGCTATTGTATTAACATAATAATATAGAAAGCTACTTAACTTGGTTAATACCATTGTAGTGGCATTGTAATGTCAGCAGAGTCCTACTCACTTGCATGCGTAACGACGCCAAAATGAAATTTTCTGAGTGTTGAATTTTGCCACAACTAAACTCTTAGTCCGCCACTTTCTATAAATAAGAAACATTCCTAATAGGTAGGCATAAATTTAGGAGTTGGTGGTTTGCGGTTGGATTGCTTTTTGTTCCTGAACATTATAAATTGAAACAGGATACACTGTACACGGAAGAGAGACGATCTCTGTCTTCCTATGTTTACCCAGTGCATGCACGGAGCAAGCATGCTTGCTGTGACACAAAATCTAGCAAGTAGGTGACGCCTGCATTAGAGCATCGCCTGTTATGGTTATGTATGTTTGATGTCTTCTTCGTGGCAACAGCATTATCTGGAATGCACAAACTGCCTTCCCAATGATCTGTATTTACAACTTGAACCATTTTCTGGCATATATTTTGCATACGGATAAGTTATTTGCAAAATAAAGTGCCCATTTCATATGTAAGAGTAGGAGGTACAGATGAGTCCTGCGGGGTGCATGAGCGTCAGCTCAATTTTCGTCCACAATATGTAATTCTTTAAATCTGTTAAGAGGGCATGAGGGAGAGCTTGTCTGTCGGAAGTGTGACAACAGGAACAATGATGCTCCAGGAAAAAATTGAGTTTTCCCAGGTAAACATCACTTTTAGGTGATTTTGATGGAAGAGTTGCTATTCCTTGAAGCAGGTGTATTATATTATAGCTCGCTAAAGTGTCTTGCTTTGGTGCTTCGTGGCACATGGGATCGTGGGTTCGAGTGCCACCTTGGGAATGGGTTTTTATATGTTTGCGAAATGTATATATATATATATATATATATATATATATATATATATATATATATATATATGTGTGTGTGTGTGTGCATTGGAACACGAAAAACAGTATACAAACACAGTAAATTTAGAAAATGTAAAAAAAAAAAAAACAACAAAAACAAAAAAAGTATACAGCGCCGAAGTCCCTTCCAGATTCCGGATCTCTATCTTTTATTAAAAAAAAAGAACTCAACTTTTATTGCTGGTGATAGACATCGCTTCCAGCATACTCTGGTGCAGTGTGGCAGGATAGCTGCAGTAGACTCTATGACAGGTACCAATTTATTCGAAGTAGTAGAAGCGGAGCAAATGAGTTCCTAATAAAACTAGTACAGTTCTTACTTGCACGCCGATCTTTGTACGAAACTATTATCCCTAATGAATATATTTATAATATTTAATAATGAACCTATACATATTTTGAAAATGTAGTAAAGAAGCTGCGATCAAGAACAGAGTTTAAATACATTTAAATCCCTATTGCAGATATAGCCCGAAAGCATAAAGGGAAAACTGATAGAGTGAAAGCGTTGGCAGAATATATGTAGACCTACCTTAACAACTGTCAAAAAGACTGTGCTGAAATACGACACACACCAATATTACTCTTCAATCACCGGCAGCTTTATTATGTGAATCGAGATGACATTTTGTTGAACTTAGCATGTGATAATAACAGTTGAACTGAGTGCTTTCGTGCATATTTTATTTATAAATGACCAGTAATTTTTGTATTTTATTGATATAAGCTTATGATGTACTATAAGCTTTATAAAAATATTAGTTCTAAATAGAAGTCGTTGCAGTTTTTTGTTATGATTATTCAAAAATATTAAAGACTTACTTGCCTTGTTTAATTTAATTTATTTCTGAAACTGAAACTTAATTAGCACGTAAATAGAAGAAAAAGGGTAGGAATCACGTGCCCTAATTTACGCAGGTATCACTTATCTGATTTATGTTTGGTTGATGTGATTCCTATTGATCTCCTATGAGTGCAGCATGGGGAAAATTGGATATGTACCACGTAAACAAATATAATTGAAGATTATTATAAGCCTGTGGTTTCAAATCGCGCGGAAGTATTCAGCATAGAGCAAACGAATTTGGTTTAGCCCTGTCAGCGTAAAGTGATTACTGGAAGGGGCTAATCGTTGAAACTTGTACTGGTTTTCAGTGGAAATCCGCATAACCTTTTGAACAATATTTCAATTGTAGTACTTACAACGACTGATGTGCTCCCTATGCAATTACAGTTGGTTACCGTCGACCTTGTTGATGGTGGTCGGACCAGATGCTCAGCGTCTCACACACATATTTGGTCTTCTGGAAAACCATTTGAATATTAAAAAAAATGTTACAAATTTACAAAACCCTTACTCAGTGCAGACCATTTATTGTAATGTTCTGCTAAGTGTTTTATTGCACTGGACAAAGGGATAAGTGAAATCCTCTTGGAAAAGTTGTAAAAGTCACACAATTCCACGTTTTTAGAATATTTCAGTCGCCGAAAGTACATTTTAGTAAGTGGAGCACAATTTTTAATACTGCATAGAATCCACAAACTTGAACTTTGTATAGCGGAGTGACAAAATGAAGGCAAAAAAAGTGAATTTTCTTAAAAATATAGTCAAACGTAGTTTTTGTACCAATATTAGACTTTCATTTGGCGTAAACTGTTCACTTCGTCTTATATGTTTTGTAAAATAAATAATTTATCTCATGCATTTCAAACCCTTGTTAATAGATTTACTACGCATTCTTGTTCGGAAATTCGTCTAAGAGTTAAGGTCAGCCATGGATATAAATAGTTAGCATGTATCACCATATTTAAACACCTTTACTATCCGCGAAGTGAGTTTTAACTTTCTAGCGGGAGCTTAAAATGCATTTAAAATAACAGTAAAACGTTACGTTATACGTTACATTAAACACTAACCTCTCTTTTATGGTTGAAGTGCATTCTGCAATCTTCCACTCACTAACCATTCAAGTTTATTCTTATGATAATGCAACGTTTAAAATGCAATGTTGTTAAGGGTACATTAGTAGAGTGGCCTATATAGTGGAAGAGCTCCTCATAGTTTACATTCTTCGTAAGACACTGGCGCAAAAGAGCAACAGTTAATGGGAGATGCAGAGCTAGGAAGTTCGTTTCACTTCACATGATGTCATCAGGGAAGATTTGAAATATTTTATCAGTTCCTTATCAGTATCATCAAGCAAACAGTTTTTTTTAGGATTTAAATGTGATATATCACACTAAACTCTGCATTTGGTTCAATTACACTCTTCATTTTCATGTAGGATGCTCGTGAATTAGTAAATCCATCTTGGTAGTTGTACATGCAGCACAGATTCAGTTAGCTCCATATCACTGGACTGTAACAGTGTGGGTAACTTTTTGAATAAATTGGCAATCAACAATACATTTCTGTGAAGAAGTTCTGTTTCTAGACGATTGACAGTTTGTATACTAGAACTGCCACTGGTTTCTAAGTAAGTACACGACTAAGTACATTGCTAGAAAACTTATTATGGCTGTAAAACAAATTGGTTTTGCTCATATTTGAGCAGAAGAAGATGTTACTCAAACGCCTTCCTTCCTACCCACGTGGTTCTGTGTCGAGCAGTGAAACCTGTTTTGTAGTAGTGGGTTGCGCTCTATGTAGACCTCTCACGACAAATAACTTAAGGAATCTCCTCTTGCAGGTGATCTGATAGGGAGCACAAGCTCGTGGAAATTTCACATATTCTGTGTGCTTTGCGTGAATCCATCCTGGTACTTCCCTATTATTCCCTTTCCATTAAAATAAATACTCAATTTTTAACCGAATCGTTCTCCCTGATAAGCCTAAACTCAAGGACACAATGTCTCCTGGCCCATTCTTTTTACACATATTCACATATGTGTTGGCATGAAAAGCCGTTTGAAAACGTGCTCCATTTGTATACTACAATGCAGCTGATGAAAGTTTGAGGTTTTTCGTCTAAAATTAAATTATACTTTTGAGTTGGCAAATTAATGGAGAAATTAATTAAAGATATTTATGGTTCAAAACTAAAAGGAAGACACTTGCTGGCGTGTCCTTCAGCCCGGAGTACTATTGGACTATTTCATTCTTTTCATAAGAGTTAAAGGTGCCGTTCCCCAAGGCGTCTCGCTTTAGTACATCGTAGCGCAGGGGATCGTGGGTTCGAGTCCCGCCTTTGGGCATTGGTGTTATATGTCTGTGTGTAAGAAAGAAAACAGCAATTCAGTAATCATACAGCAAACAAAGTAAAGACTAAATTAGGTAAATCAAACTAAAGCTCCGGAACTGTATTTTAAAAAAAAAGTTGCCGAGCAAATAATTTAGGCTTGTTATTGTGAGAGTGTACTTGATGTAATATAGCAATCTTTAATAGTGAAAACTCCTTTCAAAATATTTCTCTTCAGAGTTACGGTGAGTTATTAAGCAACAATTTGTATGTCCACACAAGCTTCTACATCAAGACAGGATTGGTGAAATGTTAGAATAAGCACACATTTGTGCTCATCAAAGCGCATCCATATTCAGTCATTGAACCTCCACATCTCAATACTGTACATAACATCTCAGAGCTCGAGTTAAATGTAAAATGCTGAGATTAGCTTTCGAGAAAACTGCATTTATAATCGCCATAGTTTTTCAAGTTTTGCGGTTAATTCTAAAATAAAAAGCGGACCTCGAAGGACATCTCACAGTGGAAAGCGTGCTTTGTTTTTATCCAGTAAACTCAACAGCTGCTATTTGCACCTAAGGAAATGTTTTGTCTTTAATAATTTAAAGCAATTTTGTTAAACATTTGTTTTGTGCATAATTTCTCTTAGATATCTCTTAGGGTGAGATATTACTGTCATTTAAGAACCAAAAGCAATTAGATAAATTGTTCTTAAATATCACTTGGAATGAAAATTAATTCCTCTGAAGGAATATCATTCGGCAATACAATCTACCTGACAGAAATTGCATTAATTCAAAAATATACCTTCCACCGGGAACGGAGCTAGCCAAATATACATTGTATTCATTCTAAGTGGTTTGTCTTCCCCATATATATGAGAGGGGGCAAAAAGAAAAATGTCATATACATTCCCAATGGTTTATCTCCTCCTTGCAATGGGGCGAGCCAAATGATATTTTATCCATACCTTGTGGTTTGTCTGCGTTTGGGACGTAGAGAACCGAATGACATATTTGGTATCCATTTCCAATCATTCCCACTCCATTTAGAAGATAAGAGTCGAATGGGATATATTTTATGCAATCCCAGTAGTTTATCTTCCGTTTTGGACGAAACTAGCCAAATGACATAAACTGTACTATAGATTCCAAATGTTTGTTTCTCGCTTGGGATGGAACGAACCTAATGACATACAATGTGCCAATTCTCAAAGATGTATCCCTGTCTTAGATCCTAGCCAGTCGAATTATATACTTTGCATGTATTCCCAAGAGTTTATCTCCTTGTGGGGACGGAACGGGTCAAGCGCAATATGTTGTATTCATTTCCAATAATTTATCTCCGCATAGATCCAAGCCAGCAAAATTAAATTAATTTTAACTGTTCCCGATGGTGAATGTTATATCCGTCCTAAATGTATATTTGTAATAGAGGACAGCAAACGAGCAATCTAAACCAATTTCGGAGCTCGGTGTTGCTGGTCTCTTTGGATGATCACTCGCACACGTGTTCTTCTTCTTCCGCTCACCCTATTTCGTCCGAGGGAGGGATTCGCTCGCTGGTCATACTCATTGTTAGCCACGAAAGCAACACAGCGTAACTGGTTCTCGACACAGCCTTATGTTCGTGGTGCAGCTTCGCTTTCGTAGCTTAGGTGGTCCATGTCAGAAGTAGCAGAGTATTTCACGATGATGGTAGTGCTGTAGTGTTGTGGCTAGTATCTCTGCTTATCATACTCTAAAGGTGTGATCAATTTTCCGCGGTTAAGAATTTGTGTTTGCTTATCTGTTTCGTTTTGTAATATTGCATACAGCTTTACATATAAAGCTACATATAAAGAAGTAGACATTTTACGCGAATGGAACAAATCTGCACAAATAGAACACTCAGATTATGTTATCTCTAAGTTAGCTCTAGCTTTCTATGGTTTTCCAAATTTGTTCCTTATTTGGTTTGAAAATCCAAATAAGGGAAGCTGTTACGGCATTATAAGAGAATATAAGAACTTAATTACTTTCCACTAGTTCAAATAGAGGTTTGAACAGAGACTTAAGCACAACCACCGGTGTACGGGCAAATAACTGTGACACATCATACAGAGAGTCTCAGGTAACATTGACGGGACAACTGCCATCCGCCGGACCGAGACCCGGCGCGACAACTCCCGGTCCCGCGCGCCGTCAGCGCTCGGTAGTGATTTGGCATTTCCTGCTTCTTCTGCTATAAGTCACATACACACCCACTCACACTCAATGAAATAGTAGACCTTGGAGTGAGTGGGTGTATTTACACGTATTACAGTGTGGTTGCATATTCACTACGCGAGAGTGTGTACATGTTAAAAGCACTTCTCAGGACGATGTATTCGCGCGGAAAAGCTAGACGAAATTTAGGCTTATATTTTCTTCGTGTAGTAATAAATACTGCACCTCGTGGATCGGTTTAACCAAGCAGGTTCTGTGAATAACAAGAAAAGGCAACAAACCCGTCACGTTCTTACTGAAGAAAAACTTGACACAAACGGTGCTCCCTTGGAGCGTAGTCCTAGGACATTTTGAGGCGGTTAGGACAGCAGACAGGAATCTCGAGAGCATCAGCTCATAGAGCAACAAATTCAAATTAAAGCCCTCACTAATAATTATAGTATCTCGCCAATTACAAAGCCACAAAAATTTACTAGGACTACGCTATCCATGCAGGTGAGTATTACACTGCTGACATTACAATTCACCTACAATGGCATTAACCAAGTTAAGTAGCTTGCTGTATTATTATGTTAATATTAAACAATTTACATCATTTTTGCAAGCATTTATGTTACGATTTTCAGCTATCATCAAACCTATGAATATATGTAGGTGTCCATAACCGAAGTATTTAGAGCATTATATAATTAGAAGCCCTCTTGACCTTCTACCATGAGTGTTATTGGAGAGAAAATTACATACAAGGATGAGCAGAGGAAGCAACCAGAAAGAAACGTCTCATATGCTAGAACCATAAAACGTTGGCTATTTCTCCTTTCAAAAACTGACACTAAAATAAAGTAAGCTATAGCTTGAGCCTTATTGCGAAAATGATAAGCACTTTATTGTCATTTTATGGTGATAACAATGTTTCCTATCATTTATACAATTTGCTGTTGCAATAAAATAGTTCTTGTGGTAAGCTTTTTTCGACAAAATGATACAAGTTCCTTTTCCGTACCCTTATTATGACCATATTGACATTGTTTCTTCCCTCAATTCTGCAGCTTGGGCGTCACAGTCGTGTGATATTGTCGTAGGGACACTTAGAATTTCGGCAAATCAAAGTGTCCATTTACAGTTTTTTAAAAAATACAGTGAAATGTGGCCCGTTGAACATATTAAATGGTCTTATGTGTGCAGCACATATTTCAACACATACATCTCGAAAACTTTTGCTTTATTTCGGAAGTTATACGAGCTTTACTGCTGCAAGAACTAGTTTTGCAACATATTATCTTATAAGAGCTGTGGCCCTAAAGGTCTTCACAGTTTTGCCTGAGAAGCAACAAACAAAGTCTGTGTTTTGTTTAGCTGGATCTTGTCGTTTTCTTCCCCTAATTTAGTCTAGAAGGAGATAGTAAAAAGTTTTTACTTTCATCAACAACAATAAACTTTCTGTTTTATTTCTTTTTCTGTATCTGTTTGCACCTTTACCTCGGATACATGTTTGAGTTTCTACTTGAAGTAAACTCGCTTGAATTTTCATCGATCTTGATTTTTACATAAAGAATCGCCTGGTATTTACCTGAGGTAAGTACCAGACAGCCGAGCGACCAATTCCACCGAGCGCTCGTTGCTTCTTCATTCATTGGTAACATTTGATATTTACGCAAGGGACCTTCACTGCTTTCTGTTGCAATCACCCGTTTGTGTATGTATAAATAAATATGTATAAACAATTTTCACCAGGCATAGGCATTTCCAAATATTAAGGTGTTGCATTTGCGAAATTTGGAAGATCCACAGTATGTGATATGTTTTGTTGAAATTTACACCAGTTATTACCCATAATAATATTTTTGTCGTCCATCAACATTATAACTTGTATTTTTATTTCAATAATAATTTTGTATAGTTTAAATTCATTGCTGTAATAAAAAATAACTACGTAACGCACTTTTTCTTAAAAAAATATTCACATAGTAAAATCCAGTTTTACCGAAAAAGAGTTTACAAAAGATCAGTCATATAATTTTTATGTTAGCCCTAATTAATGCGGAAAGTTATTAGTTTTCGTACTCTTCAAAACTCTTGATTTTTCAAAATTTGATGAATGTATCTCAAAATTGGAGCATTATTTCGAAAATATGTGTGAATATTTTCTTAAATGTGCTTTCGAGAGGTACCATACAAGTTTTGAAACAAATTAGTGAGAAATTGCATCGGTGCAGCATTTTGAGTATTTAAAAGTGTTGGAAAAATTTGCGAGAAAGTAGAGTTTAAATTTTGGAATGTCTATTAATAAGTATGCGCTTACTTATTTATAGCTTCAAGTAATTGGTAGATAAAATGGGTCAATTGGACAGAAAGATATATTTTATTAAAATGTTTGAATTCACATCATTTTATTCTGATTTTTGTCACAATATTTTATCAAATTTTACTAATGCATACCTTAAAGACAGTAAGGAAGGAAATATATCCTATCTGTCACTGAATGATAGGCAAGGAGGTCATAGATAACAAACCTTCGACTACCCCCGTACAGCCTTTTGGCACTTGAACCGACTTTTACCTGTCGGTCAGTGACCCTTCGCCTCTATCGTTTTGTAGTCCTTGGTTTTGGTGTAAATAGCTTGAAACCAACCGCATAAGAATTTATATTCACTACAAGTCTGTTAACAGCTGCTTTTATTTTGAAATTTCTGTCAATTTAGACTTACGGGAACCTCATCGGCACCAACTTCATAAACAGCAGTGCTGCTGATGATGATGAGCACTTTTGAGTGTTGTCTCAGCTCCTAAATGAAGTGGCGTGTTATTTATGGACGCTCTTTAGCAGCTGTGGTTCTCAGCGTCCCAGCAGTGAAAGATCGCTTAATTTTGCTCAGGGGCCTCTATATCAGGCTTGAGGTTCTTTTACGAGCCGTAAATCTACGACACGGGAAGGAAGCCATGCTAAGGATTTTTACACCCGAAAAAATCCGTCGTCCTCCGCCGGATTTGAACCCACAACCTTGTGTATACGAAGTTAGCATTGTGACCATTACACCACGAAGAGCGACTACTCTCAGTTCCTATGTACTTAAGGTAAGATGCATGCTGAATTTGTTACTATAGAACAATAAGGGCTTCTATAGAAATTTGGGGAATATATTTCTAAAGAGGTGAATGAGTGGAGAAACTGGTGCAGCAATTAACCAACACATTTAATGACCTGTACACAATGAAGAGTTTAATTCACAGACAGGGTGTCTCTTTGTCATGAAAAACGAACATGTTATGGATATAAAGCGATAATGAAGCTATAATCAAGTTGGTTGTTTGCCATTTGGCTGCACAAATGAAGACTCTCGCTTTATTTCGGTTTTGTGTAGGGATTGAATATACATTTTTAGACAGGTATGGATAGTGTCCAAAGTCCAATTCACAATCAGCATTATGCTCCTTGAATTATATTCAGTGGATGACAGCACACTCGACCCGAAAAGCTTTTGTTGCATCAGTGAAGTATTAACGGCAAATCCATTGTCCTTACTTGATGCACATTCATACTAAATACATTCTTACTTACTCAAGTGTGAGCCCTGATTTTTCTTCACTTTGGTATCCACAATTTATTGAGTGAGTATATTATTAGCGTTTTTTGGATAGTGCTTAACGCCCATTTTTACTACAAATGACACCGCAGGCAATACATGGAATGAAGATGGAGCACCGGTGGAATACTCTGGTGGGTGAAACCGGAGAACCTGGAAAAAACCCGCCTCTGCACTGCTTTGTCCACCACAAGTTTCACATGTGTTCGCTTGGGATCGAACCCGGGCCGTCTAGGCGAGAGGCGAGGGTCTAACCACTCGGCCACGGCGCGGCTATAATTATTATTAGCGTGAGGTGAATGGCCACTCACTGCAAGTCTATTATATAACCATGGACAGACTTCGATGCGTCGATAACTATGCCATTCCCAGAACAAGCTTTGACACTGAACGTTAGAGAGGGCAGTGGATTTTGCGGTTATCGCTTTATTTTTATCAAAGATCTTTACACATATGGATAGTTAGCCGTGGCCGAAAGGTGTTGTCCACATGTTACAGCTTTCTAACATCATATTTCCTGTCTGTGCCTAAAAACAATTTCTTAGAACAAAAAGTACAATATCTGGACGTATAATACTTTGCAAAAAAAAAAATCGCTTTAACTGCTGTAGTTCTCAGCGTCCCATTCTATATCAGGCGTGAAAGACTGCTTAATTTCTCTCAGACGCTAATTTGTCATGCTTGAGGTTCTTGTATGTGCCGTAGATCTACCACACAGGACCAACGACGTTACTTTGCTTCTGAAGGAAGCCATGATAAGAATTTTTATGCCCCAGAAAGTTCATCACCTTCCGGCTAGTTTAAATCCGCCACCTTGGAAAACAGAGGCTAGAATGTTGCCCCTAAACCACTGAGGACGACAGATAATGCTTTGCGTACGTTCGTAGTGTTAAATATAGAATTTTATCAGGTAAAAGCGAGAGATATAGTTATTTTGTGTGCAGCGAGCAATCGAATGGTATTCAGTCAAAGGAACGTTATGTTAGTAACTTCTTGGGATTCCTGCTCATTTTAAAAACGTGGACTATGAAAATTCTATCCTCCTATTTTTTAACTCTTAAGTGATTTTAATAGCTATCATGCTCTAATGGCACAAAAGCCAGCATTATAACTAGGGAGTTGATGTACATGGCCTAAAAATCACTTTAAAATCATCAATAAAACGCTTTTATTACTAAGGTTACCTAAAATGAACAAAAATAACATAAATATTAGCATAAAGAGTAACATTTTGATTTTTAAATATTACTTGAAAGTTTTTTTTTAAATTTTAATACCTTACAATACATTTAAACCTCAACAAAAGCTTCCTAAGCAAAAAGATTAGCATCAAAACAGGAGTACCAATTGAATACAGACAAGCGTATGTATAATTACGTGATGTAATACTGTTGTGCTCTTTATATCTAGTATGTGCCAGGGACATTCATAGTTTGTGGTTCAGGGTTTTCCATTCATCATTTATTGTATTGATTCCCAGTATCTGAAAAAGGTATAAATGGTACAACTGTGATAATTTGTTAATATTTAAATTATAAAACATATTGTAGTTGCGCTACAGTAGAATTATGGAAATTTTGCACATAGTTTTGTAGCCTTCATTTCCTCTAGGATCAGTTTCAATTTATTGCAACCGATTTTGTCTATTGTTAAAATACATTTTTTGCTGGTTTCACTTTCAGCATTTTACTGCACTGAAATAGTGTATTAGAAACATGGCTCTATACTTCAGCTAAACTTCTCCACACCAAGGTTATAGGTAT
The DNA here is from genome assembly GCA_030762935.1 of Hymenopus coronatus. Taxonomy (NCBI): domain Eukaryota; kingdom Metazoa; phylum Arthropoda; class Insecta; order Mantodea; family Hymenopodidae; genus Hymenopus; species Hymenopus coronatus. The sequence goes on from CM060900.1 coordinate 364,484,390, forward strand.
AGATGATATGTAACCCAGACAGCAGGTGGGAACGGGAGGAGAGAACAGGTGGCAGCAAGTGGCACCTGTTCCCCCTCCTTCAATCCGTAGCCAAAAATAATACCAACGGACTGTACAGTACTTTTCCGAATACGATAACCCTGCCTCACTCTTCTTCCAAAGACTTTGTTAAAGTTTGCGGTTGGAAACCAACCCTCGCTGTTAACAAGAGTTTCACTTACTGGCCCCTTAACTGAGGCGCGATTCTCGACTTGCAAGCAGTGTCTCTAGGAAACCGATTTTTCTAACTTGCCACTCGCCCCTAGTGCAGGTTTGTCTTTTGTTTGCTAACGGTTATTGCCAAGTGGTAGGGGAGCGGTCCCGTTTGAGGGCCATCATATTTTGGAGGAAACTATAGTTGGCAATGATGACTCCAGGTCCATCTGACCATCTAGTATTTCGGAGAATTCCTAGTGGTATGTGTGCAGGGCACTTTGTTTGGATATGAAAAATGCTATAAGCTCTTGAGTCTTCATATAAGAGAATCTTAAACGCCAAAACGAATTAAAATGACCCAAAATGATGAATAGTAAAAAATGACTTTTCAAGTCATATCGGGAGAAAATGAACCAACAAAAAAAAAAAAATGCAAAAGAAAAAACCATTATTATTCTTTATTACAGCTTCAATAATTGATATGCATACCACTGCAGTTTTACTATTTGAAAATAAAAAATGCAATTTCATCACCATGCGCCCCCTAATTACCACCCCCCGATTAGCTACATAAATTTTAAATGCAGGTTCAATATAAACTGTAATAATGTTATTGCTTCGCATAAAAGATTGCTTTTGATCCTAATGAAAAGTGAATAAAGAGCCCCTCTCCCCCAAAAAACTAGAAAAGCTTCCGAAATTACTTTTTGTGAATTCTAAAAAACAACTTCAAGTGGTTTTCAAAAGCAAATCTAAAGACAAATTCTGAAAATGTGTAAATATCGAAAATTGCTGTACTACAGTTTTTCATTTTCATTTTTAAGACGCCTTAAAATGTACACATTTGTATGCTATTGCATTGAGTTGCCCATTCAGTCTTCGAACTATATGGATACATTGCTTTAACATTTTTGGTCTGTTGTGGGGGAACCTGTAAAATAGAAGCATAAATTGACAAAATGTGTTACATAACATGGAATTTCTTATTCATCATTATATAAGCATGTAAACTCCGGAACTGAATTTCAGTGACATTCAAATTAAACTACTGCATATCTTATTGTGAAAACCCAGGCTTCTATCTTGGCTGGTATTTTAATTATTGAGCCCATATATGACGCAATGAACACATGCATTTTTACTTTCTCTAGCACGTATGTAGGTACATAGTAAGGTAGGGAAAGCATTTCATTCCACCCAAAAATTCAATATTTAAATTCAATATCAAGATTTCATCGCAAATATATGTTTTCAGGTCTCTAAATCCCAAAAAAAGTTATTTTAAGAAAAATGTCCGTGTTTGTATATGTGTGTCTGTGGACAGCTTAGCCCCAAAACGAAAACACCGTTAAATACCAAACTTGGTATTTATGTTTAGTATCTTCCAAGAAGGAACACGAAGATTTTCAAGAAAGTCCCCCACTACAAACTATCCTTTAAAGGGAACAAATTTTGAAAATATCTTTTTCTCAAAATGGCTCTCTAATGATTTTGATTAAAATTCCGTATATTACAGATATTTATATGATAAAATGTATATTTTGAAATGTCTGTGAACATCTTCTGAAGACCTCTTTATTCTGGATGAGCTGTACATAATTTTGTATAGTGGTTAAACCGTGACAGCTAGACAAAGCTTGCTGCATAAATAATGTAGATCTCATTAGAACACATAATTTATGTCAAATATAGCTTTCTCTTAGAGTGGACCGTTTTCAAGATATTCCTTGTTATTTGATTCAATTTTAAACTACCTAACTTCTCTCAAACAGGACTATGGAAAGCGCACCAAACCTCAGTTATCTCGCTTTAGCGTAATTTATTCCCTTATTTCCCTTCTACTTACAAGGAAGCAAGTACTAACAACAATTCTGCTGAAGCTTATCTCGATTAGCATGAGGTAGATATAAGAATACTCTTTTATAAGAATAGTTTGTATAACGGCTTCAGAAAGTTATGTGAGTGGAACACATTGGCTTTTTTTTTTTTTTTTTCACATTAAGCATTTTATTCGATGGTATGTACTAACCCCAACTTCTCTGCTTACTGTCCAGCAATATGGCGATCACTAAATATGAGCGCTGTTTTTGTAACAAAACAGCAGCGCGCTCTCTATATACTTTAACTCGTTGATTTTCTATTCTATGGATACATATCCTTCTTCATGAGTTGTGTTGTGCCATGGTTTTCATTTGTGGATTAAAGTTTCGGAGAAATATCATAAGATTTTTCCAAATAACGAACATGAGCTTTACACAATTATAGACAAGCACTGCGCTGTGTTTTATTTTTTTTTTTTTTTTAAATAAGCATCTATATTGTTTTGCCTATCAGAAATAAATCCGGTTGGAAATGCTGTCCGAGAATTCAAGTCCTTTGATTTTAACAACAGTTAACGCATTATCTACTAACTGAAAGTAGACATTTACAAAGAGAAATCACTAAACAGGTGCTCCAGTGTCTATTTACCTCTTTAAATATTTCTACTTGCTTAAATAACAATGTACAGGCAACAGCTAGAAATCCTGAACCCAAACGACGCTAAAATCATTATTATCTGCAGATAGTGTTCCCTGTTTTCTACCAAAAAAATTTCGTTTTGAATGTCATACAGCTACGTTTGTGTTGTACACAGGCAAGTGACAGTGACAATGAGCTCATCTTTGCATTCTGTTTAAAGTAAACCCACATTATAAAAGTGCATAAATATGAATTCGTTATCAAATAATTTATCTATTTTAGAAATGGGAGTTGTGAGTTAAAGCGTTGGAAACCCGAAAATCACCAGCACATCCGCGCTGAATCGCAAGTTTCCCAGTACTTTAGTTTCACCGGTTACACATAACCTCAAAATTCTAAATTAGAAGATTATTCAGAGTGTTAGGAACATTCACACTTGTAGTTACGACTCATATGTTTAATTAATATTAATAAAAGGTTTAATAATGTTTCATATAACCTTTTTTTTTATTTACAAACCCTCAAAGAGTGCTATGAGTGCATCTCAGGTCTATATCGGATTTCACTAGAAAGATACACAAATCACACATCATTTTCACTCATTACCTACTCACTTTTCAGTTGAGTTTTGTTTCTGAATCTGGTATTGGCACTCAAGTGATATTTGAGTATGAGTGTCCCTCAAGTAATATCTGTGAATCTGACCCTTAATGTCATAATTTGAATTCTCTTGATAATCGTATTTTTTTAATAGCTGTGTGCATTCTCGTCTTCAGGTCAAAAGCTAAAAACACAAACGCATTCTTCTACTGGAGAGAGTGGAGAAACAGGAGTAGAAGACAGACAGAGGGTTCTCCAGAATCTGGAGCACAGCATTGCAAGAAGGTCACAATAGTGTTTTTTCTTCCCACCTTACCCTGGGAGGGAGGGATGAGAGGTAGGGTTGAATTACGACCAAATGTTGATATCACAAGACCTTCTAATATGAATAAGATATGTTTCTTTATGTCCAGTGTAAGCTAATGTAAACTCAGCAGTGTATGACCGAAGTAAATTCTTTAGCATTATGGTAGCATTCGAGATTTATAGAGAGATTCATTTGAATGTGAGTGTTTGAAAGAAAAATGATTAATTTTAGGAGGAATGATTGACAGTTGAGGTAGGAATATTGCCCTAATGTGTTTGTAGTATTTTCAGTTAATATTTTATAAAATATTCAGTTGTAACATTTCAATCATATTGCTGCGTTTGTAAGATTTGGGAAATATTACAACACTAACCACAGTAAAATAGCCATGTAATTTGCTGTTATAAAGAAGGAGTTTTGTTAGAAACAGGTTTCACCAATCTCTCAAAATTTATATGTGGCATAGGTTATGAAAATAACGAAGCTCCTTTACAATAAAATAAATAAAAAAAAAACGTTATATGTGGTTCAATCTACGTTCAGAAACTTCCGTTTTTCATCAATAACACGCTCTAACGAGTTCGGCAATCCTAATTATGGGTTATGCACCGTTTCTGATTATGCTTACGTTTGTAAGCAAAGTACCATTCCAGGTATATTTATACTTCAGGTCAACTGCTTAATCGAAACACAATAACACATTTTCTATAGTTATAGCTAAATTGCATTTGCAGAATTTGTGCAGCTGAGCGAATAGCTGTCATACTATCTGAACAAAAAGTGGTGCATATAAAACATTTCGTTCTCATAACATCTATGCATGAATGTCTGAGAATGAGATGATCCTTCACGCGATTAGGTAGAAATTGGAAATTTACTTTTGTGAAATACAATACAAGAAACGATGGTCTGAAATTTAGTGATAGAAGAAGATGCACCTTAGCACTTGCTTACCTACCCGGAAAAACGCGAAAAACTACTGTGTTCAGAGCAGTCGGCCCGACGGGAATCAAACCGGTGATCTTTCAAACGCAAGCCTCGCACATTAGACCGGAACCATCTCGATCAATGAAGAGAGTGTAAGGTGATATTTGCAAGCCGAGAATTAAATCTGATGTGTTCCATTTAAGCAACCTTCACTACATAATCATAAAAAAAAAATATTGTTACAAAATATTATACTACTTTCTACTTCGTGCTTTTTTTTATAGTGTTTAGCGCCCGCTTGTACAACTTTTGGCACCGCAGGCGATAACACTGGTGACACATGGGATGAAGATGGAGCACTGGTAGATGCGATGGTGGGGGAAACCGGAGATTCCGGAGAAAACCCGCCCCTGCGCTGCTTTTCCACCACAACTCTCACATGCAGTCGCTTGAGATCGCCCGGGCCGTCTAGGTGAGAAGCAAGTGGTCTAACCACCTTACTTCGTGCTAGTTGGGATAAGTATCAGTAAAAGTTGTTTTGGTGCTTAGTTCCTTTTAAGTAGAAGGTAAAAGGCAAATACACTAGATTACAGCTATATTCAAATACCTTCAAGGCCGGTCGCTATGCAATGTATTTGAAATTTCCTTCTCTTTTTATGACCACGATGAGAAAAAGTGAATAACATCTTAATACTGGAAAATTTAAAAAGCAATAAAAAAGGCATATCTCGAAAATGATTAGCCCTACAAAAATGTGTATGACATAAATTGCGTATTTTAGCCAGATCAGCATATTTGTGCAGTAAGTTTTTATCCAGCTCTTACAGTTTACCAGTTTTGACAAATGCCATTCAGAGTGGATAGGACTTTAGAAGCCATGCCTCAAAAATTATATATATATATATATATATATATAAATAAAATTATATATATAAATATTACTTACCATGTAAATATCTGTAATATACGCTATTTTAATCAAAATCATTAGAGCCACCTTTGAGAGAGCGAAAATGTCGAAAACTCTTCCATGTAAAGTGTAGTTTGGGTTAAGCGGGATTTTCCTGAAAATCTTCATATCACATCCTTAGAAGATACCGAACTAAATGCCAAGTTTATCCAAATTTCCTTTTTGAGTTATGCTGTCTACACAACTCACACACAAACACAAACACCCACACGCCCACAAAAACAGAAACACAGCTAGGACCTTTTTCGAAAAGTGATTTTATTTTTTGATTCGTCCTCAAAATATGTGCTTCCGGTGAAATCTTGGTATCGAAATTTTGGGGAAATACGAAACCCTGTCTACTCTCTATGTACGTACATAATACTTGATAAAGAAGGTATAAATGATAAGTAGATACTGTGTTAAACCCTATCCCATGCTTCTCACGCTGACTTGCGTTAGGTTTTATTAACGTGATATTTATTTCCCCAAAGAACACCAGGTATACGGCTGCTCATAAGTTTTCCCCCATATAATAACGCCGATACATTATGGCGATTCCCGACAATACTATATTTAAACCTTTCCAAACCAATGGTGCCATACGGTATCACTATCTGTGTTTGTTTTTCGAGATGGGTAAAGTTAGTCAATAACTCTTTACCCTCATTGTGTGTATTTCGGTATTTTTTATATTTATTTAATTTACACGACTTAGAAAAGTAAAAGCAACATTAAAATCTCTTCAAAATATTTATTTTCTAACAAATGCAGAACTTTATTTCGCTACAATGTTACCAAAGTCAAGTCAACACATAGATATGCCAATCAGCGTTCATTTTACTTTGGCTCAACCCTTCCTTTATTACAGCAGTCAACCTAGGTTAACCTGTGATAATGGAATCGTGATTAGAGATGCTCAGTGTTTTAGAAGTTTAAACAACCAAACTATCTATAAGAGATCAGGTACAAACTAACTTTTTACGGCTAATATGCAATATATTGCGTCAGTTTTCAAAAAGCAATTTCAATGGAAAACAAATCGGGCTGTAAAGTGTTAAACTGCCAATGACCTCAAAATTAAGCAGCTTCAAGCTAACATTGTACATTAAAACTATTTCCTTCCCCTATTACAGCAATAAAATATGTATACAAAAGGCGCAATCTTATAATGTATGCTTATGATATTAGCTTTCCAAAGAAACTGTAAAGAAAATCTAGACTGGCCTTCTGAAATAAAAATTTAGTGTGTTACATTCACAAGATTCTCTCCACATATTGTGTAACAATTTTTTTTTATAAAAGCTTATTCTTTTATTAGGGTCGTCTCCTTAGCGCGGTGGTAGCGCAGCTGCCTACCAAGCGGGAGACCTGGGTTCGATCCCCAGTACCGGCGTGGGGATTTTTCCCCCGCTGGGAGACCTGGACCGGGGTGCACTCAGCCTCGTGAGGTCCCTGGGGGGCCAATTGAGGAGCTACTTGATGGAGAAGTAGCGGCTCCAGGTCGTGAGGACCGCATTAACCGGCCGGGAGGGGCTCGAGGCGCTGACCACGTCTCACCCTCCAGTACTGCACCCCATCCATGACGTCTGTAGTGGACCGAGATGGGGGACGCAGCGGCCGGGCGGTAGGCCAAGGCTCCCCGTGAGCTGTCGTGCCATGGAGTTGGTTATTCTTTTATCTACTTTATGCTAGTCAATATAAACATTGACAGAAATTATCTCAATAGTTAGTTTCTTATAAGTAAGTGGAATAAGGAAATGCATTAGGCTAAGGCCATTGCCAAATCCTTTAAAAGCTGCCGGTATGTGATACAATTGAAAATCGGTTAACTTTGCAATGGTCAACCGTAAAACAAAAGAGAACTGAAACGAAAGATGACTTCCCGTTTGAGAAAAGTTTAGGAAGCCTAAAATTAAAACAAATAAATTAGAATATCTCGGAAACGGTTAATTCTAAAAAAAAATGTACATGACACAAATTGTGTGTTTTAACGAGGTCTACTTTTTATGCGCGATAAGTTTTCGTCTCTCTCTTGCGGTTTACCAGTTATACAAAAGTCGTCCAGAATGAAGAGTGTTCACAGGGTTTTCCTGGAAAATTCAAGATAAACGTTTTATTTCTCATATAATTGTCTTTAATGTACAGTATTTTATTCCAAATTTTAGATACATTTTTGAGAAAATTCGAAATTTTGAAAAGTCTTCCATATAAGGGGTAGTTGCGGTGGCGAGATTTTTTTTCTGAAAATCTTCGTGTAGCATCCTCGCTAGATATTAAATTTAAATACCAAAAATTAGTATTATTCGACTTTTCTTTTTTGAGACATTGTCCACAGAAACACACACAAACTGGCCTTTCTCTTAAAAACATATTCAGGGGGCTCCAAACATGCATTTCCGGTGAAATTTCGCTATCAAATTTTTATGTGGAATACAATACCTTCTTTATCTACTATATGCGTTATACATACACGCTAGAGAAAGTAGAAAGAGCATATAAGGGGTTAGGAGCAAACGGACATAAGTGCCAAAATAAAAAAAAATTGGCATTAGTATACGCCAAGTGTAGCGGAAGAACGAGTCTGACTTGGGACAAAACAGTGTAAGATATATCGGTCATGACACTACAATCAAGCATGTTGACTCAGAACCACTTCATGAAAGTGTTGTTTTGGCTGGTGATAGAGGAAGACATGTACACTCATAACTTTTTGCCTCCTAAGTGTTTACGGTGAGCCAAGTGAAGTAAATGGCTGTGTGCTATTGCACTCTTAAATAAAGTTATAAATCTTATGGAAGAGAAAAGTGATTTTTACACTGGCATGAGTTTCTCTACTCTCTATGGTAGACCTGGCGATCATTACTCCCAAAGTGTGAACACAGTTTGCCCTCCCCTTCTTGCCTGTAGTGGCGACTGACACTATACATACACACGCGCCAGAGGAAACCGGTTTTCTCTGGTAGCGACGGGCTCGGTATTTAGTCAAGCTGCTACGGCAATTCCACACCTAAAGTGGTCGCTGTGCTTTGGAGGTCACCTAGGGGAGGGAAGAGGAGAAGAGCTCCACACTTTGGGAGTAATGTTCGCCAGGCCTGTTCTATGGTTTATTAATGGCTATACTAACTGTTGACACGCAAGCTTATTTTTCTACTACATTCTAATTGAAATAAATATTTGCAGAAAAAACTTCATTACACATTTTATCATACCTACAAAAGAAATAGCGGTAGTCAATATGCTTATCAACTGAACGCTGTATGGTGACCGTAAAAGCCCATACCTTTCTCTTTCTTTCTGTCTGTTGTAGCGAAGAACAATTGAAAGTCGACTAGTGTTTTAAAAAAAATCGCATGTTCCTCTCACATGAATTGTTCTACTTGTTCTGCAAACTATTGTTACAAAGTATTATTCTTTTTATCTACATGATGCTAATCAAGACAAATATTAACAGAAATGATCTTATTACTTGCTTCCTTTCAAGAGGAAGAGAAATAAGGCAATGCACTAGGTTTAAGCGATAGCGTTGCTATGCGATTGACAATGAATTTTGGTTATCTTTCAATTGCCAGGAGTAAAATGAAAGAGATATGAAACAGAAGCATACTCACCCTCACGAAGTGACAGAGCCCATAGGACATAAATATGATATTTTGCATTTAAGGGTCCTTAAAATATATACACCTGGTGAAATTTCGGTATCGAATATTTCGTTGGAATACAGTGCTTCCCTTAGTTACTATATGTGGTAGATAACGTAACCGGAACTTGAAACATTTTAAACTTAACTTCAAAGTTTATCCTCTCTCTTATTGTATTGTCTCTCAACTTTAATCAAGTGGTTAGGCCGAACACGTTTTGCTCCCTATTTCAAACTGTAGTATACTCTTTGTTATTTTAACAAAACTGAGATGGTCATGCTTTAAACTTGTATTATTTTGCTGCTACAAAAGAATATACATTGCAAATTTTATTTTATTGTCCATAAAATTAACATAAATCTGTAATTCTCTGAAGGGAAAAGGTGTTCAAATGACATGAATTGGAAGTAAAAGAGTGCTTACAGGTTTGTACGAAAGAACATTTTATGCCAAGAGTAATAATTACTTTGCTTAAATATAAAGTACTACGTGTAACAAAACTGTTGTAATAGCACTTTGATTAACGTCCACAAAATATAAAATAGGATCCAAACTTTGTAGCTCTTTCTCAAAATTACTCGTATGTTTTTGGGTAGAATCCCTTTGCTTCTAACCCCTCATAGTTCCCTTCTGATACATAATGAAATGTTCAGGAATCAGAATATAACCAGATTTAAAGGTTACAGAGGAAGTGTATCAAATCCATAATGATAACACTTTCAATTTGCAAATTTGGATAAAATAAGTTTAGTCGGCAGAGTTTGAACTAAAACACTAAACTATTCTGATGTATCAAACATGCTACAGACCAATTAATCACGGCTAGGTTCCATTTCATTTTCATATTAGGAGCCTTTTATTCTCTATATTGTCTTATTCTCTATATTGGCCGATTTTTACAGGATTTAGAAAGGTTCCCATATATCAAGTGGTTCAACAGCGCCTTATTTCACGTATGTAAACAACCCTTTGTGTATTGAAAATGTTGTAAAATTCAACGAGGCATATCCAGGCAAACACCGTTCAGTGGCGGTGTTAGCAAATGGCAGGCTCAACCTTCATTCTACACCTCTTGCATATCTGAAGAAACATGAGGGAATCGCGCTCATTGAGAGGTTGTACTCAGATTAGTATTAGGATCCGTGATGATATTCAGACAGTGTAAACAGTGCATAAACGTTAACTGTTTTCCACTTGAGTTACAAAGCCTTGATTTCTGAGAGAATAAATCCATCTTTTAGATTGACATGTTATTAAAAATATGTCTTTCACCTAGCATAATCGCCTATAGCTAGTTTTGTAATTGTATATATGCTGTTCGTATTTAAGATAAGAGACTAGTACCATTGGAGGGTTAAATCAAAACATTAAGGCACCCTAGCAGAAATCATGCATGGGAACACATAGTGTTTGACTGTATTGTTGTTATTATTATTATTATTATTATTATTACTATTATTACATTACAATAGTGTTTCTTACAAGGATTTAACATTCATATGAAATGTAATGTACAATCTACCTTACAATTGCTCTTCTTACTAAAAGGTGTTTATGTATTACTAGTCGGGAATGTCAAAAAGGCTCTGATTTTACTAGGGTGAGTTTTAGCTCGGTCTAAGGTATTTTACCAGTAGAATGGACCGAGAGAGGCAGAGAGCTGAGCAATGAATAACGACAAACGAAACTAAATTAAATGTCATGACCACAGTAAGACCCACACACATGTTATATATTAAAATTACGTATTTACTTAGTTTACCCTCCTCATAGAAGAACTTATGCACAAATGCGTAGGGTCCGAAGAATGTTTAGGAGCTGAATCAGAGAGAAGAATCCAGAACAGAGGATCAACCGTTAGCCAGGAATGAGCGTGAGGAAGAACATGATATTGTAGCAAAAAGCTCTTTATTTCTTCTAAACTGATTACAAACAAGGGCTTTATTCCGATGCTTCCGCGACAGTTCTGCAGTACAGTTTTCTCTCGTGACTTCGACATATCACAATTCTTGTCTCGTCGCTTCGACGCAACTGTTGCACACTGTGTACCCACATTCGAAACTGAGCCACCTGGCTTGCAGCTCTATTATAGCTGTCGAAGACGTCAGCAGAAATTTCCAGAAAAAACAAACATGTCCATGTCGCCCAGGTGACGCATTCCAGGACTTTGATTTAGTGTTAATTTTACGACTCCTGTGATATTGAGTGTGACCACTTAAAGGATGCCGATCACACGCGTACAGCAATCAGCTATAGGCTTTCCAAAGCAAACCGCTAACACATGTGGGGCCAGCAAGTCGCAGTAAGGTGCAGTCACTATGTCAATGAAGACGAAATGGATGAAAGCAAATGTGATTGTGGAGAAATTGGTGAAATGAATGGAGAGAAGCTGAAGAATTCGAAGAGCATCAACCCTTATCTGGCTTCCTCCACTACAAATTCTACATGTGGTCCCCTGGGATCGAATCCAGACTAAATTGGTGAGAGGCGAGTTGATTATTTGAATACGGCAATAGGTTCCTGTATATATTATGTGTGTATATATATAAGTATATATATATATATATATTATGTGTGTATATATATATATAATACACAATAAGTAAAAATTCAAAATCAAAAGATTTCAATGAACTTCTCTTCTATATCCTAGCAAAAACAACAGTCCAATTTTAAAAGAACTTTGTTGGAGAACCATGTCTTATTCATCTAACTAATACTTTAGGCAACTGAATTCCATTATTTCAAGCAGGAAGAAGTTTCGCAATATATTTGCATATATATCTATCCATTTTGTTAAAAATAGTATATTTATCCATTTCGAATTCCAACGAATAACAAATTACTTTAAATGAAAAATACACAAGTCCAAAATATGAAAACAAAGCATTTCAAGATAAAGGCAAAAATCTACTCCAAGAAACACGCGTTAGTAGGTAGCAAACGGCGTCTTCTCCGTAATAGTGTATAAATGTCTGATGTAAACATATTAGGCCGTTGGCAGTATTTAACGTGACAGAAAAAAAATGCCGCTATCTGATTGACTAATATTTTACATGACCAAATGTGTCATGTGTAGCGTCCAGGCTGAAGATGTGCCTCTTATAATATATGTTTTACACCACATCGAATACTTGAGACTTTGAAACGATTCTCACAACGGGATTAAAATTAATTATGTAGAGATTATGGAAACGGAAGACCTACTAAAATTAAGGTAGTTCATCCATAAATTTCACCAAATATTGAATTTTTTTCATAATAAAACTGGGTTAATCCTAAAATTTAAGAAAATGTACCCCTTTTTGTAGCACTTAAGACTTTTGAACTATTAATTATCCCAAGGTATAAACAGAGAGTACATGACTTTCAACAGGCACGCTCAACTTTAAACCTTATTTTCTCTCAAACCTTTTTTCTAAAGTTTTCCATACTCAAAATTCTCCACACCATGTACCCTTTTGCGAATTTGTTTTATGATATTTATACTATCTCGCAAGAGTACATTAAAATTTTCATTTACTTTTTCAAACTCATTTTTCAATTATAAGAAATAAATTATTAACTCTCAGTAATTCGTTTTATACAATAATTAGGATTTATATAAACATAATGATATAACAAATAATGTAATGTTAAACCTGAATTCCGAAGTGCATATTTTTAAAACTGCACTTTAGTAACCGTTTTTGATACCTAGAATAATGAATTTAGACAAGAAAGTGTTCTTATTTAAATAGCTTTATAAGTTATGCTTTTGAAATATGATAAAAAGTCACTTTTTCTATGTGTAATAACGGGTATAGATTTATATATACATATATCTTATATAGGGTACGCTTTCCAAAGTTTAGAGATGCATTAGCTTAAATTAAGAAAAGCATCCATCTTCACCAAAACCTATCATAAGTGGTGTAACCAATAGAGTTAAATATAACATGAATAAAGTAGTAAAGATTTGAAAATAATTGCAACGTAATTGTACTATCTTATACAGTCTCTCTCTCTCTCTATTTTATTTAAGTAACACCTAACTTAGAGAGAGAGAGAGAGAGAGAGAGAGAAATGGGGAAAGATGATTTTGCGGTAACCTAATTTCACTTTCGGGTGGTCCCGAATTCCATTGGGTCAGTCTCCCTGATCTTGGGCTTTCAAGGTATGTAGGTTAATGCTGGGATTGTTTCTTTCCTACCACGAGTTTTCTGTCCATCATTTCCTTTCTCCTGTTTCACCTACATAAGCTCCAGGGTTGCAGGACAGGTGATATGGACTATTGCGTTTTGCATGTCTCCCTGGTATCTTTGAGGATTGCTCATTCCTGATGGTGATGCAGACTCGCGTTGGCGTCTGAATTGATGTCATTCTAGAACTGTTAGGGACGTCCTTGCTAGTGCACATTGTAGTCCGGATTCAGTCATCCTTTGGGTGTTCTCCCCTTCCTCGCAAGAGTCACCTGAGTTACAATAGGCCTGATGAGCTGGTTTACGTGTGGTGTTGAGCTCCAGTGGCTGGTCCCCTTTGACTGTTCTATCATATCCTCTTAGAGAGGGAGAGAGAGAGGGAGTTACAATATTAAGCCCTATCTCATATTCTTTCTTAGAATAAGAGTTCCTGAGAACTTGACCTCTTCCAGAGAAAACGTCGTTCATTTGCATTTACTTGTATCCTCACCTAGGGTCCACAGTCTACACATTTCGGCAAGGTCAAAACCAATACTTGCTGTGATATCACATTACGTTAAGAAGCACTCTTTGGTCTTATGATATGAATAATAAAAAAGTGAATGAGAAGACATTATACATCAGAAACACTACAGAATTTACATCAAAATATCACATAATAGCCAAAATAGTCAGTTATTCTGTGATGTAGTATTGGTATAATGAATTATCCACTTTGCTCTTCAAACCAGCTACCATTGACGAAGTGAGACAATCTAGTTGTGTTAAAGTGACTGTTTCTGTTGATAGTGTGTGCTCTATACGGTATGCACTGACGGTCTATGTCTCTGCAGAAAGCTTATGGTTCCCACGAGTTGCAACTGTAGCAAAATTTCAGTGACAGAAGTATTCTTTTGCTAAAATTTAACCACATTCGCGCCACTAAGGAATATTTAATTCCTTCAGTTATCCTCTGAATCAAAAATGCAACGATGATTGGGACGTCTTCTAGCATGATGAACACAACCTTCTTAGTGGCCTTACATGTATGTATATCCAATCCATATCCTTTGCATTGTGACATAGGTGGTCGAAAAATGAACTTAATACTTATTTATGTAATATTTACTGGGTCACTAAGGATAAAAAATTCGTCTTAGCTCATCAGCAGCATAGGCTATAAGAATAGCATTATAAATAAAATGTTAATATTTTATTACTAGAGTTTATATATGTACCTAAACCACAGAATATGCAGTCTGTCGGGATGGTCCAATTGGTTAATACCAAGGTTGCGGATTCAAAGTCAATCCAGACTGATGAATTTTAAGTGTACTTAAACACAAGAGCCCCATATCAGTAAAAGAACTATTGCGAGACGAAATTCCGACACACCGGTGGTGCTGCTGTGATTCTGGCAATTGACAACGTTGTTAACAAAGAGCAAAAATTAAAGAATGTATCAAATAATAATAGAAGTAAAACTATTTTAGTATAAATTCGTCAATATAGGAGCTGTTTGAATAAAAGAAAAATAAAAACGCTAGAGATGGGCGCAGTCGCAGAATACGATATTGCTAAATATTGCATCCTTTCTCTTCTTGGAAACAGATCGGTTCCAAGACTTACTGAACGTTGTTGAGGGGTGTCAAAGCCATTCTTACTATACAGAATGGAATTAGACAACGGATACAGTACACAGCCTAAAAGAGTATAGCAGACATGTCACTCGTCTGAGGACTGTTGTACAGTTGTGCTGTGCTGTGGAGAATCGATACAATACACAGTCTGAAACGGCATAGCAGACATGTCACTTGTCTGAGGACTGTTGTACAGTTGTGCTGTACTATGGAGAATCGATACAATACACAGTCTGAAACGGCACAGCAGACATGTCACTTGTCTGAGGACTTCTGTAAATTTGTGTTGTGCTATGGAGAATCGATACAATACACAGTTTGAAACGGCACAGCAGACATGTCACTTGTCTGAGGACTGTTGTACAGTTGTGTTGTGCTATGGAGAATCGATACAATACACAGTCTGAAACGGCATAGCAGACATGTCACTTGTCTGAGACTGTTGTACAGTTGTGTTGTACTATGGAGAATCGATACAATACACAGTCTGAAACGCCATAGCAGACATGTCACTTGTCTGAGGACTGTTGTACAGTTGTGCTGTGCTATGGAGAATCGATACAATACACACTCTGAAACGGCATAGCAGACATGTCACTTGTCTGAGGACTGTTGTACAGTTGTGCTGTGCTATGGAGAATCGATACAATACACAGTCTGAAACGGCCTAGCAGACATGTCACTTGTCTGAGGACTGTTGTACAGTTGTGCTGTGCTATGGAGAATCGATACAATACACAGTCTGAAACGGCATAGCAGACATGTTACTTGTCTGAGGACTGTTGTACAGTTGTGCTGTGCTACGGAGAATCGATGCAATACACAGCCTGAAACGGCATAGCAGACATGTCAATTGTCTGGGGACTGTTGTAGATTTGTGTTGTGCTATGGAGAATCGATACAATACACAGTTTGAGACGGCATAGCAGACATGTCACTTGTCTGAGACTGTTGTACAGTTGTGCTGTGCTACGGAGAATCGATACAATACACAGTCTGAAACGGCATAGCAGACATGTCACTTGTCTGAGGACTGTTGTACAGTTGTGCTGTGCTACGGAGAATCGATACAATACACAGTCTGAAACGGCATAGCAGACATGTCACTTGTCTGAGACTGTTGTACAGTTGTGCTGTGCTATGGAGAATCGATACAATACACAGTCTGAAACGGCATAGCAGACATGTCACTTGTCTGAGACTGTTGTACAGTTGTGCTGTGCTATGGAGAATCGATACAATACACAGTCTGAAACGGCATAGCAGACATGTCACTTGTCTGAGACTGTTGTACAGTTGTGCTGTGCTATGGAGAATCGATACAATACACAGTCTGAAACGGCATAGCAGACATGTCACTTGTCTGAGGACTGTTGTACAGTTGTGCTGTGCTACGGAGAATCGATGCAATACACAGTCTGAAACGGCATAGCAGACATGTCAATTGTCTGGGGACTGTTGTAGATTTGTGCTGTGCTATGAAGAATCGATACAATACACAGTCTGAAACGGCAGAGGAGACATGTCACTTGTCTGAGACTGTTGTACAGTTGTGCTGTGCTATGGAGAATCGATGCAATACACAGCCTGAAACGGCATAGCAGACATGTCAATTGTCTGGGGACTGTTGTAGATTTGTGCTGTGCTATGAAGAATCGATACAATACACAGTCTGAAACGGCAGAGGAGACATGTCACTTGTCTGAGCATTGATAGCTGTGTACTACACAGAACGAAAACAGTACACAATACTAAATATCATTGGTCTGAGGACTGGCAGTTGCACTGTACTATACAGCACGGGTACAACATTCAATCTGAAACAAATAGCATGTTGCCACAGTCTGAATAACGGCATTTGTACTGTACTGTACAAGACTCAAACCGAGTTTACGATGAACTTTACTTAAGCTGACGGGATGTAATGTGTAGGTAAGAAATGCTGCTAAACTGAAGACCTATTAGGATGCACTTAATTCAAGGTAACAGAAATAACCCTTAATAGGTAGTTCGTTTTTATCTCTTCATACCACTATTTCACGCTGATTGGTTGTAATTACCATGTGCCACCACTTAACCTAAAGAAAGAAAGGCTTGACACTCTCGAACTCTTAAGATACGTCGCCACGTTAAGTCGATCTTAAACACCTAATTTAGTACCATGTGCTGGACTTTCAAGTTACGCCACGTTAAGCCTGATTATGTGTAGTTCACCGTAATCCCACATTATACAGTGCACAATCTGTAAAGATATAACACGTATGTAATTGGTTTTTTTAGAGGTGGCAGTTGTCCTAGTCCTACACCCTACAGCACGGATACAATACACAATCTGAAAAGATATAGCCTACAGGTCACAGTATTTTTAGAAGTGGCAGTTGTCCAAGTCCTATACTCTACAGCACGGATACAATACACAATCTGAAAAGATATAGCCTACAGGTCACAGTATTTTTAGAAGTGGCAGTTGTCCAAGTCCTATACTCTACAGCACGGATACAATACACAATCTGAAAAGATATAGCCTACAGGTCACAGTATTTTTAGAAGTGGCAGTTGTCCAAGTCCTATACTCTACAGCACGGATACAATACACAATCTGAAAAGATATAGCCTACAGGGCATAGTATTTTTAGAAGTGGCAGTTGTCCAAGTCCTATACTCTACAGCACGGATACAATACACAATCTGAAAAGATATAGCCTACATGTCACAGTATTTTTAGAAGTGGCAGTTGTCCAAGTCCTATACTCTACAGCACGGATACAATACACAATCTGAAAAGATATAGCCTACATGTCACAGTATTTTTAGAAGTGGCAGTTGTCCAAGTCCTATACTCTACAGCACGGATACAATACACAATCTGAAAAGATATAGCCTACATGTCATGGTATTTTTAGAAGTGGCAGTTGTCCAAGTCCTATACTCTACAGCACGGATACAATACACAATCTGAAAAGATATAGCCTACATGTCACAGTATTTTTAGAAGTGGCAGTTGTCCAAGTCCTATACTCTACAGCACGGATACAATACACAATCTGAAAAGATATAGCCTACAGGGCATAGTATTTTTAGAAGTGGCAGTTGTCCAAGTCCTATACTCTACAGCACGGATACAATACACAATCTGAAAAGATATAGCCTACATGTCATGGTATTTTTAGAAGTGGCAGTTGTCCAAGTCCTATACTCTACAGCACGGATACAATACACAATCTGAAAAGATATAGCCTACAGGGCATAGTATTTTTAGAAGTGGCAGTTGTCTTAGTCCTGCACTCTACAGCACGGATACAATACACAATCTGAAAAGATATAGCCTACATGTCACAGTATTTTTAGAAGTGGCAGTTGTCCAAGTCCTATACTCTACAGCACGGATACAATACACAATCTGAAAAGATATAGCCTACATGTCACAGTATTTTTAGAAGTGGCAGTTGTCCAAGTCCTATACTCTACAGCACGGATACAATACACAATCTGAAAAGATATAGCCTACATGTCACAGTATTTTTAGAAGTGGCAGTTGTCTTAGTCCTATACTCTACAGCACGGATACAATACACAATCTGAAAAGATATAGCCTACATGTCACAGTATTTTTAGAAGTGGCAGTTGTCCAAGTCCTATACTCTACAGCACGGATACAATACACAATCTGAAAAGATATAGCCTACATGTCACAGTATTTTTAGAAGTGGCAGTTGTCCAAGTCCTATACTCTACAGCACGGATACAATACACAATCTGAAAAGATATAGCCTACATGTCATAGTATTTTTAGAAGTGGCAGTTGTCCAAGTCCTATACTCTACAGCACGGATACAATACACAATCTGAAAAGATATAGCCTACATGTCACAGTATTTTTAGAAGTGGCAGTTGTCCAAGTCCTATACTCTACAGCACGGATACAATACACAATCTGAAAAGATATAGCCTACATGTCATGGTATTTTTAGAAGTGGCAGTTGTCCAAGTCCTATACTCTACAGCACGGATACAATACACAATCTGAAAAGATATAGCCTACATGTCACAGTATTTTTAGAAGTGGCAGTTGTCCAAGTCCTATACTCTACAGCACGGATACAATACACAATCTGAAAAGATATAGCCTACATGTCATGGTATTTTTAGAAGTGGCAGTTGTCCAAGTCCTATACTCTACAGCACGGATACAATACACAATCTGAAAAGATATAGCCTACATGTCATGGTATTTTTAGAAGTGGCAGTTGTCCAAGTCCTATACTCTACAGCACGGATACAATACACAATCTGAAAAGATATAGCCTACATGTCATGGTATTTTTAGAAGTGGCAGTTGTCCAAGTCCTATACTCTACAGCACGGATACAATACACAATCTGAAAAGATATAGCCTACAGGGCATAGTATTTTTAGAAGTGGCAGTTGTCTTAGTCCTGCACTCTACAGCACGGATACAATACACAATTGATCCTATGTGACGATGTTTAATGCCCACTTTTACTACATGTGGCACCGCAAGGCAATGTCACTGATGATACATGGAATGAAGATGGAGCACTCGTAAAATGTGATGGCGGGAGAAACCGGAGGACACGGAGAAAACCCGTCCCTGCGCCGCTTTGTCCTTCACAAATCCCATATGCAGTCGCTTTGGATGGAACCCGTGCTGCCTAGGTGAGAGGCGAATGGTCTAACCTATCGACCACGGTGTGGCCTACAATACACAATCTTAAACGTTATAGCCGGCATGTTGTTTGTCTGAGTGGTGGCCGTTGTTCTATACTATACACCACGGATAGAGTATACAATCTGAAACGTCATATCCGGCATGTCATTTATCTGAAGTGTGGCAGTTGTATTGTAGCATACAGCACGAGTACAGTACACAACCTGAAACGTTATTGCAGGCATGTCATTCTGTCTGAGGAGTGGCAGTTGTATTGTAGTATACAGCACGAGTACAGTGCACAACCTGAAACGTTATTGCCGGCATGTCATTCTGTCTGAAGAGTGGCAGTTGTACTGTAACATACAGCATGGGTACAGTATACAATCTCAAACGTTATTGCCGGCATGTCATTTTATCTGAAGAGTGGCAGTTGTACTGCAATATACAGCACAGGTACAGTACACAACCTTAAACGTTATTGCCGGCATGTCATTTTGTCTGAGGAGTGGCAGTTGTACTGCAATATACAGCACAGGTACCGTACACAACCTTAAACGTTATTGCCGGCATGTCATTTTGTCTGAGGAGTGGCAGTTGTACTGCAATATACAGCACAGGTACCGTACACAACCTTAAACGCTATTGCCGGCATGTCATTTTGTCTGAGGAGTGGCAGTTGTACTGCAATATACAGCACAGGTACAGTATGCGATCTAAGGCAGATAGCGGAGATGATATTGCCTCAGGAATAGTAATTCTGCTGTGTTACACAGAACGGATATAGGGAAGCATTATAACTGACACTTCACTTCTATTTAGGAGTACTAGAGTCAGAAATTTACAAGGACAATCTTACGTCAACGAACGTTTGCGTGTAAACCTTAACCCGAAGAATATGTAGAAACACCGGCTCATTGTCTTTCAGAAGGTGTACAAAACATAGCAGTTTACAATTACAACTGAAAATTAAATAGTTTGTATAGTGATACCTGCGTCGTAAAGCACAGAAGTAACATTCTATTTAGACATGCACGACGCCAGAGACGCCCTGAATGGAATTGAGCAGTAAAACGATTTTGGTATGTTTAACAAATATACCTTACATCCCATCACAACCTTCATTGATATTTTCAAACTTATACTTAAACAATTTGCGTTACTAATTATATAATTTACCATGCAACTTTCAGTAGTAATCCAAGTATTTGTTCTCTTGCATTCGAATGCATGGTGCTTTTACTAAATGAGTCTAATTAATGTGTTTATGCGCTGATATACATATTTATGGCAGAGCATGCACAGTCTAAAATGTAAAACAGAATCCAAAATAAACGTGCGCTTCAAAGCGTTCCCAGTGCCACCTAAACAACAGAAATGCTCTGTATCACATTTCTGCCTCAACATCAGATACTGTGTAATTATCTCACGCCGGAAGAACCTACTGGAAGCGTATGTGATAAAACACCTAGCTGTTTGAGTTTCAGAATAGAATGCCAATCTCCAGAACGCTACGAATTAATGTTTTAAAACCACAGCTAAGAAAAACCATAAATCAAATTCTAAAAAAGAAGGTCAAACCTGTTAGAAATACGAACGTTGAAGAGGTTAGTCTCCTACATGACACAAAGAGAGCATTCATATCTCCCTCTTGTTACACAGATTTGTCGACTTTGTGACTCCACTTGCAGCCAAAGGAATGAGTCGCGACGTTTCCATTTGCTTTATCTTCAAATCAGATATCCAATAATCTCGTGTATAACACTCATATCGAGTGATTCTCCAAATCACATTGTAACTAACAGTTCGTTACTGTTACTTTCATTCTAAGAGCCCACTGTTCTCAAGAACTCAAGATAAATTTGCTACTGTAGGAATCCAAATAAACAAACAACATAAAACAACAGTGATAGTAAAAATAGATTTTCTCGGTCGTATATTTATAGAGGCGTTTCAAATATACTTTACTCTCCATGAGAAAGGAAAGCTGAAATAACCTTAAAAGGCATGAGTATGATGCAATATAATACAGAAACATACGATTCACATCTTCTCTGTACATTAACAGAGTGTAACAGATCATGGAAAACAACAATTTGCACTTAGTTTATAACAAACATAGGTAAAGTATCGTATTGATTGTGTTTTATGTGTTATTAATCACTAGAATTTTTGCTTACAGATTTCACTTCCGCAGATGTTAAAAAATCTAATGTGTTTCATTCACATGACTTTCTGAATCTGTTTAGTAAACAAACAATTCTTACAGAAATCTTAATTAATTGTTGTTTCCACATAAGCCGTGCATAGAACAGGAGTTCGATAGATAGAGTCAGACTGAAGAAGTCAATGTCATACCCGTGATTTGAACTACGAAGCTTTCGGTCTCTAACCGGTTGCTCTAGCACCGTGCAGCAGTCTGACGACCTATCCAACTCCTGCCCTACACATGGCTTTTGTGTAACAAACAATTAATTAACACTAATTACCCTATTAGTTGGTTGGACTATGAAGACCGGAACTTAAAGCACTTACGACATTGTAAGTCCCCATTGGTATATTTCATCAGAAAACACCAAAATCAACTTGTCGTTTATATGGGGAACATGCAAGTCAGTTGAGGAATTTAATGCAGTCTCGGCATGCTGCCATGGTAGCTCAGTGGTTAGACCAGCCGGCTAGAGACTGGTAGACCTATGGTTCAAATCCCGATTGATTTTTTTCAGTCCAAATCTTACAAAAGATTGCTCTTTTAATTCAAAATCTTCTCGGGCTTCTAGCCAGGTAAAAACTTGCCAAGTTTTTACCTGGCTAGAAGCCCGAGAAGATTTTGAATTAACACGTCGCCAGGAAAGCTTTAGTTCTTATTATGATTGCTCTTTTATTTACATAATACTAATCAAGAGAAACATTACCAGATATGGTCCTATTGCTTAAGTTTCCTGCAAGAACGAGGGAAATAAGGGAACAGATACACCAGGCTAAAACGATAGTCAAATGTTTTAAAAGCTTTCGCAATGCGATTGTCATTGAAATTCGGGAGTAAAACAAAACAGGTACGAAACGAATGAGCAGTTCCCGTTTGAGAAAGTTTAAGTACTTTTTAACACTGATACAAAAGCAAAACAAAAAAAAGTATATGGCATAAATTATGTGTTTTAACAAGACCTACATTTTTCTGTATTAAGTTATTGTCTGTCTCTCACGATGTACTAGTTGTGCAGGTCATTCAGAATGAAGAGGACTTCAGAGGCTATTCCAAAGAAATTCAGGACATGCGTTGTATTTGTCATGTAACTATGTGTAACATTCAGCATTTAAGACAAATCATTAGAGCCATGTTTTAGAAAATCGAAAAGTTCGAAAAAGTTCCATATAAAGGATAATTTGATATGGTAAATGTCCTTATAAATCTTCGTGCTTGGAAGATACTGAACTTAACTTAACTTCCAAATTTGGTATATAAAGAACTTTTGTTTTTGAGTTATGCTGTCCTCATGCATGGAATCACACGCAGACGCACACACGTGAGTGCGGACCATTTTCTAAGTGTTCTTTTTTTATTCAGGGATCCTCAATACATGTATTTACGGTGAAATCTCGGTATCGAACGTTTGGGTGAAATACAGTACCTTCTCCACCTAATATGTACATTGTAAACCCATGATGTGGAAAGTAAAAATGCTTTCCTTTACTTGAATATTGTGCGTCACTGCATCCTGACATGTTTTCTGTTACACTTAGAGGTGAAGCAAGAGGGATCTGCTGAATATCATAAGTAATTCTTTGTTTCAGATCATCTACATATGTAGTCTCCATCTTAACTTCGTTCTGCTTACATACTCCCATAAAAACTATGAATATTGGGTATGGTGACCATGGAGACCATGCTTCAGTTCCACCTCGTCTAATCCAAAACACGCCGAATATCAGACACACTTAACTTCTGCCGAACTGTCTGTGTATAATGTGCCATGATCCCATCTTGTTAAAACTATATTCTTAACCTTTGATACAGTAGCAGATCATAAAGGAACTCTATTAAAGCGGTGTCCAGCAATTTCCCATATGCGTATGGTTTGCATCCGTACCAAAGCTATCGGGTCCCATAACCGTATCATCAGTGTTAATTAACTGTTTTTTCACACAACCCGTGTTTCACACAAGTTGGATAGGTAGAGTTAGACTGAAAAATTCATTGCCATAGCCGGGATTTGAACCACAGATTTCCCGGTCTATAGCTGGTTGCCGTAACCACAGAGCTACCACTGCAGCATATCAGCACAGCTTTAAATTTCCCAAATGAGTTGCATGTTTCCCGGTAAACCACAAGGAGATTTCAAATTATTTTGAAATGACATACCCCTATGCGGACTTACAATGCCATAAGTATTTCAAATCCCAGGCTTCATAGTCCAACCAACTATTAAGCTCATTAATATTAATCCGGAGATGTTGGCACTGTGTAGGTCTTGGGTAGCTAGAGAACAAGCCTATTCCGTGAAGAGCCCCCCCCCTAGTGTAGAGTGCAGTAGCGACGGCGCCAAGTCAGGTTGTGTCCAGTGCAACAGCTGTCGCGTTTAGTTACCCGCAGTAGCGACAGCGCCGGTCGAAGTTGCAGGTGGACGCCGTTTGGCCATAATGGCAGCGGCGGCGACGCGGCTGTTGCGCTGAGTGGCTGGGCTGAACTCTCTTTGAATGGCTTAAGGTAGGCAGTGTAGTGCGCCCGATCATGGAAGGTGGCGCAGAAGTGTAGTCGGTGCTCCGTTGCATCCAGCGAAGGCTAGAGCTGCTGAATGTCTCCAGGATAAACCGCGCCTGAAGAAGTGGATGGAATCCACAGCCAACAGCACTAAGAGTACCATAGCAGCCATTGGGATCCACAGGGCGTGATACAGTAATCCCGCCGTAGGTGCTGCGATGATTGTTGCGATGCAGCGTGCCGTAGAAGCGGATGAGGTGAGCTGCGGACTGAGAGTGCGTTTATTGAGTGATCTTCAGGAGACGCAGACGTAGGAGCTGAAGCTGTGTGAGTTTCAAAAGTCAAGAGATATGCGGCGTCGACTGCAGGGGCCGACAGAGAATGCAGTCGAGGCGGTGGAGTTGTGGTGTTGACTGCATGGGTCGAGGTGCGGATGTATGGTGTTGACTACGGCGGTGTGGTTAGATGCTCTAGGCGGTGAGGAGTCAGTAAACGGCGCGTATGTAGGCTGAAGCATTTTCGGCCACGGCAAGATTTCCTTGGGTAATGCACCGTGTTGGCCGGAGGTGTCGGGAGGGTCCCGAGCGGCGCAGCAGTGTCAATGGTGACGGGCCGAGGCTATTTGCTGTACATGGAGATGTGTTGGCAGCGAAGAACTAGGAGAGCAACGCGATCATAGCTGCTGCGCGTTTTATGTCCTAATAAACCAACTGGTCAAATACAGTCTGTTTGTTACGCGTGTCTATCCACCTTGCATGTACATCAAAAAATCGAAATTATGGAAAAGGTCGTAATCATGAATATCACGTTGATTTGGACTATCTCTCCACTCATTTGTTCCACACCAAAGGGCGTTTAACCTTTTGAATTTCACAGACAATTAAAAAATTCCTAAGACCAAGAAAGACAGCGGACTAGCAAGGAAAATATATACTCGTAAATATTTATATATATATTTTTATTACACGGAAAAAAAATGTTCTGTATATCCCTGACTTCCATAGAGCAATAAACTAGCAACTGTTACTATCAAGTACCACCCAATGGTACCCAGGTGTATCATGCGTTTCGTCTGAGACTGGCATTCGGGAGGTCGTGGAATCGATCCCCGCGGCTGAAATATCTGACCCATGGGGTTTCCCGGGTCGCTAGGCAAATGCTGGGGTGTTTTCTTCGTTCCCTCAAATAATTGTCGCTTCATTTCATTTCCATTTCATCCAACCGGTCTCTTTCAGGGTTGTGATTGTCGACGAGGACCACGGTGGAGCGCCCTTCCTTTGAGGGGACTGCGCTCCGGAAATACAGCTCTCGAATGCGGAAGTCCGTAGACGCAGGGAGTTTGGTCAGACCTGGAGCGCGGGCTCTAGCGCTCCCCGTGACGGGATGAAGAGCTGCTTGGCGTATGTCAGAGACCCTCCGCAGGCACTCTTCCTCCGCCGTCCGGAGAAATTACTCTCTTCTCATCCTATCACACTGGGGTCTGACGTACAATAAACCAATGGCTGCAGTGCGGAATCCCGTTCGATATGACACACAAACACACTCACACACAAAGGTAGTCTCTCTGCTGCCCCCCTCCCCCCCCATCAGTTCAGTGCTTACTGCTGAAGAAGAAAAAAAAATTGTGGAATACTAAGAAGCATGCACTAAATTGGTCCAAGGAGGGGAAAAAATGCCTCTTTACCTTAATACAAAATGCTGATGTGTTCCATTCATATGACTTTCTCTACCTGTTTTTCATACAAACTATTCTTAAAAAGCATATTATTTCATCTACATCTAATCGAGATAAACTTTAGCAGAAATTGTCTTATTACTTGCTTCCTTCTAAGCAGGAAGGAAATAAGAAAATACTCTAGCCTAAAACGTTGGTCAAATCTTTTAAAGCCGGTCGCTTAAGGTACTTTTTGCATGATCAGGAGTAAAATAAAAGAGTAAAAACAAAAGGTGACTTCCCGTTTAAGAAAAGTTTAACTAGTTTAAATTTGAAACCAATAATAAGGAATGTATCGAAAACGATTAATTCTAAAATTAATGTATATGACATAAATTGTGTGTTTTGACAAGATATATATATACCAATTATGCAACTGAAGAGCTCTTCAGAGGCTTTTCCCAGAAAATACAATATATTCATGTTATTTGTTATGTATCTCAATATTTTATTGTGCGGTATTTTAATAAAAATATTTAGAGCCACTTTTGAGAAAAACAAAACCTTCCATGTAAAGGTAGTTTGAGGTGGGGCATTTTATTCAAAATCTTAGTGTCATATCTATTGAAGATACTGAGTTTAAACGTTAGGTTCGGTATTTAACGATCTTATCGCTTTTGCACTAAAACAAACAGAACTTTAGGCACAAAAATGAAAAGATTTCGAATGAATTCCTGAATATTGCTTCCTGGTATCTAGTTGCTTACACCAGGGCGTATATTACAAAATGTGTATTTATGGTTTTTATTTTTATTAATGTTTGCATTATTTAACTAACTACCAACTAAACTATTTTAAAACATTATATATTAACATAAGCTGTTCCCACCACTTCATAGACATTCAGTTTACAAAGATCTGTCTTTAATCTACCTTCTGAGGCAAACTAAAATTTGCTGAGAACAATGGCATGTCCCGGTTTATGAATAAGAAAATCAATGGTCCATTGTCAATCCACCAGAAGAAGCAACTTGGTCATGCTAGAATAATTAAGAGCACCATACTAAAACTATTCCGCTCCTCACTATATAATGAAATAAACATGTGAAATTTAACGAAATCTCTATTCAAAGTTTATATTTTAGATATTTTGTTGTACAGGTTGTCGCACCAAAAACCGTCACCGAGTAAATAAGCTGCTCATTGTCACCCGCCAATTGCCATCTATTGTTGCGAAGCTGTTATCATTCCGTTTTGTATAGTCAGTACAAACGCCGTTGCGTCTTGGTTAAGACGTGTGAAGTAAATATTTCAGCAAGATGTTTCTCTTCAAAAAATAATCGCAATATTGGAAGCGTACGTGCCCATCGGTACATTTAAGCAAATGCGGCACATTTTCGCAAACAAATTTCCTGGGATTTTCATACCAACAAAGAGCAGTATACAGGAGTTGGGGACAATGTGGCGTAATACACGGTCAGTTGCAAGTGGAAAAAAAAAAATTGAGCCCCGTCCATTCGCACACCTGCTGTGATGGCAGATATTCGAGCACGAATGATTCAGAAGTCAAGTTAAATTGTTGCAACAAGATAACGTTTCGCGTAGGTCTTGTCAGTGTGTTTTACACCATATAGGGATGAAGCCCTACAAAATGGCATGTGTCCAAGAACTGAAGGAGGAAGATAAGGCAAAACGTGAATTACCGTACGTGGTTAAGTCTAACAATTGAGAGTGCAATGATGGATCAGCTGCCGTATTTCATGAGTGATGAAGCCTGGTTGCACATTACAGGGAACGGGAATTTTGAGAACACTAGATGCTGGTCAACCAACAGGAATTCATGAAAGATTCTCCGAAGAAAAGGCTGTCAACAGGCTTTCGCCGGACCTTACCATCTATTGGGCAGTTAGGACTTGAAGGACAATATCCGTGATGAAATTTTGAGAATTGATGCGGAAAATTTTCGAACTGTACGTTAACATGTTACGGCGCGCGCAAAGTTACATTGAAGCACAAGAGGCCATTTTCAAATGTATTGTAAAAGACAAGATGAACTCATTAAATATAGACCTTTGCATTAGCTCATTTGTTATTTCTTATTATCTAAATATTATACGATTATCTATTTAATGCTCTAACTGTTCGTGACGGGCAACAATTCGTACGTAAATGGCGGACGAGCAGTCTGCACTTGGGACGGGCCGGGCCGGTTTTTCGTGAGCTGTATTAGTAAATAGTTGAATCGGAAGTTTACACTCTCACGCTTGTTTTTTATGTAAACACAAGGCATGTCTGCCTAGAAGAGTCGCCTCACTAACTTGCCCTGTGACGTAATCACGCAGAGCAAGTTTGACTGGAAACAAGGACAACGTATAGCGCAAGGTACTGTTTACTCAGCACGACTGTCGATGGGGCAGTAGACTATATAGTAACCGGACCAATCTGTCTTAGTGACACATGCCCTTAGAGATCGTGTGCTATGAATCTTAAACTATGGGTGATAGCTATAGGATCTAAAGGCAAAGAGGGTGTTCAATATTATTAATTTGATATAAAATAGTTGTAAACAGAAATTCAATTTATTGCACAAGAAACAAAATGAAACTACGAAATTGCACACATGGAGCATGGAAAACTGTTTAAAGAATAGCATTCTCTATTATGTCTTAGAAATGACGATTTCCTGATGACTGTATTTTAAAAAAGCATTCCTTTGTCTCTATGAAAATAGGTTACTGCTTTTACAATGTTGAGTTTACTGTGGCCTGTATTATTTCCTCGAGATATTTTAATTCTTTTGTCCTTCAATAGGTTTTCAACGTTTAGGTACTCTGGTCTGACTCACACACAAACTAGGAACACATTTTAAGTTATGGTCTTATAGCCGGATTCTGAGACGTGATTTACAAGAATATTAGGCTTTCAGAAATGAACAGCCACTGAATAAATGAATCGCCACTACAGTGCACCTACCGGTTGGCTTCCTCTCTGGCCAGTCCGTGTTGTCTGCCTAATGCCATACCACTTCGTAACGGCCGCTGGTGTAGAAGGTTTAAGCTCTTGTCGAAAACCGAAGTGAATTTCTCATGGTCATTTACTCACCCTTAACAATGCCTGATGTCTCTGTCAGACGGGTGCCTTGGGCAGCTGAAGGCAACTCTTCCGTTTCTGAATTTTAAGAGTAATAACCTTATTCCTTTCTTGACGAAACGTGTTTTGCTTTTACCCATTTCAAACACAAATACATCCTTGTTCTCTAGTATTCACCCACACAGGCACAGAAAAACACACTCAAAAACAGACTTAACAAATATAAAACTCGTATTTGACCTATTTTTAACAATTTTATCTTCTCTACCAAGTACTATGGACGTACATAGTAGGTACAGAATATATTGTATTCCACTCAAAAGTTAAATACCGAGATTTCATCGAAAATACGTGTTTTAAGGACCCCAGAATCGGAAAAAGATATTTTTAGAAAATCAACCGCGCGCGCCTATATGTGGTACAGCATAACTCAAAAACCAAAATACGTTAAATCCAAAACCGAAACTTAGTACTTAAGTTCAGTATCTTCAAAGGTGTTCAAGATAATCCTCCAGCCAATCACGCTTTATATGGAACTTTTTTTTTTTTTTTTAATTTTTTTAAAATGGCTCTAATGACTTTTATTAAAATACTCTTTAGCACTCCGCCACCGCAATCCTCGCCGACACTTACAAGCCTGAAAGGGATCCTTTGTATGACATGGAGATGAAGTTAATGGACAGGAAGGGCGGGGGAATGAAGAAATATCCCGAACTCATTTAGTGATCCTTGAAAATTCCGAAAAAAAATGGATCAGGGAAGTCTGTCGCGGGAATCCAACCCACAACCTCGCAAATCTCAATCCCTGATGCAACGCCTGCGCCACCTGGCTCGATCCCTGCTGCGGTAGTACATCACATCATCAGCCTATATAGATATGTGCACTGAGTAATTCGCGACTCACAAGAATGCAATACAGCACAACATTGAGGGCAAGCTACCGTCACAGCTGAATCGGGTGTTCAAAATGCAGTAGCAGAACGCAAGTATTGAGGTGTGGCCTCTGCTAGATGATGTATTGGCTTACACACTCCCTCTAAGGCTCGGCTCCGAGGTTTGTGGCTGAGTACGTGCATGTACTCTGGCTCAGACAAGTCGAGCTGGAACAGGCTGCTTTAGACGAAAGACGTCAAGGCTCTTTGGGATTCATTATAGTCGAGGAGAAATAGCCTGAATGTACGGTATCGCGCTCATGTTGTGGTCTGTAGCGCATACTAGGTACTATTATCCGTATATTTTTCTTTAGGCTGGAACTATGCAGCTTCTCATGCATTGAATGCATGCTTAGAGTCTATCGTCAAGCTGATATATTTAAGGAGACAAGCTACTCCACTGTCGTGAATGAAAATTTATTGACCTTGAAGAAGTTGATTAAGTCTGTTGCGAGACCTACGAGTATTTTGCTCTAAGATAAACACACACAGATATTTTCACTTAAAATGAAATCTGAAAAAATGGAAAAATTTATGAGTTCTTACAAATATTGCATGATCAGTCAAGGAATTTCAAAATACTCCATTGCTTCACAAATATATAACCCAGAAGTATCATTGAAAGTCAGCATTATTTATTAAGCTTGATATTAAGGTATTAACTTCAAAATTTAGCTATAAGTTTGTAAGATAAGCTTTTAGTAGTACAAATAGTATAATTATCCTGAGATCCCAGGAACAGTCCAGCACCTGGGGATAGGAATATTCAATATTGATAGTTAATTTCTTATTGCCTGGTCTACTGATAACATAGTCTTGCTTAGCACCTTTATCTTATTCATTGTATTCCTAGTATAACTTACAGCCATGGCTTTGTGCATGTTGCTTCAAATTAGGATTTATTCTTTATAGGACTTCATCATTTTTTATACGTATTGATACTCTTTGTTTTTCTCATTTATATCCCGCTTTTACCTGCACGATCATATCGGGAGCATTTTACCTTTTGGAACATATGGCCTATCGGCATTTGGTGTTATCCACTCTACTGTTGTCATTGGACTTCCTTTTTTTATTTGGATTTTATTCATTAGATCACACACAATCACACACCCACACTCTCTCCATCCATCCATCCATTCATCCATCCACTCACCCACCAACCCATCCATTCATACATCTATCCATCCATCTATCTATCTACCTCTCTTCCATGTCTCCAGGCTCTGAGAAACATAAGGTATAATCTTGCCCAGAAAACATTTCACACCCCCAGTCGGGAATTGAAGGCGGTACCCCTGTCATGGAAGGCGGGTGCCCTACCGACTGAACTACGGGGACCAGCCTGTTGCGACTTGTCTAGCAACACAGAATACATCTTCGGTAGTTTAGCACAGATTGTTGATGGGGCAGCACCAAATGCAGCCAAACAGTACGAAAAATATTCCAGAATCACACAGTGGGACAAAAAGCTGAGCAATAGGACACTGCATGCTCAACGAAGATATATGAATTTTAAAAATCATTTTCCTTTTATGCATGTCAACCACAGACCAGGCCTATGCGACAGGCTCCAAGCGTGTGTTTCTCAAGTTCTAAGTCACAATATGTGGCCCTGCCTTGGTCTTTCTTCCAGTGTGCAATGTACCGTGATTTTCGTGTGACTGTTGTGCTCTAGTTGACATACTATGTGAAATTTCGTGTGCGCTCGGCAAAAAAATGCGAATCAGTCGTAAACCTATCAAGTACTAGGTAACTTAATCACGAGGCAGTCAAAGACCTGTCGTGCTAGCCAGGCACTAATTGTAAGTATATCGTGACCTTAGTGACATACTGAAAGCTTGTCTTGCTCCTGTCCTTCTATAATCGATATACTGTGGGGCGTTCCTTCAATCATTGTGTTGTTGGAGACACAATATTAGCCAGTCCTACACCTAACTTTTAATATATATATATGTCTCGACGAAACGCTGCGAACTTGTTGAGGGCTTATTGTGTTCTAGACAAATTACAACAAGCCTGTTTTGCACCTATGCTATTCTAGGGGACCATTTACAGTCTGTTGTGAGCAAATTGTGCTCTTGCTGACGTATGGTTGCCTTTATGCACCCGGAAAATACCATGAGCCTACGATGAGCACATCATGCTCCAGGAGACACATTATTATGCTGTCACCGCTCTAGGCATTCTCTAGGACAGGAGGGAAACTAATCCTGGAGTGTCCCATCCTGGAGTCAACTGTAGCTCTGCAATGAACATTCTTAGTGTTCGCCTTTCGTAACTGTTAGTTTAAGGGTGAAGGATAGATTTGAAATCTAACTTTTAGAGTTTTAAATCTAAGAACTTAAGTTTTTGTACACACAATTATGCTGCATGATCGATTTATAACACCAAAAGGTTTCAACTTTATAGCTTCAATAGTCCTTAGTTATGAATGCTTAAGAGTATAAAAGACGCGTGTTTTCAATATCTACATTTTCCTGCAATTTAAGTTCAATATGGCCAAAACTGTTATTGAATGTTCTGGAAACTGTAACTAACAAATTTAAATATCAGATTTTTGATATTTGCCTCATGTGCAGATATATATATATATATATATATATATATATATATATATATATATATATATATATATATATATATGTGTGTCTTTGTTCATATACATGCAATATATCAAATACCCAATACTTAGTTTTATTATTCATAGCGTCTTGAATATACAGAGAAAATTTCAGCCTCTTTGCAAAAAAAATGCAAGAGTAGACAGCTTTTGATTGCAGTTTAAACAAAAAAGACAAATGGGAGAAAATTAAGTTTTAAGTTTACATGTGAAGGGCATGTAAGGGGTGCAGGCTTTTAAAAAGTATGTACTTCATTAAGTTAAACAAGTAGGGACAGAAAACTTTGGAAATACGTAAAGCAAAATTGATAGAATTATTTTTTTTAAAAAGAAAAAAAAATGGATTTTGAACGAAAAATAACATAGTCACACTTGTAATTATAGTTATGACGATAACAATAGTACAATTAATAATAATAATAATAATAATAATAATAATAATAATAATAATAATAATAATAATAATAATAATAATAACATAAATAACATCAATGATCATAACACCAACAATAATAATAATAACAGCAATAATAATAACAAAAATAACAATAACAAGACTAAAAATAACAGCAATAATAACAATATAAGCAATAAAAACAATAATAACAACAAAAACAATCATAACAATAACAATAATAATAATAATAATAATTAATAATAAATAATAATAAATAATATAATTAATAATAAGTAACAGCAACAGCAAGAAGAACAAGAACGACAACGATAACGACGACAACGACGACGACGATAATGATAATGATAGTGATAATAATAATAACAACAACAATAATAATATTAATAATAGAAAATAATAAAAATAATAATACTAGTAACGGTGGTAGTAATTGTGAAAGTAATAGTAATAGCAGTAGAGATAATAGTGATAATAATGATGGTGATGATAATGATAATAATGGTGCCGATAATTATGATGATAACGATGATAATGATGATAATGGTGATGATAATGATGATAGTGATGATGATAATGATGATGATAATGATGATGATAATAATGATGATGATAATGATGATGATAATGATGATGATAATGATGATAGTGATGATGATAATGATGATGATAATGATGATGATAATGATGATGATGATAATGATGATTATGATGATGATGATGATGATAATAATGATGATGATAATAATGATTATGATGATAATGATGATGATAATGATGATGATAATAATGATGATAATGATGATGATAATGGTGATGATAATGATGATGATGATAATGATGATGATAATGATGATGATAATGATGATAATGATGATGATAATGATGATGATAATGGTGATGATAATGATGATAGCGATGATGATAATGATGATGATAATGATGATAATAATGATGATGATAATGATGATTATGATGATGATAATGATGATGATAATAATGATTATGATGATAATGATGATGATAATAATGATGATGATAATGATGGTGATAATGATGATGATAATGATGATGATAATAATGATGATGATAATGATGATGATTATGATGATGATAATGATGATAATGATGATGATGATAATGATAATGATGATGATAATGATGATAATGATAATTATGATGATATAATTATGATGATAATGGTGCCGATAATTATGATGATGACGATGACGATGATAATGATGATGATAATGATAATAGTGATGATAATGATGATAATAATAATAATAATAATAATAATAATAATAATAATAATAATAATAATAATAATAATAATAATAATAATAATTGGGCTTTAAGCCAGATGTCCAGACTACTCCCCTTTGAGTAAAGCGGAGAGAGGAATGTTAATGCTGCTGAATCGCCTACTGTACAACGTATGAGTTTCAACTGCCCGGAAAGCAGGAAAAGATTTATGCCTTCAGAGCAGTGATGGAAGTAACGTTTTGCATTTGACATACGTATTCCAACTTTCATAGGTTAATAGACCTGTTTCAGGCTCATTATTGGAACAAATTGCTCTATCATAATGCCTCTTGCATTAATGTTTATATTTCTGATTTGAAATATATGCTTATCATCATAGGTTTGTTAGTCATAGCATAAATAATTTAAAAACATAATAAAACATTTTAGTATTAAAGTAGCAGAACAGCAAGCTCCTTAACTTGGTAAACACCATTGCAGTCTCATTGTAACGTTAATAGAATGAGAGTTAATTTGTAATGATAAACTTTCACATTTACAGCAGTGATTATGAAAACGCATCTTGGAATAATAGTATTGAGCACAATTGGAAGAAACGTTCTTCTCTTGATAACTGTCTACTCAACTTGCTCGAGTTCCGCATAGACGCTGCAAATATCATTTTCTGACTGAGTGCAGAAATTTGACTCTAATTAAATACTTATTCCGTCACCTTCTTTAAATAAGAAATATTCCTCATAGGCAAGTAAAAACATAGAAGTAAATGGCCTGCATGTTGGGTTGCTTTCTGTTCCTGAAATTATAAACTGACGCATGACATATTGTGCAAGGAATGAGAGACCAACTACTGTTGCCATGTGTTTAACTACAAATAACAATAAATAATACAAAACAAGAATAATAGCATTATTAAAGATATTATTTATAATTAACTAATTAATAAGCAAAATATTAATTAGAAGGAATGTATTAAATATAAATCCTTAATTGCAAATATTTAAAGTGGTAAGTAATCGTTATGTTGAAATGTTTCAGTGTAGTTGTAGTTTTAAACCCCTGTAAATTATAAATGTTATGTTTTAAAACTGAATAAATATAAGATTTGAAATACATGCCCCGGTTTAAAAAAGTAGGTACCGGGGTATGGTTTTGCAGTAATAAAGGCATGTTTTACTCCAGAAAAGAACCCTTTAGTTCTTCCGCAAACTGTTTACAACCATAATCAGCTTACAAATAGCTATCTTTAATGCTATTGTAGCAGTTCTGGTATATAGTATCTTTTCGACCTTCGCTGCGGCGACCACTACTACAGCTCGCTACGAATTTCCCGTTGAATCTCAGTCAACTGCTGCTCGTTACACGCTCCCAGTTCAAACAACTCTGAGCAGAGCTTCGTTACCATTTTTATACCCCTCGGTCAAGTGGCAGGAAATTTCCAGAAGAAGTCGCACGTACATACCAACGCAGGTGTGACAAACTCACTCAGGTGTAACAATACCGAACTTCGACGTCAGAGAACGTTCCCATAGCACACGCGTCCACTCGAACAGGTGTAACACATCTGTGATGTCAAAACAACTAGTCGCCGACCCACGTGTCCACTAACGCTGATGTAACAAAAGATGCCAACTGTTAGCTTATGGCTTTCGAAGCAAGCCGTTCGGCGATTACAACCGCAGGCTGTAGACACTAAATATATTTAATTGTATTTATTTAAGTCAAATATTTACCCACTATAGTACACGGAGCAAGCCCGCTTGCTCTAGCACAATATCAAACCAATTAGTCAATCCTGTTCTAAGCTAATAATGGGCACATCCGTCATTGTTAGGTTACACAACATCGCTTTATGACCGTGTATACCGTGCTCAAAACTGGACACTACCAGTCAGTTGAAGTTCTGTAAGTATGTCGAGAGTTATGTGGTGCCAGGCGATACTCTGTAATGCTTTTCTCTTTACTTATTCTGTTCTATAAGAATTTTTATAGTGTTTCACGCCCGCTTTTACTGCTATGGCACCACAGGCGATGACACTGATGGCACATGGAATGAAGATGGAGCCCCGGTGGAATGTGATAGCGGGGGAAACCGGAGAAAGCCCCCCTGCGCCGCTTTGGGATCGAACCCGGGCCGTTTAGGTGAGAGGCGAGTGGTCTGACCACTCGGCCACAGCGACTTTACTGCTACCTGTCTATAGTCGTACTGCGTTGTCGTCGATGTAGCCCAAGCTATCACCGTTACCGCAGAGTGACCTTGCCGTTAGCATATTTGCTCATTGAATTGAGGAGCGTTTTCTTCAACATTTTGAGAACATGCCAGCAATCGATCTGTGAAATCAGATTTGGCATAACTCGATATTTGCCTGTGTATAGCATGATGAATCACGAGCGCGTTTTCATAACTCAATAGAGCGCATGCACAGCGATTTTATAAAACTCGATATAGCATAGTCCAAATGAAACGATTTGCCACCTGTCAAGAACCGTCACTGACCTGATAATAATTTGCAATGTTCTGCTTGTCCGGCCTTGCTTTCCTGGAAAGAACAACTATACAACTACCATATCTTTATTTCACAGCCTTCCCGCGGTTAAATAATATAGGCCATGATTCATTAAGTATTATCGCCGCACTTTTCTGATTCGAAGGGAAGAGAATGACAACACGTGTGGTTTATATCAGCAAACTCTGTTGTCACATACTCTTTCAGAACCTTTTCTCAACATCGCTCTCAACAAACACGTTCCACACTTTTATCAGGATAGCGCGGCATAAGCCACTGTTTATCACACAGAAAGAATGTTATGTTTTCTGAATCACTTCTACGTCTGTGTCACTAGAGTTGCGACATATGTAGATTGAACCAGTCTCTCACAAGCACAAGCTAGGTCAAGGACGAAAGTAGAGGCTTTGATCCTCCACTGATTGAATCTGACGGTGTCAGGAAAAATAGAAGAAAACATCTTGTTTGAACTAAAAAAACCTAATGATAAAAAACCGTATATAAAATGTAATCATGGAATTCAAGATTATCCATTTAAATCAATAAAGAGGAAAAGAAAGGTATGCAGAGTAGGAAATCTGACAAATGAAGATATTAATTATTTCCATAATAAAGTAAAGCATGTAAATAACGTGGACCAACACAAATTTCTGCTTAAATACATAACAATTAATCCTCCAAAACGAAGGAAAGTGAAGGAGGAAAACTCTAGAAAACAATCTGTGAGTATTAAATATAGCATTAGAAAGAAAAATGGAGATGAATTACCAATCTGTGCTGCAATTTTTCAGGGAATAGCAGGCACGCATAATGCTAGACTGCCCCTCCTTGCAAAAAGGCTTTATTCTAGTAGGAATTCACCTAAATAAAATCAGGAGAGGATAGAACTGGTGCAAAGGACAAAGTCCTTATCATTGCTGTGAAAAAGATATTAAGAGCTACAGAAAAACATTACAGTAGAGAAAAATGTTCAAGGAGCTACCTACCACCCAAATTAAATATTTAAAAAACGAGGAAAATATTTTGTGAAAAAAGAAAACAGGAAAACCTATCTACATGCTCATTACCCAATTACAAGTTTATTTTTTCTAAGTGTTTTAATCTCTCATTCAAGACACCACGCACTGATACATGCTTCACGTGCAAGATCGGACTCATTTCCATAAAGCAACAGACAGAATTGGAGAAGAAGAATTAAATTAGCACAAGCTACATAAACTTCGTGCAAACAAGTTTTATACTATAAAGAAAGAAGAAAATCCTCACGTAAGCAAAATCTGTTTCGATATGCAGTAAAATCAGCCACTACCAAATTATCAGTAGGTGAAGTGTACTATTTCAGGCAAATTTGGTTCTATAATATTTGAATTATGATCCACCCTAAACCACAATCATCTAAAGGATGTAATCAACTGTCATCTGCTTTGTTGAATTTTCTGTTAAACCTGGAAAAAAATGAAGTGTCCTTCCATTATCCATCTTTTCTCAGATTCATGTCCAGGTCAAAATAAGAACAGGTAGTAATGACCACACTCATTGTCTTTTAGGAAATAAATTCAGCCTTTACGTCTATACGTCATTTCTTTCCCATACAAGAACACAGTTTCATGGCTCCTGATCGTGTACTTGGTAGGGTTGAGAAGGAGTACAGAAGAAAGCAAGACATTTTGTCATCCAAGGAATACTACCGAATTCTGCAATCCCATGGAGTTACCAAAGTTCTCAACAGAGACTGGAAAATAAAAATACTGAAGGAGACTACTCAGAAGATCGTGAAAGCAAAGCTGTCATTTAACATAGAAATGCAACGTGCCATATCGTACAAAACGTATTTTACAAATCTGTGTAATGTGCAGAATACTTACACTGCAATACCTGTGGAGGTTTCATTTTCTTATCTGGAATTAAAACATGCCACAAAGAAATTCTGAGGTCCCCATGTCTACAGAAGATGAACATGGTGTCCAGTAAGGAGAAGAAAGATGTATAAAAGCTCATTAATTTTTTTAAATTCCAGAAGAAGCAAAAGGATTTTATGAATATGTTCTCAGAGACTATATCAAAATGCGTGTACATATTATTACTTGCTGGTTTAATCACATTGTATTTCTTAAATTTCTGTAATTAATAATTTAATAATTTTGTAATTTTTTATAAATGTCTATTATTCTATTAAAGTAACAATGTTGATTTAACTATTTATTAAATTGTATACTGTAAATAAAACATAAAGTATGAAGAAATGAAAATAAAATCAAAACAGTATAAAAACAATAAAAGTAGTAGCAAACTCAGGTTTAGTCAAATTTGGTTGTTTTACAGTCCATGTCTTCTATCAATTTTGAAAAAACAAACATTTTTAACTGGCCAATACTATGAAAAATATGTTTATCCTCTAGGAGTTTCACTATTCTTTAAAATTGTCCCATGATAATGTCAAGTATTGGCAAAGGTGTAATGAAAGGTGATGTACTAGAAAAAAAATGTAATTTCTGTAAAAATGTATTTTTGTCCTGTATCGAGTTTTGAAAAAACGCTCCTCAATTGTAACCCAGTCTTTCTCTTTTATATTTCAAGTAAACTAAGACGCTGCGCTTCGTTCGGTGGGGGACAGATGGTGCAGAGGCTTGCGATTTGATACTTCTTCTCAGCCCTGTCACAGGGAAGCATGTGCGTCCTCCAGTGCAGGATCGTGTTCTTTGGTCCCGCTAGAGGGATGTCATGGGGTGATTCTGTCGTGGACGGGTGATTAAGCCTTGCACCACTGGGGAACTGTGAATATCCACTAGGTAGCCCAACTACCCCTTATTTAACGTGTGCATGTACCCCTTCGAGCGTTAAAAGATTTGCATGAACTCAACGGAGTTGTTAAATCCCATCAGTGGGAAACTGGTGTGAGCGACCTTCGTTTCACCCCTCTCAACGGTGACGCAGCGGGCCGCTCTCATTGGGAGTAAAATGAAGGCTGCTCACGGTTGAGTTCTGTAACTCTTTTAGCGAAAATTAAAGTATATGGTTTATTCATGAACGACGCCGTCAATTGCCAGGATGATATCAGCGCCGCCGATGTGCCGGAATTTCATATTGCAAGAGCTATTTTACACGCTAGTAAATCTACTGACATGAGGCTGTCATTTTGTTAACGCACGAAGGTATAGGACACGTCAAATGGGGCAGTTGGTCGACCTAGTATGTCGTCTGTGCCGATCTGCAGCCCATTCTACTCCTGCGGTTCCTTCACTTCATTCCTTCCTCCCAGGGATAAAGGCGTTAGAGATAAGCTGGGGGTCAAAGAGATAGATGTCCCCTTCGTCAACAGGTCTTTGTTATGTCAATTAGCTGAAACACCGGGCCTTGTTTCGAAGGTTTATCTTTTCCATACATCGTCTTAGTCTTAGTCTAAGTCCATACTTAGGCACCTGCCCAATAGCCGTGCGTTATTTTGAAATGATTAAGCAAACACTCAGACAAATAGTTAATTAAATCTCAGGACACATATTGAACAGTAACTGAACAAATAATATGCAACAGCACGAACAACCCTAAACATCACAGTTTGTAATGGTGTGTTTTTGTGACTGTAGTTGTGACTTTCGCGATGTCACATTTAGGGTGACTTGTCGCTATTTACAGAGAAAATCTCAGTATATGTCCTTGTTTATTCTCAGTAGCCCAATAATAAATCTACTATGAAAAAGATAGAAAAACAAAGGATAAAGCAGGAAAATGAACCTACACAGAAGAGAAGAGCAAGAATAAGAGGTAGTACTTGCTCTGGTTTGATGCTATTGCTGTTACCCATGCCCACTTATCAGTTTTATGACATTTAGTTTGCTTCCTGCTTATAAAACTACAAACTTTCCATAGAGAAAGAAACCCACTGATTGCAAAGGTTTCTGCAAATTATTATAAGTGAATATCCAAACTTAGGAGTATGGTAACAGAAGGTGTGGATGTTAATATCGACTTATTTATTACTGCATGTCAGTTATGTTTGATTGTCATAGAAATGTTCTAATCAGTGCAATTGTACTGACTTATTTTGCCTTATTTTATATCTATATATATAATAAATAATATTATGAAGATAAATAAGCTGATAAAGGACAATAAGCACATATTTTCTCTGGTTTGATGTTGCTGTTATTGAAGTCTAATATAGTACAATTCCAAACTTTGGTAATATTTCAACCATGCGATTATATTGCGTTTGAATTTGTGCAAGCATAATATCTGTTGTAAATATTTGATTATTTTAATACTCCACGCTCAATATCAGATGCTAGAATAACGAATAATACATGAACCCGCTCTTACTTTGTCATTTTGCAATGTTTAGCTATTACGGCAATCATTGAGAAATACATATTTAGTTTTGAGGCTTTGTAGGCATTATATAAAATGAAATAAGTAATTAATTCTGTGAAATGGGACGTATAACGAATTCTAAACTAGAGAGTAATTTTCCCTTGTCAGTACATAAGGCCGCGCCGTGGCCGAGTGGTTAGACCACTCGACTCTCACCTAAACGGCCGGAGTTCGATCCCAAGCGACCGCATGTGAGATTTGTGGTGGACAAAACGGCGCTGGGGCGGGTTTTCTCCGGGTATTCCGGTTTCCCCCGCCATCGCATTCCACCGGTGCTCCATCATCATTCATGCATCATCAGTGTCACAGCCTGCGGTGCCATTAGTAGTTAAAGCGGGCGTTAAACACTACCCAAAAAAAAAAAAAAAAAAAAAAAAAAAAAAGACATACATAAATTGGCCATCTTGCGGCTATAGTGTCCGCAACCGGTGTGTCGCGGCACAGTAGTGGGCCGTCACAAGGCGAAATAGTGACGCGAAATTTTAACAGTTATTGCAATCATTATTATTGGTCTGTGAGATGTTCCCAGCTCTATGGCCTC
Source organism: Hymenopus coronatus (assembly GCA_030762935.1). Classification (NCBI taxonomy): domain Eukaryota; kingdom Metazoa; phylum Arthropoda; class Insecta; order Mantodea; family Hymenopodidae; genus Hymenopus; species Hymenopus coronatus. Next base: position 364,526,033 of record CM060900.1, read on the forward strand.
TTGCTGACGATAGTAGGTGTTGATGGAGTTAATTTAAGTGCATTCAGTTCCGGGCACATTTATATGATGAAAAGTACCTGTGTGCTATCGCGTTCATCTGCGCATTACTGGCTACTGGAACGATCCAAATAATATATTGGAAAACAGTATTTAGTCTAGTAAATCTTTTGTAAAGCTATATTACTAATCAGTATATCAATACCGCAATATATACGCTTCTTTATCTATTTATTTGCGTTTCCAATTAGCAGCATTTAAACTTCATTTTTCATAGCGTTATTTTACCGGAGCTTTTTGTATTTGCTTTTTATACTATTATCAGTATCAGTCTTTGTTACAATCCTTGTTTGATAGAAAGCTATTTTTCTCAATAATTTGTAATTTGAAACCATTTATATGATACATAATCAACATTTTAAAGGTATGAAGGAGTGACTCAGCTGAGTATGTTGTCACTGAATGTCTATTAAGCTCACGCTATAGATTATTACTGTGCTCGTGTTAAGGCTTCTATGATTGAACCCCCCCCCCCATGTTCCAACTTGCACATGCTGTTCTAAACTCTATTAAAGAGAGTTCTTTGTAACACCGCACTCTTTGTATACGCCTGGCTGTAAGTGGTTTTAATTAAAATTGCGGGGTTCAACAAAAATTTCCCTCCCTTTTATTGTTTTATTGCCTTGTTTTGATACCTTTTGTACCTATTTGTCGACCCTACTTTGTGACGCGAACTTTAACTTTGTTGATATTTTACTTCAACGAAAGACTCAAACATTGTCAGACACCAATTATTATAGTATTTCAGTTCAATTCTAACACACGAGTGCTCCGCAGTAGTACAAATGTAATTTTCTACAGAGATGAAAACTACTGTTTTCATTTAAAATGTTTTTAAACTGTTATACTTTCTTTAGCACTTATGTACAATCAATGTACATAGAAGGTTCCACTCAAGATTTGATACTGAGTTTTTTGTAGTGTTTAACTGCCGCTTTTACTACATATGGTACCGTAGGCGATGACACTGACGATACATGGAATGAAGATGGAGTACCGGTGGAATGCGATGGCGGAGGAAACCGAAGAATCCGGAGAAAACCCGCCCCTGCCGCTTTGTCCACCACAAATCTCACATACGGTCACCTGGGAGCGAACTCGGGCCACCTGGGTGAGAGGCGAGTGGTCTAACCACTCGGCCCCGGCGTGGCCCGATACCAGACTTCATTTGAATCCAAAAAGGGCATTTTTAGAAAAAAAAAGAAAAAAAAAAGAAGGACCGAAAAAGGGTCAGCGTGTGTTTGTGTGTGTGCGTGTTTGTAGACAGCATAACTAAAAAACGAAACGCTGTTAAATACCAAACTTGCTATTTAAGTTTGGTATCTTCCAAACATGCGACGCGAACATTTTCAAGAAAATCTACCGAAACTACCCTTTACATAGAATCACTTTAAAAAAAAATGTTCAATGGCTGTAACGATTTTGATTTAAATACATTAAATTAAAGATATTTACATCATAAATGAAATATATGTGTTGAATTTCCTGAGACTAGCCTCTGAGGTCATCTTCATCGTGAATGACTTTTGCATAATTGGTAAAGCCTAAGAGATGAACAACAATATACTACACAAAAATGGTAGATCTCGTCAAAACTAACAATTTATGTCATTTACATTTTTGTTGTGGAATTAACTGTTTCCGAGATATTCCTTGTTATTGGTTTCAGTATTAAAAGGTGCATTTCTTAAACAGAAAGTCGTCCGTGTTACGTTTATTTTACTTCTGACCACGCGAAGAAGCGAATTTCAATGATAATCGTATAGTGAAGCTTTTAAAACTTTTGACTAATGTTTTAGCATAATGTATTCCCTTAGTTCCCTTCTACTTATAAGGAACTGAGTAGTACGGCCAATCTGCTAATGCTTTTCTTGAATTGCATGGAGTAGAAAGCAGAATAATCTGTTGTAAGAAGTTTTTTTGTAGAACAGATAGAGAAAGTCATGTGAGTGGAACAGATCAGATATTTTTTCCGAATTGGTTAGCTGCTTGACCGGCGTGATTTGTTTTCGAGGGCAGGTAGCGAAACATCGAGTCCGAAAATAAAATAAGAAGGAAAAAAGAAGGAAAAAAAAAAACAAAAAAAAAAACAGAGAGCTTCCCCGACAATATAGCGTTAATTATTTACATTGCCGATTTATATAGTGTGGTGACAAAAGAGTATGTTTTGGTTTATGAAAAACCCAGTAATACTGCTAAGGTTCCCAGTAAATTGGTACAGCATTTGTGATAAAACGTTTCTCTCTGTTAAGGTTTGAACTGTTTTCGTCGGTTACTGAGAGATAATAAATAAATCTGATATGTTCCAATCACTTGAGTTTCTCTGCCTGTTGCACAAACAAGCTATTCTTTGAAAAGATTATTCTTCTATCCACATATATTATGGATAATTGGTCCTTATTAGATTTTAACTCAGGAACTAACCTTATTCAACTAATTAGGTGTTAATTTGCAGCAGCTGAAGTCCATTATTTCAAGAAGAAAAATATTTGCAACTAATTAATAATAATATTACCAACTGTGATCGACCCATTTTGATAAAATGATATCTTTATCCATTTGGAAGCCGACAATTACAAAAAATTGCCTGCTCGTTGCACGTGTTTAAGTCCTTAATGTTCCATTCATATGGCTTTCTCTACAAACTATTGTTGCAATGTTCAATGTTCGTTAATCTACATTATGCTACTCGAGATATTCATTAACAGAAAAGGACTTATCACTTAATTTCTTATAAGCTGGGGGGAAATGAGGGAATACACTGGTCTAACGCGACAGTCAAAACTTTTTAAAGCTCGTCGCCATGTGAAACAATTGATATTCGTTCCCTTTAAATAGCCAGAAATAAAAAAAAATATGAACCAAATAATGACCTGCCGTTTGAGAAATATTTAGTTTAAAATTGAAACAAATAGGGTAAGGTCAGGCGAATCGGGTCAGAAGGCGAATATAATCAATTTTTATATTTCGCCGTCGCTACCAAACAAGAAGCAGAGAAGTAGCTATTACCATCTAGCGACAACAATTACAACTTCTTCCAAAGACTGGAATCAGAAATCAGTGTGAGACGAGCTTAATTGTTGTGTAGTTTCTTTTGTAAATATGTTCTGTTTCAGGTAAATTCGCATTTTTTTCCTTCTTTAACATAGTACAGAAGTTATATCGAATTTGTTGGAATAGTTTTATTAACTATTTACTGAGCATTAGTTGTCTGTTAAGCTAATCCTTTCTGTCCGAGGTTATGTCAATGTTCGCACCACACCATTGTTGTGCAAGCATACCAACACGGTAAAAATGAAATCCTGCATTTCAGGCGAATAGGGTCACATTATTGCGGGTGAAAAGGGTCAATATTTTTTACGTAGATTCTTCATTTTCTCTCTCTGTTTTTATCGTTTATAATATTATAGATGGGGAAATGCAACATAAAAACCCCTCTCAGTGGACAGAAGATGACAACAGAATACCATTAACAGGTCTTTGGTCACAATGTCGGACTACGGATGGATTAATGAAGAGGAAATTCTGAAGTGGCATAAACACTTAAATACTCAGTTGGGGTATTCCTGGACACTGCATTTAAGTTATAAGATGGTCCTATATCACATAAAAGTTTACAGACTCTCCGATTCTCTGAAGCAAGTAACAAAATAGCAATAGGATACAACGCTTGCAGCCGCTGAAGAAATCATTTTTAAGTCTTTTAAAGCCAACTACGATACTGAATGTATGAGCTTTATGCGCAACACAAAAGCAGAAAGCAAAATAAACTTATTCTTGGGTGATTTTCTTGGTAGTACGAATGAAGGCAACCACACCGCCGAATGCCGAAAGCGGATCTCGTTCTACAGGCATCTATAAAGTTAATGAAAATGCAGTGACTGAACATGACTTTTTCCTTCTGGTTCTAAGTCACACCTTGGATAGTCACTGTCTGAAAGACCTCTTGAACTGAGTAGCTTCAGCAAATCTAGGACAGGAAGAGAACTGATTTCCATCCCCTTCGATCTCATACATGAGTTGTTGCCATTTCCGAACAAAATGACGCCATAACATTTAGGTGGGAAACAAATAACATATATTTTGACTTCTCTAGATACCACAGAGAGACTGCAAAATAAGAGACTATTGCTGTTCCTCAGCAACAAAACAACAGGCATAACAGTAATAAGTGAACGCGTAAACGGTCTACATCATCATCAAAATCATTAGGAAGCGATGAAGGCAATGATAAAATTACATCTTTTGAACTCTATAAGATAAAATACAGTGATCTTAGTATCTGTCAAACTTGGTGACTGGATTCAGTGTCAAGGATAATTATATCATGAGAGATATGTTGGTATAGTGAGTACAAATAAATTTTTCTACGGGAAACGTATTGTTGTCGAATTATATTCTAATGTTTCTACTGACGCTATTCACCAATCTCTTTGACCAGATTCATCCAACTTGAGGAGGGCGAATAGGATCATGCAGCACTATTAACAAACTCATTATATATAACACTGGACAGTATTTATGCATTCTCAAGCAGTGAAATGTGTTTATAAAACACCACTGTTTGTAAGCATATAAAATAATCGGAATTTATATTAAAGACTTGTTGGCCATGAAGACTTTTCCAGTTTTGACCCGATTTCCCCGACCTTACCCTAACAAGGAAGATCTCGGAATCGGTTAACACTACAAGAAAAATGAATATGACATATATCGTGTGTTTTAACAAGATCTATATTTTTTGTCCCGTAAGTTTTGTCTATGTCTTACGATTTACCCGTTATACAAGGTCATCCAGAATTAAGAGGTCTTCAGAGGCTATCCTAGAAAATTTAAAATAGGTACACATTTTGTTTGTAATGAAAATATTATAACAATGGTATTTTAATCAAAATCTTTAGAACCATGTTTGAGAAAATATAAATATTTCTAACAATGTTCTATGTAAAGGGTAGTTGGGGTGGTTGGATTTTCCTGAAAATCTTCGTGTTGCATCCTTTGAAGATACTGAGCTAAAATACCAAGATTGGTATTTAACTGACTTTTCGTTTTGGGTTTATGGTGTATTCACACACACACACATGCGCGCGCGGACCTTTTCCCTAAAAATGCTTTCTTTTGGATTCAGCAGGCCCTAAAGCATAGATTTCCGGTGAAATCTCGCTATCGAAATTTTGGTTGAAATACAATAGGCAAGTGGCTTCTCTACGTACTCTGTATATTGTATGTACATATGTGCTAGATAAAGTAACAAGTGACTCTCATGGCAATGTCGGTAAGTGTTCTGCAAAGAGTACAGGCTATAAGCTGGACGAACTAACCGTATAGGCTAAAAAGAACTACGTACAATAACAGAAACGCCGTTAATGCCCGTGTGTAAAGAAATAGTAAAAATAGGCCTGGGTTTAAAAGCTCCTACTGAAATTTAAAAAATGCCTCTGTCTGCTGATACAATCAGCCACCAAGTTTGTGACATCTCCGTTGACATTAAAGGCATTATGAAAGAGAAAATAAAGAACAATTGAAAGTTTTCGCTTCAAATCGATGAGCCCACCAGTACTGGCGGCAACGCCTAACTTCTTTCCCACGTAAGTTATGTTGTTTGGGATATAATTGGCTGCCTTCTTTTTTCTTTTTCTTCTGTTTGCAAAGAACTAACTACCTGAGGAGCAATCGCAGAAGAAATATTGCGTAGGACTAATGAATATGCGCTCCATAGTGAATTAACATGACAGGATTGCATTCGTATTTGTACAGACGGGTCTATTTCTGTGACAAGCCGACGGCGCGCCGTGGCCGAGTGGTTAAACCACTCGCCTCTCACCTAGGGTTCAATCCCTGGCGACTGCATGTGAGATTTGTGGTGGACGAAGCGGCGCAGGGGTTAGTTTTCTCTAGGTTCCCCGGTTTCCGCCGCCGTCGTATTCCTAGGTGTTCCACCTTCATTTCAGTGTCATCGCCTGCGGTGTTATATCTAGTATACGTGGACACTAAACACTTTCAAAAAATATCGTAGGCCGAGTGAAAGGATTTGTGGGTAAAGTACGAAGCATTAAAGTCGTGAATTTCATCTAAGAACGACCTCAAAATACGCGGGTTTTAACGTTTTGCGTCAAGAAATAGAATCAGCGCATACTACATCTCTGCTACATATAGAAATTCGATGGTTATTATGAGGTAAAGTGTAAACGCACATGTTTGAACTTGAATATGAGGAATACTTAAATTGTCTTACTATTCAGGGGTATGAGTGTGCTGACTTATTTTCGAATAATGAATGCGTGTAAGTTGATATATCTTTCTGATATCTTTGTATACTTGAATTAACTAAACATTAAAATGCAAAGTAGAAACGAAACTATTCTGGCTAGTATGGATAAGATTCAAGGTTTTACTAAAAAGTTACATTTGTGGACACAGAAAACTGAAAATGGATCTCGAGATGTTCCCAGGTGCAAGAGGTGTATCAGATTTCGAAGTTACGGATATAAGTTCCTAAAGTACCAGTTCGCCACTGGCTAATGATGATACCATTCAAATGCACATCAAAAACGTAGCCCGTCTGGGTCTGCCTCACATTCAACACGTCGCGAGTTTGAATCTCGCTTAGGGTGAGTCACCCAGATAATAGGTTTTCGGGGTTTTCCCTTATCCTGAGAAGACGAATGTCGAGTGACTTTAAGCTCCATGGATCCCGAGATCATTTGAGCATAATTTCACCATTTTCGTTGATCGTCCGATATTACCATCAGGTTAAAGAACATTAAGCTACAAAATAAAAAAAATAAAAAATAAAAAAAAAAAAAAAAAACGAAGGGTAGTTGGAGAGCATCCACAAAAGGCACAGTTTTTTTTCCAGTTCGAAACTCTCCACCAAGCAGCCCTTCTTGTATGGACTTAAAAGAAAAAAGAAAAACAAGTTAAATCCATGGTAGGAAAGAAACTATAACCTTCGGGTCATCAAGTTTTACACATAAAGCCACAGGAGCAATTAAATAAATGTCTCTAGAGTAAGTTACATAATGAAAGAAAGAAGTTAATTCGTGGACGGTGACACATTGTCAAGTGATCTGTTCGAGATTTGATAGAAATTTATGGCAGTAAATCTTAAGAAAGCAAGTAACGAGGTGGTGAAAATCGATATTTCTAAACTCGCGTAACAGTTTTAATGGCATTCGAAGCCACGTTTACACCTGACTTTGTTTTAACATTGACTCATCCGCATTTGAAACCAATTTGTTTAACACCTTATAACTGCGTTATGTTTATCCGTGGATCTTGCATTTCCTATCTTAAATTACTTATATGAGATACGTCTATAATCTTTTCAATTATTTCGGTGTAGTTCATTAACGCCCTACCCTGTACATAGGAGAGTGACTCAAGATTTTCACTGGGTTGGTAATCCATTCATTATGGATTCTAAACATTTTCCGAATAATTTAGGCTTATAACAGCAATAGTTTTAAAAGCACACAGAACTAGAAATTTAAATGCTTTGAGGTGTCTTTGGAAACCTTTTGGATACACTTTTGTTGTCACAAAGCAGTGAATAGTAGGCTATCTCCTAGATGGGAATTAACGTGTTATTACCATTTTCAACTACATATTTCTGTAAACTGGGCTGCTCGACGTTGACTGAAGCTAAGGCCTCAGAGAGAGAGAGAGAGAGAGAGAGAGAGAGAGAGAGAGAGAGACGCACATTCAAATCCATCGATGAAGACATGTGGAGTTACATTTCTTTATCAATGGTTCCGCCATGAATCAGTCGTCTGTGTGCAACTAAACAGGTCAAAATCACATTGACGGTATCAGCAGAGTTTTTTACTTTAAAATTCGTATTAGAAAGGTTTATTTTCGACAGTGAATTCAAGTTAATAAACTGATAAATGCATGAGTGTATTCCTATTTAATAATAATAGCGTCAGTTTGGGGTGTGCCGAGAGTAAAAAGAGTTGCGGAAGTGAGCCTTGGCAGCTGAAATGCTGCGTTACAAGATGGAATAAAATCTGTTACTAGGAGCACTACATATATTTTGAGCCTAGTAATCAAAAGCGTAATTTGTTATTGAAAATTGCTTTATTGTTTCTCGAAATGTTCTCCTTTATGATCAATACACGTTTGCATGCGTTCGAACCATTTGTCATGGCATGTTTTCTAATCTGTTTGAGAGACCTCCAAAACAAGGTTTTTGAATGCATCTATGACTTCTTAATCGATATCCATGCATTTTATTCGTGTTTTTCGGAAACAAAAAGAAGCTACTGGGTGTCAAATCAATAGGGTTTGGCCGATGCGTCTTCAGTTCGATTTTTTGAGTGCTCAAATAGTCGGTTGTTGGTCGATAGTTCTCACAGTCTTGATGAAGAATGGTCCGAAGGCACTTGTTTGTTTTTCTTACCTCACCGAAAACTTCCGGCAAAATATTACCGTGTATCATTTAGGACTGACCGTTTTACATTCCTCTAAAACCACTATTGCCACATGGCCAGTTTTTCTGAAAAAAAAAACAAACAAACAAAAAACAGGCGACCATTTGTTTCGAAATGTTTCGAGTGAGAACAAATTTTGTTGGATTTGGTCCATCTTGAAACACCCATGCAGTTGACTGCTGTTTACTTTCCGGGTCATATGCTTAGCTCTATGATTCGTCACCTGTTACAATCTTATATAGGTAGGTACTTCTTTGAAGCATCCTTTTGAGATTGTGTGAAATTATGTGGGATCCAACGAGAGAAATCCTTTTTCGCTGCTAAATGATCATGTAACATTTTATATATGCTGGTGGAACTAATACCTAGGATTGCTTCTATCTCACAGTATGTGGCATGACGATCTTGCACTATCAGTTTTTGCACAACATCAATGCCTTCTGGCACAACAACTGATATTGGACAACCTTCACGAATTCCGTCAGTGAGCGAACGGCAGCCACCATTAAACTCGTTATACTAGCGTTTCACATCGCCAAATGTGATAGTAAGTTGATCATTGCACTCTTGTATTGATAATCCATATTGAAACTCATAACAGATCATCTCATGAACATTTTCACGAGTTAAGTCCAACTATTCACTGAGACACAATTTTAAATTCACTGTAAGCAACACAAACACTCTATTCACAAAATATCTGAAGTACGTTAAGGAACAATGTCAAACTTTCCAATGGAAACAGCAGATGGCGCCTACAGCAATAAGTGTTGCCAAGGCTCAAAATATAAGTAGTGGCTCTCGTGTCGTCAGGGAAGTCGAAAACCACAGAGTCAAGATGGCCGAAAGCTTGGATTTCTCCGATTCTAATTTAACTTAGTTGCTATCCCGTGAAGTCATCTGTAATAATAATAATAATAATAATAATAATAATAATAATAATAATAATAATAATAATAATAATAATAATAATAATAATAATAATAACAATGATAAGGGCCTACTGTAATAAAACATTTTAATGGGAGTAGAGCCCGTGAATTTATAATGGCATGACCAAGAAATTGGTATAAAATATTAAAATATAAAAAGTAAATCATATTTCCCGGATTTACATTGATTAACATATTTTATCAGTGGTTGATTTGAGTTAGTATTTCGTAAATAATTTTGTTGTAAGTTTTACATCTCGAAAATATTTCAATTTCGTTATGAAGATCCTTTTAGTCCTATTACTGTAACAAAAAATAAACATTAAAATTGGATAGGTAAAGTCAGACTGAAATATTTAATGCCATATCGAGATACGAACCACGGATCTCTCGGTTAAAGTGGCATTGAATATTCTTTGTTATTGGTTTCAATTTTAAAATACTTAAACCTTTTAACAACGAGAAGCTCTCATCCGTTTCGTATCTCTTTTGTTTTACTCTCAGTAACGGAAAGATAACAGACTTTCAATGACAATCGCATAGCGACAGTTTTTGGAACATTTGACCGTCGCTTTAGCTCCCTTATTTCCCTTCTATTATAAGGAACTAAATAATAAGACAATTTCTGATAATGTTTATCCTGATTAGCATTATGTAGATAAAAGAATGGTCTTTTGTAAGAATGTCTTGTTTACAGAACAGATAGAGAAAGTCATGTAAATGGAACACATACGATTTTTAATTTTACTGTTTGATTTATTTTGACCAAACTTTCCTGCATAGCGGCCCGAATGTTGTCCCGCCCTGTGTCTCCTCGAGAACTGAATCCATCCTCTCGTCTGTTATTCTAGCTATGGTATTGGTGTTTTCGAAATAAACGACTTTGTAAGTCAGTGTCAGCCATGCACAGAAGTGGTCTAATTATATGCTTCCTTGTAATTAGAGGAAGAATAAACGAATACCTTGGCTAACACGATAGTCAAAACTTTTAAAAGCTCGCCACTATGCAGTTGTCATTGAAATTCTTCTCTCTTTACCTGGCCAGGAGTAAAACAAAAGAAACACGGACCATTTCCTGTTTCAGAAAAATATATCTTAAAACTGAAATAAATAACGAGGAATACCTCGGAAATGTTTACATAGCAAGGCTTTGTCTATATATTACACTTTACCAGTTATGCAAAAGCTATTCATAATGAATTCAAGATATATATTTTATTTGTCATTTGGAAATAAATAGTTATATATTTAATGTAGCCATTTTGAGAAAATAAAAATTTTCGAATTTTTGCCATGTAAAGGGTAGTTTAGGATGGGGGCATTTTCCTAAAAGATTTTGTGTCGCATCCCTGGATGATACTAAAATTAAATACCAAGTTAGGTATTTAAAAGAGTTTCGTTTTTGAGTTATGCTGCCCACAGACAGACGGAGACACACACACTGGCCTGTTTCTAAACAGGATTGTTATGGACTCAAGGGACCTCAAAACATACTTCTATTGAAATCACCGTATCGAAATTTTGGGTGGCATATAATACCTTCTCTACCTACTATGTACATTATACAGCTGTGCTAGAGAAAACAAAAATGGAGTACCTAACGTGACATTACAATTTTGAAGCTTTGCCTACTGATGTAGAAGCAGAAGAACAGTTTACTAGTTTGTAAAGTAAAAATCAAGTACTTGTATTATTAACACTATTTTATGAATACATTTGAAAGTAGTTTATGTATTGGCTGTGTATGTTCTTTCGCGCGTGTACTTGCATGTTTATTATTTAAGGACATCACTTACTCCATGGCAAACTGTTAAATTCGAAATTGTTGTTGTTTTGAAGGAAACTACTGTACGGCTACTTGGAGTGAAGTTTTGTTGTAAATGCTCGGTTGTTTTCGACCTTGAACGACAGGAGATCGCAAGAAATACTTTTGCTGAAGCACGTCACGTAATATTTCACTGCTGAGCAATTGATAAGAGCTCGTTGACATGTGGAGATAGCCTTCTGAGTAAACTATATAACTGTCACTCGAGCGGATTGTTTTCAGCTACAGAATCGTAAACGCCTTCAAGTATTATTACGATTTATATTAAATTATCCATGAACTTAATACCACAGTAACGCGTCGTTTGATTTACAGATGTAACACTTCTGCAATAGGAATATTTAATACTGCATTATTTGTTAGAAGAGATGTGGCTATCGCGGTACATTTTCAAATAAAGTAGAGCAAATCAAGGCAATAAAACGCAGTTTTTGGGCTCATTTCTTGTCTTTTTTTTTTTTTTTTTTACATGTATGCATAAAAATGTTTGCTGGAAGGCGGGCTGAAAATGTGTATGTTTGAAGCCGAGGCCTGAGACATACCAGGTGACCCAACTACGTTAAAACAATTGCATGACTCACCGGACTATTTCAAGTTAAAAGCTGGCACTGGAGTTCTGACGAGAGTGACCTTCGCTTTACACGTCTTGCTATCAGCGGAGACTGAGCAGGTCACACTCATTGCGATCGGTAAAACGGACAGTCCCTCCAGTTCTCCATTGACGGGGTTTAACTCGAAATAGCCCTTTAACGCAAATAGGGGGCAGTTGGGCCACCGGGTATATTATATATGTATATCGTTTTCTTAATCGGCTTACCCTCCCCGTATTTGTAGGACTGACACCCCCATTGCCAATGCCTAGGGGTCAGAAACCTGTCGAGGAGCCCACGGTACGAAACCACAGAATGGTGAACTTGTTACGAGGGGTCGGCCCGTATCCAGGCATGAACATGAGGAAGTGGATGATATGAAATATAAGCGAAATTGATGATTGGAAACGAGATAATGGAGCAATTGGTGGAGTGGCGGGGGAAAACTGAGGACCCGGATATATGCATTATATATAATTATAACAAGAGTAAATACGCACAGGGCTGCGAGGTTGTCACCAACATACACTTTGGACAAGAATTATTTTCATGTTAATGATAGAGGCAACAGTGACAGACACAAAAAATAAACACAGTTTGAAGAATAAAAACTATTAGCGACGCTGTCAATTGCTAGGATAACATCAACGCGTCTGGTGTGCCAGAATTTCGTTCCACAGGAGTTCTTTTACATGTCAGAAAATCTACTGACATTTTTTAAGCGCACTTAAAAACAATTGGTGTGGACCGAAGTTTGCAGACCTTTGGGATCAGAGGGGCAGCGCCTAATCAACTGTCATCTAGACTGACATACGCCCACACGGGAGCCCCGAGGTTAATAAGACTTAAACAGGAGGTTTGAGGTTCAGATCCCGCTACACCGTTTTCGCCGAGAGGTTTTGTCGATTTTTCCTTGGTTCTCGTCATAACTTAGCAAATTTCGGGAGGTATGCTAAATTTAGGCTTAAAACGTTTTTTTTTTGTTTTTTTGTTTTTTTTTTCAAATTCTCATTCTTAATTACCATTTTATTTCAAATAACAGTGGTGTCCACTACTGTGGTGCCGTATGTATAGGGTATGAAATTTTAGGTGGCACTAAACTTTAGGTTTCTTGTTCTTCTTTTTTTTTTAGGTTTTAATCAGTAGATTAATACAGGCACCAATATTTTGTTTTTTCTTAGTTTTGTGAGATTTATTTATGAACTTATTTTACTAAAGTTTATGTTAACAGAGAATTGTTTCACTGCTTTTTTAAAGTTTTCTTTTTTCACTTCAGCTTTTCTGATGTAAACACATTCCTGTTATATTCTTATATGAAGAAAAAGTTCTTTCAATGGAAAATGATATAATTGGAGCGTATGGCATACATTAATGCAGAAGGTTCTAGGGGTGAAAAAACCTGTATACTTTTCACACTGTAATACTAAATTTATGACTTTCATGTCTTCAAAGCCACATTGTGTTCAATAATCTTCTGCAGCTTTGACAAATATGCAACTGTCATTGATCCAGATATTTTTTTCAAGAAACTATCCCAATATTATACAGAGTTACATGGTTGCACTTTCCAACTGGATAATAACTTCTGGTATAAAGAAAAAATATCTTTTAATGTATGCAAGGAAGCGACAAAATTGGCACACTCGAGCAAATTCTTGGTTTTTGGGTGTTTTGAAAGCTTTTGTTTCATTCAAGCATTGACATATTTTAGAAATGTTAGTTTTCTTCATTAGGGATTATATAAGGTGTAATCCTCATTTAGGTTTTTTAGATTCAATTAAATTCAAATATTCTGCTTTAGGAAATGTGAAATAAATACAGATTTAGACATTTTTAACCAAATAGCGAGGAAATAAATAGGTTAAAAACTGGTAGAAAAATTCGTGTACTATGTATGTAGTAGCAATGGCCGTTAAACACTACAGTGTGAATAGTCCTTAAGTTCATAATGAATAGCCAATTATCTTAAACCAGTTATGTGCCATAAGCACAACAATGCTAAAGCTTCTAGTAAATTCTGAGCTGAACTGCGCCAAAATATCAATCTCCAAGACTTAACTGTCAAATAACACCGAATAGCAGGTGGTCCAACTGCCCTGTATTTGACGTGTGCAAATATTCCTTCATGCTTTAAAAGAGTTAGAGAATTCAATGGGACTATTTCAAGTTAAAGAGGGGAACTGGCCTGAGCCATCTTCGTTTTACCCCCTTTTGCTTATCAACAGTGACGCTGAGCGTGTCGCTTTCATTGGGAGGGATAAAACAAAGGCGACTGCCGCCATTTCCCCTCTGGCGGATTTTAACTTGAAATAAATGCACGAAGGGGTATCTGCACAGGACAAATACGGGACAGCTGGGCCACCTGGTATATGTATAGTAAACACACACGTTTCTCAAGAAATATGTCACACAATGTCACATAAGTTACACATCGAAATTAAATTTTTCCCTAATAAAAGTAGATCGAAAATAAAAAAAAAAATACTTCTGTCTCGGCTTTCTCGCACATTATCCGAAGTTTGACAAGGAAAACATTATTTACAAATTAGAATAATCAACTAATAATATACAATTCCTTGCATACATTGGTGTTCAAAAATCATTAAACCAGAGAAGCAACAAAAACCTAAAAAATACTCTTCGATGGATGAAATATTAGGCCAAAGTTATTTTTATCTGACACAGTATCAATCAGCTGATTGTCGAATGGAAGATAAACCTAAAGTCAGCCGATACAACGTAGCATTTTATAATTTTCCTCAGCAAATAGAGGTCCTAAGGTGGAGTAAGCTAGGATGCGGTTATTTTTGTTTTCGCTGTGTTTCACTATAAAAGTCTCAGCTCAGTCTATGACATCAATGTCACATTGGCCTATTGCAAGAGAATCTTTTTAAACTGCCTCTCCATCTTGTAACGATACCTGCCTTTGTTTGACCAGGAGCCAAGATACTTATAAACAATATTTTACCATAAGTGATGTACGAAGTAGCCAAGCGCGCACCACAGAAACCCTAGCCTTTGAGGAAACAAAACACATATTCATTTGATGTGAATTAATTGTTTCTTACATACCAGCCGTGTAACTCCTGTCCTACACACGGCTGATATGTAAGACCTATGGACCTACTGAGTGTGTAAGACGCCATTGAGGTAAGCCATTTTAAAATAATTTGAGATTTCTTTTTGGTTTACCGGGAAAAGTGCGAGTCAGTTGAAGAATTTACTGCCACGCCGGCATTTTGCCATAGTAGCTCAGCGATCAGAGCAACTGGACGGAAACCGAGAGATCCGTGGTTCAAATCCCGGCTATGGCATTGAATTTTTTAGCCTGACTGTACTTCTCCGTGTATTCATTTGTCGTAGCAGTAAGCACAAACACTCTAACGCTTCTTAACCTACAAATTTCGAAATATGTTGTTTGCTGTTGCCTCACAAGACACTGTATCGCAACCACTATTCTTACAAAAGAAGTTCAATATATACAGACTATACCATCGACTACTAGAGGCTTTCAAAGGGGGAAGTCCTCCAACTTCCGTAACGTCATTTCTTATGGCAAAATATAAAAAAAGACTCTTTTCATACGTATATCTCACCTCCTATAAGAATTTTCACCGATATTTGCATTGTTTAAGGTTATTAAATGGATATTTCTAACACCTAAAAGGAAGGAGGGATTGTTTACAACACACAAGTAAAGTTCAAATTGCGTATATGTTACTTAAGAGTTTGTTTCAATTTTGGCAATGATAAAATGTATTTTCCCAAAAGTTCATTTATATTAAACAATAATAGTTTAAATTTTTTTTCCTGTTACTGTCAATATTTGATAGGTTTCCCCCCAATTTTGTGGCCAATTAATACGCTATTATTTTGAAATTAGAAGCTGTGAACTACATTTATTTAAAGGTATTTGACATATTGTTTTCTTTTTATTAAGTGATATTTTTGAAGTTACCGGCAGCTACTGCAGTTCCGCAGACTTTTAACGTGCTACTTGGTTTATTTAAGTACACATTAACGATTTGCCTAATAATATCAAAACTAAATATATCTCATTTACAGACGTGTGCAACTATGGCTTCCATCTAATTTTTTTTTTTTTTTAGGATATGAACAAAATGTCAAAGTTAATTTTGCAAGCTATTTATCGCAAAATATATAATAACCGTATTAATTCTCATCCCAATAAAAAATTCATGTTAATTCATTATTTATAAAAACTTGTCCTAAATTGGATTTGAAATAGGACATTACCTATTCATGTGCAACATTTCCAGTGTTATACAGCTGTTAAGATGGCTGAGGAATCCAGATTTACGAAGTATTATGATGCATTCCTTCCTAGAAAAATATTTCACGAAATACAGTTTACAAAAATTGTAAGCAGAATATAAAAGCTTACAATTCGGCATAATCTTAGCTCTTTATAAAGCTTTGGTCATTGCAGTTTAAATATTCATTAATTTATATATTTTCAGCGTAATTCAAAAATAAAAATAGATCACTTCAAAGTAATTTTTATCGATATTTCAACATCCAAAATATTTAAGGCAACACATGCCTGAAAT
Organism: Hymenopus coronatus; assembly: GCA_030762935.1. Lineage (NCBI taxonomy): Eukaryota > Metazoa > Arthropoda > Insecta > Mantodea > Hymenopodidae > Hymenopus > Hymenopus coronatus. The sequence goes on from CM060900.1 coordinate 364,542,440, forward strand.
CTGGTGAAAATCTCGGAAGGTGGGACATTTACATTCTGCGTTCAAGATATTTTCAGATACCATCGTTTCAAAAAACGGGTTTCAATTTTGAATTTGTGAACGGCTACTATACGTAAAAGGATAAGAACTTGTAAGCAATATTTCATATTGTAAACTTTGAATTCCAGAAATTAGCACTTTCAAAATGTTCACTAAGATGGAGCTTTTATCAGAAATATCTGAGTCTTGTTATTCATTGCCGATAAACATTAAAGAGGCATATATGGTTTCCTTGTGTTAAAGAATTTCAATTGCAGACTCTTAAAGCAAAATTAAATGTAAAGATAAGGAAAAAGACAACATACCTATAATTGTTTGAGGTATTTTCTCTTGAGTTCAAGAAATGATGTGAGATTTTTGTTTCCTGTGATGAGATACATGACATCTACATTTAACATAAATATTATTTTAGAACGTTTTTACTGTATATATATAAATATATAAACTAGCGTAGAACAAATACATTTATTTTTGTAATTAAATAAACTGAACACAAAAAAAGGCTCAACGCGTTAGATATTAATATAAACCGAAAATTTTTAAACCAAATTCACTCAAAACTTCATAAAACAGGATTTTCAGTAATGCAGACACTTCATTATTAATAGGATACAGATGTCTCATTGAGGTTCAGAAAATACATTGTTATAATTGTAGTAAAAATGATTCTAAAATTCCAGTGGAAGTACAAGATACCGAAGTAAGGTGATTCAAGTTTATATTTAAACAATATTTACTAGATAAACAGTTTATTATATTTTTATTCAATGTATATGTCGCCTTTAACATGCTGGTCTTATGGCGACTTTTGAAACAATTACCAGTAACAATAATGATCATCGGTGACTGTGACTGGGTTATTATGTTTAAATTTACACTCGTACATTCGCACTCTGATTCATTCCCCAGATTCTGAGGGGGGGGGATAATTTTGGCAAGAGAAAATGCCCCACTCCAGCCGGGGACTGAGCCCAGTACCACTCACAAAGCAGGCAAGCGCTCTATCAACAGAGATCGCCTCATGTTTCCGACAGCAATATTTGAAATCCTAAAGTAACATTATGTTTTATTATTGCCTGAAATAAAATATTTTTGTGTAGACTTCGAGCTTTAATTAACCGTTGTTCAACTGAAACATATATTGCTAAAGGTTTTGTAATATAATTCAATCTGGTGTGTTCCATTCACATGACTTTCTCTAGCTGTTACGCGTACAAACTTTTCTTACAAAGGATTGTTCTTTCATCTACACCATGTTAATCGAGATAAACATTAGCAAAAATTAGTTGTATTACTTGCTTCTTTGTAAGTAGGAGGAAAATAAGGGAGTACACTAGGCTAAAGCAATAGTTAAATCCTTTAACATCTGCCGCTATGTAAACAATTGAAATTAGATTATTTTTGCTTGCCAGGAGTAAACAAAAGAGAATCCAAAAGAAAGATGACTTTCTGATTGAGAGTAACTTAAAATTGAAACCACTAACACGAAATTACTTCGAAGCGGTTAAATCTACAAAAACAAAACAAAAATCTTACGATTTTCCAGACGTACAAAAAATATACAAACGTCATCTAGAATGAAGAGGTCTTCAGAGGATTTTCTCAGCAAATACATCTTGTTTGTCATAAATATGTCTTAAACATATGATATTTTAATCAAAATTGTTAGAACAATTTTTAAGAAAGTCAATTTTTTTTTTTAAAAATGTTTTGGAGATCTGTTTTTTTTTAAATGTTCGTGTCATATCCTTGCAAGATACTGAACTTATACACCAAGTTTGGTATTCAACTGACCAGTGACTTCTCGTTTTTGAGCTATGCTCCCCCCACACGCTTACACACACTCACCAGACATGTTTCTAAAAATGTTTGTTTAATATTCAGGGGTCTGAAAACATGTATTTCCGGTGCCATCCCGGTATATAATTTTTGCATGGAATACAGACCTTCTCTGTCATTGTACACACGTGCTAGAGAAAGTAAAAATATTATATCGCTACTTTTAAACTCCACAAATGACACTCTGCATAAAAATAACAACTATAGCGTGGAATGTATTAAAAATGCAGTAAGGGGGCTAAACGTATAACCTCAACATACATTCATTAAGTGGATCAAGTGGTTTCTTATCATTAGTCCCTTACACTACAGTTACAATCACTGCGCATCAACAAACATCTAAAATGTAGGTCACGATGAAATATGTTACTGAAATTCTAAACAATGTTGTATACAAAACAAAAATATGAATTGCCTTCTTGGGGCTTTGTAATTAAACGAGAGCCACAAAACAATGAATTAGTATACACTATTGTAAACCAGCTTCCTTCTATAGGCAATTATACCATGCATACTGACTGATAACTAGGGCCCGGATTATTAGGTCCCATAAATCTTCATTTTAGGTGTCTTCTGTGCTTGAAATAGCTTATTTTCTACTTTCCCGACAACATATACACAATGCACATAGTAGGTAGAAAAGATATTTCATTCGATACCGAGATTTCACCGGAAATGCATGTTTTGGGACCACCTGAATCCTAAAAACAACACATTTTTAGAAAATGTCCGCGTGGGTCTGTGTGTTTCTCTGTGTGTGAGCGTATATGTGTGCCTGCGTGTATGCGTGTACGTGTCTGTGGGTAGCATAATTCAAACATGAACAGTCGGTTAGATACCAAACTCGGTATCTACCAAGGGTGTAACACAAAGATTTTCAAAAATATCCCCCTAGCCTAACTACAATTAACATGGAACATTTTTTGGAAATGTTGATTTTCTTAAATATGACTCCAACAATTTTTATTACAATGTTTAACATATTTTGATGACATACGAAATGTATACCTTGAATTTCCTAGGAATATCTAATGAAGGCCTTGTCATTCCGGGGCCTTTTTGAACAACTGGTAAACAATAAGAGACGGACAAAACTTTTTTTTTTTTTGGTAGTCTTTAACGCCCGCTTTAACTACTTATGGCACCGCAGGCGGTGACACTGATGATACATGAATGATGATGGAGCAACTGTGGAATGAGATAGCGGGGAGAAACCGGAGTACCCGGAGAAAACCCGCCCCAGCCCCGCTTTGTCTACCACAAATCTCACATGCGGTCGTTTGAGATCGAACCCAGGCCGTCTAGGTGAGAGGCGAGTGGTCTAACCACTCGGCCACGGCGCGGCCTGACAAAACTTAATATTAAAAATATAGGTCTCATTAAAACACACAATTTACGTCATGTATATTTTTTTGGTACAGTTAACCATCTGCGAAATATTCCATGCTATTTTCATAGTATTTAACGCCCAATTTTACAACTACGGCACCGCAGGTGATTCCCTACTATTGGTTTCAATGTTTAACTACTTAAACTTTTCTCAAACGGGAAGCCATCTTTCGTTTCATGCCTCTTTTGGTTTATTGAGAAGCAAATTTTAATTGTTTGACAGAGCGATTAACTTTTAAAAGCTCTGACTATAACTTAAGTCTTGTTTCCCTTCTACTTACAAGGAAGCTGGCAATAAGACAATTGCTATTAACGTTTGCCTTGATAAGCATGATATAGATAAAAGAATAATCATTACGTAACGCATTGTTTCAATTGAAAATGACGTCATTGGAGAGTATGGTGCATATGCTAATGCAATAGGTTCTGGGAGTAATTTATCTGTGTACTTTTCTCCATAAAATACAAAATTGATGAGTTTTGGGTCTTCAAAACCACGATTGTATTGAAGAATTTTCTCCAACTTTGACGAATATGCAACTGCCATTGGTCCGAATATTTATTTTCTGGAAATATCCCAATGACATTCAGAACACCATTGAGTGACAGGATTGGACTTTCCAATCGGCGAATAGCTTTTGAAAGAAATAAACAATGTGCCTTAATGTGTGCAAGGGTAGCGATAAGAGAGGGCACTCGAGTAATTTCTTGGCCTTGGCTATGCAGAAAGCTTTTGTTTCATCTGTCATTGACGAGTTTCAATAAGGAAATAGCATTCTTGATTCATGTTATTTTAGGTGTTAAACACTCATTTAGATTCTTTTTAGCTGCAATTAAATTCACGAAAGCTTTCATTTCAACTAAGCCGTTGACGAGTTTCAGTAATAAAATTACATTCTTTATTTGAAAAATGTACAAAGTAGGCTATTTTAGGTCTCAACTACTCATTTTTAATGTTTTCTTTTGTTTTTGTTTTTGAGAAATTACATTTATATACTTGCCTCATTAAGTGTGAAGCGTAAATTGATCTTCAAATGTATTAACTAAATAACGAAAAAAAAATCTTATGTGTTCCATATCTTTTCTCCATAGAAAGAACTCTGAAAAAAGAGTATTCTTTTATCTATATCATGGTAATTAGAAAATTATCTTATTACTTAGTTCCTTATAAGTAGAGGGAAAATAAGAGAATACACTAGGCTTAAGCGATAATCGTTTTTTTTTATTTAATTTTTATTTTTATATATTTTATAATATTTATCTTTGAAAATTAATTTAAGAGACAGTGTGTATAATTAATGTCAATGCTGTATATACATAGGGATGGTACATTTGTACTGAACGGATAAGCATTGTGGTGATTTACATAACTGGGGCGACTTGAATAACTTTCTAGCAGCTAGCTCTTTAGACAGCAACAATTGTATCCTATCACAGATTCAGAAAGGCGCTACCAGGGACGGTGAAAGAAATACCGTGTCTACAGTCCGCTGGAGGAGCTGATGAAAGGCAAAAGAATCAGATCAAGCGCTTTTTTCCCAACACACAAGCATCCCTCATCCATAGTCGAATGGAGTAAAATGCTTACCAAATTCTCCCTAACGTGACAGTGGTAAGTGATTGATATCTGAAAGGCTTTTTCGTTACTCAGGTGTACAAAAAAGCATCCTCTTCTTAGCCAACGTTTTTAAAGCAAGACACCTAGCGGTAAATAATGTAAGCGTGGCTAAGAATGCATGTTTAATGAATTTCAAAAATCACTGACTTGTTGACTGGTACTATTTAGATCGAATATCAGATACTGCAAAACATTCACCGAAAGTGAAAGTGAATACTACCGAAGTAGACAAAACAGAGTGTGGTAAGCAAATCTATAATTTCTCTACCTTGTACCTCAAAGGAATAATTTATTCGAGTTTAAAACCTAACAGTATATAACTACACTACATAAAAATAAGATGAAGTTAACAATGATGCTACCCGCTTTTGTTTATTTATTGAAACAATAACAACTCCCCGTATTTACGGGTTGCCAACAAGGATAGAGCAAATAAATTATAAATTAACTATCTAAAAGAAAAAAAAAAAAGAACTTGAAATTCTTCTAAAAGGATTATATAACAGTCTACTGCACTGTGCAAACAGTACCTATTTAAACGGAAGATGTATTATTTGGTATGTAAAAGTATCAGCTGTCCAATTGACTCGAAAAACATTAATTTAATATATGCAGTTTCCTATAGCAAAAGCATTAACCTCCGTTTAACAATTTCCATAAGCGAAATATGACTTACGAGGTAATGTAGGTAGATTATGATTCTAAAGCTTGGATCCGTAAGCATATTAAAGACTTAAGATAATGCATCTGCGAAGTTTGGTAAATCAATAGTAAGATATCTTGTTGAAATTTACACTAGTTACTACAGAAAATAATAGTGATTTTTTTGCGATATATTAAACTTCTAGCTTGCATGCTTACTTAAATAATAATTTTTATTTTCTACATTCTTGTTCTGATAAATATGAGCCATGTGATGCATTTTTAAAACACAGTTTCACAGAAAACAAGTTTGTAATAGATCTTTCATATTATATTTGTACACCAGCTCTAATTAGTGTAGAATATTAACACTTTTAGTACTCCCCAAAGCTCTTGATTTTTCGAAAATTGGTTATTTATTTTTCAAAATCGGAGTTTATTTAAAAAAAGTGTATGATCATTTTCTTTAATGTGCTTTTGAGAAGTATTATAAAAATAGAATCAAATTAATGAAAAATTGCATATGGTATATGGTAAAGTACTGGAGAAAATTTGGCGATAATATAAGATTTAAAGCTGGGAGCGTTTATTAATAACCATGCATCTACTCATTTATAGCTTCAGTTAATGCCAGTAACAGTGCGCCAACTGGGAAAAATAAAATATTTTCTTAAAGTTTAGAATTCACATCACTTTATTAAGGAGGAGGTGTTTTCTAAGTTTTCGTAATTTTTTGTCAAATTTCACAGATGCATCACTTTACATAAACTACAATACCTATATTACTCACTTCATGTGAGAAATTATAAAATTTTAGGAATAATTCTGACATTATTCATTTCCAAACTTTTAAAACACTTATGAACATGTCTGCTTCATTTGAGTGTAACTTTCTTGCCATCAAGTATTACCTAACCTCAGAAACTTCTACGAAAACTCACGGAAAGAGCATGAAAATATTTCCTTTGCGCAAAAAATGAGAGGAGGTATATCAGCATAATATGGATATTAACTGAATTGCAACACTCGTTCTACTATGTGTGTTTGAAGTGGAAGACAAAATATGAAACAAACTTGAAGATAAATAATAGTGGTTCCCCTTCCTATATGGTTAGCAACCATATTCACGTGGACATCGCAGCATTATAACCCTCAAATACAACTTGTGCAGTATGTGTGTTCTCTGACGGCACTTTTGTAAATAACAAGTATCTAGCGTCCTGCAAACTCTTCATGTATTAAGGGGAGTCCAAATGAGAGTTTCATAATTTTTTTTTCCATTTTCATGTTTTAATTACATATGCGTATATCGAATATCCCGCTCATTTTGGTATTATTTTCATAGAGGTACGCTAATTGTAAATAGTTTAAAAATATTTCTGAAAATAATCCTGCATAGAAATTTTTCAGAACATTTTGGTTCACTCACTTGGTAAAACAGCAATAAGTTTGTAAATGTTAGTGCTAAAGAACAGATTTTTTTTTTTTTTTTTTTTTTGATCAGAAAGTTTCACTTTAGCCAGTCGTAGCATTGGCATCCCACTCATATTTCTTTCACGTAAGGGTTTCGAAATACTGCTAATTTGTGTTGGAAAGTTAGGTTATATTTTTTTAAATGTTATGTTTGGAAGTCATTTTCTGAAGAAGTAAAATTGTCTATACAAATGCGCCATTATATCAGAAAGTAATTGACACTAAGCGCTGACATTTTTACCACACGTTTACACCTAAATAGCCTTTATTTTAACGAAAAAGTTTTTATGTATGTGGATTAGTTATTTTTTTAAATTTAAAAAAGCATAAGTTTTCAATACAATTTTAGGAGCTTTATTAAAAAAAATATTACCTTTTCCTTTAAGCATTCTATTTTTCATAAATCAACAGTGGAGGTATAGCCGAATATACCTTGAAAAATTGAGCTCATTATCTTAAATAGTTGCTGAGATAATGGTTCAAACTTTAACATTGGCAAGATGTGGCATTTCGACTCCCCTTAAATATATAGCTTTTGCTTCCTCATTGCTTACAAAGTAATTCCGTACTTCTCGTTTAGCAATTAATGTAGCATCTCGCAAGTACCTGGGGGCTTATCAGAACAAGCAGGCACAGATGGAAAACCGTGAGTCACAATGTGACATTGGAATTTTCATTCTCATTCTATCCATATTAATCATATCCTACACATGGGTTGCGTGGAAAAAGCAACTAATTAGGTAATGGTTAACTATAATGCCCGATACAAAGTAGTTAGGAGATTGTAAGTCATTGGGGTTTGCGCTCTCAAAATAATTTAGATCTTTTTGGTGTTTACTGAGAACAATGAGAGTAATTTGGGGAATTTAACGTCTGGTCGGCATCTTCAGTGGCCAGGCCAACCGGATGGAGACTCGGAGATCCGTGGTTCAAATCCCGGCTGTGGCACTTTAGGTATCAGTGTGACCTTAGCTATCCAACTTATATCCTACACACGTAGTGTGAGGGGAAAAACAATTAATTTAACACTAATTGGCCTAATAGTTGATTAAGTATAAATCCCGGGACAAAGTGCTTATGACATTTTAAGTCGCCATTGGGGTATGCCTTCTAAAAATAATTTGAGATGTAATTGAACCGGGAATGATGCGAGTAATTTGGGGAATCTAATCCATGGTAGCTCAATAGTTAGAGCAACCAGATGGAGACTGGAGGATCCGCGCTTCTTGTCCCAGCTTTTCTTGCACACGGGTTGTGCGGTCAATTAACACTACATGGAAACTTGTTAGAAAACGAATTAGTTCCTTGACTAATTTGAACGTCGCTTAACAATGGATCACTTAATCCGCTGGTTGGGAAGTCTTTTAAGAAATGAATCAAGAGCATTTAATCAGAAATCCTCCTGCTTGAATAAATTCAACTGCTGCAAGATGCAAACATGTTAAGCTCTATAACACCACGATTTTCCACCTGTGCTTGCTCCGGAAATCGTATGGAATTTACCACCTTAAAGAAGCCCCATAACTTGGCGCAACATTATATGCATGTTTCATAAACTGCTAGTTTCGGCTGGGAATTAACACCCTGGATAAAACAACTAGATAATAAAATAAAAACCTCTTACAGGTTACACTATGTATATGAACCATATTTAAAGAACGTAGGATTAAATATAAGGACATTTTAACTGTCCGGATTAATTTTAATTAATTTAATTAAACTTAATTAAAATGCTACGGTAAGTAAAATCATCCACCTCATCGGGTAAAGTCCTGTAAACCTATAAGCAGTGTGCTATCAACGAGTTAGCATAACTTAAGGTGATGGTCGTGGGATTTGGAAAATGCAAAGCATGTTACATACTTTATTGAAATGTACGGTAGTTATTTCACACAATAATAGTGATACTTTTGCCATGTCTCAAAATTCTAGCTTACATAGCTATTTAAATAACATTTTTCTGCCTAAATTTATTGTTCTAATCAAAATGAGCCACGTGATATATTTTTAAAAATATTCGCAATGTTTTACAGGAAATGAGTTTACAAATACATTTGTATGAGTACATGTACTTGCTCCAGCCCGTATGTTCATGCAATGTACATAGTAGCTAGAGAAGGTATTGTATTCCACCCAAAAAGTCGATTTTGATATTCCACCGGAAATATATGTTTCGAGGTCCCCTGAGCCGGAAAAATCATTTTTAGAAAAAACTGGACAGCATAGCTCGAAAACGAAAAGACCATTAAACATCAACCTTGGTATTTAGGTTTAGTATCTTTGCGGCACGAATATTTTAAAGGACCCCTCCCCCATCACATACTACCTTCTGCATGGAAAAAGCTTTGAAAATTTTGTTTACTCAAGAATGGCTCTAACGATTTTGATTAAGATACGTATATTTAAGATATTTACATCACAAAAAATATAGATTTTGAATTTTCTGGAAGTATCATCTGAAAGCCTCTTTATTCTAGAGTTTTGTTAAAATTTTCATAACGGTTAAACAGTAAGAGATAGAAAAAGCTTACTAAACAAAAAAATGTACATCTCTTTAGAACATATAATTTATGTCGTATACATTTTTCTTGTACAGTTGGCCGTTTTCAAGATATTCCTTGTTATAGATTTCAATTTTAAACTACTTAAACTTTTCTGCAAAGCAATCCGAATCTCGTTTCACTTAGCGACCGGCTTTCAAAAGGTTTAACCATCGCTTTAGCCCAATATATTCCCTTATTTCTCTTCTCTTACAATGAAGCAAGCAATAAGACCAATTCTGTTACTGTTTATATCGATCAGCATGGTATAGATAAAAGAATAGCCTTTCGTAAGAATTATTTTGAGAGTGTTGAAAGCCCGCTTTTAATACTTGTAGCACCGCAGGCGATGACAGTGATGATATATGGAATGAAGAGGGTACCGGTGGAATACGATGGCGAGGGAAACAGGAGAACCCAGAGAAAACCTACCCTGCGCCGCTTAATCTACCACAAATCTCACATGTGATCGCTTTGGATCGAACCCGAGCTGTCAAGTTGAGAGGCGAGTGATTGAACTACTTGGTCACGGCGCGACTCTTTGAAAGAAATAGTTTGTATATGCAACAACTAGAGAAAGATATATGAATGGAACACTTCAGATTTTGCTATATTAACCCCAATTAGTGGAGAAAAATTTTTACTTTTCGTACTCTCCAAAGCGCATGATTTTTTAAAATGTAATTGTTTATTTATCAACATTGGGGCATTATTTCAAAAAAGTAATAGAGCCATTTTCTTTAATGTGGTTTTGTGAAACGGTGTACAAAGTTTGAAACAAATTAACCAAAAGCTGCATCGTGAGCAACATTTTGTTAATAGAAAAGTGTTGTAAAATGTTTGAGAGAAAATCATGTTTGAATTTGGGAGTGACTATTAATAAGAATGTGCCTACCATAAAGTTTAGAATTCATATCGTTTCATTATCAAGGAAAATAATTTTTTTAATGTTTCACAATGTATGGTCAGATTTCACAAATGCGTCATGTTAAAACACATGAAATCTGTATGTAATATAGCTAAAAATATACAAATGAGCATTTTCCACTGTAAAAAAATATGTTAACTTCATTTTGCTCCCATTCGCTTAATCCTCTAACGTTTTTCGTCTTTCATATTACGAAAAAATGTGAAGCTATCGTGGATCATTATATAAATGTGTGTAATATATATATCCAATGCACTGGATTACAACAGAGATATAGAGATATTACTTAATATATAGTGCTTACCTTTAACACAATTATATCATTTAACACGTGATGAATATGTGATTTTGCAATTCGCTTCAAACACACAAAGAGTCATAAACTAACCTGCACTCGACGTTACTTGTAATGAAATCATCTGAGAAGTGACAATGGCTTTTGTCTCACTTCGCCACCTAGCAGAGATGCTACTGCTATCTGGAGAATACAATAGTAACTCAATTCCTCTTGCACATAATCTCTTGATTATAAAATATTCAAAGATATATCTTTTTATGCTTCTATTATTTCTTCTACTGGAGTGATATACGTAAAAGATAAGGGAAGTTAAAAGCTATTGTATTTCAAATACCCTAACTGATATTTTGGTTTACTTTCCGACATGTTAAAATTGGGTGCATTAAATATTCACGAACACATGTATAGAAGGATAAACGCATAATAATAAACTTCGAGTTTATGAACTCGAAATCCTTTAAACATTTGTCACTGTACTTAGAGAAAACTGAGGGCCCAATGATTCACTGCTTTATGGCAGGTAGAATTCGTGGGTAAATATGCAAAAGGAAACCTGGGGGGGGGGGGGGGTAGCCCGAGTTGCCTAGATATCTGAATAAGTATTAACTATTTTATCTGTGAACGACGCTGCCAATTGCCAGGATCATATCAGCGCCGCCGGTGTGCCGGAATTTTCAAAGGTATATATTGAGAAAACTGAATCAGATTTGAAAAATTCAGTGCAACGCAAGTCGAACTACAGATCCTCGGCTTTCTCGTTCCATGAGGTACTGTGATGCTACACCCAAACGCGCATTTAACTCCTCTATCCTGATTAATGTATATTGGCCGAACCAATGTGGCTGCCTCGGTAGTGTGGTAGTAGCGTGTCTGCTTCACATAGAAGGGTCGTGAGTTCGATTCTTGCTTAGGGTGACTTACCCAGATAAGGACATTTTCGGGACTTTCCCTTATCCTGAGAAGAAGAATGTCCAGTAACTTTAAGTTCCATCGACCCCGAGATCATTTCACCGATTTCATTCGTCGTCCGATATAACCAACCAGGTTAAAGGAATGTTAAGCCCCCCCCCAACTAAAAAACCTGACAGAACAGATTCAACACGATCTCCAACACTAACTTTATACCAAAATAATATAGAAGAAATCAAACAAGGCAAAGCCAGACATTTATAATACCATATTCAGTCTTAGAATTAACAACCACAATTTTATGAAATCGAAAATCAATAACTAACTAACTCCATGGCACGACAGCTCACGGGGAACCTTGGCCTACCGCCCGGCCGCTGCGTCCCCCATCTCGGTCCACGTCATGGATGGGGTGCAGTATTGGAGGGTGAGACGTGGTCAGCGCCTCGAGCCCCTCCCGGCCGGTTAATGCGGTCCTCACGACCTGGAGCCGCTACTTCTCCATCAAGTAGCTCCTCAATTGGCCCCCCAGGGACCTCACGAGGCTGAGTGCACCCCGGTCCAGGTCTCCCAGCGGGGGAAAAATCCCCACGCCGGTACTGGGGATCGAACCCAGGTCTCCCGCTTGGTAGGCAGCTGCGCTACCACCGCGCTAAGGAGACGACCTCGAAAATCAATATGCTAAGTATAATTAGAGCTTGTTAAGGTATAACAATAAAATTTCAAAAACAATTTTAAAACGTAAACAATTTCAAGTGGTAATATTCTACTGAAAAGAATATAATGGATGCTTCTTTACTAGATTCACCGAGTGTGAAATCTCTGACACTGTTAAGTTCGAATTTACAACACCAGAAAGGATGAACAGTGCTGTAATCCGAAGTAGATATTTTTATAATTTTACAATAGAAAAATACAAATTTGTAGGCGCTATCTTGCTGTATTAAGTAGAACAAAACGTGCTCATAAGTATTTATATAGAAAATTGTTAATTTAATCCCTTATTTTAACCCGTGGCTCTTTAGTTCTATGAAGGTTGTTTAATATCTTGTGCCTAAAATATTTATCAACATTTATATTTATTTTTTCCAGTATTCCATAATTTTCCAAGAGTTATGTGAAGGAGTTTAAAAATATTTGAGTAATTGGTGTAATTTGCCACTGAAGTTTGATACACTTTTAATGAATATGCTGAAATTTAAAACTTCCTCATGATTGTTCACTATTTTTTTCTGTTTTACGTTTAGATTTCCATGCTACATTTGGCGAATTTGTTTTTAAAGTAAAGTCATTCATTTTATAGTATAAACAACATTTGTATTATTCTCGCATTTATTACCTATATGTTACTCTCCTATGGGTACAACTTTGATAGTGTGTCTCGTAATGGTGTTGATTAAGAGACACATCAGATTCTATACATGCAGTTCAAGCGTGTGTGCGTGTGTGTGTGCGCGCGTGTGTGTGCGTGTGCGTGTGTGTGTGCAAAAATACCTGTATTAGGTCAAGCGTGCATACTCAAATACTGCATGTCATTCAAGTGTACAAATAGAAATACCTGGGTATAGTTCAAGCACACAGACAGAAATATCGTCAAGTTTTTTAAGAGTACGGATAGAAATACGTGAATGGAGTTGAAGCATATGGACATAAATGCCTGTTGAAGCATACAGACAGAAATACCTGAACATATGGAAGCCTTCGGACGGAAATACCTAAATGTAGTTGAAACGTAAGGACGAAAATATCTGAATGTAGATGAAGCGTACGGACAGGAATATTTGAATGTCGTTCAAGCGTGCGAGTAGAAATACCTGTGTGTAATCCTTACGTAGGAGCAGAAATTCCTGCATTCCTCAAGCATACGAACAGAAGTGCCTGAATGTAGTTCAAGCGTGAGAACAGAAATACTTGAGTGTACGCGCCGTGGCCAGTGGTTAGACTACTCGCCTCTCAACAGGGTGACCCGGATTCGATCCCCGGTATCCGAATGTGGGATTTATGGGGGACAAAACGGTTCAGGGGCGGGTTTTTTTTCGGGATTTCCCCCGAAATTGCATTACACCGGTGCTCTATCTTCATTCCATATATTATCATATTATGTGGTGCAATATATAGTAAAAGCGGGCGTTAAACACTGTTAAAAGAAACCCTCAATGCATTTTCAAGTGAGCAGACAGAAGTATCTGATATGGTTCAAGCGAACGGACAAAATAATTATGTAGTTCAAGGTACGGACAGAAAAATCTGCTTGCTGTTCAAGGTTCGGGCAGAAAAAGCTGCTTGTTGTTCAAGGTACGGTCAGAAATATGTGGATGTAGTTCATGCGCCCGGGCAGAAATACCTTCGTTTAGTCGAAACTTAGATGCGGAGCACCTATATTTAGTGTAATTATGCTTATTGACTGACATACCTGCATATCACTCAAGCGTATGGACTTACATGTAGTTGAAGCTTCCGTACTGGAATATCTGTAAGTAGTTCAAGCGTCCGTACTGACACACGTGCATATCATCCAAGCGAAAGGACAGAAATACTTACATGTAGCTGAAGCATGTGAACTGTAATACCTATATGTAGCTCAACGCGCATACTCAGATACCTGTACATCATTCTAAAGTAAGGTCAGAAATACTTGCATGTAGTTGCAGCATGATTAGTGAAATACCTGCATGTAGTTTATGTGTGCGTACAGAAATCCTTCAAGAGAGCTTGTACCCTTATCGTTAGACAAGCATTGAATATAATGTATCTGTTTAATCTTAACAAAAGCCGATTTTGTAAACACTATGTACTTTTCTAAGCTAAAAATCAATAGATTTAGAAAAAAATACTATTGGTTTCTCAAGTATAAGAAATTAGTATCCTTATTCATGAAAACAGCAACGATTAAAGTTTGCAGGTTTAAACTCACCAATAAGAATCAATTATTTCAGCAATCACTTGTTATACCTACTTGTTTTAACAAAAAAGTAGTGGCTTAGAAATAATATGTCATGAATAGAGAATTACTGACCTTATTCTGAAAAGCAGTTCCCTTATTGAGCAGGCAAATGCATTTTGCGAGAAACAAGTTGAGGATCGTTGTGATGATAACTGGTATCATCTTCTTGTGGTTGGTGGACTATCTTTATGACCCTGACAATACAGGAAACACACGCTACCTTCTGCAGAGGAAATGCCGCATTAACGATACCGGAAAACCCCCATTGCCGAAGACCGTATAAATATCATTAAAAAGTAAATTACCGCAATTTCCAAATGTAGATCCCTTTACGTTTCAAAGACCCTGCCGTCTTCTGGTTTGCTTTAGTTTAGTGAATTTTATATCCTTTTAGGTGGCACTTAGAAAATACGGTAACTAATAATAATAATAACAACTCGCGGAATTAGGGCCCAACTATACCACTACCGTTTTCGTAACGGTGTTTGTGTACCGATAGAAATCTAGGTTCTTTTAGAACACACTTGTGTGCCAGTAGCAGCCCAATTTTCAGTTCAGCAGCCTGGTTTACTTTGGATCACATACAGTTAGCGTCTATTGTTTTTTTTGGTTAAAATTAGACTGATGTGCACTTTACATTTCTACACGTATTGGAAGGTATTGTATTTCACCAGAAATGTATGCTTTGAGGAATAAAAAAATACATTTTTAGAAAAAGATCCGCGTGCGCGCTCGTGTGCGTGCATGTGAACATCATATCTAAAAAACGAAAACACTGTTAAGTTTACTATCTTCCAAGGATACGACACAAACATTTAAAAAAAAATCCCCAAACCAAAACTACATTTTATATGGCAAATGTTTTGAAAATTTTGCTTTTCTCAAAACTGGCTCCAACAATTTTTATTAAAATACTGCAAATTAATTGTATTTACATACAAATAAAATGTATATCTTTATTCTTCTGATTATGGCCTCTGAAGATTCTGGATGAATTTTGTATAGCTGGTAACCGTAAGAGATTGACAAGAGCTTACTATACAAAAGCCATAGATCTCATCAAAGCACACACTTTATTTAAAATACGTTTTTTGTAAGAGTTAACCGTTTTCAATATATTCCTTGTTATTGGTTTCAATTTTAAGCTACTTAAAATTTTCTCAAACGGGAGGTTATCTCTCTTTTCAACTCTTTTTTGCTTTACTCTTGGCCGTGCAAAGCGAACTTAGTTTCAATTGTTTCACATAACGACCAGCTTTTTAAAAGATTTACCTATTCCTTTAGCTTAGTGTGCTAACTTCTGCTTAGAAGATATCTAATACAACCATTTGTGGTAATGTTTATTTCAATCACCACGATGTAGAAAACTAAATAATCTTTTGTAATAATAGTTTGTAGAGAAAGTCATGTGATTGAAAAACATCACATTTTTATACTATAACAGCAATACTCTGAGTTCTTTCAGATTATATGCTACTGGTCTTCGCGTTTCTATTGCTTCTTATGACAAGAGTATCACTAATTCTTTTGGATGATATATCATGTCTAGTGTCATTGAAAAATAAATTAGTAGTCCCCTGGCTTCTTTTGCATCAAATTCTAGATAGCTGTAGCTTCCAGTTTTGCGGCTCTTTTGTTTAATAGATGTTTTCCTCAACCTATCCATATTTCAAAGGCTAACGTATATTTCATTCTGAATATTGCTTAAAAGTGCACGAAGGTTAGAAATGTTCATGTAAAATCACCAGTGAATTAACGGTGAAAGGAATTTCCAATATTTATTCTTCATTTGGTTATGCTTGACTTCAATTATGAAAAGAGGTTATTTAGATGATTTTATATGTAATTATCTGGATTAGGATTTATTTTTCGTGAATTTCTAAGCATTGATTTGTCTAAGTGAGTTATTCTCTTAGGCTAATTATTTTAGCGTCATTTAGTTGATCATTTAAGTCAGGTATGCCTAAAGCAATAATCGCTCAATATAACGTTTAGCAGCTTTATTATGTTTGTACAGGTGTAACTGGTAAAATATGTAATGAGAAAGTATGTGGAATAGAAACATCAGCATTAAAGGATAATAGCCTCTGAAAACGTGCCTTATTAATTATTACTTTTCTGTAAAAATATATCAATTGGGAAAGGTGAAATGCATGATCTATTAGTTTGCTGTAAATACTGTTGCATGCAACTACATTTTGCGACAATTTTAGGGTCTTCGAATTTTGGATAATGTGCAATATAATTTAAACGAAATATAAAAGCTTAGTATTGATGTAGGTTTTCCAAAAAATAAAAATCATTCAATAAAGTGAACAAGCAACAGGGCATAACATTTCTTGATGTTAGAGGGACGTGGAGAGCTGTAGACCTAAACTGGCTTTGTTTTCAACTTTTAGGTATTTAAAGCTGCTTAGTTTCTTTATTTAAGTTTTGATCTTAATAAAACAGCAATAGTGTGTCCAGAACAAAATAAACAATCGTGTTTAATATTTCAACCTCTTTTATTGATACAGTATGGTGTGTGTGTTCCTCGCGCGCGCACATCTGCGGTTAGATTACGCGGAATGTAGTGATCCCAGTATTTCGAAATCCAGGGTTTAGCAGCAGTCTAAACCAAGCAGCATAGACAAGACATTTGGCATAACTGCATTAAAATAATCAAAGTAACTTCTGACAATGCACTGTGGCTTTTTAAATAATGTAAGAACTCAACGTTCTCTACAAAGCGCCATGCATTAGCCTTTTAGTTCGGATTTAAAAGAGCTAATAGATTTGCATCCGCACCCCTTTCGCATTATCTAAAATATTTTGGTCCTTGTGTAACTATTTTTGTTCAAACAAAGCAGACATTTTGCAGAGCGTGATAAGGTATACAGCAACTGAAACTTATCCTGGGTTTTTATGCGCAACAAATTTGTAGGAGATTTCGATCCATTCTCTTACAATGAGAGTTTTTACAATGTGTCGACGAAAACAAAGTTTCAAATAATTTTAGAAAATAGTTTCACCGATATATTACAATTAAGAATAATATTAAACACATCTTTTTCACCTGCATTGATATACAAGCCTTTAACATAAGCTGGCACATTTCTTACAGACATTACCAGATACCAAGTGATCCAATTGCCCCATGTTTGACGTCTACATGTCCCTTCGTGGGTTAAAAGGGATGCAGAAATCAGCGGGGCTATTACAAGCTAAAACCCGCCAGTGCGGAACTGGCGTGAGGGACCTTCATTTTACCCCTCTCAATGAGCGCGACCCGTTCACCGTCTCCGATGATAAGCAAGAAAATTTAATATATGGAAGCCACTACCACCGACATTACTTTAACTTCTGCATCGTTATGCACGGTACATATCCTTAGTCTCTTGCCCATGCTTTATAGTGAATATTTTATTCCTAATCGTACAATTATATTAAATTACATTATGAAAAATATGTGCCCAAATCTAACCGTCACAGATAACAATGACATAAGAAGGTAATAGTGGCAAGCGGAAGCAACAGTAATAATATTAACCTTTGTAAGAAGTTAAAACGGCAAATATTTGATAAGCGTAGTCCAATGCTTATCATATACTAGTTAACATAACATGCACACATACGCCTAAAAGACGTGCTAGTATTATCACATACAATGCGTGACTCAGGCTACATAATATTTCACGCAAATGCATGTTACCATAAATTGAGAAATTATTTTGTGAGCACTCGTTATCTAACTCTGTATGCTAATAATTTGATAAGCGTTATTTATCCAAGAATAAACAGACGTATAATATAAACTTAAGTGCTGATTTAGATAAATGAAGAAAATATTCACGATTGCAACCCGTTGCGTCAACTGAATCTAAATTACCACACGCAATTTTCTGTACATCACAGGCTTATTTATAATGTGGAAGTAAGCAGAACTAACACTCAAAGCAGCTAATGTTTTAAATATCGTATTGTTTATTTAGGAATAAACCAAACGTCGTGCCGGCGTATGTTTTCGATATAATTGTCGTTTGGTGTAATTAAGCGAAGAATGGAGAGAGACATATACAGTTTACTTGTACTTGGTGCGAAAACACTCAGTAGTGTTGCCAACGTGTACGATCCAGATTTAAACGTACTATAATTTACGAAGTACAATCTTAACATGTACGATATCTGATAATTACAAACCTATTCAACAGCTGTCACAGTATTAAGATCAAAGGGAAACAAATTACAATCGCATGGATACCATCTCATGTTGGTATTAAAGGGAACGAAGAAAGAGACTCTGAAGCACGAGAAGCTACAAAACACCAAGCACATACCAGGGTGTTAACACCCATATGAAAAATAAAATAAAAGTTAATTGGACCAATACATGGCTTACTACCTCCCAAACCAAGTTGCATGACGTTATATCTAATAAATTGTCATCACCCACTATATTATCAAACTTAAAACGACAAGACCAAGTGCTGATATCAAGACTTCTCATTGTACACACAAAACTCACTCACACCGCCATGTTCCTGAAGGAGCCACCGCCTGAATGCCAACACTGCCAAAAGGCCTTAACCATCAAGCACATCTTCTGTGCTTCCATTTGCAGAGGAAAAAAAGGAGAGAGTACAATATGGCCACTCACGTTTCAATAATATTCAATGACCAAAAAACGATTCAGAGTGTATTAAAATGTCTTCATTCAACATCACTATACAACAAACTATAACTGTAAACATCCATACAGAATTTCCTTTGTTAAACGCTGTTCATGTATTGTAGATATCTTAACAATTTTATTGTAATTCATTGTAATCATTTCCATACATTGTAAGGGCTGTTTATGTGATGTGTTCTAATGACTTGTATTGTTTTGTAATTAACTGTTGTACAGTTCTGTTTTTTATGTCGCAAAAAAACCATTTGCAGTTAAGCGACAATAAATAAACAAATTAAAAAAAACCTAGAGAGTAATACTATACTTTGATATCAGTACAAGGTGTATCCCCTTGATACGCGTCCCCCTCCGTGGTGTAATGGTTACGATGCTAACTTCATATACCCAAGGTCGTGGGTTCAAACCCGGCGGAGGACGATGGATTTTTTCGGGTGTAAAAATCCTTAGCATGGCTTCCTTCGGAAGGGAAGAAAAGCCATTGGTCCCGTGTCGTAGATTTGCGACACGTAAAAGAACCCCAAGCCTGATAGAGAGGCCTCTGAGAAAAATTAAGCGGTCTTTCACGCCCAATTTAGAATGCTACGCTGAGAACTACAGCAGTTAAAGAGCGTCCATAAATAACACGCCATTTCCATTTTTTTCTTGATATATTTTTACTTTTTCTACACGTACTAAGCATACAGTAGGTGGAGAAGGTATTTTAGTACACAAAAATTTTGATGTCAAATACATGTCCCCTTTTTAAAAAAAAAGTCCATGTGTCTGTGGACAGCATAGCTCAAAATTGAAAAGATCGTTAAATACAAAATGTGATATATAATTTTAGCACCTTCCATGTATGTTACACGTCGCTCTCCTTGGTGTAGTTTACCCAAGGTGGCGGGTTCGAACCCGGTGGAGGACGATGGATTTTACCGCGCGTAGAAATCCTTAGCATGACCTTCTTCGGAAGGGAAGCAAATCCGTTGGTCCCGTGTCGTAGATTTACGGCACGTAACAGAATCTCAAGCCTGATAAAGAGGCCTCTGAGCCAAAATAAACGGTCTTTTATGCCTAAAGTAGAATGGGACCCTGAGAGCCACAGTAGTTAAAGAACGTCCATAACTTCATTTCCATTTTGTATGTGATGCGAAGATTTTCATGAAAAACCCCGTACTCCAAACTACTCTTTATTTACATGGTATAATTTTAGATTTTTTTTTTTTTATTTTTTGCAAAAGTGCCTCTAACGATTTTGAATAAAATACTGTAAATGAACTTTACAGGACTATAAATGAATCTTCTTGGAATAGCTTTTGCATAACCAGTAAACCGTTAAGATACGAGTACATAAAAACTTAGTACACCAAAAATGTAGATCTTGTTAAAATACGCAACTTATGTCCTATAATTAAATGTTAGTTTTGTTAATTTGACCGTTTCTGAGAAATTCTTTGTTATTTAATTTCACTCCACATAAACTTTTTTCAAAGGGGGGTCATCTTTCATTCCATCTCTCTTTTGTTTTACTCCTGTCTTTGCAAAGCAAACCGAATTTCAATTCTTTCACATAGCGACAAGCTTTATGAAAGATTTGACTATTACTTTAGCCTAATGTATTATATTATTTCCCTTCTACTTAGAAGGAACCAATAAAATATTTCTGTTAATATTTATCTCGATTAGCCTGATGTAGCTAAAATTAAATCCTTCGTAAGAATGGCTGATATATGGAAGAGCTAGAGATAGTCATTTGAATGGAACACATCAGACTTTTAAAAAAATAATTTGTTTAAGATATTTAAGATTAAAATATTTAAGACAATTTTTATGACAAACGAATGTATATCTTGAGTTTTCTGAGAAAAGACCTCTTCATTCTGGATGACTTTTGTATAGCTCGTAAACCGTAAGACATAGAGAAAATCTTACCACACAGAAATGTACCAAGTGACCCAACAGCGCCGCATATCATGTTAGTAGATTCACCTTAGTGCGTTTACAGGTTTGTAGAGCTCAACGGGGCAAATTCAAGTAAACACAGCTCAGTGGTAATCATGGCGCGAGCAACCTGCGTTCTAGTCCTCTTGCATATCAGCGGAGACGCTGCGCCATTCTCGCTCATTGAGAGGAGTTCCCAGGTTTGTATTAGAGTCCGTGATCTCGTATACAGAAAGAGTGCAAACAATGAAAAAGATAAACATATTTTACACTTCAGTTATGAAACTTTTATTTTTGAGAGAATTAAGTCATTTGTTAGATTGGAAATTAACCAAATATGTTTCTTTTTTTTCATCTATAAGTGTCCGGCAATAGCTAGTTTAGCTAGTGTGTTTTATTGTTATTATTATTGTTATTATTGGATAAATTGTTTTTTCACACGAGCCATGTGCGATAGGTAGAGTCAGAGTGAAAATTCAATGCCATAGCCGGGATTTGAACCACGTATTTCCCGATCTCTAGCCGGTTGCTCTGCCGCTGAGCTACCATGGCAACATTCCGGTATAGCATTGAATCCTTCAACCGACTCGTATGTTTCCCGGTAAACCGCAAGGTGATCTCAAATTATTTCGAGATGCAAACCCCAATGGCGACTTACAACGCTGTAAGTACTTTAGACCCAGGATTTATAATACAGCCAACTATTGGGGTTGTCATCTCGAAATAATTTGAGATCATCTTGTGGCTTACCGGGAAACATACGAGTCGGTTGAAGGATTCAATGCAATGCGAGCATGTTGCCATGGTAGCTCAGTGGCAGAGCAACCGGCTAGAGATATGGAGATCCGTGGTTTAAATCGCGGCTATGGCATTGAATTTTGCAGTCTGACTCTACCTATCCAATTATTATTATTATTATTATTATTATTACTATTATTATTTATATTATTATTACTATTATTATCATTATGATTATCATTATATGATTATTAACACTAATCACATAAGTCATAGTAAATCAAAATATGAAAGCCTCGTAACGAAGCTAGTAGTGTTTCACTGTATTACTATTATAGTTATTGTCAATAGGGATAGCATCTTGAGGACGATTAGCGGGACATATGTGGATACCAGATGCATACCTTCGGAGAAGAGACCGACCTGCATTGGCGACTGCTCGCGCCGCATGTAAACAACCTTCAGTAACGCGCTGGGGAATGTGGCAGTATACTATGCTACATATTATAACAATACTGTTTTACAGGTAAGTAATGCCTTTGATGAATATATATATATATATATATATGACAATAACACATATTTGGAAACATCGAACACTGAAATGCCTCGAGCCCTAAAAGCTGAACTTGTGCAAGCAATTAATCAGAGATTCATGGCACCTATTTTAGACCGCGTGAAAAACAAAGTGAAGACAGTGTTTGGAAAAAAAAAAAAAACTGATTTTCAACAGTGCGTGAAATACGAAATGTGCTACGAGGTGCTACTACGGAAATAATTGCTGATGGAGCATCTTACCCAATAATCGATAACGTGTCCTATTGTTTTGCTTTAATCACATCCTGTGATGTGGAACGAAGTTTTTCGCAAAATAAAGCATATTTACGTGCCAAGCGGACACGATTCACATTTGGCTTGTGTGAATGTATGTTGTTCTGCATTTTTATAGTAGTGTTAACGTCGGTTAACTTTGTCGGACGATGAATGAAATTGGTGAAATGTTGCTCAAATGAACTCGGTGTCCATGGAGCTTAAAGTTACTCGACATTCGTCTTCTCAGGATAAGGGAAAACCCCGAAAAAACATTATACGGGTAACTCACCCTAAGCAAGATTCGAACTCACAACCTTTTGAATGTGATGCAGACACGCTACTACCGCA
This sequence comes from Hymenopus coronatus, assembly GCA_030762935.1. Classification (NCBI taxonomy): domain Eukaryota; kingdom Metazoa; phylum Arthropoda; class Insecta; order Mantodea; family Hymenopodidae; genus Hymenopus; species Hymenopus coronatus. The sequence continues at coordinate 364,565,547 of CM060900.1, forward strand.
CTACCCAGGCGGGCTTATTCTCCATTGCATCTTGAGAGAAAATGAAACGGATAATGATGCTGAAGATCATGTTGCACAACAGCAATTGAATGTATGTAAACATTAAAATTGTTAGTTTCCGTATTTAGGTTTACCACTCAACCAACCTCAATCGCCTTCACTGCTAATGAAAATATCACATTCTACCAAGCAACCACTGACACATTTTGCTTCTATTAGTACCACTGCGTACACATTGCATTATCAACACATCACAACTATATACCATGCTGCGATAACTTCGATTCTATCCCGCTATCGGTCCCCAAGATGCTATCCCTAATTATTATTTATTATTATTACTAGCATCTTAAACCGAGTTAATCAAAACATGGACGCGTCGAAACGAAAAGAAGGCAAATACCATAGCACTTAGTGTTTCACTAAATAATAATAATAATAATAATAATAACAACAATAATATTAATAATAATGATAATAATAGTAATAATAACGACAATAATAATAATAATAATAACAACAACAATAATAATGACGACTACGATGATGATGGTAATATTGATGATGATGATGATGATGATGATGATGATTATCTGCTAACGTGAAATGCGTGCTGTTGGAGCACATGTTAGGTCTTATTAAAACACACAATTTATATCATATTACATTTTTGATGAGTTAACCGTTTCCAATATATTTATCATTATTGGCTTCCATTATAAGCTACTTAAATTTTTCTCAAGTGGAGGTAAACTTCCGTTTCATCTCTTTTGTTTTACTCCCGGGAATTCAATACAGAGCAGAATTTCAATTGTTCCACATAGTGATGGATTTTAAATGATTTGACTACCGTTTTAACCTAATGTGTTCCCTTATTTCCCTTCTACATACAAGGAAGCAAGTAATAGGATAAATTCTCCTAACTTTATCTCGATTAGCATGATGTAAATAAGAGAACAATATTTTGTAAGGAAAGTTTCTGGATGAGCTAGAGACACACATGTGAATGGTACACATCAGACTTTTTTTACTAAGGTTTCCAATATGCGAAAATTCACAAAATATATTAATAACAAATTAGTAACGTATTAAATATTGTCCATTAATCTTATTTTTTGTTCCATTTGTAACGCATCCTGTATTAACGATAGAGTAGAAGTGATTTTCTATACTCTGTTCCTTAATAACACCTAATCAACACACCCACATATATATGTAGATTATCTGTTATTAAACTAGTTATCTTACACTGCAGCATCAATTAATAGAGTTCAAGTTGTTAAAATATCGTGGTGAAATATGCACCACGAGTTTCTCCTGATAAATGTTGCACGGCTATAGACACATGTATATCACATATAAATAATATAAAACAGCCACGACTATTTGTTGAGCGGAGTATTCACCACTTCCAGCTGAAAAACAAAAGTTTAGTACAACCATACTCCAGAAGCTGCTACTACTGGTCGCTGAACAATTAGTCCTTCAGTTGGACCTAGACATTAAGCTGTTACTACTAGCTGAACAGGTGCAACAAGCCGCCACTGCTAGCTGGTATGCCTCTTCAGACAGACCGAGAATGTATGCTGAGAAAATTCCTAATTACACCCACTCATCACCTGCCTCTTTGATTGACAACAATCTATCCCAAAACCTTCATTTGGATTAGTTATATGTTCACATCCTGCGGAAATGAAGTGTCGCCATTTTGTACATGTGTTTTGGTTTTCTCAGAGTTATTCTTTGCTCTAAATCCGCCAACGCTCTTTTCGGCGAGAGGAGAAAAAGCAATGACAATAAGCTGGCACCAAAGTTGAGCCTTTTTTTAATTACCGTCTACTTGTAAAACGTTTCTGCTTCGTAGTAATTCTTTTAGAAAGTCTTTTTTAAGGGAGAACCAGGGAATAAGGTTTATCCAAGCAGCATTCAAACTATGAAATACTGAATATCAATTTTAAAATAAATCTACCTATTTATATCGTAGGACCGTATTTACTGCGTAGTGTTCAATGGTCCAACCGTACATCGTATAGGTAAGACCAAAACAACAAATGTGCGATTGGCAACACCGATTGTTACTCACCTAAATTCATAAAGCTACTACTGGAAAGTTTTGAACCATTATTCATTTCACTCTGACACTATAGGTCGCCCTTGCTAGATGTTGAACTAGTAATGTCACCTGGAGAGTATATGTCCGCACTATTAGATCTTGAAGAGTTAAAGAGTTAATCAACTCACCCAGACACCACAGTCCAGAATTATAGCTATTGAACGGTCATTTAGTTCACTGCGACAGCATGAGCCGCCACTGCTAGCTTTTTAATGTTTAATTAATTCACATAGTAATCAAAAGTCGCTATTGCTAGCGGTAGTCCAGTTAGTTTTTACTTCCTCTAGCACGCATATACAATGTACATAGTAGATATACAAGATATTGGAGTCCATTCAACGTTCAATACCGAGATTTCACCGGAAATTATGTTTTGAGACCCCCTGAATAAAAAGTACATTTCTACTTTCTCCATACGCACTACGTACATAGTGTATAGAGAAAGTATTGCACTCCACCAAAAAAATTCGATACCGAGATTTCACCGGAAATATATGTTTTAGGGTCCCCAATATCCAAAAAAAGCATTTTCACAAAAAGGTCCGTGTGTGTGTGTGTGTGTGTGTGTGTGTGTGTGTGTGTGTATCCGTGTGTCCGTGTGTCTGTGAACACGATAACTCAAAAATGAAAAGTCGGTAAAATACCAAACTTGGAAGTTTAGTATCTTCCAGCGATGCGACTCGAAGATTTTGAGAAAAATCCCCCCACCCCAACTACCCTTTACATGGAACTTTTTTCGAAAATTTTTATTTTCTCAAAAATGGCTCTAATGATTTTGATTAAAATTTCGTATATTAAACATATTTACCTGAAAAATAAAATGTATATCTTGAATTTTCTGGGAATAGCCTCTGAAGAGTAGTTTATTCTGGATGAATTTTACTAAATTTTGAATAACTGCCAAACCGTAAGAGATGGACAAAAACTTACTGCACAAAAAATGTAGAGCACATTAAAACACACAATTTATGTCATATACATTTTTTTCGTGGAGCTCGTCGTTTTTGTGACATTCCTTATTTTTGGTTTCTGCTATGAAAAACGTATACTTTTCTCATACAGGAACTTGTCAACTCCTATCCATATAGACAAAGGAAGCGAGTAATTAGACTATTTCTGCTATTTTTTCTGATTAGCAGAAAGTAAATGAAAGTATAAGCTTTTTAAGAATAATTTGTTGCAGGGATATGGAGAAAGTCATGTGAATGGTACACATCAGATTTTTAGAAATATGTTCGTGTGTAGGTGTGTCTGTGTATGTAATTGTGGGCAGCATAACTCAAAAACGAAAATTCAATTAAATAACAAACTTAGTATTTAAGTTCAATATCTTCCAACGATGCGACAAGCAGGTTTGCAAGAAAATACCCAACCCCCAGCTACCCTTAAAATGGAACATTTTTCGAAAGTTTTGATTTTCACAATAAATGGTTCTCACGATTTTGCTTAAAATACCATATACTTCAGACATTTTTGTGAAAAACAATGTATATCCTGATTTTTCTGGGTGTAACCCCTGAAGTCTTCTTCATTCTGGAGGATTATTTTAAAACTTGTGTATGGCTGGAAAACCGTAAGGAATAGACAAAACTTACTACACAAAAATGTAGATCTCATTAAAGAGCACTGTTTATGTCATATAGGTATTAGAGTTAACCGTTTCGGAGATACTCCGTGTTATTGGTTTCAATTTTAAGCTACTGAACTTTACTCAAACGGTGAGACATCTTTCTTTTCGCCTCTCTTTTGTTTCTCCTGGCAAGCAAAGAGAACCAAATTTCAATTGTTTCACATAGCGACCGTCTTTTAAAAGATTTGACTATTGCTTTAGCCTAGCGTATTGCCTTATTTCCTTTTACTTATAAAGAAGCAAGTAATAACACCTATTTTGTTAATGTATATCTCGATTAGCATAATGCTAATCGAGATATACATCAGTCTTTTGTGAGAAAAGTTTGTTTTTGGAATAGCTAAAGAGCTGTGAGTGGAACACATGAGAGTTTTTAAATTAGATTCAAAAAACCGTCTTTCGTAAACGCTGACTGGTTAGTTTCTTCCTTTAGCACTACAACTTACCAATTCTAGCAGATGACATTTCATGAAGCATAACCTTTCCTTACTTGCTGTTTAATAATTAGTTACTTTACCTAGACACTATAAGCCGTCACTACTAGCTCTGGAAGAATTTTTATATCCAGACATTACGAGCTCCAGTGCAAACTGTTGACAAATTATTTTCTTTGCCAAATAGATACTTGCCACCATTACTAAATGTTTAACAAGCATTACTGTAGCTTTTGAGCAGATAGTTAACTCACCTAGAAATTAAAATACGTCAATGATAGCAATAAAAGGGTAGGTAACTAAACTTAGGGTCCATATGCTGCAACTGGTAGATGAAGATAACTTTCTTACTTCATTAATACACCACAGCCTCCACTGCTATCTTTTGAATAGTAAATTACTTCACAGAGAACTATAAGTTACCATTTCTAACTGTTGAACCATTAGTCACTTCTAGACTTAAGGAGATGCGTCTGTGAAATTTGAAAATAGACAGTATGTAAGATACCTTGTTGAAATTTATACACTTTATTATAACAATGATATTGATATTTTTGCCATGTATCAAAATTCTGGCTTGTATGGTTATTTAAATAAGAACTACATTCTCTAGTGCATATGAGCCACGTACAACTAGAGAAAGTCTTATACATAAACCAAAAATTCGATATAGAGATTTCACCGGATATATGTTTTGAGACTCCCTGAACCAAAAGGCACTTTTATAAAAAGGTCAGAGTGTCGTCTCTCTGTGAAAAAGATTACTAAAAAACAAAAAGTCCGTTAAATGCCAAACTTAGTATTTAAGTTTAGTGTCTCTCAAGGATGCTACACGAATATTTTCCAGAAAATATCTCCACCCCAAGTTTTTTAAAATTTTGAAAAACTTAGGTATATATTTTTTTTATAACTGGTAAACTATAAGAGATAGACACAAATCTACTAAAATGCAGATTCGCTTAAAACACTCTGTATGGCATACATTAAGCTACTTGAACTATTCTCAAGCAAAAATATATTTTTCTTTTCTTCTCCCGTTTGTTTGACTCCAAGCAAGCAAAGAAAACGGAATTGCAATTGTTTCGCATAGCAACCGGCTTTTATAAGGTTCACTATCGATTTAGCCTAGTGCAGTCCCTTATTTTACTTCTAATTACAAAGAATCAAGTAAAAGACTAATTCTGCTAATGTTTTTCTCGAATATCGTAATTTAGATAAACAATAATATTATGTAAAAAAAGTTTATTTGCGGAACAGCTAGAGAAAGTCATGTGAATATAACACATCATACCTTTATAGTCTAAATGCATTGCTCCAATTAAAATGAGCCACGTGATGCAATTTTAAAATCACTCTTATAAGACACCCATTTTTACAACAAATGAGTTCACAAATAGATGTCATATTATATTTGTTTACCCGGTATAGCCATAAATTATGTCACAAAGTATTTGGTGAATATATGAAATACCCTTTTTAATGTTCTTCTAATATTTATAAGCACATATATTGTTCACAATGTGCACCCATCAGACTTCAAAGTGTCCACCATTGGCACGCACACAGGCTTTGAGTCTCTTGAGCAGTCACCTGTGATAGAACGGATAATGTCAATCGGAAAATCTGCTACTGCTGCCATCAAGGAACGCTTTAAGCTTTCAAGTGAAGGGTGTCTTTCCTTGCAGGGCGTTTCTTTTAGCACTGACCACAGTTTGTATTCCAAGGAGTTTAAATCGGGGCTACTAGAAGGCCACTCAACATGGGGATGAACTGTGGTACATCTGTTGTGTTGCCCTTGCCTTATGAGCTGGAGCAGAATCCCACTGGAAGGTCCAGGGCTCATTGTTAAACATGGCGTCACTCAAGTCCTTCATAATAGGGTCCGCAACAGTTTCAACATATACCCTGGCATTCGATTTTACTCCCTTTTCACAAAAATAGACTCACCCCCACCAAACCTTGACTGAGGAGGAGGGTGGCAACTCTCTGTGTGCTTATGCACTTCAACGTTTTCAGCTTTAACTCTCTCATGAGCTTCCCGAGAGCTTGCCGCATGTACCCTATTATTTTGGTGGTTACATCTCTTTTCCACGGTAAATATTTTCTCGTCAGCAAAGAGAATTCTCCAACGCCCATTGTTGGCAGGAGCTGTCATGATTTCAGTTTCCTCTGAGGTTTTAGCTGTGGTGTGAAGATATATCCGGTACTCCGCCAATGAGCTCTTCAGACAGTACCCTGGATATTGATCGTGGGAAATGTTAATCTCCTGTGTCATTATCTTCTGCTTCCAGACTGGATTTCGCCGGATACGAGCTTCTCTCACATTACGAGGACGACAATCCCTTTATCGATCACTTACACTGCCAGGCTAAGTAAACTGCTGGTAAACAAAGCTCTTGTTAATAAAAATACAGGAATTAACACTGTTACTTGACCCCAGCTTGATTAATATTCAAAGACGTCACTTACGCTTTAAAAGAAAATCGTGATTTCACCATGTGTCCGTGGCTTCTTTAGTTCTCTTGCAAGACTCCACGAAAAGAAGTCTCTGAGTAGATCTCAGTTGGTGAATTTCCAATTTTGTGCAAGGCATTCACTGCTACCCAGTTTTCGTGATCACCTCATTCCATGCTTAAGCGAAGCAAATCCACTCTTTCTTCTTCACTGCTGAACACACACAGGTCCGGACTGAGCTTCTGCACAAGTGCTACTTGCCACGTTCAACGCTAGTTCTACAGTTCAAACCAAAAGTTTGTGACAGTATTTACGGCTAGACTAGATATATTTCCCCTAATTTGTTTGGAAAATTTAACCAAACATATTTTTTTAAAATTTTCACAATATTTGGTGAAATCTCACAGATGCATCACCTTAACTGGTGTGACTACTAGGTATTAAACACATGGATACAAGATAGCACAAGCTACCGATGCTAGTTTACTTAATTCGCATATACAAACAATATTAGCGGTAACACTTTGTTTAATAAATTAGCTACAAAAATAACTGCTATATCTTGAGCAGTTAGTCCTTTTTACTTCGCCTAGACAATACTAGTCGCCGCTTCTACCTTTTGAACGTATGACCACTTCAACTAGGGAATATAAATTGTACTGAAAGATGTTAAACAGTTATTTTCGTCACCTAGTCAACGGAAGTAGTCACTGATAACTGTTCAACAAACATTCAATGTAGTTTTCGAACAGTTAGTAAATTCACCTGGACATTAAACTCCGCCATTGTTAGCTATAGAACTCAAGCAAACTAACCTAGGCACAACAAGCCACTATTAAACTTGAACATCTCGCACCACCTAAATACCATAAGCCACCTCTTTTATCTTTGAACGGGTAATCCCTTCCCATAGAATTTACAAGCGTCCAACGGAACTGTTGAGCCAATATTCTGTTCTTTCAGATTCCACGTGCAGCCGCTAGCAGTTAATCACTTAATTGCACCACCTTTACCCCTCAAGCTGCAACTGTTATCTGTTGAATGGTTAGCCAGTTAATATACCTTTTATAAACCGCCACTACTAGCTGAGGAACAGTTAGTCAAGTCATCCCGATTCCTCGAGCGGCCACTGGTAGCTTTTGAATTCTTAGTTTTCTTGAGCTAGATACAAAAAGATGTAAGCGCTAGCTTTTAAATACTTAGTCATTAACATCTTATATACGTTGTCTAATAAACAATCATTCACTTCATTTAGACATCTAAACGTTAATGCCAATAATAATAACATTATTGAGTCACCATATTCGCCCCTATTAGCAGTTGCTATCTGTTGAACTGTTGAAAAAGTAAAATCAGCAGTCACTATTAACTTTTGAACGGTAAGTTACTTCGCCTAAACAGAAGCCGATCTTGTAACGTTTCATTACATTACCAAGATACCACATACTGCGACT